>JAKTSP010000080.1:0-675684 GCA_030580255.1 Yamadazyma sp. yHMH393
GGAGATCCAACAATTTCACCACTTTTGACGACGTGCCTATTGCCGCTGCTTCTATCGGACAAGTGCACACCGCCGTGACCAAGGACTTGTCCAAGGTTGTGGTCAAAGCACAGTACCCAGGAGTGGCAGACTCCATTGACTCGGACTTGAACAACATCTTGATGTTCTTGACGGCATCGTCGTTGTTGCCCGCCGGTTTGTTCTTGGATAAGACCATTGCCAACGCCAGGGTGGAATTGAAATGGGAATGCGATTATATCAGAGAAGCACAGAACTTGATCAGGTTCGAAGACATGGTGAAGGATTACCCCGAATTCAAGGTTCCTAAAGTGTACCATAGTTTGTGTGGTCAACATGTTTTGACCATGGAAAAGTTGGAGGGTGTTGAAGTGGTCAAAGGCAACTGGGACCAAGACACCAGAAACTGGATTGCTACGAATATCATGAAATTGTGTCTTTTGGAGATTAAAAAGTTCAAGTTCATGCAGACGGATCCAAACTGGGCCAATTTCTTGTACAACGAAAAGACCCATCAGGTGGAATTATTGGACTTTGGTGCAGCCAGGGACTTCAACGACACTTTCATCAACAACTATATCGATATCTTAAGGGCTGCCATCAAAAAGGATAGAAAAGCGGTGGAAGAGATCTCCAAGAAGTTGGGTTACTTGACGGGCTTGGAGTCCAAGCAAATGGTGAATGCTCACGTGGATTCGGTGCTTGTTCTTGGAGAGCCATTTTCACCTCAAGATAATAACGGGGGGAATTTCGACTTCCAGAACCAAACTGTCACCGACAGAGTCAGGGAGAATATCAGCGTGATGTTGAGTGAAAGATTGACCCCACCTCCAGAAGAGACTTACTCGTTGCACCGGAAATTGAGTGGAGTGTTCTTGTTGTGTGCAAGATTGGATGCCAAGGTTCCTTGCGAGAAGTTGTTTAGAGAAATCATCGACGAGTGTTGAACCAAGGCCGTTGAGAAACGAAAAGGCTTGCCGGCCATTTTATAATGATTAAACGTATGTGTATAGACTGTATTATCAAAGATACTAGATTCAGATTTACCATTTTGTAAAACGTACACCAGGAAAGTGTACCTAGGAAAGCAACTTCACGGCACACGCTTTGACTGACATCGATAGCTTGACGTACTTGCTGTGCTCCGCCAGCAACACACAAGCAATACACTAGCAATACACTAGCAATACACTTAAACCGTTATCCTGCACACAATGTCCCCGGAAAATGATGGTTCCTGGATATAGTATCCAGCCCGTTTGATGGTATAGCACCCCAGCCCACATCCTGCTCCACAAATCCTACACCCAGCATCCATAACCACCCTATATACGTCCCCGCTACTTCAAAATCCTTGAAATGCCGCTTTCTACGTAGAAAAAAACCTGTAGACCTTGTCGATGGCTTTTGAGATACCAAAAATATTCTCAAATAATCAATGTCTTATGGTCTGACAGACGCACACGAGCTTCCCGACGATGACGAAGACATCAGCATTGTGTTCGGAAATCCCGACAAACGGAACCGCCAGTTCAACAGGCAAGTGTCTGTGATTCTCCCCCGGACGGGAGAGCGAGTGCATCGGCACCTAAGTTTCGATACCAGCTACGAACTGTTTGAGCCAAACGAAGGAGCTAACTCATCATCAAATGGCACTGGGTCGGGAATAAGCGGCCCTGCGGCTACCCAGGGCACTCCCATCAGCGCTGCCGACGAGACGACGCCGCTTTTCAGCGATGTCAGTCTCTCCAACAAGCTCAAACTTCTCGTGTACCACATTTACCATAGCGTGCTTGCCATCGACAACGAACACGCCAAAAACATCCTCAAGTGCTCCATTGCCTACTGCCTCGCCAGTCTCGGGGTCTACTATGCCCCCTTCAACAACCTCATGGGCAGCTCCGACTTCAAGCATGTGATCGCCACGGTGGTGGTGTACTTCCATCCTTCCAGAACCAAAGGGTCCATGCACATCACCTTGGTTTACGTGATCATCAGTCTTGTTTACAGTTTCACCGTCAGCTTCGTGTGCCGGTTCTTGTCGGCGTCGTTCTACAAAAACGGCAGCGAAGAGGTCAGCTACGCCATTGACTTGGTGATATCGTCCGTCAGCTTGGGGATTGTTTCGTTCATGAAGCAGAAGGTCAACAAGGAGACGTTCAACACCGCCTGCTCGTTGGCGCTGATCTCCATTGTGGCGTGCGTGATCAAGGAAGGCAGCTTGAACGGCGCCATCATCCCCATTGGCAGGTTGGTGGCGACGCTCCGGATCGTGGTGGTGGGGTGCTTGATCAGCGTCAGCGTGTGCTACTTATTGTGGCCCAAAAGTGCAGAGGAGATCTTGATCGGCGACTTGAACCATACCTACGCCGGCATGTCGACGTTGTTGTCGGTGTTGGCCAACCGCTTCCTCCAGGGGGAGAAATTGAGCCGGTTGGACAACGAGGTGTTCAACAAATTGAACAGCAGGATCAAAAGCTTACTGACGAACTTGCAGGACCTGAAATACGAGTTGTACTTGACCGGCAGAGAACACGAATGGCACCACTTGAACAAGCTCGTGGACATCACCGTGGGGCTCACCAAGCACTTGAGGGCCTTGAGATCTTCCACGGAAATGCAGTGGAAACTATTGCACGAGAATGACGACGTCTTGGGCCGAAGCGGCACCCTCAACTCGTTGGACTCCTTCAGCAGCTCCAACCTTGCGGTGTCGGAGTCCATCGAGAATTTGACCAAGATCAACGCAGAAACATCCACAAACGCCGATCTCGACTATGTGGCTATAAACTCGAGCCAGATGTTTGACTTGTTCGTGTACTACCTTGCACCTTCCACCAAGGCCTTCATTTTCACCATCAAGAACATCTTGAATGACTTGCCCTGTGACACCAGTTCGGGGGGCTTTGGCCATTTCATCAAGACCGTCAAGTACCAGAAATCGTTGACCATAGCTTTGAAGCTCTTCGACGATAAGCAGGTCAACTCTTTCGAAAAGCTTTACGACCAAGAACGATTTAAGGCGAACTCGGACTTCCTCTTCAATTCGGACTTGGAAGAGGTGACGGCGTGTTGTGGCAATTTTCTGTGTTTGTTGAAGTACTTCGGAGAGGAGCTTTTGGAGTTTCTTCAATTGCTTGAACAGAAACCCACCACCGAAAAATCGTGGTCCTGGATCAAATTCTGGAAAAGGGAAGATGCCGACCAAGCTCACCACCACAATGACGTCAAGTACAATTCCGACCTCAACGAAGCATTGTTCTATCTACAAAACCAGTACAACCTCAAGAAGGTCGACAGGGATAATATTAATGTGGAAAATTCGACGGTGAACTACTATTCGTTCAAAATCTGGCAGATGCTCAAAATCTTCAAGAGAACTGACATTCAGTTCGGAATCAGGGTGGGTCTTGGTGCTTTCATGTTATCGTTGTTTGCGTTCTACCCCAAAACGAAGTTCTTGTTCAACAACTGGCGGGGGGAGTGGTCTTTGACGATTTACTGTATTATGATGAACAAATCTTTAGGAGGCACGCAAATGACTGTCAAATGGAGATTCTTGGGGACGTTTTTGGGGTCCCTCATAGCATGGGTTATTTGGTTGTTGTTTGATGGCCACCCGTTGGCGTTGTGGGTGGCCGGATTTGCGTTGTCGATTCCTTGTTTCCATATAATCATCTACTGGAAGAGAAATAATGCATTTGGCCGGTTCATCCTTTTGACCTACAACTTAACAGCATTGTATTCATACACCATGAAGAAGCACGACTCCGAAGACGATCATGAAGGTGGGGACTCGCCCATTATATCGGAAATAGCGTTCCATCGGTTCATTTCTGTTAGCGTTGGGGTGATCTGGGCGTTGACCATGGCGGCCGTATTTATTCCCAATTCTGCTAGGTCGAGGTTAAAGTCCGGGCTCACAGTGTTGTGGCTCCGGATCGGGGTTATTTGGAACAGTGACCCCTTGGACTACCACTTTGAAGAGCAGGACCAAAAGTATAAGCTTATCAGTCTTAAAGGAGGGGAAAACGCACTCAACAGCATCCTAGCAGAACTTGAAGTGTTGGTGAAGCAGGCCCCACTAGAGTTCCGAATCAAGGGGAAGTTTCCTCAGAAGAAATACGAAGGGCTTATCAAGTCAACTTCCAAAATCATCGACGCATTACACAACATGATATTGATCATTGAAGTTGATCCTCTTTTGAGTCGGAACGAAGAGTTCGTGATCAACTATATCGAGGCAGAACGGCATGAGTTGGAACACCGGATTTTCTTGATCTTCTACATGATCGCCAGTTCCATGAAGCTTCAGTTTCCGTTGCCGAGTAAGCCTGCGTCCACCGAGCATGCTAAGGACAGGTTGTTATACAAATTGAGCCAAGTCCGGTCGAATTCGGTCTTGGAAGACTCGGTGGTGCTATCAAACGAAGACTATGTGTTGTTGTATTCGTACATTTTGGTGACGAATGTCATAACTGAGGAATTGGATAGTATCATTGTGATTATCAAGGAGTTGATGGGCGATATCAACGAAGATATGTTCCAGTTAGCGTGAGACTTGGGGCGAGCTTTCAAGGCAATTTGTAAAAGAAGGTTAGCTTCAGAAGGAAGGCAAGCTTGATAGTCAAAGTATAATGCCGGAGACAGGGAAGGCCAAAGACTTAAAGGAAAATGACTGGTCAGTGTGTTTACATTTGAGATTAGGAGAGTATATGAACGACTGGTGTATGAGCTAATGACTGGATTTTATAAGCTTACGTAGATGGTGGAATGTGGCTTGGGGTTTGAATGAATGACACTATGAACGTAATCAATTAGGTATTAATCTGTACTCTAATACTGTTCTGTGAATTTTGCAGACGTTGCAAAGTCGTTCCTGGCTAAAAACAAAAAGTGGACAACGAAACCATAAACTGACCCTAACGGACCCGAAGAACCACAGATGACAGAAGCAGACGGCACAACACCACAAAGTCTGTTCTCTGGAGACGTTTTCTGTGGTTTTGGAAGTTGTGTAGAAGTAGTAAGTACGTGGAACATGATGAAATGAAAAATACCACTTCGAAATTGGGAAAAAAGAATAAAAACGTCGTGAATGCCAAGCCTCTACTAGAAACAGCAGTCAACTCAGAAAACAGCCCATATACCTTCCAAGCGGTCGAGGGAGTTGAAAGTAGCATCGAACCGTTTTTGAAGACGACCGGAGACCCTTACACCAAGCCATTACACCGGCGCACGTACATCACGCGTCCGAGTCGTGCATGTACCACAAGTCGCATCGCTGATAAATTCACCGACGCAAAAAACAGAAAACATCATTTATTACTCACCATGTCGTTTTCAGCAGATAGTTCAGTTGGACGGAAAATCAAGCCAATCTTGAAGCAAGAGTTGATCAACAGATACAACATCCCCGATGAAGCCGAGGACGCGTCTGAGTTCTTGCTCATGTTGATTGCAGACAACAAAACGCCGCTGGAAATCATCAGCGAATTGAGAGAGTTGGTGGACGCTAATATTGACGAGGCGTTTATCAGCATGTTGTTTGGAGAGATCAAGAACATCTCAGACAGAGAGCAGCAGGAGCAGCAGGAGCAACAACAGCAACAACAACAGCAACAACAGCAACAACAGCAACAACAGCAGCAGCAACAACAGCAGGTACAGTCTCAGCAGCCTCAACAATCGCCTTTCGAACAACCTCAACAACCTCAACAACCCCAACAGCCGCAACAGCCGCAACCACCACAACCACTGCAGTCGCCGTTTGGCCAACCACCAAGCCAACCCTTCCAGGCCCAGCCTTCACCCTTTGCTCAACAGGTGCAAATTCAAGCACAAGCTTCACAGGCTTCACAGGCCTCACAGCCAGCGGCCCCCGGCGAAGATGATGACGCCATGTCTGACCTTGATTTCAAAAACCTCCCCGATAGACCATCCCGGTTCAAGAACGCCACCAGAGGCAGAGGCGGCGGTATCGGCAAGACCAGAGGCGGCGGCGTTGGCAAAAAATCGTTTGGGATCCAAAACGCCAACAACCTCGAAAAGGCCTTGAACATGAACGTGGATAGTGAGATCACCAAGTTTGTGTCCAAGCCACCCAAAGGACGGTGTCACAGTTTCCCCAATTGCCATAATAGAGACTGCAGATTTGCCCACCCCACCAAGGTGTGCAATGCATGGCCCAACTGTGCAAATCCTCCAGGAACGTGCAACTTTTTACACCCTGACCAAGACGAAGAATTGATGGCCAAGTTAGAGGTCAGTAAGCAAGAATTCTTGGAAAGAAGAAAGAACAACCCAAGAAACAACAGGGCTCCTCAGGTGATCGTTACTGGGATCAGTCTTTGCAAGTACGGGGTATTATGCTCCAAAGAGATGTGCCCCTTTGGCCACCCCACGCCTGCCAATGTTGAAGCTAAGGTTATCGACATCAAATGGTGTGAAGACGGGAAAAACTGTAAAAACCCCCAGTGCAGGAAAGCACACCCTTCGCCAGGCTATTTGTCGCCTACCGTGGAACACACGTCCCACAAGGCACCAGCTTTTGGAGGACCAGCGGCATTCCAGCGTGGTCCTAAGCCCCATGGAGCTCCTGGGGTGGAAAAAATCTTGGAACAGTGTAAGTTTGGCAAGAGTTGCACCAACAAATTGTGTCCAAGAAGACATGCCACGTCTTCTGTTCCATGCAGAGAAGGGGCCAATTGTACCAGAATCGATTGTTCCTTTGCTCACCCACTCAACGAAGACTGTAGGTTTGGTGCCAATTGTACTAACAAGAACTGTCTTTATCGTCACCCAGAGAATAGAGGTCAGGGCAACACTTGGGTCAGAGAAGAAACTCAAACGGACGACCGGATGTTTGCTGTGCCTGATGACCAAGTGATGGAGCGTGCAGAACAAACGCCGCTTGTATAACGAGGCTCCTTGTACTGTATAACAAGTGAAAGCCGTTTACTGTTTTATATTGTATAAAAAAAAAAGAAAAAATAACAAAAAAACAAGGTTAAAAACAACCTGATGAAGACTTGGCTACACCAAAGGCCTCGAGCCAAGGTGAAACGAACGATAATATTTAATGCCTAGATAATGACTAATGAACGAGATGAACTACAATGTCGTGAAAGGTGAAAAGTGCCATTTTCTGTGGTTAACCATTTTAAGTCGGCTCTCTACGAACAACTCTGTAAGTTCTGTAATCATCTACCTCTGAAGGTGGTACTTTTGTTGTTTCATAACTTTTCAACGTCTTGAACCAAGTCTTTCATAGTTCAGCGTCTTATTGTTTACCTTGACCAGTCCAGTTCGGTTTCTTGTTTTCATCAGTTTGTGCTTCGTGTTTCATTGGCTCCAGTCTACAAGGAGAGAGACAGACTTTAACCGAAGATTATATTACATAACTAATATTATATTATTTAATATCTTCTCTTACCGGCAGAAGCTTCTTCAGCGTAAACTTCTAATGGAGAAGCTGGTAATTCGATTTCTTTCCACAAGTTTGGAGTCAAGAAACCGTAGGTGTTACCTAAAGCGGTGAAAGCAGCCTTTAAGGTGTTTTCAGTGGTTCTGGTAGAACCAGAAGAAGTGGTGTAGACATCTTCAACACCAGCCAATTGCATCAATTTCTTGACAACTGGAGAAGCAACAATACCTTTACCTCTAGCAGCTGGGATCAATCTAACAGTGACGGAACCACATTTACCGGAAGTCTTGGCAGCTAAAGAGTGAGGAGCACCCAAGTTAGAACCCCAGTAACCTCTTCTGATTGGAATGATGGATAATTTGGCAATAACAATGGCGGCCTTGATGGCAGAAGCAACTTCCTTGGCGGTCTTGATACCTAAACCAACGTGACCGTTGGAGTCACCGATGACGATAACAGCCTTCATTCTAGTTCTTTGACCAGCTCTGGTTTGCTTTTGGACAGATCTGATTTTCATGACGGAATCGGATAATTCTGGCAATAATTGGTCAATGATTTGGTATTCTTTGACTGGCAAGGAGTGCAAGTAAATTTCTTCCATGGTGGTGATTTTACCGGCCTTCACTAATCTACCTAATTTGGTGACTGGAGTCCATCCTTTTTCTTCATCTCTTCTTCCACCTCTTGGTCCACCTCTCTTCTTGTTACCGAAGTTTCTTCTTGGAGCTTGTTGGGCTGGGGCTGCTTCAGACATTATTTGATTCTTTTAACTTGTCGGAATGTTACGTGGAAAGCCGGGGTGTTGGTTTTCAATCGACAAATAGATAGTTAAGTAAGAAAATTTTTCAGATGTGTAGTTTGGCTTTATTCGCATATTGAGGATGGGCCCGACACGCACCAAAACCGCAGGAGGGCCACAGCCCTAAATCCACCAGCAAAGAGAATGGTGAACACACGAAACAATTTTGGTCTCGTCACGTGAGGTTCCCTGCCGCCGGAGCTACACGTCGTAAATGGGCTGGGGATAAGGAGCAAGGGCCGGAGCCAAAGCCACAAAACCAAAAGACGACCACTAATACTTTGATAACCAGTCACGGCGCCAATTGACACAAAGAGTGCTCTGCAAGTTGGAATGCAGTCAGCTGACACGTCAGATGACACGTCGGTCTGGGGAACCACCCCATAATTTTACAAATGCACGAAAAGTCATCCGACCACAAAACAACCAAGAACAAAGGGTTTATTGTGTTTGTGGTTATGGATGATATTGAGTTTGTGGTGATGCCTCGACCCAGAACCACAAACGCCGATTTATGCTCCTACCACCTATTGCTGCCACCACCTGTTGCTACTACCACCGTTGCTGCCACCACCGTTGCTGCCACCACCGTTGCTTCCAGCACCCGCGACTGCATATAACCCCTAGTCTATCAGAGTTTATCACAGAAAAACCCAAATTGGCATGCAAAGCAATTTTAGCTCCCCTTGTAACTATAAATTGAATTGAATCCCCCTTGTTTTTTTGACCCACTTGTTTTTAAATTTATCAAATACACATTAAATTATGTCATATTCAGACGCTGCTAGATCATCCGGACCAGTTGGAGGTGGGAAAATCCCTCCTGTACCTCAAGTGGAACACAAGTCCAACCCACACGGAAGTGTTGAAGTGGTGCCAGAAGAACAATTGAAGGAATTCCAACCAGTGGTGGACCGTACCAAGGGAGAAGTTGCTGATTTCAGCAAGGAAATCAAGAAGGAAGCCAAGAAGGGCGAAAAGAAGTCCAAGGACTTCTTGTCTGAGTTGTACGCTAAAGTCAGTGCCAATTTGAAGGTTGTCAACCGTAAAATATCCGATGTAGGCCTTTGTGCCTACAATACCGGGAAAGCCAACGGGGCCAAAGCTGCGGTTGAGCTTCAAAACCCTGTTGTTATAACTCAATTGTTGGTGGGGATCTCTGCTGCTGTTGCTGGGTACTACGGGTATTTGGAAAGACACAGAATTGACACGTCCAACAAGGTTACATTGGGAGTCCACGGTGCCATTTTGACGGGATTGGTTTTGGCCGACGTCAGCTTGTTCCAGAAATACTATCCTGAGTACAAAAAGTAGAGGTTTAATGAAGACGCTGTCGAGAGGATAGTTGTCATGTGAAATAGTTCCTAGGACCACCGCTTCTGCAGAAAAGCCATGTACAAAACATTCATGGAAATGAATATACGATTATAGTTAGAGATGGTACGCGGGGGAATGAGTTGATCTTTTTATGTATAACTTGAACCTCTGATTTGGTAAATGGAGATGAGATGTGTAGCACCAATAGACATTCTACACAGTTGCACGACATTCAACCATTTAAACATACGCACGACATATACCCGACACGCACGACATTCATCCATCGACTTAAAAACCAATCGCATAAAACCGTCCAGTGCAACACGATGCCTCAATGCAAACGTAATCAGATCCACAAATGAACATATGTGCCACAATACGCCAGCGCCTACAAAGTTTAGCTCATCTAGATGATCTATGTGTGGATTAAACCAAATACGTGATCCAACGCTCATGCAAGGTTTATACAAAAAAAGAAACCAATAGTCAAATGCCTTGCAAGCAAACGTTGGCCTCAGCCCTGCTGCGACAGTTAGCTGTCACATTCCGTGGCTCATACGCAAATATACTGGAGATCAGCTTATGACGTTATCACCATAATTGTTTTTTTGTTTTTTTACCTTCTTTGGTTCGTGTTTTTTTATGCCGACGGCTTCGGCAATGCTGTACCAAACCTTATTAAAACCTGCAGCCGTGCTAAAGTTGTCGCATGACGGTGTTATATGGTTGTGGGCGAAGGCCCTTGACGCACCTGAAGGACGCGACTTGAGGAGTGTGTGAGTTACGAACTTCTGAGTAAGAGATGAGGAGATGAGGAGATGAGCTGGTAGAAGAGGAGACATGAAGAAGAGGAGATGGGTGATTCACGATATGATAAGTGGGAGATAAGTGGGAGATAAGTGGGAGATATTTGTAGATTGTGTAAAATTGCGTAATATGTTGTGTACATCTTGACAATAGGTCTAAAAATACCTGGGCATTATCCGTCTCTGCTGCAGCACTAATGCTTCACATTCCTCTACTCACTGATAAGATAAATCCGCAAACCAAAGACAGAGCTATTAATAACCACAATGACCGGGAATGATAATAGAAAACAGTTGAAGGGAAGAACAAAATCATTCCGAAGCATTCATGCAATCGAATAAGTTTCAGACGCATATTGTGCAGAGGGTGTGTCTGGGATAAGACAAAGAAGCAGAAGCTCTACAAGCCTTGTTCTGTATTTTCCGTGAGAAAATGTTTGTTTCTTTTTTTTCTTTTATTAGGATTTAAACTTCGTTCCCGGTAATGTGCTAAAAATAAACTTTTTGTTCGACGGAAGCAATTGTAATTAAACAAATGTTCACAGAAGATTAATTCTCTATTGTGCATGAGGGAAAAAGAAAATAGTTGCCGATCATCGAAGATGGTTCTAAATTACCTAGTTTATCCAAGTGATGCCGATAAGCTCGTGCAAGATCGACACCCTGCACCACTTCGGTGGCACTAGATCATTCGGGCCAGAAAAACCGTATTGGACGCCAGCCACACCAAGTACGAGGGCGTTGGCGGAAGATTTTGCGATGGGCCTGTAGCCGCACGTCTGTCGTAGATGACTCGTGCGTACCCAGACGTGGTGGCGTCCCAAATGGTCCTGTCGATGCATCTTGTGGTAATGGGGTACAACCCAGCCTACTTCTGCAAAAGAAAATGTGGTCGAACACAATAGGGAAAAACCGAATTTTTTCTAAAATGCCTTACGACGCACGATTTGGTAAAATAATTTAAAAGGGAAACATAAATCCAAGTAGTGCGTGCCTAATGAGGCAATGTTCGATATGCAAGTGAAGGTCCAATGGATGTTAACCCCCCGGCCTTATGCCACAGAATGCCTATGCATTACATCATAGGGTTATTTTTAAAGTTTAGAATCCTTCAACGGCTTTGCACCACCTGGGTCAGATTTGATTTTCTTTTTGTTTGGGGTCGTTGATGGCGATGCCATTGGTGACCCATGACTGGTAACCTTATGACTAGTGACCCTATTGGGAATTGCTACCTGATGATCGTCTACCAAATTTAACTTTATCCGATGATGACGGATCCGCTGGCATCCAAATTGCTGTTATCAGGCATGTTCCTGTGACCCGCAACAAAAATTATCCGAGTGGGTCTTTGTTAGAGGAATGAGGTAAATAAAATTGTACCTAAAAACCTTAAATATTCACATGCGCCAATGGGGTTGTTTCTTTTTCCTGTGTGATTACCGAAAATAGCTACAAATAAAATAAGGTTTGTTTTTAGATTATGCAATCGAAGGAGATTTGTAGAAAAGAATTACTAACGTTACCACAATCAGCGACAAAACATCCGGCGTGTTAAGTCCGTGTTGAGTATTTTTTATGCACTGACCCTTCGTGATCTCTGCCGCCGGATATGACCTTAGTTCCATTTCCAGTAATGGGCCTCTTTTTCCCACAGTGTGGGACCGGTGCTTTGGTCAGCGGCATCTAATACACTTCCCACTTAATTATGTTCGGTGCCACTCATGGCGCATAACCTCATCTAGTTTTTGTGGTTGTGCGGTAACCACACGCTACATTTTGCTGGCCATGCCGCTTATTGTGAAGGTCATGCAATGCTTGGAGTTATTCTTTTTTGTTATTTTTTGGTTTTTTTTTATTTTCGTCCAGTTTTTAATTTCTATTTTTTTTTTTAAAATGCTATATATTTATTTTTTAATTTTAGAACAATCAAAAACTATATATTAGAATCAATTCCCATCCTTCTATCGTTTTTAGAAATCTATATCCTACTTTACACAAACCTCCATCAAATATCAGTATTCAAACATCCATTGGGCTCTACACCTCCTAATTTCATCTTTTCCTTGGATTCAAATCACGTATTAGCCACTAAATGTTTGATTTATCCAGCGACATACTTATTCCCAATTTTGATATGTTAGAAAACAATTACAATGATATGTACAGCGAATTTGATAACTACGACTTATACGAAGAACCTGAGTTCAACCCTGTCCAAGCGCAAGCCCAGAACGTGAGCCCAGACAACCACTTTACCAACTCCCAAGCTGCATACGGTGCCATAGACGGGTTTATGGCCCAGCCTTCGTTTGCCTACGATCAAGACGTTCCTCCCCACAGCTCCTTGGCCCAGCTCCAGTACCTGCAAGGCCAGCCACTCCACAGCTCGTCCGGCCAAGATCTGTCACCGGTGTCTTCGCAATACCAATCGGACATGCACGAATACAGCCAATACTCTGGCTACCCCCAATACAGCAGTCAAAGCACCCCCATCCCCCAGAACTTCAGCTCCATCAATGTGAATCTCCAGCAGCAACAGCATCACCAACACCAACAACAATCCATGCAGGCGTTTGGGCTGAGCGTCAACGTCAACTTGAACGATTCCTTCAGCACTCCTTCGTTGACACCGCAAATCCAAAGCCCCAACTTCTTGTACCCACAATCCTATGATATGACTGCTGGTAACTCATATTACGATTACAAGAGCCAACCACACTCGGCACACTCGGTGCAGACTTTCCCCACCCCACAGAGCCAATCGGCACAGAGCCAAAGTGCCCCCAGTCTCCCGCAGTTTGGCCATAGCGAGTATGGGTACGCCGGGGCCGGGTCTTCACCCAACACCCTCCAGGTACAAACACAATTGCCTGCGCAATCACAGGGCCCTTCGCTGATGTCGTCGTCGGTGTCCACTGACTCGATTTTGAAGAAGGGAGCCAACTCTCCCAAAGACCGCAAGTCTAACGAGAACAAGATCATCTCCTCCAACACCAACAAATATAGAGTGGTGAGAGGCATAGCTGCTGGCGGGTCCTCGGCCAGACCCCCAAAGAACACCATCGACCCCGATTCTGTGTATTTGCCAATTGAGTTGAACTTGGTGGGCGGATCAGTGGAGAACATTTGCAAGCCAAATTGGAGCCACTCAGAAAAGGAAGACAAGAGAAGAATCGTACGCATCGAAAGGATTCAAAAGGCCAACAAGATCATTGCCAACTTCTCCATTCTTGGAAGTGCCAACGAAAACCCCACGGTGTTACCACCGCCAGAGAATCTGGAAATCGATGTCATCGAAGTCAGTTGCTTGGAGTGCTCAAAGAGAATCTCCGAGGACGACTACAACACCGATGAAATGGATGAATACGGGTCTCCTCAATCAGATATTGATTCTGATTTTGACTACTACATCACCAGTGTTGAAGTTATTGAGATTGTGGAATTATTGATTGGTACCATGAACAATAACGCTGGCGAAAGAAGGAAAGAAAGAGGAAGAGTCAGAAGTAATTTGGTTCCATACTGGTCCAAAAAGCCCATCAGTTCCAGAATCGACAGCAATTTGCAGCCTGACTACCGGATCGAATTGGCCAAGCGGATCATGAGCTACGAGATCAGAAGACCTAGAGGGTTTGACAAAGAAGTCCGGATTTTGAAATGGAACAAATTGACATCGGCTTTGAAGAGGGCTTTGCAGTGCTACTACTGTGAGATCCCCAAGACCGAGACCATGAATTTTTAGATTGTATTATAGATGTAATAATAACGCCAGACGAACCACATCCCTTCACCTATAACCCACTAAAAACATCCAAATGCACCAATGCCCAAACTCTATTTATCATTGCTTAAAGCATCAAACGTTAAATTATCTCGTCCACACGCTCCCCCGGGCTTCATATGCGTGCTCTGCCAGCGTCGATTTTTATGTCCGTACCACACTTGCACTTGCAGCACTTCCTTCGGCATTTTGTAATCAGCGGTGATCCCCTTGGGCGAAGGGCCTTACTTTGCTGTATTTCTTTTTTGGACATGGGTGGTCCCGTGGGTTATGCGGTGTTATCCTATCAGTTGTAATTATAAAATTGGCTAGAGTTTCCTCTCTGGAACAATAAAATTCAACGTAGGGCCATGGATTGTCATGTTTAAAATGTTGACCCTTTTTTTTCTTTTTTTTTTGTCTTTCTTTTTCACTTATTTTTTTTTTATTTTATCAGCCATTTTTGTGTTCGCTGTTCTTTTTGGGATGTTCTTTGTTCTGTTCCCTTTTCTTTTTCAATTTCTTTTTCCGCTGGTTTGTTTGATATTTATTCCTATGTTCCACGGGTCGGTAATCTACTACTGTTTACCACTGTCGCCAATTTGCGGCGCTGGCTCAGCCATTGGAACATTAGCAAATGGACAGATGGCCTAAAGGATCCTGTGCTTGCATTGTGGGAACAACCCATCTCCAAAAACAGACGTCAATGAGCAAAGACGAATCAAATAGTCTTTTCGGTTGCAGAAGGGCTCCCAACCAGATCGCCCACCAGGATTGCTGCAATACCGCTAAAGTGCCACGCACGGCCGAAAGGCTGTCGACGCCAGTCTGATAACACTCGTCCCACTTTTTTCACCCACCCCAAGCTCCACTTTCGGCCAAGGCAGGGGCCTTTGGTAGGCTTAGGGCTTTTGGTCAGGCCGTCGGGCCTTCCGTCGTCTGCGTCTGCGATAACGTGGCCTTGACCCCGCTGCAGAACACCGAACCCACTCCCCTTCAGTTAAACAAGCTCGGTTGAGGTTAAATCAGTTTTAGGCAACTCTTAGCCCTGTCAAATGGAGCAACTATTAGCAGGCGCAAATAGGCCCATATAAAGTGACCTTCGGCATCTCCGTGGGGGAGTCATCAAGGCCTGGTACCACTTGCGGTGTCGCTCTAAACATTCTTCGGAAAGCCATAAAGATCTCCTGGCACATGCGGGCGCAATAACTCCTGGGCTCTAGTGGTTCGCACCGCCAGCGTCCGCCCATTGTCTCGCCAGTCTGAATGTCTCAGTATCTGAGTGTGCTTATGTCTAGTGTCTCAGTATCTGAGTGTGCTTGTGTCTCAGTGTCTGAGTGTGTTTGTCTCCAAGTGTCTCTTATCTTTCTTGTCCCTTGTCCCTTGTCCCTTGTCCCTTGTATCTTGTCCCTTGTCCCTCTTCTTGTGCCGTTTATTGCCCCGTGTCTTGTTCAATGTCTCGTCCGGACGCATCTGTTTAAACACGCCATTATTTGCCTTGTTTGCAATTTGCGTTTGCGTTTGCAATATTTGCGCCCATGCACCAGCAACACCTGCCCTTGGCTGCAGCTTTAGTGCCAGTGCTTTGTTCGTGTACCTTTGTATACATGCTTTTTCTTGTGGTTTGCTAGAATCCCTGCGATTAGCGAACAATACGGTAAATCTTTTAGGGTTTATTTTGTCCAGTTAGAATTTAATGCCGTATACCACCCTAGTGTCTCTGCCGAGCTTTGTTGCTAACTAGTGGGACTAACATGGACAGGTTCACAAAAGGATTCATAGGGTTACCAGCATGAGCCACGCCTGCCCATGGTGCGCCATGGTATTTACCATTATGTACATCTAGGCCCCCACACCAGGCCCAGCACCCAGGCTCTCACACCAGGCCCCAACACCCTAGTCCCTAAACCCAGCACTCTGCCAGCCCACCCACCAAACTGCCCAGGCCTTCTGGTTGGACCACGCCCCAAGTTCTGACAATAGAAGTCTAACTTTATTGCACAATCTGCCCACTTTCGAGGTTGCTGCACGGCATCCTCCGCCCTTGCCTCGTGTGCCCTTCCACTCTTCCACACCCCTTACACCACATTGCCTCCACCCCTGACACCACCACTCTCACCCCTTGCCATCCCAGCGCTTCTTACCTTCTTCGCTTCTTCGCTGCTTCCCTCTCCAGCACCGGGGACCAACTTCCCCATCGGGAAATATGCCCTAAACGCACCCGCGCTCCAAACCCTGCGTCGACCTTACTCCCCCGGCCCCTACCCTCCTCTACACAAAACCTCACCAACCGCAAACCCACACCCCCACCACACATCCACCATCCACCCATCCTACATCCCACATCATTACACCAGCCGCCACATCGAATACCTCCGCCGATACTCGCCTCGATCTCGCGTGCTTGGATCTCACATTGCGTCTGTACGTCTAAAGCTTAGATGCAGTACGAGGCGATCTGCGAGTCCAGTTCCCAGCTTTAAACCTCCAACACCAAGACCAAGCACCAGGCACCCCCAACACCTGTCCAAACACAGCGCCAAACACCAACCCCAACACGAGTCGCTTACGTAACGGTTGGCTCTGCCGTTCCAAAAAAAACAGACCATGCATCGACATCAACGCCCAGTGTCGCTTCCGCTGGCCAACGCGTTCGATTAATTATCCGTTTTTGGATGAAAATTTTCGTCTCTTACATTCCTCAGCCATCCGTTCACCACTTTTCAACCCCTGGAAAATGTTGAAAAGATACAACTCCAGCACTTCCATGAATTCGTCCACGGTGTCCATGTCCTCCATGAACGACCACCAATCGTTGGTTTCTAACAGAAAGGCATCCCGGCTCTCCAACTTCAACCCCATCAAAAACAGGAATGTGTCCAAAGACTTCAACGGGTCCTTCTCCGGCAGCGGCCCCAGCGGTGGCAGCCACGGCCCCATGGCCTCCAATGGCCAGTATCTGACCACGAGTTCCGGAAACTCTGCTTATTACAACCTCACCCCCGTTTCCACCACGTCAAATGAGTTTGCCAACACAAACTACCATCTCACCAAGATGGACACCAACGACTCCATCGACTCCAACTTCTCCCTCCAGCAGCAGTTCAAAATCGAGTTGAACTTGAACAAGAAGGACATAGAGTTGATACGGTACACCTGGAACAAGATGCTCTTGGACGAGCCGGCACAGACCAACACTGCGTTGCCCATTCCGGGAACCTTCAGCTTCGGCAACACCTTACAGCAAGAGGCTGCCAGAGCCTCTGGTGATTCCCACGTCAAGACCGCAAACAATATTGCCAGTTCTTTGTTTTGCAGACAGTTGTACTCCAACTTGCTCTCGATGGATCCGGCGTTGGAAAAATTGTTTCCTTCCATAAAGCACCAAGCGGTGGCTTTTGCAGGGGTGATGTCTTTTACGATCTCCCAGTTGGAGAATTTGACGACCTTGAACGACTACTTGGAGAGCTTGGGCAAGAGGCACTCGCGGATTCTTGGCATTGAGCCTTCGATGTTTGAGATCATGGGCGAAGCAATGATCCAGACGTTCCACGAGCGGTTCGGCACCAGGTTCAACCAAGAATTGGAGATCTTGTGGATCAAGTTGTACCTTTACTTGGCCAACTCTCTCTTGCAATTTGGGATTGACCCCATTTTGAAATTGGGCAAGCTTGACACTTCGAATTCCCTTGATACTTACCAGCACCAGCACCAGCACCAGCAAACCCAGCCGATGTTCAAGTTGAACGAAAACCATTTGAACCACCAGAATACAAACTTGTCCAAGGACACCAGCGACTTGTTCAGTATCGATGACAGGAAAAGCAGTTTGGCGTCCTCCACCACCAGTTTGCCGGCGAAAAAGGACAAGAACATGAAGAAGAAGAAAAGAGACTGCGTCATCCAATGAATTAACCAGCTTTAAGTGTTATGGGATTTCTGGTAAGTCCCTTGTTTATATATTTATACATATGGTATCGTTTGCAGCCATTAGCATTGGTGAAGTGACTGGGTATGCGATTTGCAGCCCTGGGGCTTTTACGACCGGAAATATACGGTTTTCTCCGGAATAATCATAAACGGCCAATGGGATTAGACGCAGAGGTGTATGGTGGAGTCTGTCACGGTGGTGGGCCTATGATGGTGTGGTTTGTGGACGGGTAAAACACAAACCAACACAAAAACACAAACAAACACAAACCCACGAACCCGTAAACACTCAAAGAGGCGCTGCAAATAGTCTTCGTCTAGACCACTTCGAAAAACACCGGCCCATGTCTAGACCAAAATCACCTCGATATACAATGGCCCATGCCCCAACGCCCACGCCGCCACCGGAAAACTATCCCAGGGTCTCACATGCCGCCTCCACAGTTTCTTACCGCAGTTGCTATGGTAACGAGGCTATCCCCACGTACTACTCTACAACCGTGCCAAAATTAACTACAGCTACCTGTAACCACAAACGTATAAAGTCAATCACAAACAAAACAACCACAAACAGAACCAATCGACCACAAACGCTAACCACAAACGTTAACCACAAACATAAATTTCATCTCCCTGCATCGTCTTACATCGAATACCCCAAATTTCGTCGTCTCGCTGGTGTAACTCCTTTTGACACGAAACTTTTTTTTCTTTGGAACCGCGTCGCATTTTCTTTTACTCGTTTTTTTATTCACCAGATAAAGCTTATCCTTTTCACACACCCGTTTTACCACCAGAAAGAATGAGTTATCACGAATCGGAATTGGAGGACGTTCTTATGAACAGCTCATTCTATTCGCATGAAAAGTCCGCCAGGCAGGTGCATAGGTCGACGGTGCAAACCAGCTTCATGAAAAATTCTCCATCAATAAAGGCGCTCGAGTCTATTTTAAACGAGAAGTCCAAGTCTTTCAATTATAATTTGAACAATTTGAGTAGCCAGAGCGTGACAAGCTTCCAGACAGCACAAGAGCTGGTAAGCGACGGTGCCAGCAGCTCCATCAGCGAAACCAGCATCTCCAATGGCGTCCACAGCACAAATACTAACGGTGCCCACCCCAGCGGCTCGTCCTACCTACTGACCCCCAAAAATGACGGCTTCAGGGACTCCCGCAGGTTGGAGACCATCGATGCTTCTCCCTTGAGCCACAACGACTCCACCGTGCACGAAAACGACGACAAGAACGAAGAACGCATCACCGATAACGAAGACACGTTGATTGACGATTCCAGTAATCATCACGGCTACAACACATCCTCCAATGCCCACAAGAACGGGTCCAAGTACATCAAGATGCCCAGCATGATTCCGTCAGAGATGAAGATGGAAACAAAGAAGAAATCCATGCTCTTGGACGAAGGTTTCAAGAAACCAATGTCGTTGTCGGTGTCCACGCCCAACTTTTCATCTCCAACCATGGCTCATTTGACCCCAAAGCAAACGCCCAGCTTCGCGTCCCCAACATCGACACCCAGGCAGCCTGCCGCACACAAGGTGGCCACTCCCAAGACCGGCAGTTTCGGCAACTTTGAAAGCTTTCAGACTCCTACGTCGGCGTCGTCTGCCGTCAAAGCTACCCCGTCCCCCAGAAAGTCGCCCCATGTGCGGTCGAACTCTGCGTTCAACTTGAAGTCCACCAAAGACGAGATGAGTCCAGGCAAACACAAGCGAAGCAGCACTTTGACGGACTTGAGCAACTTCGATGAAGAGAAGAAACCCAAGTTTTCGTTCAAGTCTTTGTTCAAGAAGAAAGACAAGAAGAAGGACGAACCCAAAAAGGACACAAAGAAGGACAAGAAAGCCAAAACCACAGCTAAGGAAGAGCCCGAAGAGCCTAAAGAGCTTCCAAAACAGGAACAGCCACAGCCGGCATTTTCACAGCCGCAATCACAACCTTACACTTCCAACATCAGGTTGCCCACCGCCGGACCCACAAAAGCGTTTAAATCAAACACAAACATCAACTTCATCAGAGAGGTCACCGACGACTTTGAAGAACCAGAACCATCTCGGTTCAATGACGATTACGACACGAATAACTTAATTAATAACCCCGCCAAAAAGGTCAAGGGATCCAACAGATACGGCGAAGAAATGACGTTGTCGTTGGCGCCATCTGCCTTGCCTGAAATCTCCCAGCCACCACCTCAAACAAGGCTGCCGGCACCGGAGAAGAGGTACTCCTCTTTGGCCCCACCGGAGCTCAGCACCGGCCTCGCCCCTTCTGCATTACCCAAGTCCAATAATCCGTTTGTGAACTATTCCAGCCACCGAGATTACGAGGATGCAGACGAAGATATTTTTGGCTCTCCCAAAAGCATCAACTACGATCAACTAGCTGGCGATTCCTTGTTCCCCAAATCACTTAATCCCCAGGAAGTGGAGAGCATTGTATCTTTGGAGAGAAGTCGGAGTATGAAGTCGGTGAAAAGCAGCAAACGGACCAGTTTTGTCAACTATGACGGGTCCGACGAGAATATTGTGTTGTTCAATGATAGTTTCAATTCTACAGCCAATTCGCCCGCTGTTTCCACCACCAGGTCCAATTCTATCTTGAAAAATAGCAGAGGCGTCAAACACAACAGCATTGACTCAAAGTTGAAGACAAGGGGCAGCATGGTAAGTGGCACCAGTGGAAACGAAGAGGATTTCGGCGACTTTATGGAGTTTAGTGATTTCATCAATTTCGACGACGAAATCCGGGGCAATCTTGATTTCGACATCGATGTGGCTGACGACAGTCTCCAGAATGTTTCTATTATTGAAGATTCCAAGGAGCCTACGGACAAACAGCCGGTGGTTGAGCAATACCAAGTAGGCCCACCAGTGCCCGATGTTGACCAGAACAGAGTCAACGAAGACAAGCTCAACAAACAAGACTCACCCCAACACAGGCCAAGGGTCCAGCCACCTAACTACCAAGCTCTGGCAGCTGCAGCAAGACGCCAATCGACGTACCAAGACCATACTGCCTCCCCGGCCACCAATTTCACACCTAAACTGACCCTGAACCGATTGTCTTCTTACTACCATGGGACAGATGAGTCTCCAATTGTTATCTCGTCATCATCATCGATTGACGGAGATTCAGAGGAACCCATCCAGCCATTGAACATCAGCCCCCGTCCTGAACTTGCTCCCGAGATCACCGTCACCCAGCAGCAATTCGCTGCCAAGCCCGGCAACAAGCAGAGTCTGGAAAGCAAGCCACCGGTATTGAACACCAGCACCAAGGCCAATTCATACAACGCCCCCAAACCTGTGGCATCCTCCAGTGGTGCCCGGCCCATTTCAATGTCGTTCAAAGGCCTCAAGGCTCCCTCTTTTGGCGACAAGCTTGCATCCAAGTCGTTAAGAAGTTCGGGGTCTCACCAGTCGTTCAACATCTCCTACGAGGACTCCGATTTCTCAGAGTCTGCGGTAGGCGACGGCTTTGGGTCCAGCGACGAAGAAAGACAGGACGAACAAGAGTTTGACGATAGCGACGACGAGCAGTTGGCCCAGAACTACCATATCTACACCCCACAGGCCCAAGAAAGCCACCGCCAGTTCACCCCACAATCTAACCACACTCCTCAGCATGCGCCAAAGACTGACTACGACTTCAGCCACGAGGATTACTCTGACGGGGAGTTTGAGGTGCACGAAAGCTACAAAGAGAACTACATTCCACAACAGCCGGCTTTGCCCAAGACCATGAGCTCGCTCACTTCGACGCCGGTGTCGATGCCCGACAAGAAGACCATTTCCGACGGGGTCAGGTTCTCGTCCAGGATTATCCTTTACGAAACCTACAATGGCGACGAGTACGACCGTCACCCCGACACCGCCACATGCAACCAATTGACGCCTGCTTTGGCGCAAATGATCAGAGACGAATTGAACAGTTTGAAGGGCAGTATGCCGGTTCATGAAGATTCTAGATGCTACACCCATTTCTTTTAATTAATATATTTCGTATGGAGCACTTGTACATTACGTTGAACTTGGTCTCTCTTGAACTTGGTCTCTCTTTCTTTCACTCTTTCAAAGCTTACCAACACTCTGTTACGAGCCACTTCGTGACTCGCCAGCTTTCAACTGAACTCACTTTTTCTTGCTTTCGTGCAACTGCTTGGCGTGCTCCGCGTGGGCGCTTTGAAAGATCGTATCAAGCGTCTTTCTGTCTTCCTCTGCAAGCTTTGCAATAATCTTGGTTGGATTCATCGTTTCGACAACCACGTAGTCGCCGTCCACTCTGTCTACACTGGTGGTAGGATTCCAGTCGGCCAAATCGTATTGAGTCAAGGACACGACTGGCGGTTGCCCGTTTACGTATTCAGGATAGGCCATAGTATAAAGGTCCAGTCTTGAGTATCAAAAAAAAACTACTCGCATTTTTTAATTCACTCATCGCTACACAATCAACATGAATGTACACCAACTACAAGGCAAAACCATGATACCGGGCCAGTATATAACGCTCCCGCGGACCGAAGACAACGGCAACGTGACGCAGTACATCAGCGGTAAAGGAACCACCGTGAACGAGGTGGAACACGACGGCAAAACCGTGGCGATTATCGTAGCCAGTGTATTAGGAAAATTGGTTTTGAAGCCCATTGAAGACCACAAAGTCATGGTGGCGGTGCTAAGCAGCAAGTTCTACGACGGCGTAGATGCTACGGGTGCCGACTTTGCTCAGGTGGACCTCTCGCCCGTGTCCAATAACCTTCCCAAGGAGCACGACATCGTGTTGGTGAAGATCACCAAATTGACGCTCAAACAAGCCTATTGCGAGATACTTTCGGTGGAGTCCAGTGGAAACGTGGTGCAGGACAGTGGCATAGGTGCCAACGGCGAAACGTCGCATGTGCTGATTCCTCCCGGCGGAAGCAGTGCCCAGGTGTTGAACAACCAGTCCACGCTTGCGTCATCTTTGACCACAGGGGCCAATGCCATGCCCAACGAGCTCGGGGAGTCGTTCAAGGGGGTCATACGGTCTCAGGATATCCGTCTGACAGATAGAGACAAGGTCAAGGTGATAGAATGCTTCAAACCGGGCGATATAGTGAGGGCCGTGATTATTTCGTTGGGGGACGGTTCCAATTACTACCTTTCTACAGCCAAAAACGATTTGGGGGTGATTTACGCCAAGTCAGAGAATGGCGCCGGGTTTGCCATGTTCCCTGTGGACTGGGAGCACATGATATGCCCGAAGACGAACGTGGTGGAGAAGAGGAAGTGCGCCAAGCCCGTTAGCTAGACGGCTGGCCTGGTACATACATGAATATATTAAAACAAGGATATTAAGTGAAGACCGTGTATCTGGTGTGGCCGTTAAAGTTTCTGGCCTGTCGTTTCTGATGTGGCCTTTCTAGCTTCTGGCTTCTGGCTTCCGGTCGCCTACTCGGGCAATGGGTAAACCAACTCGTCGTTGTCTCCCCTCAAATCAACCTCACTCAACCCCACCTTCAGCCCAAACTTCTCGAATCTCTTGACGTACTTTGTCTTCTTCTCGTCAGCCATCTTGATCATCTCCGGCCAGTAAACTTCGTGGTTATAGTCAAAGTCCACCTTTCCCCCAAAATCCTTATCCAACTGGTCGATTGGAACGTAGTTTGGGAATGGCTCATCAAACACCAACTTCTCTCTGGTCAAAGGGTCGATGAAAGGATGAATGATTTTCAAGAACGTCCACCCCAACAATGGAATGTTGCACAACAACGCCTTACCTAATCTTTCCGGGTAATGGGTTTGTAAAATATGCAACACTTGTCTGCCGGTGCCAATGGGAGGGATCTTCCCTGTGTTAATGCCCACATTCGATGCCTTGAAGTCAATCAACAACGCCAAAGAATCCTGCCCACTGGGCATGAAGTCAATCACTCTTTCCAACATGTAAACCAAATGTTGCACCTGAGTCACCGAAGGTTTGGTGTTCTGTCTCCCGGGCTTCAAGTAAAGACATGGTCTAGCGTCGTTATCAAACCCCAAGATCACCTCCTTACCAGTCTCATTCTCTGCCGACGTCAATTTACCGTTCACGGTGTTATCGTCTTCAAAGTTGCCACTGATGCCAAACTCTCTTCTCCAGCTCAAAGTGCCTTCAATTCTATCAATGCAGTCTTTGTAGACCCATTTGGTGGCCCTTAAGTATCTCAAAAAACACTCTCTGGTAAGCCACGCTTTCTCGGAGTCGCTCAACTTGGTGAATTTAGACACGTCTTTGTGTTTCAGCAGCTGTTCGCTTTCACTCAGCCCAATTACCAACTCATCGTTGCTGAAGTATTTATGGACCGATGAATACATCTCGTTTTGCTCCGCTGTCAACTCTTTGGGTTCGGGCACTTTGCACTTCTGGGATGGGGCCGCAAACGGAACCTCTTCTTTATTCAACTCTTCAGCAGGCACTTTTTGGACGTCACTTTTGCTGTCTTTGCCTCTAAATCTGCCGAACATAATGTGTGGAGTATTTAATATTTAAATGCCGTGAAAATTGGAGGGAAAAAAGCGGGTAGGTGGCTTTTGTACTAAAGAAACAAGGTGTTACTTTCAGGTCTATGAAATTCTATGGAACCAAAGGCGTATTGGGAAGCTCTTGATCAGCAAAACAAAATAAGTTTAGTTATATTTTTTTTCTTAGTCACAAACCCATCTTCACCCGTATTTTTTTTTTCCGTTGCATCAATCTCGGGGACGGCCTCTAGCGAGAGTAGTGGCCCCAGGTAGCGGCGGCGCCCGACCGTTCCGCCGCGAAGACGAAGACGCGCTTTGGAGTGTTTCCGGCAGTCGGACTTATAGGGCTTGCTCAGATCCCGGCCGCCCAAACGGCTAGCACGTAGTGTGCCAACTAAAAATACACATCACAGGCAACTGAAGGGAGAGAACCAAAAAACCAACGTCGTGTACCCACAAAACCCGAATACTGTCTCATTGCCGCCACCAACGGCTCCTGCCCGTCTCAGAGTGTCTCTACCGAAAACCCATCTGGATTCTCGATGAGAGATAACTACAGATTGTGCAAACACTGTACTTAAGGAGCAACTAAACACAAACGACGAGCTGATAAATCTTTCCAGCCGCCAAAAAACACAAACCCAACTACCACAGACACATATATCGCTACCCAACAACAACTAGCGACGTAAGAAGTTCAACAATTTAACCCGAAAGTCAGCCATACCAAAGACCATTCCCATCCATGAGAAAGCTATTGAAGCTCACCAATATAGCGGTATTACAGTGTGTACGACACGTCAACAGCATCTCCGACCTTGGGGACCTACCTTACCATCTTGTGAAGCCAATTCTTTCCAAGATGAACGCAAAACAGTTGGATACAGTGGAAGCAGCAAGCAACAACCTTACACCGTTCAGCGACGAATTATGGATTGATTTGATCAAAAAAGACTTCCCCACCAGACCGTTTACGGTCCCCAGAAAGATGGGTCCGAAAACCAAGATGCCATACAAGAGGTTGTACCGCAACTACGAGGAAGAACAGGAGCAGTTCCGCAAAAATTCCACTGAGAGACTAAAGCATTTGACCAACATGCTCAAACAAAAGAAGTCAGAGAACAAAGTGGTGGAGGTGGAGCAGATACTACGAGACCCAACCGTCAAGGTCCAAAGACCCTATATGGGCCAACGCAACAGTATTTTGAACAAAGCTCGAAGAGAGCATCTGAAAAGGACGTTGATGTTCCCCCGAAAACTGGATTTGCCTATAAACCCTATAAGAACTAGACCAGCAAGGACGCCGGCTCCCGCAGGGAATGGTAGATCACTCCATTCAGCGCCGCGGAGTGCACCCATACGAGCCCAAAGTGCACCCAATCGACCCCTGCCGCCCGCCAGCCCTGTGAAAACAACCAGAGATTTAGAATCTCGCATCAGCATCAAACCCAAGCGGAGAAAGGTCGACTCCCAGTCCGAAAGGCCTACACAAAGCAACGGCCACTCGGAGGGGAAGCCCTCGCCCAAGAAGCCCTCGCCTTCGGACGTGAAGTCAATCAGATCGTCGGTATTCCACTAACTGTAATATACAACTCACTTTCTTTGACTCGCTTGGCGCCCCATATATGCCATTGCATCCAGTGCGTTGTCGCCTGGCCTCTAATCATCGACCATATCCATTTCCAGTTCATCAAATATGTTCCTCTAAAACAACTCAATTGCCCTTGACTCTCTTGTCGGTCCCATACTCCTCCACAATCACCCTCTTTTTGTAGTTAGTCACGATGGAATTGTTCTCTGGAGCATCGTTGGTGTTGTCCATCAACTCTGGGTCATCATCCAACGCCACAATCTGCTTGTAGCTGTTAATTCGGAGCCTTCCGTTCACCAACACGTACTTGCTGTTCTCCAAAAACTGGTTGATGTTGTTCTTCTTCAAACCCAAAGTGCCCAAGAACGTCACGATGTTGTTCAAGCTCCTCAAGTTGATGGGAGATGTGCACCCACTGGAGATGATGATCCCGTTGGACCTGGTGGCTCGCACTAATTGCACCACGTTGGATATAAGAAATCGGCGGTTGAGCGAGCTTGTGTTGGACACTAGCCCGTCGTAGCATATTTCAAACTTGATGCCTTTTTTCAAAGCCTGCCCGATGATCTTGTGCTTGAGGTAGTAGTTCAACTTGCTGGCAAGGTTTATAGAGATCAAATCGATGCTCAAGTTGATAATCGACAACTGCAAGGCCTTTTCCAGCACTGGCTTTATGGCAATGAGGTCAAAGTAGTTCTGGTACTTGTTGAAGTTGACGAGCTTGCTCGAGTCGTTTACCACAACCGTCAACCTCGTATATATGCTGAGCCCTGGGAACTTGCCAACATCGATGATTTCATGGATCTTTATGGGGTTTATTTCTTGTGGCAGATTGACCGGCACCTTGACCGCCTCATCGATTTCGAAATTTATGGCGATTTTTAGCACTTTGAACGAGTACAACGTGGCAATGACGTTCCGCAACGCCACCGTCTGTTCATCACTCAACTTCTGATAGTTGTTGTTCGGCCACGGCACGTTCAAGTCATACATTTGTGAAGTGTTAGTCAAAAGAAACAAAGTCATCTCGCACCGCGGTTTTGCCACCGCCACTACGTTTTTCTCGATATAAATACGCTGGGGTATACCGAGCACAGTCATACCAAACTGCAAAAGCTATACGTCAAATTTGAGAAAACCAAAAGTTACACATCACATTTGAAAACAAGTCCTAAAAGTTACACATCACATTTGAAAACAAAGCTCAAAAGTTATACATCACATTCGACAAACCTGTACAATGCCGAACGATTTGTTAGTGGAAAGACGCCAGGACGAAAGCATCATGGACATAGGCGTCAACTGCACCAAGTGCCACCAGCTCGACTTTCTACCGTTTCAGTGTGAGTACTGCAAATTGGTGTTTTGCAGCGACCATAGAAGACTCGCAGACCACGGGTGCCCGTTCTTGAAAGATTTCGAGAACCAGAGAAACGTCCGGCCCAAGAGCCCCACGCAATTGAGCCAGCAGAAGGTGGCGTCGTTGTTCCCCAATAGAGCCGCTGACCGAGCAAAGATCGACCAGTTGGTGGCACAGGGACCCAGACCCACGTCCATTCTAGAGACGAGTTTTCGGGTGGGAGACGTCAAGACCAAAACAGCGTTCAAGAAGTTCAGCAAGTTCTTGAATCTCCAGAAAGATAAGAAAAGCCAGACGAAGATCACGTCGTTCTTCAAACTGGGTTCCAGTGGCACGGGCAAACCCAACCCCACGGTAGAACTCCAGAAATTACGGAAAGTCAGCAAGGGCGATCTGAAGATCGGTGCCAGTGACCGGGTCTACGTGTGGTGTTTGTTCATCGACGCCAACGAGGCAGAGGACGATAAGTTAAGGGGGATTGATGTGGAGAGCCAGAAGACCGGCATTTTCGTCAATAAGAACTGGGTGGTGGGCAAGGCCCTTGACTATATCAGTGACCAGCTCAAGATCAGGAACAACAACAACAGGACCACCGACGTGGCGGAGAAGTTGAATATTTTCAAGGATGACCAGGGGCCGGTGTTGGTGGCCAATAATCACAAATGCCGGGACTTGAGAAACGGCGACTTGTTGTACCTTGTTAGGGGGACCATATAACCATATAGGGGAAGCAGAGAACCACAAACACAGAGCCACAACACAACGACAAACACTGCGGGATACCTCCCAATCCAATCACAAATGTACGTAACGAAACAGTAATACGAATCTCTCCTATTCGCAGCACCACCGCTAAAGCCACCGCCAAAGCCACTGCGGATGGCGGTATTTTGACGAGCCCCACCCGCGCGTTTTCTGAGGCGACCTGACGACAAAATAATCGACAATTCAAGTGCGAATGAGGAAAATATTTGTGGTCAACGACAAGAAAAAATCCTTTTGTTTAAAACTATCTTTCAGAAACACTTTCACCAGAAGTTGAATACAAAACAACAGATAACGGCCTGTGTGTACTCCATCAAAACTACAAAAGTATCACCGCTTCGTTCAGACCCTATCGTTTCTTTCTTTCTCGGCGATACATTAGAATTCCTCGTCTCCACTGAGAAGTGATTTTCCAATATTACACACCTTATTTCGGTTAAATCTGTTGACTGGCATCGACAACCCGATTCTTGCCCTCCCTTCTTGTCGTTGGAAACACCTGTTGGTCTTCGTGATATTTAGTAGGGTGCGTGTGACTTGTCTTTCAATTCTTGCACATTAAAGAACAATACCCCGTTGCTCACGGTGTTTTGCCTTATTTGTTTTTGTCACAAATCCAATCATCCAAGTTTCAAGTTTGTGGTTGACCATATTTGAGTATACCCCAGGACCACTCCTTGATATTCCATCCATATCAACACTTTCCCATCCATAGTTTATGTCCACCAGAGCCCAATTGTCCACCAACCCTGCCGCCTTAGCTGCTGCTGCTGCCACTTCGAACTCAAATCAGTATAATCAGCAACAGCCTTTACAAACCGCAAAAATGCCACAATCGCAATCGACCTCGACAGGGTCCACTTCCAGCTCGTCTGTGGTTGGGTTACACTACAAAATCGGTAAGAAGATCGGAGAAGGATCGTTTGGTGTTATATTCGAAGGTACCAATATCATCAACAATGTGCCCGTGGCCATCAAATTCGAGCCTAGAAAGACCGATGCCCCTCAATTAAGAGATGAATACAGGACCTACAAACACTTGCAAGGCTGTGACGGGATCCCCAATGCCTACTATTTCGGCCAAGAAGGGTTACACAATATTTTGGTTATCGATTTATTGGGACCTTCTTTGGAAGACCTATTCGATTGGTGTGGCCGAAGATTTTCTGTCAAGACAGTTGTGCAAATAGCTATCCAGATGTTGGATTTGATTGAGCAAGTGCACAGCCATGACTTGATCTACAGAGATATCAAACCCGATAACTTTTTGATCGGCAGACAGGGTTTACCCGACGAGAACAAAGTTCATTTGGTTGATTTTGGAATGGCCAAACAATATAGAGACCCAAGAACCAAAAACCATATCCCTTACAGAGAGAAAAAATCTTTGAGTGGAACTGCCAGATACATGTCCATCAACACCCATTTGGGTAGAGAACAGTCCAGAAGAGATGACTTGGAAGCATTAGGCCACGTCTTCTTCTATTTTTTGAGAGGGCAATTGCCATGGCAAGGTTTGAAGGCTCCTACCAACAAGCAGAAGTATGAAAGAATTGGTGATAAAAAGAGAACCACTCCAGCCGTTGCTTTATGTGAAGGGTTACCAAGACAATTTGCCGAATATTTGGACACTGTCAGATCGTTACCGTTTGATGCCGAACCCAACTACGAAGAGTACAGGATGTTGTTTTTGAGCATTTTGGATGACAATGGACAAAATGCCGACGACGACTACGATTGGTTACACCTCAATGGAGGAAAAGGATACGATGTTAGCATCAACAAAAAGCCCAATTTGCATGGTTATGGCCACCCAAACCCTCCAAACGACAGAGACAGAAGAAACAGAGATCAAAGGAGAAGCAGACACCACCATCAAAACCACCAACAACAGTTGCAACAACAAACACAACAAGCTCAACAAGCCAATGGCACCAATGGTCAGCAGATCAACGGCCAAGCAGGGTCCGCCACACAGGCCAACGGCCAGCTTAAGGGGACTTATCCACAACTGCAATCGTTCAACAACTTGTCCCAGCAAAGAGACTTGTCGGCCGCTCAATTGCACCAGCAAAAATTACAACATCTAGTCAACAGACCTTTACCACCCATCAAGCAAGAAAGTCAAAAGGACATGATGGTTTCCAAGAACTATGCCAACTCCCAGGTGAACAAGACCACTCAATATGACCAGCAAAAGCCCCAGGGATCGTTCTGGTCCAAGTTCTGTTGTCAATAGGATAGTTTAGCATTCGTGTGAAGGCACAGTTATAATTGTTTAGTTAATAAAAATTAATGATCAGAGAGAAACCATTGCTAAAACATTGTTCATTAACCCCTAAATACCTTCCTCCCACCGCCTTTCCCCTATATTCTTTGATCCTCTTTGCTATGCCCGGGCTATTTCTGCGTGGTGTTATGCAAGTACCGCTTCGAGCGGGCCTCTATCTCCGCCCACTCTTCCTCCCCAACCTCCATCTCCTTATAAGTGTTGGCCAAATACGTTTCCAACACCTTCAACAGCTCGGTGACTGCCTTCTTATCAAACCTTCCATTCTTTTTGATATCATCGTTCAATCTTTGTAAGTTATCCACCACCAAATCGGTCCTGTACTTGACCCATTGGGGATAGAAGTGGTCGTACCTGGACCCATGGTTCACTTCAGGCTTCACGGTGGCCAAGACAGACCCGTCGGGCTTCAAAGTGTCTTTGGCCCTGTAGCTGGTGACCATGGTGATTCTCTCACGCACTCCAATGGGATTGGGAGCAATGTGCTCGATCAACCGTCCCTGCAAAACACAGCCGTACCCCTTTGTAGGGCTGGGCACCACCGCAATGTTGCCGCCATCGTTTTCGCCCGAACTCTTGCCCATTCTCAAGGACGTTTCACCTCCAATCATGCCAGTGGTGTCTGTCAACATCAACACACACACAAAAGGGTAGGAGTCCTTATGCCACCCCACCACGCAATCCTTGGCCAAGTCCCGGGCCGAATGGTCGTAATTCTCAGCCTTGTGGGTCTCCAACTCCTTTTCCACCTCTGCTTCCTCTTTCATAGAAATATTGGTGTTGGCGATTTCGTAATCCATTACCACTTCCAATTCGATGCCCGCCATGGTACTTACCAACTCCACCGTCTTGGGATTTGTCCATGCGGCATACGTAAAAGGAGTGACAATTTGGTCGTCCACTTTGGCGAACCCCCGGACGGTGCAATCTTTGCCGGAGGAACTGGAATTGTTGTACCTGCCATACTTGGCGAACACTTCTTTGGCCAACACTTCCTGTTTCATGATCTGAACTGCTTCGTCGGTGAACAATGGGAAAGGGTCACTAACCCCGATATGGCTGATTTGCTTGGGATCACTCAAGCCCAACTCCTCCATGGTCAATCTTCTGGTATTGTTATACTTGTACTTTTCCACTTCTCCGAGAGCGTAGTACCGCAAATGCTTGAGAGGGTCGAAAGCGACGTTTTCACTTTCCGGCTTGTACACAGCGTCGAAGGTGGGCTTCAAAAACTTGTTGTAGGTGGTTTCTGGCACCATGGTGTGGGTGTTGCCATTGTGGATGTTTTCTATCAAACTCATGATAACTATTCAACAACCTGATATCAGTTGACACAACCAAAACTATGTAAACTGTGTTGAAACTGTGGTAAAACTGTGTGATCAAAGTGGGTGTTTCACCTTTTATACTTAACCCACTTATCTGTATCAACTTATCTTTGTTTTTTTTTTTAACCTACTTTATCAGTGCAAGCCCCTTGCTCTGTTGCTTATCTGCGTCCCGTTAACTCCTCATTATTCCTTTTTCGATCGAAAGTTCCTTTGCAGCCATGCGCAATTGCCGTTTTGGGTTATGCCAACCCGAAAGATAAGAATTCACCTATCCCGATCGAGAAATCTCAGGAGCACCATTCCTCTGCCATCTATAAAGACGAGCCCATATTCCCTTCTTTTGGTAAACTTTCACATAGGGTCTTTATAGTGAGACACTGATGGGCTTCCGATCTCGGCGGTGTCGTTGAATTCTGCCTCGTTAAGTTCTGTAGGGGCTTGTTGCGTGGAACAACCGCCCGTTTGTTTCGGGTGCTGTCTCCGGTCGTTTTTTAGGTCACAAGAAACGACGAGCCGGGGCCACAAGGCTGCTTCAGAGCAGGCCGAGCACACAAACTATAGCACCAACAACCAAGCGCCGTTAAGCGGTGCCCACACCAGCAGGCTCTCTACCGGTCAGTACACGACCGAGAATATTGGAAGAAATGAGTTCTTATTACTCATTTGCCATTTTAGGAACAAGGTAAGCCTTGCGTATAAAGGCAGCTGTTTCCTTGGGATTTCTCACCCCCTTTTTTTTTCTCAAGCACAGACAGTTAAAGTTGTAGTGAACCACACTTGAGATTTCAACTTTCTATAGCACATACTGGTCGAGTTTAAGAGAGACCGGAACCCACACCCGTTAACTGAACTGGGGAAAAAAGTGCGGCTCTAACTATCTCTAAATGTCCCACCAACACGCGGTAGCGTCAAACATCGCTGCCTTCAACGTCGAAGTCGTCGAGCAGTACGACTTGCGTGAACTGACCATTAAGCTCAGTACTGTTATCCCCCACGTTCTTTTGAACTACCCCAAAACGTCTTTCCGCGATGAAGATATCACAAAATCACCTGTCGAATCTGCTTTTTTCACCAACGACAAATCCTTGCTAGACTTTGCCTGCGGCACCGGGATCGTCACCCAGGGCTTCCAGCCATACGTCAAAGACATCACGGGCATCGATATCAGCCCGGATGCTCTCAAGGTGTTTGAAAAAAGGTTCAATGGCGCCGCTAAAAGCTATGCCTTGGATATTTTGGACGTAGACAAACAACAACAAATCGCAGCGTTTTACGAATCGGCCGACTTGATCATATGCAGCCTTGCTTACCATCATTTGGACAATTACGAGGACGTTACCAAGACCTTGGCCAAGTTTTTGAAGCCCAATGGTCGATTGTTTGTTATTGACTTTTACAACCCGGATATCGAGTTTGCTGGGGTGGATACCAGAGTTAGACCGTCAGAGGCCGTGAGACACATGGGTGGACTCAAAAGGCTGGCGTTGACTAACACGCTCCTGGAGGCGGGGTTGAGTGATATCACGGTGGACGAGGTTATCAAGACGTCCATTTGGCTGGAGGCTCGGTTCGCCCATACCCATTGCCAGCAAGAAATTGTGGATGCATTGGAGAAGGGCGCTTTGCCCTCCAAAACGGTGGACGGCAAGACTCTTTACCTGATAGATGCCAGCTTGGTTTTGGCCACGGGCAGAAAGGCGTGAACATCCATTTACGTTGGAGTTTATGTGCTACCGTCTCCCGGCAAGTGCTTACAATTTTGTGGGCCCCCAAAATAAAAAAAAATAGAAATAGTCTATTAAAAGGGTCTTTTTTTATTTAAAAGATTTCAAAAATATTTACGTTTCTTGTGTTTTATAATTAGTACTTTTGTATGAAACAATAAAAATCAGTACATATAAAAAATATCTATAGTACGCAAATAATAGATAAAAGTTAATCCAATTAGGTGGGTTTAAGTGGTTGTTAGTACATAATAGTTTAACCAAATCATCTTTTTGTTGTTGCCGCAATGCGCGCTCCTAAAAGGAGGGTTTTCCCTTAGATTTTCCTATGTAATCTTACACTAACATGGTCACTTCCCAGAGCCAAAAGAGGTTGACGAAAGAATACAAAGCCATCCAGCTAAACCCCCCTCCCTACATAACGGCCAAGCCAAATGAAGAGAACATTTTAGAATGGCATTATATCATCACTGGGCCTCCGAGTACCCCGTACGAAAACGGACAATATCACGGAATCTTAAGGTTCCCTAGCGATTACCCTTTCAAACCTCCAAGCATATCGATAATTACGCCCAACGGGAGATTCGCATGCAACACCGGGTTGTGTCTTTCCATGAGTGATTACCACCCTGACACCTGGAATCCTGCCTGGAGTGTAAGCACGATTTTGACGGGGCTACTCAGTTTCATGACCAGTGACGAACACACCACCGGATCCATCAATACCACCGACACTTTGAAGAGAAAGTACAATGCAGACAGCAAGAGGTTCAACGTTACCGAGAACTCGCGTTTCATCAAGATCTTCCCTGAGTTGGTGCAACAGAACAAACTCGATCTTTTGAAGCAACAAGAGTCAGAGCAAAAACAAGAACGATCAGAACCGATTTTCAACCTCAAAGAAGACATCAACTCATTGGACCCAGAAGACAAGGCCCGGTTGTTGGACGATAACGAGGAGAAATTCAATGTTTCTACGTTTACGGTGGTGGGGGTGGTGGTGGCTCTCTTCTTTGCTTACGTCATAAGAAGCTAAGAGCCAGTGGTCCCTATAACAAAATTGCCTGGTGCTACTTCCACACAGATTCCTCCCACACACAGACTCCTTCTCTGTGGGCCGGCCCTCCCCGCATGTACTATGACATTTAATATATCTCCATCGAGGCTGATTGAGATTTCGTATACACACTGAAAATTTTTTTGTTTTGATCGCCTCGCCAATATGAAACTTTAAATTTTTCTTTATTTTGTAATCTTAAAATATCTATAAATACTGGTCTCTTCTACTTGATCTTTGTTTAGGTGTTATTCCACAAGACAAGTTGACCTTTGGCTTTCTCAATCTGGAAATTGGTGCAACCCGTCACAACCTGCCTCTTTCCCCCGACGTTCCCGGAGTTTATTCCATCCCATCGTGGCCACACCCCGTAAAGGTATACCACCAACAAACACAGGTATCAGATCCTGCCAAAAAGCCCTCCACCAGAACTGAACGGGCGCCCCCCTTCTGCATCCTTTCCACTCAACACAACTTTGCATCACAGCTGTCATGAGCAATCACCCTTACCGTCAACGGGTTCCCCAAGGGAACGTGTCGAACGGGCCTTCCAGCGCCACATCGCCAAACATATCCAACGACTCTTCGCCCAATCCTGCCTACGATCCCACTTACGCCCCAGAAGCTGTGTCCGGACACCCTTACGCCATGGTCCAAGGCCTGGCGCCCAGCTTAGTTCCAGGCCCTCGGGGTTCTGCAGGTGCTGGCACGGGTACCTCGAGCCACAGCTCTTTGTACCAGTCTCCCTCGTCTTCCGCCCCTTACCCGGTGAGCGATCCGTTGGACCACCAGAGCACATCGTCCTTGGTGGAGGAAGAGATGAAGAGATTGAACAAAGAGGTGAACAACCTCAACTTGAATAATCCTGCTAACGGTTACGAGAACCAGAATATTTTGGATAAGCCATACTACAATGAATCCGAGGTGAACCACAGTATTCCCAGCTATTTGCAGAACCCGAGTATTCAAAACACTCCACCCCCGGTGTTCACCAACAGCGTTGCATCCCCTCCTTCAAACCCCTTGAGTGCAACCTCATCCGTGACGAATTTCAACATCAACGGCTCAAGTAATAACCACTTGGACTCAAGCTTGATGAACCACTCCAGGAGTGAGAGCAACTTGCTTGGCGCCAGGCCGGTGGCCAACCACAACAGGTCCGTCAGTTCCACCTCCAGTTTTTTCGATAGAAGCACCGATAACGTCAGTATGGTGGACTTCAATCAGAATTTGATTACTCAATTCTTGGGAGACAATTCCAGTAACTTGATGCCCCGCATAAAGACAATTGAATTGTATAGGAAAAACGCCAGGAAATCCAACGATCCCACGGTGTTGTTCCAATACGCCCAATACATGCTACAAACCGCCTTGTTATTGGATAAAGATGCCTCCGGGTCGGGTCCTTCTTCCAACGAAAATTCCCCCATGAGGGGGCCGGTCGACAGACACAGCCATAAGAAATCCAAGCTGTCGAACTCGTTCGACTTGTCGGGGCTGGACGATAACTCTATCAACGACAAGAAATTGAGGAAGTCATTATTGAAGGAAGCCGAAATATACTTGAGGAAGTTGAGTGACAAAGGGTACGTCGATGCTCAGTACTTATTGGGAGACGCGTTCAGTAGTGGTGCATTAGGAAGAGTGGAAAACAAAGAGTCGTTTTTGTTGTTTCAAATAGCTGCCAAACATGGACACATTGAAAGCGCATACAGAACCAGCTACTGTTACGAAGAAGGATTGGGAACCGGCAGAGATGCCAGGAAAGCAGTCGAGTACTTGAAGATGGCGGCATCCAAAAACCACCCTGCTGCCATGTACAAACTCGGAGTTTATTCGTTCTACGGTAGAATGGGATTACCACAGAACGACGTTAACACCAAAAAAATGGGGATCAAATGGTTGACCAGAGCTTCCAATGTCAGTAACGAGTTGATCGCCGCTGCCCCATACGAATTAGGGAAGATATACTTCAATGGGTTCAAAGATATCGTCATCGAGGATAAGAAGTATGCATTGGAGTTATACAGTCAAGCAGCAGCTTTAGGACATGTGGAAAGCTCTGCCATATTAGGCCATTACTACGAGATCGGGGAGATCGTGCCCCAGGACTCAAACTTGTCCATCCACTACTACACACAAGCAGCCTTAGGAGGTGACCCCAATAGTATGTTGGCGATGTGTGCATGGTACCTCGTTGGAAATGATCCATATTTACCCAAAGACGAAAACGAATCGTTTGAATGGGCCAAAAGAGCTGCCATGTGTAACTTGTCTAAAGGTCAGTTTGCGTTAGCCAATTTCTATGACAAAGGCATTGGCTGTGAAAAGTCCGTCACCGAAGCCCAAAAATGGTATGAGAAAGCAGCAGAGCACGGAGATGAGAAAGCTATTTCCAGATTGAAAAATAGAGAATTGGCTACCAAATTGCAGAAGCAAGTAAAGAAGAAGAAATCTTCCAATGCTTTGACGCCAAACATCGCCAACAACCTCAACTTCGACTCCAAGTCAACCGACAAAGATTGTGTGATAATGTGAAATTTTCTTAGTGTCTATATTTACTCTTCACCAATAAACAAACCTATGAATACAGCCTCGAACTATATATAAGACGTGATCGTCGCGGTGTTTCATTCCAGATCAAATGACGAATGCCTGCATACAAGCCAAATAATATGAGGTCCGTACTGTATACAAGACGAGCACTCGTCATGTGCCTGTGGGCATGTACACCGGAGACCGTGTTGGGTGCGGCGCCAGGGCCGCAAACCAGAGCACTATAAGTGTGTATCCTAGTAATGTCGACGTGAAATTCTCCCTTTTTTCTTTATTCAAATCATGTCTAACAGAGATTATTACAATCAAGGTAACCAAGGCCAAGGATACGGCCAACAAGAAGGCTACGGTCAACAACAGGGCTACGGCCAACAACAAGGCTATGGCCAACAACAAGGCTACGGCCAACAACAAGGTCAACAAGGCCAAGACGGCGAAAGAGGTTTATTCTCCACAATTGCTGGGGGAGTCGCTGGTGGATACGGTGGAGGTAAATTGGGCGGTGAACACTCCACCTTAGGGAAGATCGGAGGTGCTCTTGCCGGTGCTGTCTTGGCCAACAAAGTCGAGGATCGTTTCGAAGGAGGTAATAACCAAGGTAGCCAACAAGGACAACACGAAGGCTTGTTTGGCAAGATCGAGAACGCTTTCAGTGGACACCATGGTGGTAACCAAGGTGGTTATGGTGGCGGTCAAGGAGGCTACGGTGGCGGCCAAGGAGGCTACGGTGGCGGCCAAGGGGGTTATGGCGGAGGAAGAGACAACTATGGTGGAGGTAGAGAAGAATACGGCGAAGGAAGACACCATGGTGGAGGAAGACATGAAGGTGGAGGAAGACACGAAGGTGGAGGTGGTTTCGGAGGAGGAAGAGGCGGTTTCGAAGGAGGAAGAGGTGGTTTCGGAGGAGGAAGAGGTGGATTTGGTGGAGGAAGAGACGACTACGGTGGAAGAGACGACTACGGTGGTAGAGACAACTACGGTGGAGGAAACGACAGATGGTGATCTGATTTCATTATTCATTACTGACTTATACTATACTTTGCTTTGATTCGGCTTGTAATCTCTTTGGAAGCCATGGGCCTCTAATTTGGCCTGTAGCCTCTTTGGAACGGTGCCATTGGCCTCTCTCTACTCCACTCTTTCGGACCCGTTGCTCTCGATGTTCCTTGTCCCTTGGTTCAAGCCAAATTGGATGAGCTGCGATGGATTGGACGTCACTCGCCACGACTTGTCGTTCACCAACTTCGACGCATCTCTGTTCAATAGCGGGAGCTTGTCGTCAAGTTTCTTGTGGGTCAAGGAACTGACTCTTTTTGGTCTCTTTTTTACAGATATACTGCTGGGCTTGTTCATAGGAGGTGAGCTGATGGTGGGATCAAATTTCAATAGTTCTTCGTCGTTCAACCCATCAAGGATGCTGTTGTTGTTAAGGGACCCATCTTCAAAATCGCTCTTCATCACGGTGCTGTCATCGAAGCTCATATCGCTTTCTAGCATCGACGATTCCATGAAATGCACCTTCCTCCCCGTTCTGGACTTTGACGGTGACACTTTCCTGACTTGTGCCGGCTTCTTCAATGGCGGGGATACTCTTAAAGGCGAAGATGATCGTTTGTTGTAGTTCAATGCCTCGAGTTCTTTCACTTTGCCTTGCATGAAAGCAGACGATTTCGATTCCAATAACGCATCGAAATCACCATGCACAAAGAATTCAAGAGATTCGATTACCTGTCCCATCACCTGCTCGGGATTGTTTTCGTTAGAAAACACCTTGTATACCCGGTTGAAATTGTTGGCGCTGAACCCGTAAGATTTCATATCCACAACGAGATGATCGTACAAAATGGATGAATTGAATAGCACGTCTTTCTCATATAAGTCTCTTAACGAGGCCAAGCAAGACTCGAACATCCGGGTATGATTACCACCCCACCCTTCCTGTTCTTTCAATCTTTTCAAAACGTGTTGACTGGACTCCCCCAAAATGTAATCTATCTCTGTTGGTTTCCCATATTGGAGCTCCAATTGCTGGATCTGTAGGTTCAATTTGGATAGCACTTGTTCGACTAACGTCTGGACCAACAGGTTGTGAAAATCCCCTATCGCTTCCACACACTCAAACTCTATCTTTTGGTTCAATAGGATCTTGCGTTTAGCCAAAATGAAGTACTTTTGCCACCTGTCTTGGTTCTTATTGAAGATGGAGCTTTTGAGTGATTCCATGCTGTCGAGAATGGAGTCGATATTCTTAACCGCCACAGCCAGATACTTTTCCACTGCAGCATTGATCATGTCTGCCTGTTTCGTTTTCAATTCTTCTAGCTCTTGTTTTTGTTGGGTGATCATCTTCAAATATGAACCCACATGCCTGTCCAAATTGTGCTGGTTCCGAATTAGCTTTGTCTTGATCTCTTTGGCCCTATTCGCGTACTTAAGGGTGTTCAAGGTCTCATCATAGTGCTGAGACAGTGGCGATATACACACGATCATCACGGTCTTGCAATTCCCACCTAAAGAAAACTTGAGCAACCTGGTTAGTTTGGAGTCCCTATATGGTATGTGGTTCCGTCTTCGTGGATCACATAATGCGTTGATGCAGTTCCCCAACGCCAACAATGATTTGTTGATGTTTGCACCTTCTGTTAACCTAGCGCCTCTATTTTTGGTGGCAGAAGCCCGCTCACTCCCGGCCAAGTCTATAATGGAAAGAGTAGCAAAAGTGTGTTCTTGACTCAACTCCATGGATTTGTCCCGTTGATTAACATTGATCTGCAAAACAGCATGCGACCTGGAGGATGTGGCATTGGCTTCCGTTGGCGAACATGTCCTGTTTCTGTTCCCCAACAAGATCAAGTCCATGACGTCTTCTACCGAGTTGGGCTGGTGGGTGGACAAATTGGAAACAAACACCTTATTATTGGTATCCTCTCTGATAACTAACTTTTTATGGTTGGTATCAGGGTTCAACAAGTCTTTGATGGTTTCATTATAGATTTCAAGAAACGACAAGCTGATCTCAAACACTTTGGTATATTTCACCTCATCCATCCTCCGATAGAGCTCTTCCATCGTAAGGAAAATGAGACCCGGGTCATCGGGTGTGCCCAGAATCGTATGGGTCTTCCCACACCCGGTGGCCCCGTATGCAAACACCGTGGAATTGAAGCCATCCATTATACTATCCAAAAGCGAAGTTGTGGTGGATTCAAACACCTGCTTTTGGGTGGTGTCAGTGTCGAATAGCCTATCAAACACGAACCGGTGCTCTCTTATTCGAGAATTGGGCTTGGAAGGGAACACGTTGCGGTGCATCTTTGCGAGGGGATTAGTTTCCGGCGGATCAAAAATCAACATCTTATCATCCACCACGTCTATAATCTTCCTGATCCCAAAAGGAGTGAAATTTGGCTTGGCCTTTTGGCTTGTGTCGTTCAACGACCCGTCCCCAAGAAAGATATTCTCGTTGTCGACCTGCACGAGGTTCTTCTCCTCCTGTTCTGTGAAAGGTCGTACCCGAACAGAAACGCTTATTGAAGACTCTTTGGTAGGGGAATTGGCTCCAGGAGATGCAGTACCACTGTTCGCCGGCAACCGTGGCCCGCTTTCCAAATCCATGCCCACAAAGGGCTCGGGAGACACATGTACCGTAGACGCCGCACTCGACGACGCTTCTCCCATGTCGTTTTGTGTTTTCAACCTGGAAGATATAAGTGATGTATCAGATGTTTTGTTTACTCTGCGCGTTTTTGTAAACATCACCAAAATAGGCAGACAGCGCCAGGGAACAAACCAGAATATGGGGACCCACAGGCATCTTGTGGAACACAGCGCTGGAGGGACGGGAGATACTGTATACTGCTAATTTGTGAAGAAGTTTCAGCCGTTTGCAGCCCCATTTGCATCCGGGATCTTTGGTTTTTTAAAATTGGCTGCAATTTGCAGTAAACCACAACCTGTGCCCAAAATTCTTACTCGTGGGCCTAAAACACACTTGAAAAACACAGAGCGTACCTCTGGCTTCCAAGCTCCACAGACGTCCTTGTAAAGAACGAAAAGGGCTCATAATACCGGTTAACCTGTGTCCCCAGCGTTCAGCGCCTTTTACCACTACTCCAGAAATGCGAAAGTTTTGGTGCCCGAATTTTGTTCGCTATAGCCTCCAATGTTCAATAAACTAAAGCTGAAGAAGCCGCCACTTTCCCTCAATTCTGTGAGCAACGCCCTCAAGAATAACGGCTCGTCCATTCTGCCGGATGTAAACCCCAAGGATTTGTTGGTGGAGAATTTGGTGCAATATGGGCTCAAAGACCATTCCATTCTCGCAGTAGCGTTTGATCCTGTCCAGAGCTTGATGGCTTTATCCACCAATAACAACGAAATCAGAGTCATGGGGCAGAGCACCGTCGAGGTGGTGTTCGAGTTGAATAAGCTGAGTCCCATAGTGGAGCTCAGATTCATCAAGGGGATCTATTTGGTGGCCATTCTGTCCACTTCTTCCATAACAATCTTGTCTTTGCATACCAAGAAGATCTTGACGAGCCACCTGCCTCCGGGATCCATCACATCGGTGGCCAGCGACCCCTCGTTGGACTGGTTGGCAATCGGGTTGTCCAACGGGGGGCTCATGTTCTACGACGTCGATAGACTCGGCATGGCGCCTTTGAGGGTGGACAACTTGCAGAAGAAGGTGTTGCCCAAAGAGAAGTTGTCGCCCATTTTGCAGATGGAATGGCATCCTAGAGATAGCGGCACCATGTTGTTGACATACTCGCATTGTGCGGTTTTGTACTCAATCGCTTCAGGCGACATCAAGCAGGCGTTTGTATACAGCTTGGCCAAACAATCGCGAGGGTTCAACTGGGCTTTGAATGTGGCCAATAACGGCAAGAAGAAGTTGTTTCTGAACCCCAAGGAAGTGATCCCGGAACTCTTGGAGTCTCATTTTCATCCCAACGGGCTCCATATAGTCACCGTGCACGCTGACAACTCGTTGGTGTTCTGGGACTGTAGCTCGGGCACTTTGCTTGAGGCCAGAAACATATTCGATCTAAACCTACACAAGCCGGGCCCGCCCATCGACCCCATGGAGGATTTCTTGCCGATCCAAGCTGTGAAATGGGTGTGTGGCAGCGACCCCGAATTGACCAAGCTTTTGATTGCCGGCGGAGACTCCGCCAATCCAAACCGGGTCTACGTTTTTGATTTTGGAATTACCTTGAAATATTCCATTACGTCGTTCGATAAGCAAGCCGAGTTCTATAGCAAGCCTTCCAATGGGCAGAAGATGTTGCACGTGGAGCTCTACCACAACCATAGCGGCGAGCCCGAGTATCTCGATAAAATTTTGCCATTGGCGCAGGATGGGAGTCCTTATTTCAGCGGGTGCCATAATCCGAAGTATGTTCTCTTCAGGTCCAATTTGCACAACATTTACTTGTCAACATTCGGAGAATTGATGGTCAACGATGATAATACCGATCTCGGCAAGCTTTTGCTACCCCCTTCAATTGCTTTTGTGCATCCACCAGTGACATACTCCAAGATAGAGAGGGTTAAAAGGGTGGACTGGTACAGTGTTCAAAGCACACGGATCTCCAGTGGGGTTCAGTCTAAGACGGAGTTGTTATTGAAAGGGGGAGCTGCTGTCAATGAGAACATAATCAGAACTATTGGGCACAACGACGGGTTTAGAAAGATTCTTGTCACAGGGCACGAGGGAGGTGTGGTTCGGTTGTTGGATGTGACAAGAGGCGAAGTCGGGGAGCAGGAAGGCTTGATCCAGATCAGCTTGAAGGAAACGTTGGTGTCCCAGAAGTATGACGATTTGCAGATTGTTTCTATTTCCTGTGCTTTTGAATGCAGAGATCTCGTGGTGGGGTTGGGCAATGGGAGTGTGGTGTTCTGTAAGTTTGGAAAGATCAACACTAAAAGGCTGCCAGTACCACCAGACTATTCCACATGTCCTGTGCAGCATGCTAACGAAGATGCTCGGATCATCAATATCTCGGACAGAATCAGAGGCACGTTTGCCAGCTCTTCGACGTTCTTGCCCATGAGTTTGATGTCGTTGGACAGTCCCGAGAAAATAACTAGTTTGAAAGCATGCAACATCGGGTTTGCTGCAGTGGGGTACGAGTCTGGAAGGTTGGTCGTTTGTGATATAGGACGGGGGCCTGCAATCATCTACAACTTGGAAAAGATCAGCAAATTGGTACCCACAGCATCCTCAGGTTGTTACATCACGTCCCTCGAGTTTGCCATTATGGAGTACGGCCAAGAAGGGTTTTCTTCCATTATTTTGGTGGCAGGAACAAACGAAGGTGGGAACCTTCTATACTTCAAGATCCTCCCCCAGCCGAACGGTGGTTTTGAAGTCGTTTTTGCCGACAAGAGTATGAAGCTTAACAGCAGGTCTACGGAGGATACTTGCATAAAGCAGATCATTCCTATAAGCATCAAAGGAGAACCTGCAACCCCCACACAGGAAGTGTTTCAGAAACTAGGCCATGGGATCTTGATTCCAGGGTATATCGTTTTGGCGTCTGACAAGGATATCCGGGTGTTGAAGCCACCCAAACAGAAGTTGTCGCATAAAGTCATCGAAGGGTTCTGCTGTGGAGTTGGTACTATTGACGTGGGCAACAAAGGCGTGATATTGGCCAGTGTGATTAGAACTGGATTCATCAAGTTCAGTTCCTTGCCATCGTTGGGCGATATCACCGACTACAAGATGTCCAAAGATTTACTCAAATCCTACGATATGGATTCTATCACTGAGGCAAACATCATCAGAACCGGTGACATGTTCATCGGCACAGGAGCGTCGGAGTTCATCAATTTGGGACTCACGTTAAAAGACCACAAGCGCAAAAACGACGACACCACCGACTTGCTCTTCAATGTCAATGCGGTGATTCCGCCTAAACCGGCCGTCAGTACCTTGCAATGGGCCAAGGGAGCCAGTCAGATGGTCACCACCGAAGATTTGAACAGGTTGATAGCAGGTCCAAATAGGAAACAGCCAAAACACCCCGAAAGCCAGTTGGCGTTCAATATCAGTCCTGAAAATAATCAGACTGCGGCTTATGGGAACAGTTATGGCGGAAATCTTGGGGGCAACCAGGAAGACGGAAGAGGATACAAGGAGCCTGTGAGAAGGTCTGCCGGCGGTGGCGTCAGTAGTCGGTCTTTTGGCCAGCCCGGGTTCATGAAGTCTTTGCAAGGAGGAATTGAGCAGGTGGAAGAGACCCTCAATGGCTACGCCAGTAATGTGAGCGATGCCATGGCAGAAACCGTCGAGGGGCAGAAAAAGGACATGTACACGTCCGCTTTCAAGAGTAAGTTTGGATTCTAGTGAACGTCAGATATGGTGTAAGTATGGAATTTGACTTTGTTAGTAGAAAAGAAATGTAGAGTAAACGGTACTGCATACAAGTGACACCAGTTCCTTCATATAAGAATGTCGCACCCATATCGCATCGTCGGTTGTCGCGCTAACACGACTTGTATGTCGCAGTGTTTACGCTTTCAAACCCACCCATGTCACTAGGCAGAGAGAATTCAGGCGTCTTCAAGAGCGTATTGCAAGCCAAGAACACGTACGAGCCGCCACAAAAGGCTTCAAGCACAAAAGAAGTAGACCTTGAAACACAAGTCGATTTCAGAGACCAATTGTATGCGATCGAGCTCAACACCAAACAAAGCCGAATTGATCTCGATGAATTGGTCAATAGGCTGAAGAACAACAACGACAACTTGAACAAGTTGCTAAATTCTCTAGTGCAGAGCAGAGGAGTAAGCAAGGAGGACCTTGAAGAGGTTATGGAGCGGAATAGGTTCGATGCAAGCGAGATCATTGGGCCTTTGAATGAGCAAATTGAAGCCGTCCGTCATGTCAGCGAAGGAGTACTGAAAGAGACTCACGACTGGCAACAAGAAGTGAGACATGCCATCAAAGCACTCAGTGAAAAGGTGGACGGGGGTGCAGGTACAAAGATATGGCAGCAGGACGTGGTGACGCTATTAGAGAATTTGAAAGATAGAATAGGCCATGAGCCGCATGAGACTCTCAACAATGATCTAGAGGCAAAGCGAAGGGATCTAGAGAGAGAATACGCTAGCCTAGGGGCCAAGTACACAAACCTAGAGTCCAAGTACGCAGACCTCTGCAAGTTGTACCGCAACAAGTACGATTCCTTGCAAGCACTTCAAGGACAATATGAACGGCTCATACAGCAAACACAGCATGAGACAAAGCCAAACTACCAGACTCTAGACAAGCTCCTGGCGTTGCACGCACAGGCACTCAACCAGACAATGCCCAAAGTGCAGAAAAAGAGGATAGTCAGCACGCCCATCAGCCAAGAACAGAATAAGCACGGCAAGTAGCCTTGAGAATAAGCACGGCGAGTAGCCTAGAACAGATGTAAGCACTTTTATTTACAAGAAATGGACGGAAGCCCCTATATGTACTGTTTCCCACCCATGAACGGCACAAGAACGTCGGGAATCTTGACTAAGTCGGTTTTGGGATCGTAGTTCTGCTCCAAAATAGCCACAATCACTCTGGGTACTGCCATGGCCGTGCCGTTCAACGTATGAACGTAACCCGACTCGCCATTGGAGTTGTAGTACTTGATGAATAATCTTCGGCTCTGGTAGTCGGTGCAGTTGGAGCAGCTGGTCAATTCCCCCCAGCCGTTACGCCCCGGCATCCACGCTTCGATATCGTACTTCTGGTACGCAGGTGCACCCAAGTCATTGAAAGGGATGGATATGACCCTTGCTTTCAAGCCCAACGTTTTGATGATGGTCTTCTCTATGTCCAAGATGCCTCCCAAGTCAGCGTCCGAGTTCTGGGGATGACTGAAGTGGAAGAGTTCGAGTTTGGTGAACTCATGCACCCGGTATAAACCCTTGGTGTCTCTACCTCTAGAACCAGCTTCGGCTCTGTAAGCTCTCGAAACCCCCACGTATTTCACCGACTGCGACTCCAACTCCTTGCCGTCGAACTTGGTGCCTGTGTGGAGAGCCGCCAAAGGGATCTCGCTGGTGCCAATGAGCGACATGTCAGTGTCTTCCACTGCATAAACCTGTTTTTCGTTATTCTGGTCGTATGGCTTAAACCCACAGGCGTTGATCACTTCTCTGTTGACCATCGCCGGCGGAATCACGTACTTGTACCCCTTGATCCTAGCCACCGTCAAAGCGTACTGCACCAATGCATTCTCAAGTAATGCCCCGTCTCCTAGAAGATAGTAGAAGGAGCTGCCGGAAATATGAGCTGCTTGTTTGAAGTCAAAAAGACCCTTTCTTACTCCCAACGCCGAATGGTCCAACGCATCCACGGGAGCTTTTCCTGGCTGTGGGACAGCGTCATCAGGGATGTTGATGTACTCCAAAACTTCTTCTGTTTCGGTGACAGCGTTGTGGACCAAATTGGGGATGGATTCGGCGTGCAAGAGAACCTCATCCTTTAAGGTAGAATGGTCCGATTCCAATGCTTTGATGGATTTCTTCAACAGCTTGAGCTCTTCTCTGCCTGCTTGTACGATACTTTCATCGGCTGGTCCGGCTTTGAGGGTGTCAGCGATCTCAGTTCGTCTTTTCTTCAAACTGGAAAGTTGTGCTTGCAAGTTCAAGACGGTGGGCCGATTTTGCACCACGAACTCCAAATCTTTCAAAATTCTCGGGGTTTCACGTTTTAGGATAACATCTCTGTACACGGCTTCGTTTTCCACCACATATCTTAGGTTAAGAAGCGGCCGTGGTATTCGTTTGTAGAGAGCGGTAGGCTTCATTGCCGGGGTTTGTTTTCGCGATGAACTCGATATAAGGTGGTGGTACTGTATGGGGAGAAAAACTGCGGCACTGCACACAGCATACGACGACATAGGGCATTTTAAGGTGTGCAGGTCGGGAGCGGGTATGTGCAGGATATTCGGTTGCGGTGTGATATGCAGTAAAAGAATACCACATATTCCAGGGATAGCAGGCACCACCATGGCTTGCAGCGCTGAATGTGCCGTTCTGGATGCAAGAGCCTCCGGCTGTTTCAACAAAGCCTCTGTTCCAACAAAACTGTCTGTTTCAACAGAGCCGTGCCGGGCAACAAATAATCCTAATAGTGTACATCAATGGCGCGGGGCCTCGACCTGGAGATGGTGCAGGGTAACTGGAAAGAAAGGTTAACCTCGAGCCGTACGAGCAAAGGAATATTTAGAATTCTAGGCAACCGTTTAAACCAGGAGATTAAGCCTGGGCATCGGAGAGCCATTTCCTCACACCGACACCAACGGGAGAATAAACATACAAAACACAAAAAACCCACACACCACAGCTTATCAAAGTGCTCTAAATTCGGCTGCCGTTTTCTTCGGTGGTTCCGGTGGCCGTAAAATCTCAACCGAACACACACAACCAAAGAACCAAAGCCCCTACAAGAACCAAAGAATCGCACCAAAGCCCCTACAAGAAACTGTGACCTTCCCTTCCCCCTACCACGGCTGAAAGCCCCACCAACGTTCGTGCGGGAAACGTCTCGCGGCACCTGTCAAACAATTCGCAGCCACATCATGTGATATCATGGCTGTGCCAGGTGGTTTTTGGATGACTGGACAATACGTAGGTAACAAACCACCAACAATCACATATTTTTTCCCCCGTTACAGGCATACCAGTGAACCAAATAGGAAAAAACTCGCCAAAATGTCACCGACTTTGGCAACACCTATTATGTGCCGACGCCTATCGGTATAGAATGGGCTAAAAAATACTTCAATGTGTCAAAAAAGCAGTCGCCCAGAAACCGTCGCCGGACTCTAGGAAGCCACTAGACAGACGGTGTGATTGGCGGTGGAAGGTTGGTGGTGGGTCCTTCTCCCGCGCCGCCGGCAGTGTTCTGGCAAATCTCTCGCTATCTGGTGCTAGAGCCGGTCCAGGTGTCGCCCCGCGTCCAGACACCTTTTTTTTATTTTTTGGAGACCTGAGATATTAAAATTTTTTTTTTTCTAGGTTTTTTATTATATATATTACTTGAATTCGCATTTCATTTTGTTTCTAAGGATATACGTTATTTCTTTTGGTACTACCATTTCCAAGTAAGGTGTTTGTATTAATTATTCCGTTCTGTTCGTGTTCGTCGTTCCATCGTATTGATCTTGCGTGATTGCTTGCTGCTTCAAAGCCGTGTGGACCAATTCACCTATTCCTGGGTTACGTTTCCTTTCATATAAATCCGCTTGCAATGTCCTCGACCAATCCTCAAATCAAAGTGGAAGATGAACAAATCTACGATATCCTCAACCTATCGCCTGGGGATGCCATGAGAAACACCCGTCCTGCATCCGGGCACGTGTCCTTGAACTCGCTTGGGTACCAGGACTCTCCTCCGCCGGCACCCACGTCCAACGACATCCATATTTTGCCGGATATCCAAGGCCATATTTCGCCCCATAATGATACCTCCCACCACAACGGGTTGTTGTCTCCTAACTACCACAAGGATTCCCACAGCCATTCCCACTCCCTCCAGTCGTCGCTGTCGTCCTACTTGAACTCCGACTCCATTTCCAAATCGCTAAATCCAAGCAGCCCTGGCAACCAGCTGTCCCACTCATTGTACTCCGACTATTCCAACCCTGCGTCACCCTACTATGATGCCGTGTCCAATGTTTCACAAAACCACGGCAATTCTCCTAACATAGCGCCGATGGATGGTCGCGGCCGTGTGAATTTGACGTCGGGCCCCGAATACTTGGACACCAACTTCGATAATGCCATCGAATTGGGCGGCTCGGTGTCCAGCGTGAATTTGGCTGCCATGGGTGGCCAGAACCTGTTGGACCAGGGCAGAAACAAGAACTTGATGGCGCACCAGTCCTCTCTACAGCAATACCAACAACAACAATATCAACAATGGCAGCAGCAGCACCAACACCAGCAACACCAGCAACATCAGCAACACCAGCTACACCAGCTACACCAACAACAACTACACCAGCACCAGCACCAGCACCAGCACCAGCAAAACCAGCAGCAGCCGTTCGTGCCGGGACAGGAGATGGATGCCAGCCAGTACGATCAGATTGCCGAGCTCGTGCAAATGCAGCTTTCACACCTTGACCAGCCGTCGTTCAACTTGCCCCAAGATGAGTACTTTTACGATTCTCACCAGATAGAGGAAATCAACAAGATCAACTCCAACTACAATCCGCCTCCCACCATTGTTCAGCCCGAGCCAGAACTGCACCAGCAGAAAGCCGAGCAGATTGTCCGCAACAGAACCCCATCCTTATTTTCGAATTCGTCTCGGTCCTCCGTAAACGATGACGGAAACACAGATGCCAGTCAGGACTTGGGGAACCTTCTTACCCCAGACGAAATCCAGACCATCAAGCGGGGCCGCAAACAATCTTTATCGAGAAGCCGGTCCAGATCAAGGTCAGGATCCCGGTCCATCCACGAAGATGAAGATCAACCGGAGAATGTCATTTCCACCAGAGAAAAGATGCTTGAGTTGGCATCGCCCAACCAGATCTCCAAACGAACTCAGAAACATCCCAGTGCTTATGCGTGTCACCTTTGTGACAAGAGATTCACCAGGCCTTACAATTTGAAGTCCCACTTGCGGACCCACACCGACGAAAGACCGTTTATATGCAACATGTGTGGCAAAGCATTTGCAAGACAGCACGATCGCAAGAGACACGAAGATCTCCATTCTGGGGAAAAGCGGTTCCAGTGCAAGGGTGTGTTAAAGGATGGGACGCCGTACGGTTGTGGCAGACGCTTTGCAAGGGCAGACGCTTTACGAAGACACTTCCAAACAGAGGCCGGTAAGATCTGTATCAAGATGTTGATCGCCGAAGAGGACAAGGAAAGGGTCGATGACAAAGATCCGGGGTCCATCACCTCGGGAGACACCATGTACTTGAGTCCCAACGTCTCGGTACCACATTTAGCCATTTCTCCCCCCGAGCCATAGCCTCCGCCGTACCATAGCCCAGCGCCCCGGTGGGACCAGACTCGGCCCAGACCAGTTTCCCATGAAGTGACGATATGTATTTTTAACATGTATAATATACAAATGTACTTGAAACCCATTACGCGATGCTTTTGAAAAATTACACCAATTTTACTATCTCCCATGTCCTTCGACAACTTCTTGGACTCCGCCGACACCAAGTCCAAAGAGGAAAAAGAGCTCGAGAGGGTGCTCCAGCACAAGCAGGAGGTCATACAGAAGCAAAGCCAGCAGTATCTCAACGATTTGTTCAAAGACAATATCACCAAACCCGTGCAAGTGCATTCAATCCAAATCAACAATTCCCATGATTTCCGTTACAGTTTCTTGAAAAAGCAGTTCAGCCCATTGAGCAAGGATTCCATGGCGTTGGGGGAGTTCTCCAGTGCTCTCGAACAGGTGACGAAGAATTTGACCAGGGTCAGCGTCTTGGAAAACCTCGGCATACTGCTTGAAGCAGTAGCGATTAAGCCCAATTTATTCACAAGAGTCAACCCAGACACCCTCAATCTCGTGCCGACGTTCAACTTGTATCCCGTGAAGAAGTTCTTTGCCAAGACTGGTAGCAATATAGGGAACGGAGAGGGTGACGGGTACATCCAGTTTCAATTCCGGAATCTCTTTGGTGGAGGTGAGAGTGTGTCGTTCGATGCCACTACGGGGACTAGAACCTCGTCCTCGTACTTGGTGAACTACAATATGCCGGTGAGCAACGACACCCGGTTTGTGTGGGACAACTCAGGATACGTCAACACCCGGTCTTTGGACTGGCTCGGGTGTGAGACTAAGAACTTGGGGTTGACGTCCAAATTGACTACGAAGTTGAATGGCCGTATCAACCACGAATTGAGTGTGGATACCATATGGAGGGTATTGAGCAATAAGTCCAGCAAACTGGCCACCATTTTCAGCCAGTGTGGAGACAACTTCAAAAACGCCTTGAACTACAGCGTGAATTACGATTCGAGAGATAACGTTCATTTGCCCAGCAGCGGGTGGTTTGCGAGATTTGCGTGTGAAGCCAACGGTATAACGAGCTTCAGCTCCAATAAATACGTCAAGGCGGTGGTGGAAGGACAAACAGCGGCGTCTTTGGGGTCAGGCCATAGTTTGATTCTCACCAACAAATTCGGAGCCATCAAGACCGCTAACAATGACTCCTCCTTCGTGCTTGATCGTTTCTTCCTTGGGGGACCCAACGATGTCAGATCATTCACGCTAAATGGATTAGGTCCCAAATCTTACGGTAATTCGCTAGGAGGAGACCTTTTCTTCAACGGAGGGGTGTCGCTCGTGTCTCGGGTCCCATACACTGCCGCAGATTCCAACTTCAAGCTTCACAACTTCGTCAACTACGGTAGTCTCCAGCTTTTTGAGGCGGGGTTAGGGAACAGGGGAAACTTAGAGAGGTTATTTAGTCTGTTCTCAACCAGCTGTGGATTCGGTATATTATACAATCATCCAATGGCGAGGTTCGAGCTCAATTTTGTGTTGCCGTTGTCTGCACACCAAAAGGATTCCACCCGGAAAGGGTTGCAGTACGGCATTGGAGTATCATTTTTGTAGGAGTCATGTACATAGAACAAACGGAGCGTTTGGAAATCTGGAAGCATTCTCTAGAAGCATTTTCAGAGGCTTCTTTGGCCCTTGGAAGGACTTCTCTGCTTTCAAGTCTTCTTTGCTTTCAAGTCTTCTCTGTTTTCGAGTCTTCTCTGTTTTCAAGTCTTCTTCTGGGCTATCCACAACTTGTGCTCTTCGATGACCTTGGGAATGATCAAGCTCTCAATATCCTCGCCCTCGTCTATCTGTTCCTTTGTCAACTTGATCCAAGTTTCGGTATGGTCTGGCTTCACAAACACCACTTCGTTCTTCCGTGTTTGCAACAAGTTCCCAATAACCAACTGGTGCTGGTACTTTTCCAAAGCGGAGGTGGCTTTCTTTATCAAGATGGAGCTGTCGGTTTCCAACTTGAACGAAATGATCATGGCAGTAGGGGCCCAGTCATCCACCAACCGGCTCAAAAACTTGGGCACCTGTTCCAAATCCACAATCAATTTCCCCGACGGCTGGGACTGGATCTTGTGCTCGGGCATTCTCAGCTGTGGCAAGAAGAAGTCCGACACGGCAGCCGCCAAGTAAAGCAATGCGGCCCTGCCCACCTTCTGTAGGGACTCCGAACACATTCTCAACGTGAACAAGTATTGGTTCACGGTGGTGAAGGGTATGAGAATCAAGGACTTGGAGCTCTTGGCGTCGTTGTATTTCCTCAACAACTTCAACATCTCGTCGGCGATCTCGGGGTTGATCTCGATCTTGTTGTCCTTCTCGATCATGTAGTCCAAAAAGCAGTTCGTGGTATGGCTGTAGTGTCTAGAGTAAGGAAGCAACGAAAACTCTCTGTGTAAGAAGATCACGGCGTACCCGTTCTCCAAAAAGTACTCTGCAGAAGTGGCACCTCTGGTTCCGGCACTGAAATTGTCAATAAAACGCACCGTGTTGTTCTCCAAGGGCACCGTGGTTCCACCGCTTGTGACCAATGCTATTTTCTTGCCAGTTGTTTGTGCATGGTGGTTGATGAACTGGTGCAATTGGGACTCGAGCTCCGGGAGATACGAAGGCGGTTCGTGGGACCTGAAGTACTTTTCCTCATCTGAAACTCCGGCGCCAGGAAAATTGGGCGTATTCCTGTCAATTGCCGAGTCTGGTGGTGGTTTGGACGTATGGTACGATTTGGAGGACATAGTTGCAGTTAGTAATTTCGCTCATTACTTTTTTTTCTCATTTTATGGGGAAACACATTACTGAGATGACGGTTGTGTTTTTAGACGTTACACAGAACGGTAAGTAGCAGACAAATTGGCTCAATGAGGGAGTTTAGGTACTAACGGGACTGCAGGCGAACAAATAGGTCGAATCAAGGTGCGATTGTACGAGGGCCTCCCATTGTATGTATATTATTCTTGAATTTAATGATGATTTACTAACGACGGCAGAACCACCGAGAATTTTAGGCAATTTTGCACGGGAGAGTACAGAGAGGGCGGCAGGCCCGTGGGGTACAAGGGCAGCAAGTTTCACCGAGTTATAAAGGACTTCATGGTGCAAGGAGGCGACTTTGTTCGAGGAAATGGTACGGGGAGTAAGACCATCTATGGAAGGGACCAGTTTGACGATGAGTCGTTCAAATATGACCACAAAAAGTACCGGGTGTCCATGGCCAACTCCGGGCCCAACAGCAACGGCTGCCAGTTTTTCATCTGTTGTAAGGATTTGCCACATTTAGACGGTAAGCACGTTGTTTTTGGAGAGGTGGTGGAAGGCCAGCTGGTGGTGGATCAGATTGAGACCGGTGGAGTGGGGGAGATCGACGACTGTGGCGAGATGTAGAGATGCCACTGCAGGTGTCAATGTCACCAACGGTGAACATCAAACACAGGTTTAACCCCCAAACTATTCAAAGACCTAACTAGAACCACAGACTGAATTGCCGTGAATAAGATGAAGGACTCCGCCGATGGACGTTGGAACTTCCCCGGTCAGCACACAGTTCTGCTACACGTATGGTCCTACACCATAGCGTCTACAATACACGTTCTGGCCACAAAAGTAAATCTCTAAACTTCACCTCTAACCTCACCTCACCTCACCTCTTAATTTTGCAGTCTCGCGACAAAAATCATCATCCACCATCACCAACAACCCGCCCCAACCGTCTAATGTCAGCAGATTACTGGAGCTCGTCCCAACGGGACAATTGGCAGTTCACAAGACAGTCTCTCCTAGAGCAGAGACGCCGATTGTTGGTGCTAGAGAAAAAAATGATACAAAACGGATTCATCAAGGACTACCCAGGGATCAACTACGATTCCAACATGAGAATATACTTACACAATTTATTGACTCGATTGGTCAGACGCTTGAATATCCGGCAGGTAGCGTTGGCCACCGCAGAGGTGTACTTGTCACGGTTTTTGTTGAAGGTTTCGCTCAAGGAAATCAACGTATACCTCATGGTGACAGCCTGCGTGTATGTTGCTAGCAAAGTGGAAGAGTGTCCCCAGCATATACGGCTTATAACGCTGGAGGCCCGCAATCTTTGGCCCGAGTACATCCCCCATGACATCACTCGTTTGGCAGAGTTCGAATTCTACTTGCTAGAAGAGATGGACCTTTATTTGATCCTCCACCATCCTTATCGACTGTTGATACAAATCAAAGAGTTTCTCGAATGCCACAACGACACCTACCAATTTCAGTTGACGGCAGACGAATTGCAGCATTCGTGGTCCTTGATCAACGACAGCTACATCACCGACTTGCCGTTGTTGTTCCCTCCGCATATCATCGCCGTGTGTGCCATTTACATCACCATCGTGCTCAAAAAGGCGTTGAACTCCATCCGCGTGAACAAATCCATGATGCTAGAAGGCCAAGCAAGCCATGACGGCGGCACAGATGCCGGTGGCGTCCCCAAGCAGATGCACATCGACGACTTGATGGCGCTTACGGGCACAGACGAGAAAGAGAATAACCTCGACACCAACGCAGGCCTTCACGATATGAAGATCGATGAAGATACCATCAGAATCAACCGATTTATGAATTTCTTGGGCCACAGCCATATCAATTTAGACGAGGTGGTGGAGGCCACGCAGGACTTGATCAACGTCTATGTGATCTGGAACCGGTACAACGAGACCAACGTCAAAAAGGCCTTGCAGTACATGCTCTTGAACCGGTGAGACGGCGGCCCTACACAACCTACACGAACACTCACGGCAGCTACAAAGGGAACGGGCTCAAGGTGCCTCAAGTGAAAGCCGTTGAGCAGCTGAACTGCCCGGGGCCGTGCCTGGTGGGATTTCTACTACCTGTTGCCCGCCTTTTCTCAGTGTTTCAACGGTGATACAGCCTTGTTCAAATATTGACCCACATACGAGGTCCTGCATAACCGATCGGCTGGACGCAACCCAACGGCCACTGCCTCAAAAAAAAGCCCCTTTCGTGGACTACGGGATGACACACGTACGCCCTGCCGTCGAGGCCCGTTCAAGGGCTCACATATCGTTGAAAGTCGTACCTTTTTCTGCTTCGTACTATCGTTTGTTTCAGGTTGGTTCTTAACGTGTTTGGCCCAAAAAGTACCTTTTCAGAAAAATTTTTTTCTCAACACGTACAAAATTTAAGATCTAATACAGTTTGAAAAAGCTTCACAGGAAAACAGCTTTGTTTAGTTGAGTTTCTAATTAGGCGGCTTTATACTGTTCAATCTCGAGTCTGCCGGTCCATTTTGCGTCTGGTGTTTGAAACCTGGCCACTGTTTTGTCCTAGTTGTTTGGACTTTTTTTCCAGCGATTTATTGGCGTTTGTGGTGTTAGGGTAATTTTTGATACACAAACCAAGACCCGTGTGTTTTCCCATTTGTTGCATTTCTCCTTGTCATTTTCGATTCACAAAACCAACAGCGGCGCCAACATCCCCCACCGTACTCCTGCCTACTGTTTTTGAGCTATGTCTGTTCAAAAACCAGTGAGATGTGTGTCTCAAGCAGACAAAGACTATAACAACTCAATAATGGCCACCATCGAGAAAAACCAGATCCCTGTAGCAAGGAATTTGCTTTTGGGGCTTTACGTCATCAACTATACCTGCAACGTCCCATCGGTGGTGGAAATAACGTCGAAGTTTTTACATTTACAATACCAAACCTCAACTGATGCTTTCCAAAGACCGTTGTACGATGTTGGGTTCGACGATATATACGTCGTGTTGCATGGGCTCGTGTTCCTCACATTCGTGAGGTCATTCTTAATGCAGTACGTGTTTGCTCCTTTTGCTTCATACATGTACAAAATGGGCAGATCTGCAACGGTCAGATACGTTGAACAAAGCTGGACTTTCACATTCGCCACAACTTCTTTTCTGTACGGCATGTACTTGTATTATAACTCGTCTTATTGGGGCAATATGGACAACGTTTATTCGGGATGGCCACACAACCAGTTGTCTAAGTCGTTCAAACTTTACTACCTTTTGCAGTTGTCATTCTGGTTCCAGCTGATATTCGTGTTAAATATAGAGGTGAGAAGGAAAGATCATTGGCAGATGTTTACCCATCATATAGTTACGTGCTTTTTGGTAGTGGGGTCATATAAATGGTACTTTACCAGAATCGGTAATTTGATACTCATTATCATGGATTCAGGTGATATCTTTTTAACCGGGGCCAAATTACTCAAATATGCCGGTTTCACAACCCTTTGTGATTGGATGTTTATCTGTTTCTTGGTATCATGGATTGTACTCAGGCACGGGGTCTACAACTACTTGTTCTACAACGCGTTGTTTGTATCACACGAATTAATGGCTGAAACAAGATGCGTCCCGGGGATGGATCCATCAGAGACCTGTTGGACCCCAACCCTTTTCAATGTGTTCTACGGGTTATTGGGATCATTGCAAGTTATCTGCTGTATTTGGCTCTACTCGATTTTGAGAGTGGCTTACAAGGTTGTTGCAGGGTCGGGGGCCGAGGATGTGAGAAGTGACTCTGAAGACACAGACGAAGAGGAAGAGGACGAGGTTCTCGACCACAAAAATAAGGAAGAAGAAGACAGTGAAGAGACGGAAGTGGAAGAGGAAAAGAAGGATGTCATGGTAAACTAGAGAGGGCATCGAGGCCAAAAGAGAAAAGAAAGGATTCTTGCAGCACTCAATACAGGTTCAACCGTGTATATGTATATTAATATTTATAATCAGGATGCCAAACCAGCCGACACCGGCCACTCTAAGCAGGGGCCAAGAACAAGCTCGTATATAAACACAACACCATAACACAGAACCCCCAAAGTACAAGCACGTAGGAAGCTATTTTCAAGATGGCTCCAGACCTGCTGTCATCGTTGGCCAACTTGTAGCCAAAGAGGCCAGGCAATATGAACGAAATGGAAGTGGAGCCGGTGGCTCCCACCACTGCCAACACCAATGCGAACGACTTGATGGACACCGCCAAGAGGTAGCCCAACAAGAGCATCGAAACAGTGATGCCGTAGAACCGCGTTTCGGGGAAGGGCACCACCGGGGGCTCTTTGTGGCCCAACAAGGTTGTGGTTTCGGAAGCTACCCCGGCCGTGCTGCTTGGGGTGTCTGTGGACGTGGAAACAGCGGTTGTTTCATCTGGCGTTGTACCCGTGCTGTGGGTAATAACCCAGTGACAGATGTTATTGACGGAGATTCGGGCAGGATGGATCATCAAAGGAAACGAAAATACCACCATGAACGCAATACAGCTACGCCCCACGGTGGCCGACACCGCATGGGGGTACAGCAATATGACATTGCCGTTAACGTTGTCGCCAAACGTCAAGTAGCCCGCCAACCCCACCACTATGAACAATATTGCAGCCACAGTTGTCACAGCGTACACCAACAACGTCAACAGCTTAATCGACTTATTTTTGGCTTCGTTGATAACCGAGAACATGTTCTGGTGGCCCGTGAACGCAAACACAATGATGGAGAAAGTGCTGAATACTCCCTCGACGTTGGGTGGGAAATACGTCAAGTTTCCCTTCAACAGTGGCAGAATGTCCCCCACCAAAAAGTGCACCACCACCAACAACGCCATGTAAGCTATAGCCGCAAGCCCCAAAATCGACGTGTATTTCAACGAGTCCAAGTTCTTCAACATCGACAACGGCACCGTCACAAGCCCCGAGGCCAAGATCCAGAAAAGACGCAAGTGTTGCCCGTCAACGAACGGCACATGGGTGATGATGGTGGGCATCAAGTCTCCCACCAAAACCAAGTAAGAAAGGGCACATCCAAAGCACTGGATGGCGATTGCCACGTCAAACACCACAGAAAGCGTCGGGTACGTGATGGAGCACACGCTGAAGAACGTGGCGTGGCCCGAGGGGACGAACCTCGATACATATGCCTGTAAGAATAAGCCAAAGCCCGACGTAACAGCTGCGAGAAAAATGATGAAAGTCCCAAACACCAAGCCATCGGTGGCATATGCCAAGGGCATAGAGAGCATCCCAGCCCCCACGATAGTCTTGGTGAGACTTATAGCGGAAGACACGAAAGAAGCACCGCCAATTGTAGGTTCCATAGTGTCTAGTGTAGAATAAAAAAACCGGTAGGGAGATTCTAGTGCGAGAAAGACCCCAGAATTTCGCTACTGGCTATACTCTGCCGCCATAGTTTTCGCGAATGAAAATAACAATTTCTGATTAACACGTCAATACTTTTATATAATGGTACGTATACTGAAGGAGGTCTACACAAGGACGTCTCGGCTTGAGAACATGTACTAACACACACAGTTGGATCAGATTGTTGGTTTGGCTATGCTCGGAATCGCAACCGCTGTGTTTATCTACTACTCCGCTTGGGTGTTTGTTGTTCCTTTTGTGGATGAATCTAGCGTGTTACAGGGTTTCTTCTTGCCCAGAGACTATGCCATTAAAATCCCTATTTTATTGCTTTTGATCGGTGGAGTGGCCGTGGGGGCCTTTATCGGCAGTGTGTTGGTCAAAGAAGCCAACAAGAAAAAAGCCAAAAAGAGCGATTGAGCTACAAACAGTGCTGATGGGCTACAAAGAGGTGGCTTGGCTGAACGATAAACTTTTTGTTCTAAAGCTGAAACACTGTATGCTGTTATTCTATTGAGTGTCCAGACCTATGACCTGACGATGAAGTCGCCGGTTTTCGTTATATACTTGACTCCCTTGTATGGCTTGACAGTTTCACTCATTCCCTTTGCACTTAAAATCTTCAAACTTTCGACTTTTATCCCACTGGGCACCGATCCCTTGTTCGTGTACGAAAGCTTAATGTACGTTGGTTTCACCACACTAGTCTGCGCACTAGACTCCTCCTCTTCGTCGTTTGCCGTCGCATCGACTGGAATAATGGTTCCGTACAAGATAGGGTTGACCCCTGTTGAAACCGACCGTAGATTCCACTCTGCTTTCCCGTTGCTCTTGTAGTTGAAGTCTCCATGGGTGAGCCTGCTGGACTTTATTGTACTGACCGGGTAGTTTGTGTGGATTTCCACCAACAAATTTTCAATCTTGTTAACCCCTTTGGCAAGAGGGAGGTACAATTTGACCTCGAAATCGTTCTTATTTGCACCAGTACCGTAATTGTACTCCACATTTACTGATCCAAGCATGGACATCTGATTTTTCGTGTCAAACTGGTTCAAATCAATCGAATATTTCATCAACAGGAATTTTCCATCTGGAGGTATGAACGACAAGTTCCCTGTGTTATTCCAATTCTCAAGCTTCACACACCGGTGGAACTTAGGGTGGATATCGTGTAGGCCCTGCACATTCATGATCATCTGAAGGTATGGCACCCCTGTCAACTTGGATGTGAAATTAACCTGTCCCGAAATGGCACCCGAAACCGGCACCAAACTATTCTTAAAAAGACCACCCGAGCTATTGGATGAGTAAAATGCCGAGTCAAACTGTTTCATTTGGCTGATGTTCGACCTCTTCGACGAGCACTTCAAGATCACATCGATAGTCTCCACAATATCCACATACATCTCGTTGTTTGTGTGACGCACATTGGATCTTCTCCAAGGTATGGCATCGACACTGTCTGCAGTGATCACCCTAGCCGGGCTGTTCATGGTGATTTCGTTTGTCTTGGTCAATATCTGTGACAAAAAACTTTTAAACGGTATAATATCCCTGAGCTTGTTGAAATCAGTGATGTTGGGTATCCCATCGTCCAACATCTGGTTTATTAGTAGTGTCAAAGTATCGTTATTGCTTTCGATCTTGGGGATCGCCAACGGATACCCGAAATAGTCGTGGATCACCTCTATCAAGCGGCCTATGAAGTTGTACGGAAGTATGGGATTGGTGTCCGCCAAATTCAACGTGTAGATAATGATGTTTGAAGTGCTGAACTTGTAAACCGTGTAACTTTTATTGATTTCTATCACATCACTCTGCTCCGCAGACGCTGCAATGACATTCCAAAGAGACTTGAACGTCGGCGACGAGAGATTGATAAGGTATTCGTACACAAGGATGTTGTTCGTATCGGAAATATACACCGCTTCAAACATGGTTGTAGATAATGAACAATCTCGCATCAAAAAAAAGAGAGCGACTTGATCGTAAGCTATTTGGGGGCATTTTGTATTATTGAAGGATATAGGGAGGTATATATATAGGGGAGTCGAGCTATTCATTGGGGATTGTCTTTGGGAGTTAAAAAAGGAAGGAAACACGGAAACGGACACAGCCCACACCAACACAGCGAGAAACAGATGTCACCACAGTTTTTGCATCAAGTTTGTACATAGCATATACCATTCTAATCTGTTTCATTAAACACACACTTTCTTGTACAAGATTAGAAGGATATAGTTTGACACACACTGCAGCACACAAGCTGATCCGTGGAGCGTTCTGGGGGCATTTTGGTCTTCATCCGGCAAGCCTTCCTGTATCATTAAAAATTAAACCAGCGTTGGGAAACGGGAAATATTCAAAAAGAAATAAAAGTCTTAATTGTGATGGCTGTTTTCAATCAAAGAAGAAGATTGAACATCATCTATATCTGCTTCGACATCTTCGTCTTTGAGGTCCACGTTCAATTCTTGCACCACCTTGTGTTCGATATCTGCGATATCGGCCATACCGTAAACGGCAATGGCAGCGATACCTAAGAACCCAGCGATACAACTGAACACTAAAGCAACAATACCTCTGGCTGTGAAACCGGCAGGCAAAGCTACCACCTGGACATTTTGACCAGTCAAGTCGGTGAAGTCTTTACTGTTGGCAGCAGCATTACCTTCAAATGGCACACCGGCTTTCTTACAGATGTCTTTATGGTTTTCCGTTAATTGTTGTCTGGGGTCACTAACGATTTGGTCAGGAGCCTCAATCAACTGCAAGGCTAAACCTTGTTCCAAATGCCAGTCGATGTGACAATGGAAGAACCAAACACCTGGGTGATCAGCCTTGAATCTGAACACCACGTAAGATTGAGGGTTCACATAGGCGGTATCTCTTTGAACTGGAATTTCTGGCATATCGTTACCGTGCTTATCTTTGTCATAAGCAACTGGGGAGTCGTCGTCGTCGACGGGGGCACCTCTGGCAACGATTTGGAAAACGTGTCCATGTAAATGGAAAGGATGCTTACCGGTATCCAAGTTGTTCACCACGATATCAACCACGTCATCTTCTTGCAAAACAAAAGTATGGGTGTTGGTACCGTAGATAGTAGCGTCACTGGCTTGGTCTCCAGCAGACAAAACAGATAACAAGGTTGGAACTTTAGGGTGAGTGTAGGTGATGTTATTGAAGAAAGCGTAGTTAACACCGTTGTTCAAGTTATCCATAGCCACATCCACTGTAATACTGTAATCAGGGTCATCGAAAATGGTTTCGTTGTTCGTAGGCTTCAAGTAGAAATCGTCGAAGAAGTCATCGATAGAGTCAACCGTGTACTCTTTGGGTTTCTTCTTGTCATCATCATACATTATGTAATTCGTGCTGTTCAATACCAAATCATTCGGGATAAGATCCAACATGGTGTCGTCGAATTTACTCATAAAAGCATAGTTTTTATCAGCGTTGTCTTTGGTTTTGATCAACACACCGTAACGTTGGGCCACCGTGATGTAAAGCATATCGGTGGTGTTTTTTTCAACGTAAATTCCATCCACTTCCACGATTTCGAATTCGTGGTCTTCCATGTACAAGTATTGGGAAACAAATCTTCCAACGTTGACAATTCTAACGAAATATGTCTTGTTGGGTTCCACGTGCCAAGTGTTGTTGGTGGTGTCGTTAAACAATAAGTTCTGAGGAATGGGTTCAGCACCAGTTGGGTTGTATCTGTCCAAGAATTTTGCAGTTAAAGCATCAGAGTAGTCATGGTACCACTCAGCAACGGGTAACACAACTTCTTCGTCAAACTCAAAAGGATACTCATCATCTTCAATGATGAAAACACCTCTGAATCCATCACCAGTTTGACCCTGGGTGTGGGAATGGTACCAGAAAGTACCAACTTGGTCGCCAACAGTAAAATTGTACAAGAAAGTTTCACCTGGAGGAATAGGACATTGGGTGACCATCTCAGGCCCATCCATCTGATTGGAACCCGGCTGGAATAACCCGTGGAAATGTAAGGTGGTGTTGTGATCGTCCAACCCATTTGTCAAGTATAAGTTGATGGTGTCGTTTCTACCGACTCTTAACACTGGCAAAGGCCATTGACCGTTAAGACCCAAGGCCTTTCTTTCAAAGCCGCCATCTGGGTTGACATCGACCCAATCCACGGTATAATTCCATGTATGAGTCTTGGCCAAGGAAAACGTAGCCAAAGATAAACTTGTCAATAAGTTTATAAATTTCATTTTGAATTAGCGTTCTTGATCGATAACCTCTTGATAACGAACAGTAACTTGAAAAAGAAATACAACTAATCCCCAATAAAGCTAAAGAGAAGAGAAAGAGGAAAAAAAATTAGCTCAGTGGAAATTTACTTTGGTTTATATACGATCCCAAGGCTTTCTCCTTCTCGTGGAATTTAGGGCCATTTGAAAAAAATTTTAAAGTATAACAATAAAAAAAAAAATAACATACATGAAAACCCTAAAAAGACAATAAAAAAAAGGAAAAAGGGAAGAAACCCGGGGTGAACAGACCACAGGGCGAAACGCATGGTAGCCCCAGCAGTCCCGAGCAGTCGTTCGACCATAACACGGTAGTCCCACGGTCGAAGGGCTACCGGGGAACAATCGTTCAGGCTACTTGGGAAATATGTACTGAACCCAAAATCGCCTTGTTCAAACAAAGCAACAGCCGATGTATTTCGGAAGAGAATCCAAGGTGAACTTAACCGTTTTGACCAATTGTGGGTGGGTTAAGAGAAAATACTTTGAAACTGTCCAATGGTGGAAAAATTCTGCACAGTTTGATTAATCTGATAAAAACGGCAGAGCGGGGCTCAACACCAGGGGCGATATTTTTGACATTTTAGGGTTAATTGGCGGGCATTGTCTTCACCTCAACTGCCAAAGTTTTGGCCACTGGGTGAAGGGGGGCGAGAGTTGGGTGTGTAGTGCTTGGAGGCCAATACTGCAACATATTATAACCGCCAAAGATGACAACGTCAAAAAGGTCCAGAATTTGAACTTGACATATTTGATTGGTCAAATTGCGACATCCCTGCAAAAGAAAAATCTTGGTATCCCGATTGAAAAATTTTCAGGTGTCCTCATTGGTTGATACTTTAGTATTTTTTCTTTTTCTGTGGATTTACGACACTGGTTCGTCTGAGGAACATACAGGCTGGTAGCCCTTTTATACTACCGTTGTAGTGATACATTCCCCGTTCTACCTTTAAACTTTTGTTCTTCTCGCGACTGCTTTTTCTGGTGTTCGCCTGTTAGCGTCTTGCACCCGAAGCAAGAGAGGTCAAACCCTAAAACAGAAATGGAGTTATAACCTTGAAGAGGGCGGGCGTATTCTTTTGTCTTTTCTCTCCAACTTTCAAAAATAACACCACTGTCCAAACCTTTGTTTTATTTTTCCGTCTTTCCTACAGATCTTGGCATATGTTTTTATCAGATGGAAACGTCAAGAATTTTTATGCGAGTCTTAGTATTTTACCGCTTGGGAGTGGTTTCGTAAGTGGATTGTTTCACCATTTTTGAGCTGTCAACTTGCCGTGCCTTGGCAAGAATTGACCCATTGGATACTCCCAATTATGTAAAGGCTTTTCGAACAAGACAAGACAGCAATCATACGATGTCAGCTCCCTTCAGTCGTGGATGAAGTGAATGAAGATAAACGCAATTAGTCTAATCTACCACATTCATTGAATAAACTTACTAATATATAGGGAGCGTTAAATTCTGAGTGCTTAACAATAGGCGTCTTCAGAATTAGATCACATCAAAATTCAAACAGTGATTTTGACAGTGCGTGCCATTATCACTTGATCTCCTAAGCCAGGTGTCTGTACTATTACTGTCTGAATTAGGTCATTACAACCATTCACTATTCTTTGAAGACTTTCGCTGGGCCACCTGTTACTAAAAATCCATAAGTATTTTTAGTCCACAGTGAGTTCCAACGTAATCGTTTATGTGAACTGTTAATTGCTACGGCTGTTGGTGAAGCCTGACTTTCACTTCTTGTAACCCCAAAATCACGTCTTATTTGTTCCACTTCTAGTTCGTCTTGAACACCACGAGTCAAGTATGCCAATGTCTGTTCATAGTACTGGGTACTGGCCGAATAATTCTGGGAGTTTGCATGGAACCATTGGCGGACCACGGCCATATCGTTGTCACTTGGTGTGTTTTCTAGTGCCACTATTAATTCTTCATCCAACACTAACTCACTAAACCCGGTATTAGGGTTGTCATACACACTGCTCTTGAGGAACACAAAAGCCAACTGGTTGCTATTCAAACCACTCTCACCATAGTTTTCAACGAGCCTAGGCAACACATCATCATCATTTACAATTGCAAAGACAATTTGCAGCAACAATAAGCCTACGAGTAACATCAACATATTGCTTTATCCAATAATTGTGAGAGTGTAATGGCACTATATCGTCATATTCAAACTCGTCCGGGTATAGTTCGGGTAGAAATGACAATAAACTTCAGGATCGAAGTATAAATTGGCACGGCAAAAGTTGTGTCCGTAACAGCGTATGGCGAGTTGACAGCTCAGAAGAACCAATAAACGACTCGCAAAGTTAAATTTTAGTGAGACTTGCATAAAATTTTGACGTTCCATCTGATAAATCAGATACCAAGACCTGTAAAAATGACAGAAAAATAAAACGGTTTTGCATAGTGGTTTTTCACAAGTTGGAGAGGAAAGACAAAAGAGGCAGGCTCGCCTGAACTTCGTTCTTGTTTTAGGGTCTTACCTCTCTTGCTCGTTCGAGTGCAAGACGCTAGCAACAATTGAACCCCACAAAAAGTGGTCGCTGGCAAATCAAAAGTTTGAAGGTGGATATAGGAAGGTATGACCACAAAAGTAGCATTTGAGGTTAAGCACCCAGCATGTATTTATAGTTCGATCCTTGTCGTTTCTCCCCGAACTATACCCGGACCACCATAAACTTCATATATCACCATCATACTCTCATTAAATTCTGAACACCCGACAACTGCTGTTTTAACTACAAGATAAAGCAAAATGTTCATGACACTCTTAGGCTTGATGTTACTGCAAATTGTCTTTGCAATTGTAAGTAATGATAACTTGTTAACTAAGCTCGTTGAAGACTATGGCGACAGTGGTTTGAACAACAGCCAATTGGCTTTTGTGTTTCTCGAGAGCTTGGTGTATGACAACCCTAATACTGGGTTAGGTGAGTTAATTTTGGATAATTGGATAAGCGTGTCTTTAGAAAACACACCAAATGACAACGACATAGCCATGGTCCGCCAATGGTTCAATGCAAACTCCCAGCATTATTCACCAAGTAGCCAGTACTATGAACAGACACAGGCATACTTGACTGGTGGCACTCTAGACGAACTGCAATTGGAACAATTGAGAAGTGATTTTGGGTACACAACAAGTGAAAGTCAGGCTTCACCAACAGCCGTAGCAGAAAACAGTTTACGGCAAAAGACGATTATGCTGGGATTCACAGTGTAGCAACGCTAATTATTGTGTCTTAAAAATCGGCGGCCCGGGCTGTATTTGCAGAGGATCTTCCGTAAAGGATGCTAGATGTCATAAGTAGTAGCGAACCTGAGTTAGGTGGTAAAGTACAAACAACCTGCTTAGGGGTTCAAGTGATAGTCGAAATCACGGTTAGGCACCCTATACTTTTAGTTAAGTAGTACATATTCAATAATGTGGATTGATTTTTGTCTTCATTAGATGTGATGATTCCCGTATTGATATTTGGAAGAGTACACACCCAGCAAAATTGGCTTCTGCATTTAATCGACTTATGTGGCTAGGCATCCTACTGTTTGACTGAAAACAAGAACAAGCAGCCTTATGCCTGGAAGATGCCTTGGACGTTGGGTTATAAACGTGCGTCAATCAAAATATCTCTCTATTGGCCCCTCACACCCATACTTAATTTCCCCGATTTTCATGATGGCATCCGTGCACCCAATGTGAGACATTCGCGAAACCGTAAACATGCCAGTTGTTAGTACCGATTATTGGTTTTTTTCTTTAATTAGTTTGTTCTGTTTCATATCCGTCGGCATGGATGTTAGGAAGCTATACAACAGTTCCTTGCTTAATGTGTTCAAGCGGTCAGCTGCCAAGTCGACGAATCACTACAAACGGTCCACACCTCCAATATCGGTTCCTTTAAACAAGCTCTTTCTGGCATCATTCCCATTAAGTCTTCAAGAAAGTATCAAGGACTTTCGGGTTCGAAATGACTTGTTCAAGTTCCAACACGACTTGTTGTCGACGTTACCTTTTTACCCATACGCCGACAGTTCGGGCCGGTCATCTGAGGTTGTCAAAACTTTGATCGATGAACAACACTATATCAATGAGTATGTGATTTACCCCAATAAAGCTACCAAACTCAACTACCAGAACGCCAACCATTTGATTATGGTGCACGGGTACGGTTCTGGGTTGGGGTTGTTCTTGAAAAACTACAATGAAATCACCGTGGATAACTGGATCATACACTCTATCGATCTTTTGGGGTACGGATGTTCTTCAAGACCAAAATACTACCCCCAGAATCTCCAGCAAACTGAAGACTGGTTCCATGACTCGTTTCGGAAATGGTTCGAGCTTCGTCAAATCCCCCAACAAAACACTGTGGTGATGGCTCATTCCATGGGGGCTTATCTTATGGCCACATATGGGTTGAAGTCGCCGGATTTCTGTAAAAAGTTGATCATGGTGAGTCCCGGAGGTGTCACCGAACACAAGAAAAAGATCAAGGTTCCAGATTACTTCGTTCGGCTCTGGGAACAAAACATCAGTCCATTTTCTTTGGTTCGTAATGCGTCTTTCTATGGTTCCAAACTTGTAAGTGGCTGGACTTACCGAAGATTTGCCAAGTTACCAACCCAGGAACGTAATTTGTTGCACAAGTACGTGTATGGTATATTCCAAGCACCAGGGTCCGGAGAATACATGTTGAACTACTTGTTGAAACCCGGGGCTGAACCAAGACACCCTTTGAAGGACAAACCGCTTGAAAAGTGTAATTTCGACTTTTCATGGTGGTACGGCTCTGACGACTGGATGAATATCCAAGGGGGCATTGATTGCACCTCCAAAATCATTAAAGGAGGCCATCTGTCCAATGTTGTGGAAGTTCCTGGATCTGGACACCATATCTATTTGGACAATTCCAAGGAATTCAATAAGATGTTGACTCATGAAATGTCGACCATCTTTGCAGACCAACAGAAGCCTAAAGTTTGAGTGACAGTTGAAAAAAAGCACAACTCAAGGTCTTAAAACAAGTGGAGGACCTACCGGAGGTCTTTGAACCCCCATACGACGAAATGAACAAAATAAGTAGACTTAATATACTCATCCAACAAGCTCATGCTAAGTGAAGCGTAGAACGCTTTCATGCCACACAATCATGTGAGAAGAAGATTGACGTTGTCTGGTTCGTCCTGTGGTCCAGAAAATTGCAACTTGATTCTCAAACTCAAGGGCAATCTGCTATCAGTAATAGCTATTTCATCGTCTTCTTTCACAAGCGAGTTCAACTTGGCGGTAAGATTGTGTTTAGTGGCTTCATACAACAGGGGCGGAGATGCGAAGAAAAGCTTCCTCGTTGAGGCCGACAACGAAGGGTCTTTCACCTGGATATCTGGAATAACTTTTATCTCTTCGATAAACCGTTCCAAAGTCCACCAGTTTTGACACCGCACTACCTTGGTCTGTGTACCACATACAGGGCACTGTGGGTTCTTAGACGAGTTGAACGTGTATGTGAAAACTTGATCGTCACCCGAGTACATCATGTAGCTCTCTAACACAGCATTTGCATCAGTTATAATCTTGAATGCCTCGTTACAACAAGACGCAGCGATCACCGCATTGGTGGATGCAATTGCAGGGATGATACTCTTGACCACACCCAAAGTCAAAGATTTCGTAACCCCGTCGATTTTGAACAGCTGGGCTCTTTTCAAGGCCGTTTGGTACATCCACTCAACGTGCAGGGGATCATCGTCATCGAATTTGTACGCAAAATGCTTTGGCCATTCAATCTCGTTGGCCCATTCAATGCAATGCTCTGGGAGCCTCGGGGTGTTTGCAAGCGTACAAACCGGGTATGTGACTTTGGGTGTCAACATGTGCAATGTACACTCGTAGCAGGAAGTGATGGTAGGAATAATGACCCTCGATTGACCTCTGAATCCTTCTGTACCACCATCGATTATGGGTATCACGTACCTGTATGTTTCGTCCACCAACGATAACACTGTGGCATTAATCCAGCGCCTGGCCTCGACGCTATCTAGTCCACTGACAATACAATGGAACTGCTTGTAGAAATCAGGAGTCTTGTCTTGGATCTTTCCGAAATAGGGCGTAATCTTTAGGCTAGGATCCTTCAAACGGTTCATGACAAATTGTGCGGCCACCTCGGCCTTCAGCTTGCCAATATCATCCCGTCGGAACAAGAACTGCCGGTTTAGGTTGCTCAAATCGATTGTGTCCATGTCTATCACCCAGATATCCTTGAATCCCGTAAGTGCCAAATTCTTGAGAATTTCACACCCCAAGCCTCCTGCTCCAATTACAAGAACTTTACTCGTACGGAGCTGATCTTTTGCTATCAGAGCATCGTAATCATCTACACTGACATTGTATGGCCCCACATTGTCCAAAAGAGTGGCAATTGTGCTCATTTGTTAGTGGCGTTTCCAGTAGCTGTTTGATTACAGTGGTTTTTTTCTTCACTCTTTTTGTGGATTTGTGGTCCGCGATTGCAAAATAGATAAGAAGGCACTACAACTGTAGAATAGGCATTAATGGATTTAGCTACGGTCGTAAAAAAAAGCCAATGCAAAAGCCAACTACTCTTTATGGACACGCTTGCTGGCTTGGCGGGTAGTAGGGGGCATTCCAATCATTCTTTTGCCGGGTTTGCTTGGAGTTTGGGTCGTTGATGGTTCGTTGTTGGATTGAAGCGGTTTCACGTCGGTTCTTTTGACGGGCACCGATTTCGACGGGTCGAGAGTTCTCCTTACGTTTGGAGATACGAACTTGGGATCGAACTCGGGGATGGAGGCATTGGGCTGAGTTTTGAGGAGGTCGGCTTTTTTGGCGGACACAAAAAGTGGTAAAGCTAGTGGTGGGTTGGATGAAGGGGTAGTGGCGGCGTCATAAGCCGGGTCTAGGTTGGACGTGACCACCGACACTGCGGGCGTTGTGGTGCCTGAAACTGCGGGCGTTGTGGCTGGTGGAGCCGGCGTAGTAGCAGGCGGAGCTGGCGTTGTGATTCTAGTATTTGTGGTGATATTGGTGGTGGGAGCTGCTGTAGCAGTGGCTGTGGTGCTTGAAGGCACATTGGCCACGGGCCGCACATTCTTGCCGTTCTTTCCAGCATCGGGGTCTTCGTTCTCCTTATTGCTCTTGTTCATTATCATCTCCATCTCATAGTCGTCAATCTTGTGCATGTCGACATCGTCGCTAAAAAGAAACGAGTCGTCGAACTCGTCCTGGCTGGGCAGCATGGGCTTCGATGCGGCTTTCGCAGGTGTCTTGGGCTTCTGTTCTGGCGCTGTTGGTTGTAGGCCTGCAGCCCCAGTCTTGGTTATTATGTCGGTTGTTGTTGTTGTCTGTTCTGGCTTCTGAGGAGTGTAACCGGTGGCGGCATCTACCCCAGGCATTATGTTGACCTTGTTCGTATTCTGTCGGTACTCCCGTAATTTTGAGATGGTGTTATCCCTGTAGAAGTCATCTGCCCCCAAGCCAGTCTGTTGTTTTGGAATGCCCTTCAATTTACTGGTCAACGTCTTATCGTATAGGCAATTCCCCAATACGTTCCCGAAACACCTCAAGCACCGTTTTACCCCATCAGTCAACGCCTCTTTCTTACACTTCTCATATGCAGCTGCCTTGTTCTTGGCATTGTCGATGTACCCGTACCCAATATCCTCATGGTACGTCCCGTCCTTGATAGTCACACGGACCACCACCGATAATCCCATCGATATCCTGCCATCTCTCAGCACATCACAAAAGTCCAAGGTATACCCCACCAACTCCGAGTTCCAGCCATTGAACCCGAAAATCTCATTGGCTATATTCAACGCCTTCCACCCCTCAAGGTATGCCACGCTGGAACCACCTGCTCCTGGCCGTGAACTGACATACTCCGGACCTAGGGTCTTGTCCAACGATGTTTGCACGTCCACAAATTCGTCCTCCGTGTAGGGCATCGGATCAAAACGCTTAGACGAGGTGAAGAACTGGGCCACGCCTACCATTCTGTTCTGTTCCATACGAGGTGGTGGTAAACGAGACTGTGTTTGATTTGAAATCGATGGCGGGTGTGCGTGGTTATTGGGGACGTGATTTGGGCCTGTTCCGCCTATCGTTTGCGGACCGCTGTTTCGCTGGGCGTTTATGTTGCCATGTTGTGGTGTGGGGCCGCTCGCCGGCCCATTCTGGGCAGTCCCTGAAGAAAAATGCTGGTTCATTCGTAGCTGTATAAATAAAGACCGTGTTTATATTTTGATTTTTAAAGCGTGTGTCGCATTTTTTGATAGCTTATGTTTTGAGTATGGAGACAGCACACGGCTGGAAAGACAGAGGTGAAGAGGGTGGTGCGGCAAACGGGCCTCGAAGCGTGCCGAAGAAGACGCCACTGCCGCAAAAAAGAACATGCCAGCTACTGTTTCCACAACAGCTGGTGCTGCCACAAAAGCTGCCACAAAAGCTGCAACAAAAACTGCCACAGAGACTGCCACAGAGACTGCCCCAAAAACCCAAAGAGCCTTCTACTGAGACGTCCCTCGACATCCGCAGTCTCAAGAAGAGCCCTGCCCGGAAAGAGCGAAACCTGGACGAGAGAAGACGACAGATCCAGCAGTACAACAGCAAGCTCCTACGAGAGACCAGGGAAGAAAGAGCCCGCAGAAGACGGGATACCCCTGATTTGGACAGCGAAAGCGAATTCAGCGATATGACGTCCTTGGAAGAAAGCCCAAAGAAGAAGAAGCGGGTAAGCTTTGTAAATAATGTATAGTATAATTATAGTAGGATAATCTAACACCAAAATGCGATGGAACCCATACTTGAGTAGGATAAATGGCGAGGCCAGATTTCTCACTTGTCCAAGTCCAACGACGAGATCAACGTTATGTTGTCTCCCTTCAACAAAATCTTGCCCAACTTGTGTGAACTTCCGGTGCTCGTGGAAACCTCCACTGCATCTTCTAGCACAATGTTCATGAAATCATCAAACCCTTTTATCACACCCTCGAGTCTTGTTTCCGTCTGCTCAAAAAGCCAGATCGTCACCGGCACTTGTGTTTCCAAACACTTGTAGATCGCCGTCACCGGAGTAGGCATCAGTCTTTGGCCAGACATCTTTGAAAAGCTTCTAAATAGAGTGGTGGTTGTATATTTTCTATTAATGCGCAAAAAATCGGGTCTTGATATCGCACATTTGCACACAACCAAGATACGCGTATAATGGACTCTAGTGGCGACGTTAAAGATGTCCTACTGCTGTGGCTTCTCACGCAGCGTGATATGCACGCAGAAAGACAGTCGCAGGCAGTGTTGCTGTACACAAAGGCGCATTTATCGTTGAGTTCTCACGAGGGACCCATTTCTGATCCCAAAACAATGAAATCGCTAAAACACATAGGTGATAAGATGGTGCTGAGCTTCCAAAAGCACTTGATCACTTTCTGCAAGGATAAAGGCCGTGCATTGCCTGACGCGTGGAACCCAGAGGTGCAGGCACACCAGCGGTTGGAAAAGCGGCGTGGTGGGGACACTGAAGCGCCGGTGAAGAAGAGAAAGAAACTGCAGTATATTCCGAGGAAGAGATCTGGCGGGTATGCTATACTATTGGCGTTGTACTTGAAGGACAGGGACAGGCGAGGGTTGAAGAAGACGGAGATCGTGGAGTTTGCGGCGCCATTTTGTGACTCTTCTTTTGCCAATAATCCAGGGTCTAATGAGTTCTATTCTGCATGGAACTCGATTAAGCTGCTTGAGAAGAACGAATTGGTGTCCTACACAGGGAGGCGGACGTTGTGGCACATCACTGACGAAGGGGTTGCTGTGGCGGAGAAATTGAGAGAGATCGAAGGGGTTGCACGGTCATCTCCTTCGACTCGTAAAGTATACATCAATACCAGTTACGATAACGGCATGTTTGTTACCCCAGATAACTCCATGGCATTGGCAGAAAACAGTGATATCGAGAACGTAGCGGACCCGAGGGACTTGCTACCGCCCCATTTGCTTTCTTCTCCAGTGCATGCCCGAGAATCACCCAAGCTTTTTGTCCCCAGCTCAGATCCCGACTTCAAGGTGCAGCCTATAGTACTACAACCGCCAGAACCTACTGTCAGCAGTGAGAAAACCACATTTGGGGCCACAGAGCCAACCGGAATACCTGAGTATTTGTCTGGTTCATCAACCAAAACAGCTCATGACAAGAAAAGGAAACTCCTCAACAATATCAAGTATTCCATCTGGCCCAATGACCACTACGAGATCCTCGTGGTCATAGATGAACGAGAAATCAAGTCCAAGCAAGACAGAGACTACTTCGAAACTAGATTGACCAGTTTAGGAGTGAGGTGTGAAGTACGGGTGCTTTCCGTGGGGGATTTGGTCTGGGTAGCAAGAAACAAGCACACCAAGGAAGAAGTGGTGCTTAACATCATTTGCGAACGTAAAAGGCTCGATGATCTTGCCCAGTCCATAAGAGACGGACGTTTTGTGGAACAGAAACAGCGTCTCAGCAGAGCCACTATGAAAAGCTACTATTACTTGGTGGAGGAAACGGGTCTCGATTCTACCACTAATTTCACCCAGCTGCTTCAAACCGCACAATCAATGGTGATGCTACTCGCCAAATTTCAACTTAAACGGTTCAAGAATGCCGACGACACTACCTTGTTCATTTCATCGCTCACCAACATCATCATTGACCAGTTCAAGAGTCAAGATACTAAATTGATAGTCATGAAACCAAGACTGATAGAAACCCAGCAGGAGTATAGCGATTTGATGGAAACCTTCAGAACAGAGTTCGAAGCCAGGCCTAGACGGTCGAACTATGAGTGCTGCCACACGTACGCCAACTTCAAGGATGTCCTCGATAAGAGCCAAATGTTCACGGTGAAAGAGATGTTCCTTACTATGCTTTTGACAATTAGAGGTGTCACCATCGAAAAGGCACTAGCCATTCAGTCTCGTTTCCCCACCCCGAGGCTGTTATTGACTTTCTTCCATACGGAGCTACACGACCAACCAGAAAGTTCGAAACAGAAAGCCCTTGCCAATGCGTGCCCCACGGCCATTGGCAGTAAGAAGATCACTAACTCCTTGCTGCAAAAATTGTACGAAGTATGGGGTGTGTGAATGTGTTGGACGTGTGTGTACCAATTATTGTGCGACAGTCGCACGACGCAATGAAATTTTTTTCATCTACCGAATCTAAAATCAAACCTAACGTGAATCCTTAAGCGGTACAATGGGGAACAGGACGTTAAAGTATGGAGGCAAGTCCGGGATATTGCCCAAGCCACGTCCTATATTCAAGAAAAATCCAATAAGACCTTTAACCCAAGAAGAGTTGGCCGAGTACCAATCTCCCGACCAAGGGTTTGCGGAAAATGTTCCATTGCCTGTTAAAAAGGGATTCAAATTCCAGCGGAAGATGGAACCCAAGCCAGTGGTGACGGTGGAAGAGCGTTTCTCCAAAGTGGGGTACGGACGAGAGCCAAGGAAAGGGTCTGAGGAACAAAAACAGTGGAAGCTGAAGATGATCGAGATTCGTCGGGCTCATTTAAAGGAAGCATACACCAAAGAAGAGCAAAGATTGAAGAAGATCGATGAGTTGAGGGAACAAAAGGCCACAGAAGACGAAGCGGAACTCCAAAACAAACAAGAGTACGAAGAGACAGAGGCTACAAAATTGACCTTACCAACGATTGAATCGTATTTACAAGGGCCTATCATGAGACAAAGAACCGAAACCGAAAAGGCGTTATTGCACCACCAAAGAACTCACAATAGGAAAAAAAGGGAGCTCGAAGTGGAGGAACGTAAGGCCGAACAACTTTTACACTTGTACCACCAAGCCGGAAATTTCATAACCACAGAAGACCAATTGGAGAAGGCTATTACTGAAGCGTTTGAAATCAAATTGAACAAGTTCAACATCTCACATCTGGCCGTTAGAGACAAGATGATGGGTACTTTGGACAGGAACATCACCGCCAGTGACAATGAAGACCTTATATTGGATGCGGCCTACGGGGAAGTCGACAGACAGCCAGGTTTGAACGTTGTGAGAGACACCATTGACGGGCAACTCGAAAAGTTAAAGAGAGAAGCTGAATTGGCTTCCCGGTCCAAGGAGTACTGATGCTCCAACACCAGATGTTACACCATCAGCTTCCAAGCCATGAACCTAGAATTCTTGTATATAACGAAAAAAATATCTGCACACTTAATAGTCTATACGAAACTGTGTTTGTATAAGCACGAGATTTTCAAGCCAGTCGATTTTTATCTCTTTGAAGGCCGTTTTCACCGGTCGATAGCTAGGATCAAAATACGAGAGATGTGGCACTATAAACAAATCAGTGCCGACGTTTCAGCAGCAATGCATACCAGCATCAGGGTGGATAGGTGGATTACTAGACGCAAAATCTGGTCGTGCCCTGCCGACTATCTTTGTTTGGTCCGCGCGTGTCCCTACCGATTTCATGACGCAGCATGTCACACCTGCTCCGAATCGGTTTAGGGATTTTTGTTTTATCTACACCATTTATGTTTAAACAGATAAACAAACTCAAAGATAAAGCCAGAAGGGCTTTGGAAGAATTAGCTGGCGCTTTCGAAGACCAGTTGGTTCCTCGCCGGCAGCCCGTGCCCGTGAGAGTGCCTGTGAGTAAGCCCAGAAGGGGCCCTCCGTTCTCCAGAAACTTCACAACATCTGCTGTGAAACACATACCAACAGCTTCGAAACGTGGGTTTTCCATGCCACAGACGAAACCAGCTTTGACGACCCATCTGCCATTGTTGCGGTCGCTTGCATCTACTTATTGGCGTTTCAGCGGGTCCTTGGCGCCAATTTTAGGAAGCCAAAAGCTTTCCAGTCATTATAGAACACAACTAGTCAACTCCAGTTTCCCCAGCAGTGTCGTGAAAGTCATGACCAATTTCACCATTGTCAAGGATCTTTCCAAGTACTACAACGATGTCACCAAACGGTATGAGAACGTGGGGGTCAAGATCGTGATTCCCAACCCTGGGCATCATGTCAACAACACAAACACTTCGGTGTACACGCTTCTTGAAGCCATGGAACAGAAACTTGTCCAGTTGAACGCTGCCGTCGCCAGTTTGCGTGATATGGCTAAACTAGGCGATTTGCCCATCAGCGCCACTCCCCAACACATCGCCGTGGATTTTGATCTCACCAAGGCTGAGCTTTCCAACTTGTTGGTAGACAAGCAGATCAATCATATATCCATCGTGGAAACCGGGGTAAAGCCTGGCGTGTTGAATCAATGGAACACGAGCCTAGGCTCTTTTCCTGCAGCTTCTGCCTCCGTGGCCACGGCTCCATACACCGTGAAAATGGGGTTGGGTCCCTACACTGTCGACACCAGCGACATGTCGGGTGGGATTTAAAATCTCCCCATCATCGAAACAAACAAAGGTATCCCAAACCTTACGGCAACCGATTCACCCCTTTACGATCAATCACATCATGCATCATGCTCTTTATGTTCAATTACACGTTTCTTTTCATCACCTCCAATCTCCTAATCTCCCACCCTCTTTATTTGCAACTACTTTGTTTGGCGCGAAAGTTCCAAATAAACACATCATGGCTGATTCAGGATTAGAACCAGATTTTACTGAACCATTGCACGAAGATAGCAAAGGTGACGACCCAACGGCGGCAGTCGACTCTCCAGACGTGGCTGTTATAGAAACAGTGGCAGGGGATCGAACCAGCGACGTCGAGCCTGAACAAGGCAATAATGTTAAAATCGTTGTTCCCCTTGAAGATTTGAGCCTGGAAACGAGTGACGATCCACCAGAACCACAGCCAGTATCAGCGGTGCAGCTGGAACCACCAGTGGAAGTGCCGGAATCATCCGCTTCTGGATCCTTGCCTCCTAGGGAGCCGGTACAGAGCTACTTCGACTTGAGAGAACCCATTACCTTTATCCCCGTCGAATTTCCTTCTTGCAGGAACTCATTATTGAGCTATAATCTCACCCAAGTGAAGCAAGTATTCAATGGCAAAACTGATGCCGATAGAAGCTTTATCGCCGATGGAACAAACAGTTTGAAGTCACTCTTGAACCAATTGAAGACGTCGTTGATGGTCAACGACACCAGCAGCTCTATCAACTGGGACCAATGGTGCAAATTGGCCAACGACGAGTTGAGCTACGATGAGATTGACCACTTAGTGCTGAAAGGTATACCCGACGAGATCCGAACTGTGATATGGCAAGTTGTGTCGAAATCGAACAACTTGAGATTGAACGACCATTACCTCATCAAAAAGCTGAACAATTCCATTCATGAAAGACAGATCAAAAAAGATATCACCAGAAATAGTTTTTACAACTCCATCAATCAGTACAACAAGATTCAGGATGTTTTCAATAATTTGAAGGTGTACGGTGAACTTCACCCGGAAATAGGGTACAACCAAAGCTTTATTTTCATCTTGAGTCCAATAATCTTGAAACTACCTGAACTAGAAAGTTTCAACTTGTTCCACACGTTGCTTGAGGACTACGGTGCCAAGCTGTTGTTTGATAAAGAGATGTCCGGGCTACAAGTGATGCTATACAAATTCGATCGTTTGCTTGAAGTGCACCGTCCTTTGTTGTACAACCATTTGATCAAACAAGGCATTAAATCTAACATGTACGGAGGGCAATGGTTTTTGACTTTCTTCAGTTACAAGTTCCCCTTGGAGATCATCTTGAAGATTTACGACTCCATCATATTCGAAGGTCTTGACTTCTTATTGAAAATTGCACTTAAGTTGATGACAATCAATGAGCAATATTTACTAGGGTTGCGTTTTGACCAGCTTGTTCAATTCTTGAACAATAACATGTTCGACATCTTGGTGGAGCAAGCTGGTTCAGCTGTCAAGTACAACCTCAAAAAGTTGTTCAAGGACCTTATTGACATCAACCCCAATATGTTGAAGAAGTTTGAATTGGAGTTTGAAAAACAGAACGAAAACAACAAATCGAAGGTGGAGCAAATTACAAAGATTAATCTAGCGAATGGGAAGCTTAGAAACGAAATTAAGTACCTTCAAATGAATCTTGCCAATTTGAATAAGGACCACTTGAACCTAGTGCAAGTGCTTATCAATTTAAAGATTAGGAAACCAGATTTGATGCAGCAAAATGCCGACTTAGAGTCAGAGATCGAAACCCTCAAGCGAAACCTCGAGGATATGAAGGACTCCAACGAAGTAGATATCCCATCAAATATTGAGTCCCAGATTGAGAATTTGTTAGTGGAAAATAAAGCTGCTACAGAAAAGAACATATCGTTAGAAGACCAGATGGAAGAATTAACTGAACAGGATGGGGAATTGACGGAGAAATTGAAAGGCTTAAAGAAGACTTGGTTCTGGAATAGATAAGTATCTTGGACCAACCCTGAAAGAACCCACCCACCACAAGAAGAAACTAAAGGCGGCCCCGATGTCCGTGCGCGAGTATGGTGTGTAAACGCCATAGTCGCATCCGGCACCAGTCATAGGGCACAAACCCTAAATAGTTTTTGCCGCTAAATTTTCGTTTCCTCGAGCGTTCTCATCAAAAGTGAAAAAAAAAATTATTCAGTCTAACTAACTAACTAACAAACAAAATGGCTAGAGGACCAAAGAAACATTTGAAAAGATTAGCAGCTCCATCCCACTGGATGTTGGACAAATTGTCTGGAACTTACGCTCCAAGACCATCTGCCGGTCCACACAAATTGAGAGAATCCTTACCATTGGTTATTTTCTTAAGAAACAGATTGAAGTATGCCTTAAACGGTAGAGAAACCAAAGCTATTTTGATGCAACAACACGTCAAGGTTGATGGTAAAGTTAGAACTGACGCCACCTTCCCAGCTGGTTTCATGGATGTCATCTCTTTAGAAGCTACCAACGAAAACTTCAGATTGATCTACGACACCAAAGGTAAATTCGCTGTCCACAGAATCACCAACGAAGAAGCTTCTTACAAATTAGGTAAAGTCAAGAAAGTCCAATTAGGTAAAAGAGGTATTCCATACGTTGTCACCCACGACGGTAGAACCATCAGATACCCAGACCCAAACATCAAGGTTAACGACACTGTTAAAATTGACTTAGAATCTGGTAAAATCACTGACTACATCAAATTCGACACTGGTAGATTAGTTATGGTTACCGGTGGTCGTAACTTGGGTAGAGTGGGTGTTATCGTCCACAGAGAAAGACATGAAGGAGGATTCGATTTGGTTCACATCAAAGATTCTTTAGAAAACACTTTCGTCACCAGATTATCCAATGTTTTCGTCATTGGTACCGAAGCCGGTAAGCCACATGTCTCTTTACCAAAGGGTAAGGGTATCAAATTGTCTATTTCCGAAGAAAGAGACAGAAGAAGAGCTCAACAAGGTTTATAAGTTAACTGACTTGTATATTTAATAAACTCATCTACATAAGCTGTGTGATTGTTTCGTGCTGGAAACTTTGTGTTTGTGAACTCTGTGTTTGTAAACTCTCATGTGTATCTTCAGCCAATAGCCCCACCACTGAAAGCGTCCCCTACTCTAGGCCACCATCTGTTGCCGACGTTTTCGATAAAGACAAAAAAAACGACATCACCGTGATAGTTGCGACATTATGTGGCTTCTCGCGACATTTTATCGATAAAGATAAACCAGCTCCTATAGTGTTTTTCCTGCTACCTATAACACCATGTTCAAACTTCTTCCGCTCCTTTTGGTCCCCGTTTTGTTGTATGTAACACATTCACAAGCCCCAAACACCCATAGTCAAGCGACACAGATCAGGGACCTTACGTGGGGCTCCATAAATTTCCTCCATACAACAGACACCCACGGATGGTATTCAGGACACTTGAACCAAAAAATCTATAACGCCAACTGGGGCGATTTTGTGTCGTTTTCCATCAAGATGAAAGAAAAGGCCCATTCCGAGGGCCGTGACTTGCTCTTAATTGACACGGGTGATAGACATGACGGGTCTGGTATCAGTGACGCCACTGTTCCCAACGGGATAAAATCCTTACCTATATTCATGAAACAAGACTACGATTTGATCACAATAGGCAACCATGAATTGTACGAATGGTCCAATTCCGAGCTCGAGTACAACATGATATTTCAGCACTACCAGGAGAAGTATGTGGTGCTGAATGTGGAAATACAAGTGAACGGTTCGTTTGTTAATTTGGGCAACAAGTTTAGGTACTTCACAACGCCCGTCAATGGCCACAGAATTCTCTCGTTTGCGTTCCTTTTTGACTTCAACAGAAACAACAAAGGTACCAGGGTCACCCCAATTGCCGAGGTGGTGAAACAGGCGTGGTTTTTGGACGTTTTAAACCAGTACCCTGAGGATACGGTGGACTATATTGTTGTTATTGGACATATCCCAATCACCCATTCGTGGACAGAATTGGATATTTTGCACGATGTTTTACGGTCGAAGTATCACTCCACCGTCATCCAGTATTTTGGGGGACACAGCCATATACGGGATTTCGTGGTTTACGATGAAAACCTGACGTCCTTGGAAAGCGGCCGGTTCTGTGAGACCATTGGTTGGGTAAGTATTGACGATAAGCAACAGGGATTGCAGAAGTTTTCAAGAAGCTATTTGGACTTCAATCTTGACTCGTTCAAGCATCATCTACACACCAGTGATATCCAAACGGATCATGGGAACCAAATTAAGGACATAATTGTGAAAACTAGAGAGGAGTTGAATTTGAATGAGCTAATTGGCTACGTTTTCAACAACTACTACATGGACTACGTTCCTATAGACCACCCGCATAATTTGTTCAAGCTTTTGACGGATAAGGTGTTGAGGTCGTTGGAGGTGAAAGGGCACGACGAAAGGGTGATTATTATCAACACCGGCTCGATCAGATATGACTTGTACAAGGGAAACTATACTGTTGATGCCAAATACATAATATCACCGTTCCAGAACGATTGGCTGAGGATCAAGTTGGCCAAGTCGCTAGCTATAAAGGTGGCACATGTACTTAATGAAGGAAGATTTATCTCGTTGTTGCCGGCTAGCCAATATTCGATATTGACCAGGGGAAAAGCTTCCACTCAAGACAATAGTGTCAAGAACATTAACCAATACCCATTCGACGTTTCGAAGGTCAAACTTTCCAAAGGGTATGCCACACATGATGACTTTGGATCCGACGGTGACGATACTATTCACAAACCAGTGATAAACTATCCGGTGCCTAACGTTGTCCAAAGCGTTCAATTCAACGATCAAGAGGAGAGAGAGGTGGATCTTGTTTTCTATGACTTCCTTTCGTGGGATATCAACGAAGCGTTGAAGACAATAACAGGAAAAGATTACACTCCGGAAATGGAGCACTATTCCGGCGTCTACTTGAACGAGGTGCTATCCGAGTACATCAGGAATCATGAGGTCTAATGCTTTAGTTATTTATTGATGTCTATAGGTGGTTCCAGCAGGAATCGTAGTAATTTTATTGCCAAACGTCCTTGGGCTATATTGCCTTATTCAAGCTCTGTCTATATTTCAATCGCCTTGGCTGTCTATATTTCATCGGTTTGACTCTTCTGCACCTACCTCTTTTACCCCACTATATGGCAATCACGCTGTCTTTGGGCTTGAACGTTATCCTATAATCGAAATTATCAATACATTCCGGATTCGCTATATCCTCCACCACCAAATGGAGATAAAAGCCAAACCAATTGCTCCACAAAAACCGTTTTCCACCTTGGAATTGAGACCCCACCAAATCTGCCAGCTGATTTAATCTATTCCTCCCACTCTCATCGAATTTCACTTTCCCAGTCACATTGATCACCAAAGTGTTCAATCCAGGTATCAAATGACAGTCATAGTTATTTATTTGGTGATTTGATAACGGAGTTGCCAACCATTTTTTTTGGAACTCGAGCTTGCTGTCGTTCAGCACTATGGGGTGGCCGTTCAAGACCACTCCACTGGTGGATTTGAGTTGCTTAGCGAATTGTGTGGCATATGCTTCGACGTTGGCGTAAGTGTCGTTGGATAAATCGAGCGAGGACAAAACCGTCTTTAAAAACGGCTCCACGGGCTGTGCTAGAAAATGTTAGTGCCTGCCACAGATGGCCTGAGTTTCCACATCTCTTCGTGGATTTTCACTGTTTTTTTGCCTTTGTTTCGGTTAGTACATACTAGGATCTTGGTTCATTTGATATGGCTATTGATTTTTTTTGGAGATGCGAGAAAAGAAACTAATTCCTCGATTACCTAATCTGGTTTGGAACCGTGGAAAAAAACTGATGCAGCAATTTAAAGTGAATTTCACATCCATACAAAGTGTAAATGATAGTAGATCTTCGAACAAACAACCGAGAAGTATAAATACCCCAAAATCCCCCTTAGCGAGAATTTCCACTTATAACTATAAAATCAGTAAAAATGGGTGACAAAACAAATATGGCTAAAGATATCGCTGTTGGAGTTACTGGTTCAATTGGGGCCGGCAAATTGGCTGATAAAGCAGGTTTAGGACAAGCTGGCCATTTAGCTACCAGTATTGCTGGTGGTTTGGGTGCTAACACAGCAGAGCACAAGGCCGAAGATGAAGCAAAGAAATAAACGCTGTACGGAGCTGAACAGAAGTGTTGAACGTTCTGTTAGATTTCTGAAAGAGGCAAGCGTTACGCAATGGAACCTTAGATGCATAAGTTGAACGTTTGTGCTTCAGTGCTTTCAACGTCCAGAATGCTTTATGTTCTGTCAGTGACATTGATGCCAATATACGAAAATAAAGCAGAATTGCTTCTTACACTTGGTCTAACACTCTTCTAACACTTTCCAGAACTGGCTCTAAGTCTTCTAACTTTGCTTTTAATTCAGTCTCTTATTAATTATAACTCTGAATAACTCTACTTCTAACTCTCTGATAAGTATTTGTAGGTTTAACTACTGATTCGCTTCAAGTCGAGACGCTTTAACTGGGAAAATGCTACACCGGTGGCCTTTAGTATTCTCAGGCGCCGATGCAACACTGTACAAATACACCTAATACAACCACAAGACGAACAGATACCACCACAAACAGCGGGAACAACCAAGCCACAAACAATGACACCACCACAGACAGATTGCAAAGAGAAACTAATGGCGACAACCTACACAACCTAGCATTCCAGGCCACCCCAGACCACCACAGGCCACAGAGTGCTTCGAAATGATTTTCCGAAGTCGGCTCGGCCAATTATATAAACACCTTCCAACACCGCCAACTTCTGTCTGCATCGACGTTCCCTCTATACTCCACAAGCGTGGATTTCTAAGCGACCGCCAACATAGCAATTAGTCCCAATGCGGAAAAAGGGTCTCAACAATACGCACCTCATCAATCACCCCAAACAATAAATCACCGACCAGCTAATGCCACCAAAAAATTACAAACCTCAAACGAACACAAACACAATACCGAGCCACCAGGGCCCAACCTTCCTGTTCCACAAGAACAGGCACGTCGCTTTTTTTTTTCGGTTTTATATCAAGAGGCTGGACTATAAATAATACAGGGTAAAAACAAGCCAGCCATTCATTTTTATTTCGTACCTGCCAATCGCACATATGCTGGTTACTTTTTTTCTAAAGAAAACAATATCAAATTAGTTACGTATTGAATCATTGTTCAAACAGGAAGGAACGCTGGAATCAGTTATCCTTATTGGTAAACTAACTTTGGAATATTGCTGGATCAACTGAATCAAATTTCTGGTTCTTCTGATTTCATTTGTTTTGCTGGATCTCTTTATATATAAAGGATTTTTCTTGTTTTATTTTCAACAAGATCTTTTTTCAAACAACCTTAGATTTTTTTGACAACCAGCTAGTTCCCATTTTTTTGATCCAAGTCCTTCTTTTCAAGTGATCCCAATTGGCCTTCCGTTCACATCCCTCATTCAAGTGTTCAACCTCCACATTCGTTAAAGTTCCCATTACACTTAGAAAAAACCGTCCCAATACGGTTAACTCACGACATCACAAAAATCCCTATTAATCAATTTTCCTTCCTAATTGAGCAAATTAATTGTAACAAGTTTTTTTTGGTATTCCCACCGTATAACAAATCAAAATTTGCAACCACCATAAAAACGCCCAAACTACTTCCAAAAGTCCAAGATAAAAATTCACTCCCATTTCATTGCAGGTAAATTATGAGTGTTGAAACGAGCATGTACAACAATATCAATTCGTCTTTTCAGCCAAATCATCTTAGATCTAGATCTTTCAATGAAATCTTGAACAAGTTCAAACAGTCCATCACTTCTGAACAAAATAGGTTGAGAATCAGGAAGAGAAGCTACAGCGATCTTTTAAAAGAAGATCCATCGGTGAGCTCCGTTTCCTCAGTATCCCCCTTGAACAGCGACGTCAGTGCCAAAAGATCCAGAACTGCTCCTCCACACAGCCCTTCTCCAGTCCATGAGCTGGTTGAAAGGTCTTCCAGTACCGGCGAAGTCATTGCCACTTTCGACAGGTCGTCCATCAAGAGAACGAGGTCGTTGTCCCCTCAAAATAAGCACAGCACCACCAGTTCCAGAAGTGCATCACCTTCGTTATCCCCAACTCTCAACGTTAGCGGGGCTGCAAAACGCCCTTCCAATGTGGGAGCCACACAAAAGTCTGATATCACCTTGCCCAGCTTCTCCACCGTTGTGAGAGACCACCACTTGAAGCAGCCCATCACCCCCACGACGTCTTTGGACTATTTCGACACTTATAAGCCCAACGATGAAAGCTGGAGGTACGGCTTGATTGAATCCATGAACAAGAGCAAGACCAATGCCTTAGAGAGCTACACCTTGGCCCACAACAACAACCGGCCTGTTTTCGACTCCAAAATCCGCAAGCCTGTGCTCCCACCCATTTCGGTCGAGAGAGAGAGGAAGATAAATTTCCCTTACGAGTCCAATTACACATACTTGAACAAAACATACCTCACAGACGTGGAGAAGTACCCTGAGTATTTGGAATTGGCCCAGTCGTTGGTCAACTTATCCAATTCTTCCAGACTAGCCAACGTGCAAGTGCTCCAGCCACAACCACAAATACAACCACAACCTCAACCACAGCAGCACACACCCCTTTCTACAGGAGTGAGTGCCAGTCCTACATTCACCACCGCCAACAGGCCCAATCTTCCACCACTTTACCCTTTCCAATTGGAAGAGCAGCGTGCACAAGAGGCTCAAGCACATATGGAGGCCCAGAGACGAAAGCTGGTGGAAGACATGAGGTTCGAACAGCAGCAGAGAGAACAAAGAGCGTACGAACAACAACGCCAGACGTTTCTTCATCAACAATCGCAAGCACATCACCACCACCCACAACAGCCACAATATTACCAGCAATACCAGCCATACCCCTACACCGCATCTCCCACAGCCACCGTGTTTCCCGGTCCCCAGTACGGGGTGGTCCAGGATCAGCCAAAAACGCCGCCCAAAAAGCACACTAAGTTTATTCCTATTACCCCACCATCCACCAAGACCAAGCCAAAATCGGAGGCCGGTAAATCCCCTAAGAACAGTCACCCTCCACGTGTGTGCATATCTTGTGGGTCCGACCAGTCGCCCTGCTGGAGACCTTCGTGGTCTTCCAAAGAGGGCCAATTATGTAATTCTTGTGGATTACGGTACAAGAAAACCAGTGCCAGATGTTTGAATAATCAGTGTAAGAAAATCCCTGCTAAAGGTGAATGGTCATTGATGCAAACGAAGGGGCCAACAAAATTCGACGACGGGTCCGAAGAGTACGGGTGCTTGGAATGTGGGTTTAAAGTCGAGGTAAAGAGATAGGAGAGTTAAAGTTTGCAACCTTTTTTGAAAGTGTAGCACTTGACACCATCCTGTTTCACGGTTAATGATATTTGGTTCTTTTTTTTGAGTTTACTTCCTTTAAGTATGCAAAACGACAGTTAGCATTTTTAGTAGAGATTCCGGGTTTGTATTTGAATTCTTTACTTTAATTTAATATTATATTTCAGATAAGATAAGCATTCGGCGCTTTATGTAGATTTGCGACCGGTTCTTTTTTGAAGGATGTGTCCGACCCCATATAAAGCATTCCTTCTCTGCTGTATCTCGTTTCACTACAATTGAACCTACGCTATGACAACAGATACCTTTGAGCCGTTGAGAGTTGCAGTCCTAGGCGGTGGGCTTGGTGGTTTGGCTGCTGCCTTAGCCCTCAGAAGACAGGGCCATAAAGTGAAAATTTACGAAAGATACGATTATGCGGGAGAAGTGGGTGCGTCGTTGCTGTGCGCCTCAAATGGTGGCAGGTGGTTGCATGAGTGGGGAGTGGACCCGTACAAGGCCAAGCCGGTGATATTGACGAAGCTTATTAAAAGAAACTGGCAAACTGGTGAAATATTGGGCACTTACCCTCTAGGCGATTACAAGCAGAAGTTCGGGTTCCCTTACTACAATTTCCACAGAATAGACATCCACACACTTTTGAAGGAGTACGCCGAGTCTGCGGAGGGAGAAGGGACGCCATGTGAGCTTTTGTTCAACCACAAAGCAGTGAAAGTGGATTACAGCACCGGGTCTGTGGAATTTGAAAACGGCGCCTCTACTGTCGCCGATTTGATCGTGGCTGCGGACGGGATCAGGTCCTTGACTAAACCTCAAATAGGCATAACCCCTGAGTTCCGAAGCTCAGATTCGTCCTGCATCAGAGTGTTGTTCAACACGGAGGATGTCCGGAAGTTAGGGTTGGTTGATTTTTCCAACAACGATGCCATTGAATTCTGGGGGGATACCAGGTTCAAAATCGTCTTGTCTCCTTGTTCGAATAATGAAGTCATTTCGTGCTACTGTTTCTATGAAGCCGGGGAGTCTGACGTGAAGAATGGCTGGAACAATGAAGTTTCCCTTGAGAAATTAAAAGAATGCTGTTCAGACCTTGATCCGGTGTTAATTGAGTTGTTCTCCAAATGTGGCTACGATATAAGGCAATGGAGACTCTATGTGCACGAACCATTGCCATATTTCCAGAAAGCCAGTGATGACGGCACCAAAGGGGTGGCTTTGATAGGTGATGCAGCACACCCTATGATGCCTGACCAGTCCCAAGGGGCTGTGGCGGCGTTTGAAGATGCTGGGGCTTTGGGATATATTTTTTGCAGCCGGTTTAAGGGCTTGTCTGTGGCGGACAGATTAAAGGTTTATGAGCTTGTAAGGAAGGAACGAGTCACCAAGATCCAGCAGGCATCATTGAGGGCCCGGGAGAATTTGAATGAGAGGATAGGCTGGAGCTCGGGAGCGGATTTGAAAGATAAATTGACTATAGAAGAGGTATGTGGGTACGACTTGAAGGCGCACGTCGATGATATTGTCAGCAGTTTGTAGCAGCTAATAAGAACGTAAGAGCTTTATTGTGCCATCTGTTTTACTAAATCTCTTGGGCTGGATATCTACACTCTAAACACTATGGTCTTGAAAACATCAAAAGATTAGAAGACTCAAAGTACTTCAAACATTACCAGACTAGAAAAAGTAAGTACCTCACACATCACCAGATTAGAAAAACGAAGTACTTAAAACATCACAAGCCCCGGGTACTCAAAGAACCGTATCTTAGCCCAGTTCACCTCGTTACCCTCATCGCCATCCCTATTCCATACCTGGAGTATGAGCTTCTCGAATTCCCCCACGTAGTCTAACTTCAACCGAGATTTAATCAGTCTAAGACGGTACAAAATGTACTCTCTGTCCTCTGGCAAGTAAGCCACAGACCCTGCCATAATCAAGGGGAACATCAACCCAGTTTCCAACCCACTATCGGTCCTAATCTCCTTCATGGAACTGAGTATCAAACTCAAACACGCTTCCACTCTCTGGTCTTTCCTATTGTACCCGTTTCTTATCTGGTGAAGCCTTAAAAACGCCGACCACTGAAGAGCCACCGTGAACTTCGAGAGAACCAATCTGCCGTCGTCGATAGAATTATCAATCTGGTACTTCTTGCCGTCCAACAGGGGCGACCAATTTTGAAGCCTCATTTCTATCAAAATCGCCAAAGAATTAAACTTCTTTTCATTCTCCTCGGAATCGTGTCTCAGAGCTCTAAGACTGGCCAACGTGGAAATGTTGCCGATTATCTTGAAGATCTCCCCTGCTATTCCGAACTTGAATCCAAATTTGTTGTTCAATATATTTTCAATGTGATGTTCGTCGTAATCGCCGAACTCAGACTTATGCACGTACGGGGACGAACATGTACTCAAACTGGATATCAAATCTAGGTAGCAGAACAATTGCACAGACAAAGGCGCAAACACACTAACGTTTTTCAACCCTCCCCTCTTGCCGATGATTTCTGCTGCTTTCTCCAAAGCAAAAACCCAGTATAAGGATGTCCCCACAAAGATCTCTTGCACCGCCACCAAAAGGATAGATAGCAAGACATTTTCTGTGTCGTCAAACAAGCTTAAATTGTTGATGACAAAAAGGCACTGTGACTTAGCCCGGTAGATGGCCAGCTCTCTTTTGTATTCGATACCATAGCCAGCGTTTGCTCGGTGGGAAGCAGAAATTCCAAGCACAGGGTACCGGACGTTGGGGTCCGATATCGACAACGGCACAACCGTGCTGAGGAAACGGGTGCTTGTTTTGTCGACGAAGAGGATGGACGAGACGTCGGTGATGAAGTATTTGAGGAGCTCGAGTTCTTTCTCGGGAACATCGTAGGGCAGAAGAGACGTGATGAGGGAAAGCTTCTCTTCTTCAAACGTTTCTTCGGGAGAAACGACGCTGTCTCTACCACCGTCTGTCGTTTCATTGTTCCCACTGTCTTCTCCCTTATCCCCTTCGTAAAGAGCCGGGAATGTGGGCGACCGAACCAACGAGCTCAAAAGCAACCTTTCTTTGGTGGACAAGAAGTTGGTCTCGTCGTTGAACAAGTCGTTGGTCAAATCTAGGACGTTCATGTCTGACGGTGCAAGAAATGCACTTAAATGAGGGCTGAACACCATGGTATCGACGTCCATTGCCTTGACCAGAGGGCTGTCGCCGGGTCGTCCGTTGTGTTCAATTAGTTGTCCGTTTTGGTGCCCATTTCTTTGTCCGTTATGGTGCTCCCCCTGGGAACTGTGCCCATTCACAACCATCCCTCTACCCTTCTCTCCTACCCCATTGTACCCATTTCGTCCGGGTGCCATTTGGGGCGCCAGCCCAAGGTGTTTCCCCCCGCCGCCAGCCCTGCTCTCAATATTCGACCGTTCTTCAAACTTAAACCGGCTAGGTCTCTCACCGGGGCCCGAACACTCCACCCCGAGGCGTATACAACCAGAACACTGAGGCCATGCTTCATTACACTTCTTCTTCCGTTTCTTGCAATTGGCACATGCACTGTGGCTATATTTCACTTTTGTATCGGGATTTGATTTGGGCCGTCCAAGCGTCCCCAACGGTCGGTCATACGAGCACCGGACCCCGGCCTTTTGGCACCTGCTGCAATTGGGGTCTTTGTCGCAGTTAAGCTTCAGCCTATGGCACCTGTCACAGGCTCTTCGTATCATTTTATTACAGGAACAATGGTTTGGAAGATCTTGATAAGACAATTCGCTATCTTTGAGTGGGATTGGCGGTAGAGACACGCATGTTATCAGATTTTCACTACCTTTTCACTCTCCCTTTTCACTCTACCTTTTGACTCTGAGGCCAACAGACACCACAGACACGACAGAGGCCGCCAGAAGACAAACACAACACAAACACAGCACGATCACAAACAGAACAGAAACATAACAAAACGCCATGATTCACCGGCTCTTCCCCTAAATCTCCCTGCATTCAATTCGTCCCTCCTACCATACGCGAAAACCAATATATCCACCGGTTTCCGAACACGTACGCACTCTAACAACTTGAACGTCGTATTTATCCTTGGAAACGTACTACGTATCTTGAATCGCTTGGGATCTTACTCATAACCGCCACGAAAACGCACCTACTCCCTTTTGCCTTCGCTTTGTGCTGTTCCGTTTAGGTATTTCAACGCAAATTCACGTTCAAAAACCGTTGTCCAACTCCAACGACCAAACAAAGGTTTGTGATCCATATCTGTGAAACCTAAGACACTGCACACACACAGTCTTACAGGTACACACATCCACATCCACACACCCACGTACACACACCCACACATCCACACATCCACACTTACACACAACACACACAGCACGATGTCGAATATTGTATATTTCCTATCCAAACAACTCCTAAAAAGAGCCCTCGGGGACGACTCTGACGATTTGGACGACTCCCCCGATGTCACCACCCCCGAAGATGGCGAAGAGGAGGAGAATCCGGTGACAGATGAAATCTTCTCTTCGTGGGCGTTGTTCATCTTGATATCGCTCCTTTGTGCTGCTTTATGGTCCTCATATTTCCTACAACAAAGAAAAATCAAAGCTGTTCACGAAACCGTTCTATCGATATTCTACGGGATGATTGTGGGGTTGATTATCCGAGTGAGTCCTGGCCACTACATTCAAGACGCCGTGAAATTCAACTCCGGGTACTTCTTCAACATTTTATTGCCGCCTATCATTTTGAACTCAGGATTTGAATTGAATCAAGCGAATTTTTTCAGTAATATAGGCACGGTGTTGACGTTTGCTATTCCAGGAACCTTCATCAGTTCTTTGGTGTTGGGGATTATTCTTTATATCTGGACTGCCATAGGGTTCGATGGTGTGAGCTTGGAATTCGTCGACGCTTTGGCTGTCGGGGCCACATTATCCGCTACAGACCCAGTGACGATCTTGTCGATTTTCAATGCCTACAAGGTTGACCCCAAGTTGTATTCCATCATTTTTGGAGAAAGTTTGTTGAACGATGCTATTTCTATTGTCATTTTCGAAACATGTCAGAAATTCCATGGGAAACCTGTGCATTTCTCCAGTTTATTCGAGGGGTTCGGGTTATTCTTGATGACTTTCACCATCTCGACTATTATTGGCATAGGGATCGGGATCATGGTGGCGTTGATTTTGAAACACAGTCATATCAGAAGGTACTCACAGATTGAAACATGCCTCGTGTTATTGTTCGCCTATGTTTCATATTTCTTCTCCAATGGTGCACACATGTCTGGAATTGTGTCTTTACTATTCTGTGGGATTACTTTAAAGCACTATGCATACTATAACATGTCCAGAAGAACTCAAATAGCCACCAAGTACATTTTCCAGTTATTGGCTCAATTGTCAGAAAATTTCATCTTCATCTACCTTGGATTATCTTTATTTACCGAGGTTGAGTTGGTGTTCAAGCCATTGTTAATCATAGTCACCTTCATTTCTATCTGTGTGGCCAGATGGTGTGCCGTGTTCCCGTTATCTAGGTTCTTGAACTTCTTATACAGGGCCAAGTTCAAGGAGTTCACCAACAGAAACTTTTCACAAGGTGCTATTTCTTCTCAGCAAGTTCCCGACGAAATTAGCCATTCTTACCAGATGATGATCTTCTGGGCAGGATTGAGAGGTGCCGTCGGGGTGGCTTTGGCCATGGGCTTGCAAGGTGAAGCCAAATGGGCATTATTGGCTACGGTATTGGTGGTGGTGGTTTTGACAGTGATTCTTTTCGGTGGCTCTACTGCATCAATGTTGGAGATCTTGGGTATAAAAGTGGGGGTGGAACAACACCTTGATTCGGATGATGAATTCGATATCGAAGCCCCAAGGTTACCGTTGAGCATCAATCCAACTCCTGCATCTTCGTCCAATAATATCTTACTAGGCAACAGAAGATACAATGGCCCTAGTTCACATTACCCCAGCAGATCCCAATCCACTACCAACCATGTTTACCAGGGAGACAATGTGCGGATTCGCAACGAGTCCAACGTCAGTCTTCTGCCTAGCAAGGGCTCATCGTTGCCGCCTATCGGTAACATAACAGACGAGGAAGATGAAGAGTTGGCCAGAAGCGATACCGATGACTTGCTTCCTGATTCAAGCAACGGCCAAAGTACACCCACCAATATCCCCAATGGAAACAGTGTGTTATCAGCGTTCTTGAGTGCCGAAGAGCATGCTAGGTGGTTCACCAGATTCGACGAAGAGGTCTTGAAGCCCGTGTTGCTTGATACCATTCCCAAGAAAGATAACAACGTATAATGAATGAGGGGGACCCGGCCGAGCTAAAGAACCGGAGGTCGAATCAAACGTTGGCAAGAACACATACAAGAGGCTTAATTCCAGAGTGTATGATTGTATTTATACTATGACCCTATTTTTGACGGTTTGCTATTTCCTCATCGATGACTCTCTTTGCAATCTTAAAGCACGTAGCACTCAAAAACAAGTCGTTCAACTTAAAGTTGTAAGCAATGCATAACAGCTTGAAATTGAAAAGCGTCAACTCGTACAATAAGTTAATCAAATGCTTCGATTTCACCACATCAGCCTCTTTTTGCTGTAATGTTAAAAACACCGAAGGTGGCAAGTTATCCACATATTTGGCACACGATCTTATGGGCTTTTCAATCAAATTCAAGGTGTCGGAGATGTGATGGTTGGTGATGCTGAAACTTTTATCTTCCTCTATAGCGTGCACCAACAAGTTCGTTAAAGCGATAACGGCATTGCCGTAGTTCACCGGGTTCAACACCCTGCTTTCTGTGTCTCTCTTCAATGTCACTCTGAAGAATATGCCTATCCACGTTGACAAGAAGTTGGTCCGGTATGTGTTGTAGACGGAAAGAGCCTCCTTGACCACCGGCCTGAGCTTGTTGAGCACCAACAGCTTTGTATCTGCTTCTGTTACAAGAGAAGCGAGGAAGTTGTGAATTGGCACCAACACTTGCTTTTCGACAATGTCAAAGTACTTGTCTTGGTTGGTCTTTGAAGCTTGGGGCAGTGTCTGTGGGGGCGTCTGGGTTTGCGCCTTCCTTTGTGTGTTCAATAAATCACCGTATGTCTTCATGCCGTCCAAGGTCTTATCGGGACTAGCAATAAACGAGTTGCCAAATATGTCAGACCGGTCCTTGATCTCCTGTTTGATATGAATTTCGTTCTTTTGTATGATGCTGGCGTCAGACCGGGACCGGTAGTTTATCCTTTGTGTGGTTTGTTTGATCACCAATGAGCATTCATCCAAAATAGCTTGCCAAATAAACCCCGTCTTGGAATGGGCGCTGTAAATGGCGGCTCTCAACTTGGCCCCATCTGCGTTCGGCGACGTTGATATATAGGCCAACTCTTGGAAGGCACTCAACTTGCTGAGGGCGTGGCTAGGGTCTGAATTCCGTAACCCACTCAACAAAGTGTTGATTGGATCAGCACTGTAAGTACTGATTGGTTTTTTCCCGTCCAAACACCCAATGGTGGCGTAAACATTGAATGTATGGTTGACGAGCTCCCAATTGAACACCACAATGAATGAAAAGTACCCGAAATTGATCAAGTTTTTCAAGGTAACACCAAATTTGGGCATCTTTGAATCCAACCCGAAAATGATCATGGGAAGCTTGAAGAATTTGTAGAAGACTGACCTGAACGCCAAGTAGACCAATGGGAAGACCACTGCCAACACAGTGTTCAATACAAGGGAATTCCCAAACAATTTGGGGATCCTGTTGAACAATGTGGACTTGGGGTCACTTTTGCTCACCCCGTAGGTGAATTTCAATCTGTTCCTGTCAAATATCAACTGTTGGCTGGTGTAAACCACTGCCACAAACACCGCATAACACCAGAAGTAAACCCATTCGTCATTGGCGCTATCCTTGACCTCGTAATCCTTGGAAATCACGTAGTATTGTGTCAACAAAGGGAGTTGGCTCAAATATAACCATCCCAATAGGATACTTGACCCCAAGTACACCGACAAATTCCACAAGAATTGCTTGCTGAACACGGAATGGTAGATTTGAGACGCTAGAGTCTTGTGATGCGAGTAGTTCACCTGCACCGAGTTTGCTCTTAGGACTCTTATGGCGAACAATGCTAGGAATATCACGGGGCCTCTTACTATGAGCGTCAAAAACACCGTCCACCAAAACCGGCCGTATGGAAGCTGGAGCGCCAACGAGCATACAACAGAGATAATCGCCGTAATGTTGTTCACGAACACCAACCGCTTGGCGAAAACTTTATCGAAAAGCTCCTGGTATGTGGTGAATCTGCCTGCCACTTTTGACATTGTTGTTTTACGTTTTTCGATATTTTTTTTCACTTGCGAAAAAAAGTAACAATTGATGAGTTAGATAAATTGATTTGGCGGCACCGTCGTTGTTTGCAGTAGCTGATAGGTATCAATGACGGGGGACTAGCGTGGGCTCTTTAAAAGAGAACGAACCATCTTGTGATGGGAGATTCTGTACATATAAATGTGTAATTGCCGTGAAACGTAATTGATCACTGTAAGTGAACGAACGATTCAGCCCAGCACCCCATTTTCTTAGACACCGACGAGGCCCGAGGGTTTGTGCTAGGGCATGTCTTGAAAGTTGTAAATGAGGTGGTGTCCATGGCTGGCGTAGCCGTTTGGTCCCCGGTCTTTTCCATCACCGAGAGGAGGACTTGATTTTGCAGCCTCACGAAATTCGGTTTAGCCATGTGTGTTTTGGGAGAAGCCGGATATAATCACGAATGGGACAGGTGTTCCAGTCTGTTTCCTGATTGTGATGTGGATTTCGTGACAGACTACATAGGTGAAATTCACTAAAGCTGAGTAGCTGCAAATTTCCATTTTGATGAGCTACGAGAATGTAACATAGTGTAGCCACCTCCATGTGATATGCTAGGGGAAAAGGCCATGAATATTTTTGACCACTACCCATGTGGCTCAATCGGCATGAGAAGCAGGCACCAGGAGATGGCGGTCCAAGAAAGAATCAAGATTCCACAAAGAGGCCAGGAAAGAAGCGGTCAGTGCCGCCACACCGCCGAGAGCAAGGCCAACGCAAAAAATTCACCCACCCACTCAAACATTGAAAAGAAACTTGCGCACTAAAACTATCATCATGTCCCATCCCTTCTTCAAACGGCTTGTCAAAGAGTACAGGTCCCTCAACCAAAATACCCTCCCCGGGATCGAACTCACGTCCAAAACCGACGACTTGTCCCTCTTTGAATTCGAGATGGTCGCCTCCTCCCCGATCTACACCGATCTGTTCATTTTGTTGATCAAAATCACCGATGACTACCCAGTGCAACCGCCACTGGCCAAATTCGTCAAAAAAGACCGCTTCCAGATCCCCATGCACCCGCACATCTACTCCAACGGCCACATCTGCCTCAACCTCTTGGGTCAAGACTGGACCCCTGCTTGCTCCATCGAAAGTATCTTGCTCAGCGTGCAAAGCATGTTGAACAACAACGACAAGTTGGAACGGCCCCCGGACGATGCCAAGTATGTACCTTACGCCCCGGCGTTTGCCTCCAGCACCGGGTTTGTGTACCACGATGACAATGTGTAGCTTTGTTCAGCCCCTGTCTCAGGAATGTGGCTAATTGATGTGCCGCCCGGCCCTGGCGTTGGCAGCCGTGGGTGCATCTTTACACCCAAGGCCGGGTCACGTGACACACTGCCGCCGTCAGACGCCGGGGGTGGGCCGTTCGGAGTTCAATCATCGAGTGGGCGCACCTCCTGCATACAACTGCATAATGGTGTAGTTAATCCGAAACCTCACCATAAGGTCGCAAATGAGGGTGCCATACAAAGCGTGCCGGTGCCCGTGCCAATACCACAGCCAAAGCCAAAGCCAGGGCCAGCATCAACAGCACCTTCCCAACATCCTTACACCAGCCACTTCGGCCCTCGTGTGCTGCCTCTGCTGCCGCTACTTCCTTGACGTCTAAAGTTAAACCCCTCTACCCAAAAAAAAAAACAGGTAAAAGAGGGGAATTGAAGAACTGAAAATTTCTAAATGTTGGTGATGAGCTGAAATACAGCGCCATGGCTTGGGCTTCCGTCTGTGGTTCATTCCAGTAGTGCCACGCTCCGTGTCTTAAGTTTCCGGCTGGCACCACGGGAAAAAAAAAAGCAGCAAATGGCGGCCAAGTCCATATACGGCGGAGGTTGAGTTTATCGAAAGATGCTTCAGATCGGAACCTATGGCGTGTACGCAGGACAGAAACCTGGCCAAGTTTCACTGCCAGTCTGTAGTCTGTAGGTATCAGTTGATTTCCTGCATACAACCATGGTTGTTTGTCGCCGACCTGGCAGAATGCAAAATCGCTCAAAAGTGAAAGATAACTGCTTAATTGATAAAACAGAGTATCAAAGTTTGCTAAGCAAGTAACCGGTGTTACTACATTCCTTCAAGATACAGGAATTGCTGTGAAAAATACTCATCGGCTGTAACAATAGACTTTTCAAGTTTGACGGCCGCTCCAAACTTTTTTAGTGTACCCTGACATTTAGCAAAACCGTTTGTTTTGCTGTATCTCGGGGTTTCGGGGATCGGAGAATATTTGTTCAGGAAGAAGAAAAAAAAAAAACTAAAAAATATAAATTGAATGGATTTCCCCCTTAGTTTGGTTTTGAAGTTTTGAAACTCTTGTTCTCTAACTGTAATTCCTTTCACTTGTTTTATCTGTAACCTTCTACGCTTTTGACTATGTCCGATAACATTGAACAAGCCTGCGATTCCTGTAGGAAGAGAAAATTGAAATGCTCCAAAGAGTATCCCAAATGTGCTAAATGTGCCTGTCACAACTGGCTGTGCTCGTACCTGCCACGAACGGTGCGGTCGCCATTGACGAGAAACTACTTGACCAAGGTGGAAAACCGGGTGAAGGACTTGGAGCTGATTCTCCAGTATTTGTTGTGTGATACCTACAGCGTTGACGATTTGATAGAGAAGCAAAACTACAAAGTGTTGTTGCAGCACCATAAGCAGGCGTTGGAGGATATAGAGCCGCCGATGAGACGGAAAGCCAGAAAGACGGAGTCACAGCCGGACCCTCATACCATACTGCCGCCAACCTACGGGTCTCCAAAACAATTAGATATAGATTCCGATTACTTGGATAGTAATTTGAACTCATTGAGTCATTCCCCCACCTATTCTGTGTTTTCCAATGAGAGTGAAATGAAGTTGAACCTTAACTTGATCCAGTCCAATGATTTGAACGATAAACTTATAGACGACGACTTGATCAACGATTACTTGAACTTAGACGATCCTGATACTACCGTGAAAAAAGTCAAATTGGAGAAAGACAAGTTCTTGGATGATGCTTTGTTCGACCAGGTCATGGACCACCAAGAACAAAACGTTTGAGATATACACAAGTGCATCAATGATAAGTAACGACTACAGCCACTCCCGAATGTGCAGCAAACCAATACAACTCGTTTGCTGAGACATGACATGACAATGAGACAACGATACATGAATCAAAAATCGCACCTCGTGCCGTTTTTATAGCCTCCCACCCTAGCCTAGCCACTTTTAATGATTATGATCCCCATTTACGTGCTTGTAATGTTTTGTAGATTGGGTTCAAATGCACCGGCGCCTGAATCCACCGGAAGTTCGGCGGTCGTGCACCGACCAACCGGCGCCGGATTAGGCCTTAGTTGGCCACAGACGTGAGACACTAGTTTTTCTCGCAATATGCCGCAAATTTAGTCTCATTTGTATGGACTTGTTAAATTGCCTGAACTATACATCTGCACATTAACTACCATTTTTATAAGGGAACTTCTCCCGGAAGTGCTTTGCAATGTCTCGCCTGTTGCATACCCAAACCCCCTCCTTCTCGCTTATGTACCTCAAGAAGTTCCTCAAAGCATTGATCCGTCCTGGCTTGCCTATAATTCTCGAGTGCATCGGAATGTTCATCACCTTGCCTCCCTCTCTGTACAACTGGTCGAATTCGTTCTTCAAGTAATCTTCGTACACAAAAGCACCAGGGAACCCGGGGCCGGGGTCGGACGCTACAAACTTGTAGTCGTTGGTAACATAACAGTATGGGATCATCAACATACCTTCTTTTTCCAGTGGTGGTAGACCTGCTTCCTGTGGAAGGTCGACCCAGAATGGCACGTCGTCGTTGTAACAGTCCAGTTCCCACAAAAAAGGCTTGCCCAACTCCTTGTGAGCCCTGGCCACCAACGACGGGGTCTTCATATTGCCCCGCCCGATATATGCTCCCACCGGGGCCTCTCCGCTGGCATCTTCCAACATCAAAATGGCGGCCTTGATCATCTCCACTTGCTCGTCATCCGAACTGTTCTCCCACGAGATCCACCGCAATCCATGGTTGGCAATCTCGTGTCCTTCTCTGACACAAGCTCTGGCAAACGCTTCGTTCTTTTTCATGGCCTGGGCAACTCCGTAGATGGTCATGGGGTACCCAAACTCCTTCATGGTCCGCATGAGTCTCCAACCTCCCACCCGGGAGCCATATTCAAACTCTCCTTCCGACATAAGATGGCGCCCGTGGACTCTTTCGGTGGCGGCCCCGCCCTTTTCCCAGATATACGCTTCAGATCGGTCGTCGCCATGGGTGATGTTGTGCTCTGCGCCCTCTTCGTAGTTGAGCACAAACGACACGGCGATCCGGGCGCCGTTGGGCCACTGGGGGTCGAACGAGTCCTCCCCGTACCCGATAAGATCTCTGGGGAGCTCGTACGGTGGGAGCGGTGGGGCGACGTAGTCAATAGTGTTCATTTCAGTGATTTGGTGGATAGCTTCAAGTGATCAAGTGATTTTAGTGAGTTTAGGAGTAGATGATTTATCAGTTTGAGTGGGCCTTCCATTGGCCATTCCATCTTATATATCCCACAACTCACCGGTATTGTTCCGCTCTGGCGATACTCGATTCCCGGAATATCGTTATCTTATCTGTCGGAACATCTCCGACCAGGCGGCCCATTCCCGCGTCGGTAGCCCTCCGCCATCTGTTGCTTTATAATGTCCTCCCATCTCTGTTCCTGAACCTCATACACCCCAAATGTCTGTTTTCACCTTCGACACAAAACCAGGAAACCCTGTTACCACAGACACAGTCGTGTCCCTAGGCCAAGGATTTGGCGTAAAGGAATACACCCAAGTAGAGCTCGACCAATACAAAACTCTTTTGGGGGTGTTCCACGACGCCTGTGAAGAGCTAGACCAGATGGACGACTACCTCCCCGATGTGGACCTTGAGCGTTTTCCCAGAGAAAACGTGCACTTTCCTTCCAAAGAAGACAATATGTTGGGTGCTTGGGGGTATAAGGTGACAATCAAAGACCAGACCCCAACCGAGCAACCTCGGCTTTTGGACGGCCTTACAGTAGCCGTCAAAGACTGTGTAGCCATTGCTGGGGTTCCCATGCTCCTAGGCACAGAGTTCGTCACCGACTACGTCCCAACTACCGACGCCGTGATCATCACCAGATTACTCGAATCTGGAGCCGTCATCGAAGGGAAAGCGGTGTGTGAAAATTTGTGCCATTCAGCCACCTCCCATTCTGCGGGAACAGGACCGGTGCAGAACCCTTTTGCCTACGGCTACTCCACCGGTGGGTCTTCTTCCGGCAGCGCAGCGTTGGCAATGGCTGAAAAAGGTAGCGTAGATATAGCTATAGGTGCAGACCAGGGTGGGTCGGTAAGAATCCCCGCCGGCTGGTGTGGAGCCATTGGAATCAAGCCAACGTTTGGACTAATTCCATTCTCGGGCTGTGCCAGCAACGAGGCCACCAACGACCATTTGGGTGTGATCACAAAGGACGTCTTGACCAACGCCAAAGGGTTGCAGGCCATTGCAGGGTCCGACGGTATGGATGACCGTAGTTTTGCAGCCAAAGTCTCAAAATATTTTGACGACCTTGTAGCCATGGAAAACCCACAAGACTTGAAGGGTATGAGAATCGCCGTTCTCAAAGAAGGTTTCGATAATCCCCTGGTGGAAGAGAGAGTCAAAAACACCTGCTACGAGGCCATTGCTAAGCTAGAAGCCCTCGGGGCGACGGTGGAACAGGTGAGTATACCACTCCACGCCAAAGGAGCCCTCATTTGGACCGGGATCTCGAAAATCGGAGGGTACTTGACGAAAATGGGTGGTGGCATAGGTAGAAGAGGGGTGGCATTGACAGACCTTAATACCAAGTTCTTGGAGTCGGTGCATGATCAGCAAAAATGGGACAAGGCATACCCTTCTAGTAAGAATATCTACTACAATGGAGCTTATGCTATGGAAAAGTACCCCCACCTTTACGGCAAGTGCATGAACCTTTCGAGGAAACTCAAGGACCTGTACAACACGGTATTGGACGACTTCGACTTGATAGTGATGCCGTGTTTGCCATATGTGGCCAGATCCCATGCGGTGATCGGACCTGATGCTACCCCACTTGATTTGATCGGGAAGCAAGTGGGCTTGAGTAGCAATACCGCTCCGTTTGATCAGAGCGGGCACCCGGCATTGTCGTTGCCTGTGGGGATGCTACCCATTGAAGAAGGGCCTATGGAAGGAAAGGGAGTGAAATTGCCGGTCTCACTTCAGATTGTGGGCCGGTGGTGGGATGAGGCCACCTTGTATAGGGCAGCGTATGCGTTTGAACAGGCATACGACTGGAAGAAGTTGTAACTTTGTTTTTGTCTTTGGTGGAAACCGTGGCCTGCCTGTCATTATAATACACTGTCTATATAGTCTATCCTAACATCTCCTGTCTTCTCCCTTGACATTTTCTCTATCTGCTCCTACTCCATTTCTCACTCCAAACTCTTGTCTTGTCCCCTCCACCCATACCCTTCTCTTGCACCCTCCCCCCAAACCCTTCTCCTGCACCCTCATTCACCTCCAACCCCCTGTCCCTCACGAAAACCATGCTCCCCAAGCAAACACCCATGTTGCCCATCCAGAAATAGAACAACTTTTTCATGGCACCCATGTAAGCCTCTCTCAAAAACGTCTTTTGCACTTCCGAATACTTCGTCAAATCAGCCCCAGACACCTGCTGTTGTAACCCGTGGATCTGAGCAGCTGTAAAGAACTGCAGCCCAGAAGTGGTGAGCTGGGCCTTGAATATATTAGACACAATAGTGTTGCAAATGGCCAAGCCCACGGCCCCTCCAAAAGACCTCAACACATTCCTAGAACTCACCACTATAGCCCTATCCCGTTTGAAGCTCTGTGCTTGAGCTGCCACCAAGGTGGGCTGGAAAATGGCCCCTACACCAGTGCCGTTCATGATCATGACCACCACTACCACCGCCACAGAACAGTGGCTGGACCAAAGCTCCAATAAGCACATGGCTACGAACCAGAACCCGTACCCATACCACACCACGTAGATATATCGCCCCGTGCGGGAGATTATCTGGCCCGAAACTACACTCGTCACCACCTGGGGTACCACAAGCGCCAAAAGAAACACCGACAGCCGTACAGCACTGTAGCCTCGCACCGTCTGGAGATAGTATGGGTAGTAGAAGATGTGCCCGTAATAGCACATACCAAAGAAGAAATTCTGGGACATCAATGCTGCAAGAGACCGGGTGCTGGAGAATAGCCCGAGGGGTATCATGGGCAAGGTTGCAAAAAGTTTCTCCACCACCAAAAAACATATGAACCCCAACCCGCCAATTACAATAAACGAGATTGAGAAGGCGCTGTCCCAATTGTACGTCAGACCGCCCCCACTCACGGGGATCAATAAGAACACGATGGCGACCGAGCTGAAGAAGAAACCCATGTAATCGATTCTTAAAAGCTTCTCTTTCAAGGGCATTTGGGGAATAGTGAACGGCACAAGCCAGAAAACCACCGATGTGGAAGCTAGCACAATGGGGCCTAACAAGTAGTAGAAATGGCGCCATGAAGTGTGGGAAATGAACCCAGAGGCAATGAACGGGCCACAAGCGTTACCCAACCCCACAAAACTGCCCAAAATACCTTGGAATTTTCCTCGTTCCTTTAGCGTAACCACATCGGAAACGATAACCATCGACAACGACGTTATGCCACCGTTTCCAATGCCACACATTGCTCGGAACACAAACAACTGGCTGGCAGTTTGGGCGAGCCCACAAGCAATCTCAAACACTCCTAGGATCACCATACACCCGATCAAGACATACTTTCTGGAGAAAATATCACTAAACCTTCCAAAGAGCACCATGAACATGGTATTGCTGATTAAAGAAGCGGTTCCGGCCCACGAAATGGTATCTGCAGCATCCAACTCTTTGGCAATGTATGGAAGGGCTACCGTGATACCTGTTTGATCCACAAACGAAAGAAAGAGAGCCACGGCCATGGCACTGAAGACTATTATCACTTTGTGGCTCGAAAGTAAGTTTTCGTGGGACGATGCAAGCACTTCGGCCACTTCCACAGATACGTCGTCTTTGTTGTCGATTTCTGTGTGTGAGCTGTGTTTGTGGTCACCTTGGATCTCTGGGTCGTTCCCTCGTACCCTCTGTTCCACTTCATCTTGATTTTGGCTCTGCTTCGGCATTTCTTCAGTTTCTTTCGAGATGGTCTTGTGCTTTGTACTCATCTTTGCATTTGTACTGCCAATTCTTCTTTTTGTATTCTCTGTTTGTGAACGGTCCTCCCATAACTCACCCAACCTTGCTGCCCCGTCGTATCGGCCGAATCGGAGATGTGCCGCCTATCGACCGGTTTCTGTTCCAAATTTCCGTTGACTCAAGTCGTGCCCCTCTCGACAAAACCGTTATCTTATCAACGCGGCGAAACCTCCGACATCTCGAAAGATCTGTTCTCTTCGATATCTTTGTCTTTGGTTCGGGTGCTTATAAAACACACAACTTCCTTCGTTATTGCCGAATGATTCAAATACACACAAGAACAATTTTCCCACTATGAAGCCATCTTTGCCATCTTTCCGCTCGCTTCGAGTCAAAAACATTCCATTAACCGGCCATGTTTGGTACAACAAAGATCTTTTGCCCACTCCAGTGGAGGACAGAAGCTGGGGAGTGTACCACTATCTTTTCTTCTACTTCACCACATCGCTCACTCCATCTTCCTACACTTTGGGGTCCACGTTGGTAAATATGGGCCTTCTCTGGTGGCATGGAATCATTTGTGCCGTTCTCGGATCTTTCTTCCTTTCTATCATTCTTGTGTTGAACTCCAGAGGCCCTGCTGCTTACCATTTGGGGTTTCCAACCATAGCCAGGGTTGCTGCTGGCATGTATGGGTCGTACTTTTTTATTTTTGTTAGAGTATCGGTGGCCACCATTTATTTCGCCGTGCAGACTTATTTTGCATCCAAATTGACGTCTGTGTGCATGAGGTGCATTTTCGGCCACAAGTGGACTGACATTGGAAACACGCTACCATTATCAGGTCAAATCACTTCCGAAGGCTTGCTTTCGTTCATGATTGTGTGGATTGTCCAGCTTCCTTTACTTTTCTTGCATCCGACGGCACAAAGACACCTTTATACAGTCAAAATGGTCACCACCACCACTGCCCTCTTCGCTGTGTTTGGATACTGTGTGAGGAAAGCCGGTGGGACCCTTGGAACACCCGAATCGTTGGCTGAAAATAGGGTATATGGCCAGGATTTGGTATGGGGAGTCATTGCCGGTATCAACTCCATTATGGGTGCCTTATGTCCTATATTAATTAATGCGGGTGATGTAGTCAGGTACTCCAAACGCCCTTCTGATGCCGCCTGGATCCAGTCGTTTGCAGTGTTGGCGTCCAAAGTGCTAATCACCTTTCTTGGTTGCGGCACAACCTCGGCTGCAAAAGTATTCTTGGGCGACACTTTCTGGAACCCTTGGGACTTGTACCAAGCTTTGCTTGACTACAACTGGTCTCCAGGTATGCGTACAGGAATTTTCTTTGCTTCTTTTGGTATGATCATCGCTTTGGTAGCAGTTAACATCGGAACCAATTCTTTGCCTGTGGGAGCAGACACCACTGGGATGTTCCCCAAATATTTTACCATCGTGCGTGGCCAGGTTATTTGCTGGTTGGTGTGTCCCCTCTTGGTACCTTGGAAGATTGTCAGTAGTGGGGCAAGTTTCTTGGCGTTCTTGGGCAGTTATTCTGTGATGTTGTGCCCAATGGCTGCAGTGATGATTTACGATTATTTCTTCACCAGAAAAGGTAACCTCCACATGCCATCTTTATACACCGACGACAAGTCTGCCGTGTACTGGTACAACAAGACGGGGACCAACTGGAGGGCTATGGGGGCCTGGGTGTTTGGATGCGGTCTTTCCATATCGGGAGTAGCTAATTCCGTCAATCCTGGATCCATTGGTGTGGCTGCTGTCAAGATGTACAAACTTGGATTTTTGTTATCGTTTGTTTCTGCATTTGTGTGCTATGCTGTGTTGTGTGCCGTATTCCCTATTCGGAATGTGTTGCCAGAGAACATGGATGTGAAGGAGATGAAATTCGAGGAATTGGCTGCAAACAACGGTTACTTGGATGGAGAAAGTATCGACGACATAATTGAACCCCAGCAAGTAGTTTTGGTGGGAAGTTCCGGCAGTGTATCTACGGAGGGATTCAGAGAGAAGGGCGATTTCAAGGTGGAATCAAAAGAAGTGTGACTTTTATTGGAGTTATTTAGTGTAATGTATAGTGAATGAATTGATTTAATTTTTGAGAGAATCGTTCTTAAGATGAGGACGTAAGGGTAGAGCATAAGGCGGAGTCAAGGTTAAGGAAACGAATTTCCAAGAGCTTGTCCTGAACCATATTTGAGAAAATATTCACAAATTATTACTAAACCAACCTATATCTCGAAATCTATATCGAATTCACTTGCCAAACCTAAGTCTAATGTCCCCACATCACCAAAATCAAACATGGACTCAAAGCTTTCAGTCATTGTATTAAATGTGTTCATATTCTCCATATAATGCCTCTCATTAACCTTTTTTAGCAACCCTTCTTGATCAAACAAGTCCAACAGCTGCAGCTTTTCTTCCTGGATCTGAACGGTCAACCTTCTCTGGTGAACTTCTTCAAGCAACTGTTCGAACTTTTCGCTAAATTTCCGGCATGTTGGTGCCCTCTCTGATAATAGCAACAAAGTTGAAGAACAGTTCCGTAGAGCTTCACCAATCTCAAAATTCCATTTGACTTTGAGTGAAAAAAGCCCATATATAATAGTGATGCCGCTCAAGAAGATAGTTTGTAAGCTGACGATCGATAGCCGGTTCCGTACCTGGTCGTTATCGAAGATTTTGCGGTTCAATTTGCACACATTCAAACAGCTTTTGATACACTCAATGAAAAGAGGGTCTTTGGCTGGCAACTTATTGATATAGGGCACCAATAACGATCGGATTTGCTTGTTGAATAAGAACAAGCAATAATAGTACTCAAAAGTGGTCAAAAAGGAAGGGAGATTGTTAAGCCACCGTTTCATCTTTTGCAGCACATCAGCTATTATTTCTCGTGGTACGTATTTGGTTTCCTTATCGACCCGGTAAAGTTTGCTCTGTATTAGACTATCCGTCTTTCGGAGCTTGAGGAACAAAATAGCCATGGAATTCGATGTTCTGCCCTTGTGCTCCTTGTTTGCAGCCACTATAAACCCTTCTTTATTGTGCTGCGGATAAGTTCGATAAAACTCGTTCTTTATGGCGTCGTTATCGGTGACCGACTCATCTATGTCCAACGGCAAGTCTACATCGATGTCCTTGTCGCTGATAGAAAAAGGTCGTCCGAAAGTCTGGGATATTATCCTCTCCAAAGCGTATACCGACCAGAAGGTGTTACATTTCACCAAATACGTATGTGGATCGTCTGTGAATGCTTTCAAGTTACGTCGGTGGAGCCCAAAGTCAACGCACACACGCAAAGCGTTGCCGATCAAGTACCATATCGTCAGGCCGTTGGGTTTCCGGAGCTTGTAAATGACCAACAACAAAATGGCGTGAATATTGCCCAAAGTTTCGTTCTGGAAGATCATCTCGAAATTCTCACTGATGGCGTATTTGTACAAATGCCAGTGGTTCTGCAGTGTCAAGGCCTTACCCTCGTGCTTCAAGTACCCACCAATGGCGTACACCATCAAAAGCACAAACCGATCAAGTTTTCCGCCAGAAGTTTGGCCATTTCTGCCGCTTTTTGCTAAAATCTTGTGCCGGTTGTTATGGAGCTGCATGATCCGCCATTTTTGGAGGAAAGGGTACCGTACATGTATGCCAGAGCAGTACGTCTCCACGTAAAATGACACAAGGCCATCGTCGTTGATAATGCGGTCAATCTCACCTTCCATGGCGCCAATGTCTCCCAACTTCTCGCCATCGCCGACGTCGATCTTTTTGTCCTCCACCACGTAACTCTGCACCATATGGGCAATACTGAGGCCGCTGGATCCCACGTACACCGACGTCTGGAGATCGTTCTGTAGTGGAATCGAAGCCGCACACTCGACCAAGCTGTTGAGCCCGCTGCCAGTGCTTCCAGTGCTTCCAGTGCTTCCCACACTTGCAGTGCTCCCATGCAGGGCCACCGACACCGGCGACATCCGCTCGTCTTTCTGGCTTATCTGGGCCTCCAAGAACTTGACTTTCTCTTCTAACATCCTCACATACGCTGGCTTCACCGACCCCGAATAAACACACTCAATACCAGCGCCGTGGCAGCTGGAACACGGCCGCAGCTGGCCGAAGTCGCCGTCACACCGCTTCTTCCGGGCCTTGCACCGGTTACACGCCACCGAGGTGGGTTTACTTCTTACTTTCGTCATGTTGAGTAGAAGCCTTATCGGAATTTGCGAGGTTGTAGATACGGCCAGGTCGTGCCCTGCCGAAGATGGAATATCGTGTACCTACCGATCTACTCTTTTATCAATGGTCCGCCACAGTAACAAAAACGCTCCTTGAACAAATCGGAGTCGTCAAATAAAAAAGCCGGCACCAATCCACAAAGACGCTTCAAACTGCCATTGATCCAAGACACAAACCATGGAAACAAAACTTAAGATCGCCTGTGGCCAATTCACCGTCTCCGCAAACCTTGCGTCCAATTTCAACATCATCAAGAAGCTCATTCACCAATCTGTAACCGCCAACGTCAAGGTATTGTTTCTCCCAGAAGCGTCAGATTACCTCTCCAAAAACCCCCAACATAGTTACAGGCTAAGCTTGACTACCAAAGAGAAGATTCTCCAGCCACTTTGTCAAGAAATCAAACAAATCTACCAATCGATCGACTCATCGGATCCTCACAAAGGGATCTTTTTGTCTATTGGAGTTCACGAGCCTGGTCCCGACAACAAGACTATCAACAAATTGCTTTGGATTAACAATAAGGGCCAGATTGAACATGAGTATGCCAAACTTCATTTATTCGACGTGAATATCAAGAACGGGCCTATTTTGAAGGAGTCCAATTCAGTGATTAAAGGCGACAAGATTGTGGAACCGTTCGCGGTGGCCAACACGCCATTCAAGGTTGCCCCTCAGATATGTTACGATATTCGGTTCCCAGAATTGAGTTTGAAGTTGTTTAAGTTGGGAGCCAACGTGTTGACGTTCCCCAGTGCTTTCACCGTCAAAACGGGCGCTTCTCATTGGAAGAATTTGGGCAGAACAAGAGCCATTGATAACCAGAGTTATGTGGTGATGGCTGCCCAATGCGGTGAGCACGTTTTGGTGGATCCTGAAGACGATGGTGACGAGGTCAAGCGTATCAGTTACGGAAATTCTTTGATTATTGATCCTTGGGGCGACGTGGTGGCCGAGGGGAAGGTCTATGACGAGGAATTGGCCAAGGATGACGACGGCGATTATTTGGAGTTGGTGGTGGGGGAATTAGACTACGAAAAGGTGCAGGGTATCAGAGACAATATGCCTCTTTTGAAACACAGAAGAGACGACATTTTTGGGCCTTAGTCTGTAAGCAGTGGGGGTTTTTATTTTCCGCCGAGATACCTTGGACGCAAAATAGGCTCAAGGCGATATGGACCCTTACACCAACACCCACCTTGGACCATCGACGCGCTGATGTCTTTGGATGTCAAAGGTTATGCATGCTAAGGTATAATTTCTGGGCTTAAGTTATGCCAAAGGAGAGGGGACAGGGAGAATAGAGGAGAGGCAACAATATAGGCAATATAGGCATATAAGGCACCCAATAAAGACCGTGTTTGTTGTGTTGTTTTCTTGTTCTTTTCTTGTTGTCCTTTTCTTGTTGTTCTTTCTCCTTCTATTATTCCCCATTGCGTCTCCTATCCAGTTCTCCAATTTTTGGTATTCTCATTTTGCAACCAAATTTCCCCTCCCTGCCAACATTCGCTGGAGGGGAAATACAGCCCGGCGTGCCGCTACCAGCTTATCGTTTAGGGGTTTTTCCGTTTTGCGGCTGACACAACAAAGCAATATTAACCCCCCTTTGATAAGAAGGTACAGCAAAGCAAAAAGCCTCCCACAGTGGCATTGCCTTGTTACCCAAAAAGCTATACGAGGCCACGATGGTCCATACACGGAGCTGGCGGCAATTCCCCGCTCAAATAGCGATGGTTTGCCAACGAAGGCGGTCCCCTAATTTGACCCTAATTTTCGCGGTGGCCGTATAGTTTGTTTGTCGTGGAATGGTTGCGAAAACCAACATTTGTTTTCCCCTCCCGGCAGTGTGGTATAAAATAGAGGACAAATCTCCTAATCATTTGGTCTTCACTATTCACAAAAAAACATCTCCTACATGTTCAGACAATCCATCACTGTATTCAAGCCACAGCTTTTATCGAAGCCTGCCATTTCCAGGATCAACAACTATAACTTGAAGTTGGTGTTGAAAGACCAGCCCACTTATCAGGATTACAAAACCATTTATGATCGGTTTTTAAACATCCACCCTGATAACTTGTCGATTTTGTTGTCTACATTTCCAGGATTGAAGAAACTTGGCGATGGCAAGATATACTTACAGGACTTGAAGTGTGTGTCACAAAGCCAATTCGAGCAATTGGATTTCAACGGTCCTTTGCTTTTGGACTCCAATAACTGTTTGTTGGCCAACAACGACCACACTATTGATCGGTTATTGGACCACTTTGAGTCCAAGAAACACTCGGTGATTTTACATAACTTGGTGCACCCTCATATGGCCGAGTTTGCCGACTTGTACTAGTTGGCTGGTGCCGAGTGCCTGTTGTTTGTTTTTGGGATGGTATGTGAAGAGGATTCACCGGTAATAGATAAGATTTACGTATATAGATTAATAATGCATAAACGAGATAAACACTTTCTGCAGACGACAGTCAAAAGCCCATTCTCTTGATAACGTACTGCTGAGATATCACGCCAAATGTCAAGTTCAACCCGTCTTGAATCCAGCCTTTGACCCATTCCTTTGGATCAATATCTTCGTACTCTTCAAATTGCTCTAGATTCTGATTCATTAACCACTCCGACCACACGATGGGGAAGGACTGCGTCTTTGCCTTGATGACGATGTCGTTGGTGATGTCGTTCAAAATCACTAAAAAGAAGAACGAACTGGAGTTGTTCTGGTCGATCAAGATTTCACTTTCTTCCGCTGCCTCGTTGTGGCTCACACTGATGGGCTGAATGGACACGAAGATATTGGATTTGTTGATCAACTTCAACTTCTCGTTCAAGTCCGTCTGCTCGTTGTTCTCAAATTCAATGGCCTTGTTGAAGTTCTTGATGGAACTGTCCAAATTGGCCAAACACAATTTCTCCCCGTCGATCAACTTGCCGTTGAACATGTTCAAGTTGATGTGGCCGTCGAAAACATCTTCCTGCACCTCCGACCCATCGCCACGGCCACCTTGGTGGTTGTGGTGGTTGTAGTTGTTGATGTTGATCTTGATGCCTCCCTCCACTTGGTCCATTACTTTATTGAAGTTCTTGTAAATCACATCGTTGACATAGTTTAAGTTAACCATATCGTTCACCACAATCAAGTTGACCAATTCGTCTTCGGTATTGATCAAGCCGATCTGGTCCGTTATGTTGATCAAAATGTTGTTCAATCTGTTGGTGATATTGCTTATTTGCTGGATATTCTTGCCCCCATTCTCTTCTTGCTGCTTCAAGAACTCCTGTCTCTGTAAGTTCAACTGATTGGTGGTATCACTGGCCAATTTGTAAGTAGTTTCGCTCAAATTCGTGGCATTACTGGTGATGCTGCCCCACAAGTTCGACACGGCACTGCTGCCTTCTTTACTCCACCAGTTGGTGATGCTATTTATGGGATCAATTTGAAGCTCCTGGGCAGCGCTTTCCCCTTCAGGCACCGCATCGGGCTCCGTAGCCTCCGTGGGCTTTGTCTCTGGCACATCATCTGTCTGTTTCAGATCCTTTGGACCGGACTTGTCGCTCTTCGCTGGTTTTTCCTTTCCCGACTTGCTGTCCTTTGCGGAGTCCCTCCCCTTTTCCTCGTCCTTTTTCTTGGGCGAAAGTTTGGACGGCTTCTTGTCGTGGGCAGCCAATTCGTCCAAGAACTCCAACAAGTCCTCCTCCTTCCCCTCGGGTTTCGGAGTGCCGCTTTTCGAGTCTGGAAGCGAGTTGATGAACTCCAATACGTCTTTATTTTCCTCTGTCATTCCTAAATGTAGATGTAACACCACAAATTAACGCGAACCATTTTTTTGATGTTCTCGCACAAATTAATTTTCACCTTGTCACTTATTAAACATGCATCCTCAGTTAGACAAAGTACGGTTCGATCCCTGTGTGGCGCTCATGGACGCTTTAGAAGAGTGCCACAGACAGGAGTTCTTGAAAAAATCGTTGGGCTTGTGCAATTTCGAAAAAGACGAGTTGGATAAGTGCCTTCACCACACACGACTTAACGATGCCAATGAACGAATCAGACAAAGCCGGCTCAAACAGAAGGAATTTGAACGGAAAAGAAAGGAGAACGAAGAGGCGTTGTACGGCAAGAACGGGTACTTGAAACAGGTGATTACCAAGACGGCAGAACAGGGCAAAAAAGAGTGAGCAAAAGAAGTATCTTGTATATATTAAATCGTATTTCATCATCAATCTTGTCTAGTTCTCAACACTCTCTTGACAACTTTATCCTTTGTAATGACGTATACTATGGCCCCCCATCCAGACAACGTATCTCTGTCGACCCCACTCAAGAGCGCCTGACTGATGGTTTCGAACAAATCGTCGGCCTCTAAGTTGGGTTCATATAACGATTCACACATCCCGTATAATTGTTCAGCAGCGGTCCCACTGACGATGAAATCTTTGGCGAAATCAATGCACCCAATCAAGTCGAATCCACAGATGAACGGTTTGTCGGACTTGTCCAACCCTGCCACAATGGGGCCCACGAAGTAAGGGCCAAACCGCTTTTCGTATAATGTGCTGCTCACCAAATTGGCAAATGTTTTGGGCTCGATTTTCCTGTCCTCTCTTAATTCATACAAGTTGTTCTTGAATCTGAACACCTCGTTCAATGTGGTGACATCGGACGCCAATCCCGTCAACCCCAACATCACCTTGTCGTTAATCTTGAACACTTTCTCGAAGTTGTTGGCTAATCCCAACGATTGACTTCCTAATCTTAAATCACACGCAATGGCGACGCAATCTTTTCCCACCATTGCAACGGCAGAACCCCCTATTTTGTTAGTACCAAATGCTTCACTTTGTACACTGCGTCTGTTTGTACACAGCGTTTTTGTGTTTGTGTTCCTCCGTATCTACATACCATTGATTGAACTTGGATCTGACATGGTGGCGTTTGTTAGTTGGTTTTGGTTTTTTGAGGTTCGCTTACTGTCCATATGTGCGAGATATGGTCGTGTATTTTCCAAGTTCACATAGTGAAGTTAATAATTCAATTAAAGGTACAAAATCTATAAAACATAAAGGTACATACCCGCCTATTCTTCCTCTTCCTCCTTGATGGTGTTAGTACTAAAACTGTGAATCATATCTTTGTTTTTCTGGCTCTGCAATAACTGGTTGATAGGACTTTCATTATCGTTATAATTCGACAAGGTATAAGTTTTGGGGCTCTTGACAAGGGCAAACGAATTGTTGAAGTCGTTGGCCGTAAGATTGGGGATCTGGTTTTGCAATTGGTTCAAATTGGAAATGGATTTAGACGCGTGGAAAGTGGGAATTATTTTGCCCACGTCTTTCAAACCAACGAACAACTTTCTGATTTCATATTTGACCACTTTAGACAATTCAGTTTCCTCGTCATCTTCTGACTTGGCAGACCCTTCCGCCACACCATTGACGTCGTCCGTAGAATCTTTGAATTCGGTGCTTTCTGCCTCTTTGTCTTCCTCGTCCTCTTCCTCTTCTTGCTGTTCTTTCTCGGCCTCCTTTTGCTCGTCCTCCAAATCGAACCGTAATTGCAATGCAAACCCTAAAATGATCAAATAGTTCTTGTATTTCTTTAATTCAAACTTGTAGTCCAATAATTTCAGCTCGTAGTTGCCAGAAATACGGGAAAAATTAGAGCTGCCGGCCAAGGCTCCGAAATGGGAAATGAATCTGAGTCTTAAATCATTGAACTCTTTGAAGTGTTTTTTCAAATTGTTGTAATAGTTCAACGTCTTGATGAATTGTTTCATCATATTGTAGTGGTTCTCGTTGGAATTGTCGTAATTGTAAGTGGTCAAGTACACTCCTTGGGGTATTGGTTCCCATTTTTGGAAATTTTTCAACTTCTTGAAATTGGCCTTGTTCTGGATCAAATGATCCAAATTGTTCCACCCGTATTCAATGGACGAAACACTTTCTTCGAACGTTGGGATAGCGGTGATCTTAGATGCCCAGAAATTACAGGTGTTGATGAACTCCAGGGCGATTTCTTTCGTACCAGCTTCGAAAACGAATTTTTTGGCCGATCTTTTGGTAGTTCTGGGAAACGTCAAAGTTAACACGATGACGTTAGGTTTCTTGGTATAGAGAGTTGGTTTCTCTAATTGAGCAAAAGTAGATGCCAAATTATAATTTCCGACATTTGCAGCACTCTTCAACCAGTTTCCATCACCAACATCTTCTGTAGGGTCATTATAAGCAAAATCACTTTCGTTGTCCAAAAAATCGACGTTCAACAAACCCCTACTCTGTTTTTGTTTGATTTTCTTGATTTTTTGCTGGTGTTTCTTGATGACCTTTGGATCAAACGAATACAAGTTTAACTCCCCTTTAGAAACAACCACAAAGTATTCGGTGAATTTGGTATTCACTATCGTTGTAGGATTCAAGGTATTGGTCTCCGCCGCAGGCGTTCTAGAGGACCTGGAAAAGAACGAAAAGAACCGGGATCCGCTGGAGGCAGACGACGACACAGTAGATGCACCGCTTGAAGCTGTGTTTTCAGGCACGTTGTTGTCTTGTTGATCATTGTTCAAAATCTTCAATTTCAAAAGCCCTTCTTTCAAATATGGAGACCCCTGCAACTCCAATGTCAAATCAAACTTATCTTGGAATTCGTCAACATTGAAGTTTTCCAAATTGGTTGTTTCTTGGTTCTGGTCCTCTATATTGATCCTATCCAAATCAACAGAATCAAAAGACACCACGGAAGCGGAATCATCGTGGTTTATGGCCGAGTCTCTGGAAATGATAGAAGACCGGGAAGCCCTTCTGTTGACAGCGCTATTGGAGCTTTGAGCAGCGGGAACCTGGTCCTGAGACCGCAACCTATCTACCGATTGCCTGTTACGAATGGTGGAGTAAGTACCATTGGAAGCCACAGAGTTGTTCCCGTTCTGGTAGAATCTCTGGTTTTGGTCGCTCACCAACGCCCTGGTGAACCCCACCCGGTTATTGCTTCGATTGTTGTTCGTGACGGTAAACTGGGACACAGATGAGGTGGCACTGGACATCGTTTTCATGCTCAAGGAGTTCCTGTTGCTGGTATCGGTGGACCAAATTGACGAAGACGAGATCTGCCTCGATAACCCTCCGTCTTCGGACTTGTCGATGGAGCTCAACGAAGGACCACGGGAATGACCGTGGCTCGTGACTGAGCCCCCGCTGCCGTTGGCGGTGGTATCTGGGTTCGAGTGTACGGTGTGTTCGGTGTCCTCGGAAACAATGGAGTCGTCAATATTGGTGGGGGCGGCCGTGGCAGCAACAGTGGCGGTAGCAGTGACAGCAGCAGCAGCAATAGCAGCGCCGGCACCACTAGGCAAATGGGATTTCGATTCCGGATGGTCGGACTTTTCGTTCAATATCAGACTCAGTTTCCTGCTTGGCGGGTCGCTGGTTTTCAATTGCAATTCGGTCTTCAACAAGTCATCGTAGTAATTGGCCAATTCTCTTTCAATGGTGATCCTTTGCTTGATAGACAACTTTTTGGCGCCCTTGGGGTCCTGCTGGATAAAAGTGCTGAAGGTGTTCTTGATATAGTCACTCTGGCTGATTTTGGACTTCTTGTTCACCTCGCTGTTGTGTAAAGACGTGTTGAGCAAAATCAAACTGTACAACACAATGTAGATTTTTTCAAAGTTCTTGGTCACAAACACGTTCACTGGGTTCTGCTTGATGTAGGACTGGGTGAAAGACGTCAAGATCCTGTCGATTTCCTGACTTTCTCCTTTCAAATACAATTTCGAACACAACAATCGGGTGGATCTCAATAAGTTGGCGTCCCACTTGAACAAGTCCATGTAATAGGCTCTGATGATGTTGGACTCTTCGTCATTGGCGGCGATGTATTGAATGTACTCTTCAGGCTGTATAGATACGAACTCTTCTCTGAACAATTGGCTGGCGATTTGCTTGAGTTCTGTGAACGGCGTGCCCGAAGACGTGGAGGTGGGCTCTTCTGGGGTGCCATTGGACACGGAAGCGGTGGACATGTCGAGAAAACTCAAATCAAAAGACCTCACACAAACACAAACACTAATCGATGCACACAATTACGGAGCTTGTTTCGACTTAAGCGGCAGTCTAAAAAAAAGTGTCAGGAATGTTTATGGTTTTTATATTTTGAAAAAAATTCCCCTGAGACAAATTATGTTCACGACAATGTATTTTTTCAAAACGTAAATTCCCACTTTTTTCACTTGCAACCCAAGTTTGTAACGTCCAAGGGTACCAGAAGTTGCCAACTGCCGCCCGCACGCCAGTGGCGCCGCCATGGTCGGCTTCTTTAAGTCGAGGCACCGTTTCCGGGACGTTGAAGCGTCAAATCTGAAACCTGTGCCGAACAATGGACCAGATCAAGGTTCGTGTATATAAGCCAAGTCGTAGTCAGTTGTGGACAATAGCCGGCCTAATTGGATGTTAAACTGAGCCCATTTCTGTTTTGGGACTTGTGGTGATTTCAAGGTTTTCATTTATGGTTTTGGATCCACAGGCGTTGGTATATGAGCCTTGGCCGGCTAAACTTGTTTGTCAAAGTTTAATTTCATACCTCTGGGGCGTGAAGAATGAAGACACTTCTTGGCGGTGCTGCGGTGGTCGGTGCTGTTTGTAGTCGAACAACTGTCGTTTGTGGGACTGTCTGTAGTCAATCGGAAGTCGATTTCTGTGGCCGCTTGGCGCTTCGGTGGGCACTTTGTGCTATTTCCGCTTTCGTTCTCGTCTAAGATACTCGTCAAAATAATCGATACAGGAATGCCGTCGACTTGCAGCTTTTCTGTGTTTCATATTTGGCTTGTCTCCGTTTGTCTGTTTGTGTGTTTGTGTTCTTGCATTTGTGTTTGTGTCCTCGTTTGTGCCTGTACCTGGGGGTATTATGTTAGCCTTGCCGACCTAAGCCGTGCCAAACGTGCGGCTGTACCCACCAAAGCCCAAAAGGCCAAAAACGCCAGAAAAAGCCAGAAAAAGCGGCTTGTCCCTTAAAGTAACATCCACGGTTCGACATCGTCCAAACTCACTTGTTCACTTGTCACTGGTTCAACCTCTCCTAAACTTGGCCGTTTGAGGCTTTTAGTGTTGTCTCGTTTCCCTCTATATATCCATTTGGTCCGCATCTTTTTACGAACGCGAATTTGAAGATTTCTTTATAGATCGTACAACTTTGATCCTAATGACATCTTCAGAGCTCTCTCCCCACTTCATTCAGTTGTCCCGTGAAATAGCTAACCAGCTCAACACAAAAACACTACTGGCGTCAGATGTGGATAATTTCATCGCCGCCGTCAATAGCTCGTCTTCTTCAAACACCTCCTACATTTTGCCATTGATCGGTGCCCTTGACAATTACTTGAAAGATCCCGAGTACTATGACTTGGACCCCGACTTCATTTCAATCGCCTTATACGAGGCATTGCTCACGAAGCTCCCCACCGACCAGATCTTGCTGTTGTACCCAATTGAGTTGATTGTGGCCAACATTCATTACGGCAACCAGTTCACTTTACTCATCTTGAAGTTACTCACTTTGCACAGCCAAAACGACAGCCCGTTACAGTCAGAGTTGTTGTTGTTCAATGTGTTGTCGTTGTACTTGAAGACGCCGGAATTGATGGTATCTATCTGTGAACAGGTGCAGGTTTTGTTTCAGAGTTTGCCACCGAAAACCGTACGGCTGATTAATGGTGGTCCATTCCAGGGCCTTTTCCGCGACACCAAGGCCTCTGGAGATGCTACATTGATTGCCAGACTTTTGGACTTGATTGTCATTTTGCACCCGTCCGTGGACTTCGACTTGCAATTCGACGTGCGGTCTGATGACATTCTTCTTGATTTGGTGGTCATAGGCTTCTACCACCACATGGTTGAAAAAAATGATCCCAACATCTTGCACGCCATTGCCCCAAAATTGAATGAGATATTTGGCGTGTTTGATACGAGGTTTTCAGACCCCGATGTGCAGCTGATCGTGGTAACCGACATAAACAACCTTGTGGCCTTGTTGTCGTACACTTTTCCGGAGTTTGAAATCCCGTTGTTGACGGTTGCAAAACTTGATTTGGAGCTGGCGTGCGATTTACAATTACTAGCGAAGGTCAATCCGAATGGTTTGAACCAGTCTCTTCTTGAAGAGGTGGCAGAGTACCCGTTGTTCAACTCGAAGTACTTCCCGGTGTTGGTGAACCTTTCCACAAACGAGAAAACGTTCAGGTTTTTGACTTCGAAACGAGTGGTTACATCTCTGAAGATCAAAACGTTGCCGGGGGACAAGAAGCTGGAGTTGTTGGAGACCTTGAACCGCAGGGAGTTCGGGTCGGAGTATTTGAGGGACAACTTGCCCAGCCTTGTGGACGCTATGGTACAAGAGCCGGCCACAATGTAGAGAAGGAAGCATATGAGGAACAGGGGGAAGAGAATATAGAAAGAAGGAGAATCATGTGGAAGTGGAAGAAACAGAAGCACCAACAGCTTTCAGCCACAAACTCGAGGGATGATTCAAGTAGAAAGTGTCTTTTTGCATTTCTGCAACGGCAATACTTAAACGTTGTAAATATCACCTTACCCAAATGGATTTAAGGTTTCGAATGTATGGTGCTGGCGATGGAATTGATTTCTTTTGAGACGGCTTTAGGGGTTATGCCAAGAGGTTTTCTCTAGGGCTCGCTAGTTGTTACTCAATCTTATTGGTATTCGGGAGCTCCGTAAGATAAATAGCTTCTTTAGACCTGCTTATATCACAGCTTCTGCTCCTGACCGTTGCTTTTGCATGTAGATTCAAGCTCCACCCCATTCAACAAAAGTATGATATATCAGAATGCTTCACCCGGCTGTTTTTTGGTGGCCTCAGCCATCTCTTTGTTTCTTATGAAAACCAACACCCCAACGGAAGTTCCTGTTCCTATTATAACCCAGGCAAAGAGGACGCCGAAGTTTTCGCCCATATGGCCCTTCCAAGTATCAAATAAAACAACCTTGACGAGCTCGAAAGCATTATGCATGGGTAGGCCGTAGCCAAACCGGTAAAATTTCGGACTCACCGCCAAAGGGAAGAAACTGGTGGATAAGTTCAACACCACATTCAAGATGGTGAACGGAGCAATCAACCAAGGAATCTTATAGAAAGTAGCCAAGGCAAAAGCCGTTTCATTTATCAACCCATTAGGTAAAATGAAAAGGTACATCACCATCCACAACACCATGAATCCAGAGTACCCGAATGTGAGGTTGACTGGGACTTGAAAAGCAAGAGTGGCCAAACAATATATCAAACTCAAAAACAAAGAGTTGACGTTTGTGGCGATCCACCGGATGAACACGTAGGAACGGAACAGCATCTTGGGCTTGATGAATCCATATATCTTCTGGAAGAAAGCGTACTGATAAATGGTGAACAATTGGGCGTAAATCAAACCCAATTGAGAAGGCCCCAAAGCGCCAGAACTAGCCGTCACCCCGACAGTGACGATGTTCAACGTTGGCTTGGTCGTGAGCAACTTCAAGGTGTCGTTGTCGCGGGCCAAGTCGAGCCTCTTCTGTGACGATAAGCTGGACACCAAGTCATTATACACCGGGTAGGAATATTCGTTGATCCAGCGGTTTTCAAGCTTCCGGGCGATGTTAAGGTAGTAACTGTTGAACCCGGCAAGATGCCGTGTGGGCTCGTACATGTAGTTCATGTAAGTAGGTATATCGGCGACCGCAGACGAATTACCAGTCACCAATGCCTCGTACAATTGGCCGGTGACGTTATTCCCAACCACTATGGCCCCCCAATAGTGTTCCTCCCGGATCCCGTCATACACCATCTGGGTCACGTTCTTGACATGGGCCACGTCACTGGCGTTCATGAACTCGAACCCAAAGTTTTCCTGGACCCAGGGGTCTTGTTTGACCATGCCATAGAAAGCGTCGCCAAGTCCCGCCACCTCGGTGCCGTTGGCGTCCACGGGCGAGTCGAGGTTGACCAAGAGCGTGGTCATGTTCTTGAAGCGGCTTTCCCGGTTGTAAAAGGAGCCCCAGTAGATAGATAGCCCTCCCATGAATAATGCTATGAGCGAGATATACACCGTGAGCACCGTCTTCACAAAATCTAGGGTCTCTCTCCAACTTTGCGGTGTAGCACTACTGGCGCTGGCCAGCCTCTCTGTGTTTCCCACGGCGGTGCCGTCTGGGCCCTTGGCGTCTGGTGGGTTACCTTCTTTGGCCGTTTTTTCGACGTACGGCTGTGGAAGCTCTGGGTGCGGCTTGTCCTCGACGCTGTAGCCTTCGCTGTCTAGAGGGTCCACCGACGATTCTCTGCTGAGCATTTGGGTGTCTGTGGTGTTTGTGGTTGTCTGAGTTTTGTTTGTGGTGTTTGTGGCGTTTGTGCCTTCTGGTTTATTTTTGTGTGGTTTGTGCCCTCTGGTTTATTTTTGTCTAAATGGGCTGAGATCTAATAAACAAACTTGGCCAGATAATCTATTTCGCTTTTCGCTTTATTTACATTTCGAACAACTCACTGAAAAAGTGGACAAACACCGCCAAATGGATCCCGTCCCTTCCAACACGTCCTCCTTGGACGAGTCGTCCATTGCCAGCGACCCAAACTACCAGCCCCAGCAAATTTTGCACTCTCCGTCCCAAAGCCGCAAAGGGTCCCTTGTGCGGAGGCTAAGCACGGCTGCATCCTCGTATCTTTATCTGGACCACGACAACGACGTCACCGGCCTCAATGACACACTCTCGGGGACGGCCCACATATACCACGCCATGTCTCGACCTAGGGACAACGAAAGCATTGGCGCCGGAGACGGCAACCGCAGCAGATCTTCCACAGTAAGACGAAAGAGTGTGGTGCAAGAGATCTGGGAGAGCCGTGCAGACACCGGGGAAGCATTACAGGTGGTGGAAGGCGCCGAGGGGCAGCCAGGTGCCCATGAAGTAGGGCCCAAGAAGCTCAAATTCTCCCATAAATACGGCATCAATGCGATGGTGTTCAAAGCAGGCTTAAAATTGGGCATGTGGGACCACACCTTGGAGGAAGACAGCTTTATCCACGGGGTGCTGTTTCTCAAGAACTACATCTTGTTGTCGGTGTCTTTGATAATGATCTTGAGTATGTACTGGGGATCCTACTATCAACGAGATAAACATTACATCAAAGTGCATTACCCCATTTACATAGCTGACGAAGGGGTACCGGAAGAAGGAATCCCCCCGGTTTTGGGGCCCATAGTTGAGAGCTTCTTCACCAACTTCTCCGCCATCGCAACCTTGGGAACCTACGATATCGTCAACATGACGCAATTCGGTGATCTTGCGTCGTCTCATGGTTTGACTGTCGAGCAAGAAGTCCACCGCCAGATCTTTCATGAAAAGGCGTATGCTGGGTTTTTGGTGCACAAGAATGCCACAAGAGTGTACTACGAGAACTTACTGGGGAATGCGTCGGTTATTCAGGACTCTTTGATGAACATTGTGCTAGAAACTGGCAGGGACTATAACGCCGTGGCAGCATTGGTGATGACATTGATGGAACTGATAAACAAGGCCTTCGTTCAATACGTGGCACAAACGCCGTTGATTTCGACGTTGATCACCCAGTTATCGGACTCACAGTTGGCCCAGGTGTTGGAAAACAACCCTACTGTGATAACGTCGGTGCCCACGTTCAAAATCGTGGACATCCGGCCGGTCCCCAAAGTGATTTTCCAGGCGCCTTTACTTGTGGGGGTGTTATACTTGTGTGTATTTGCATTTTTCCAGTTCCTATTCATGACCCCTATCAACGAAAAGGTGGCCAAGCGAATCAAAGGGTTCAAATTCATAGTTTACCGGTTCTTGATTAGTCAAGTGGCTTACTTGGTGATTTCCCTCGGGTACGTGATGTTGAATAGAGCTTTTGGAATGCATTATTCCACCACCTTTGGCAGAGCCGGGTTCCTTGTCATTTGGATGTTTGGATACCTTGTGATGTCGGCATTAGGGTCTGTTATCGAGACACTCGTGTTGTTGGTGGTGCCGGATAGAGTCCAGTTTATTGGTCTTGTTCTTATCGGAACAATTGTTCTGAACTTGGCACCCACTTTGGGCCCGATGGCCTTCAGTAACCCGTTCTACAAGTACGGCTACGCCATGCCGGTGTACCAGGCTTATAGGTTGATGCATGTGGCGTACTTTGATTCGTGGAAAGGTAACGTGGGTCGTTACGTGGGAATATTGGTGGCATGGATTGTGGTCGCCAATATCTGCTTGCCGTTCTCGATGCTTAGGGTGGTAAAGAAGATTGCCTTGATGAAGGAAGCTGCCGTGGCAGAGGCTGAGGCCAAGAATAAGGAAAAGGACAACGAAGTGGAACTGAACGCTGGAACCGAATCTGTGGGCTCGGAAAAGAAGCCATAGAGGTTCGGGTCACATGAATGCCTAGACACAGACTTACTTGGAGAATCAAACTCCATCAGATATGCTTGCATAGACATTGGCTATACAGACTACTAAGCTCCATCAAATATGCTTACACGCTAATTTATAAACATTTTTGCTATCGTCTATTACACTATGCTTGCATGGTATTTCATCTATAAACATCTTTTTCTCTTCTATTCCAAGTTGACCCAGGCACTGCCACAGATACAAGTTCTCTGAAACACCACCGTCCACAAACTCAATGCATGGGTGCTGAACACCAAAGGATCGTTCACCAACGACATCGACCGGCACCGGACACATTTCCGGATATTGGAATTACTCTTCACATCAAAGAGAATCTTTCTGAGCACATCCACCCGCTCCGTTCTGTTAAAACCCTGTCTTGGAACCATTTGTCTGTGTGTGGTGATGATTTGGTCAAAATCTTGCAGGCGATGCTCGACCTTGACATCTGTGACATCGAATTGTGTATCGTTCAACCGGTGTCCGATATTGAGCCAATCCACGTCGTAATAGAACATCTCCCCCACCTTTAAATCTCTATTGATGAAAGAAGCGTGCTTTCCCACGATCCATTTGGCGATGTTGGTCAACTTCGATGGCAACAGCCCATGGCAGATCAATTTCTGTTCGATTTTCAATGAATAGCCTTTGGGGTTCTTTGATGCCAATTCAGACATTTCGGTCTTGACATAAGTGTCAGTCTCTCTCATAAATGTCTCGTACAAGTTCAAATTCAATGGAGAATTGGTACAGGCAATGAAGTACCGGTTCAATGCATCCTTCATAGGAGTGAAAAGCTTATTGGCCTCCGACAAGTCTTTGTTCAACCGCTTCAAAACCTCGTGGGTCTTTCCAATGGACGACAAGGCGTGCATCAAAAGAAGTCGGGGAACCTTGCTGATTAAAAGCGGTAACACAATGGATTTGTCGAACAGCACTTTGCTCTGTTCAGGGTGGTCTCTGGTCATAAAGATTTGGAGAATTTCTTGACACAAGAGGATAATCAATTCGATGATCCACCGCACATTCCCCGTCAACGAGATAATGGCCTCCGCCCTGCTCACCGAGTCCTCGTAGGTGTCCTCTGAGGGCTTTTTCTTGGATATCTGCCGATAAATACTCGACAACAGAAACATGATACCGAAACAGGCACTCCTCAAATTCAACACAATCCACGATAGACTTTGGGGGATATTGCTACCTCGGGGATCCAGCCCACATAACACCAATTGTAACGATAACAATTTCTGTAAAGGAAGATTCGAAATCAACTTATCGATGGACTCTTTGCTAAAAATGTCCAACTGGAAGTTAATGGCTTTGTGGGATTCACAAAGAATCGATTCCACAAAACTGTCGATAGCATCTGCCTGTTTTGCCGGTTCTGGGATGTACTGCTCTATTTTGGCAGAAACTCTTTTGACCTCCTGCTGCATCAAGATCAACAAATCGTCACAGCATACGTTGGCGTAACACGAGTAAGCATGGTTGAACGCAAACCCCACCGATGTCACATACAATTCTTCGGCGGTGATGCCGGTGTTGTGCTCTTTCTGTGCAAACTTGATCTTCAAGTCGGCGGTATCGTTATCTAGCCCGCAGTAACAGGCACTGACAAAGTTGGGAGACACCGCCACCAAAAACGGGTGATTTGCGTCGACGTCAAGTTTGGGTATCACAAACCCTGTGTCCAACACAGAACTCAAAGAAGCCGGGATCTTGGCGGACGTCTGGTTTTGGCTCGGGCTGAAGGCTTTATCGCCAAGAGCGACGGTTTCCGACGTGCCGTCTTCAAATACAGCCATCAAGTTGCAAGAGCTGGCTTTGAATGCAACGGCCCGCTTGCAGAGCTTTATTTGGGAGTGGAATACCAACTGATATTCGGGACTTGTAACGGAGCTGGAAACGCCTTTCTTACTCCCAATCTCACTAAACGCACCGGAAATCAACTCGTCGGAGTTCTTGATTCGGTACTGGTGGACCGTACTGGAAACCTTCAAGTTCTCGTCCGTGTAGTCATACACAAACATAAGGTCCACCTCCCCCTTTTCATCGTAGAACGGCGACACCATTAAGATATTGCTAAGATGGCCGATCTGCTGCTTGGGCTTGTACACCGGGCGCAGGGCCGAATCGTGTGCCTTCTCGTCCGGCTTCTCATCCACGTCCGGCTTCTCGTCCACGTCCATGGCATCCCCGGAAGCCTCCTTGCCGAACAAATTGTCGAACTCGTCGTCGTAATGCACGGCCTCGAACTCATTTTCGATATGGGGCGCCATTTCGTTTATCATCGTCACCGTCACCACCGGGGGTTTCTGCATCGCCTTGGGTGTATTGTAATGGGGGTCCATTTTCTGCTTACTGGCGGCTTCGGCTAGGAAGCCCCAGTCGATGGTGATGGCGTACGTCCGGATCTTACCGGACACCGAGTCGTAAGTCACCAAAAAGATCTTCTTTTCACCCGGAAACCCAAACTCGGCCTTGGATATATCCAACGAGTACTTGAACCCTTTGTTTAGCTGGGTGATAACCTTGTGGTACTCCACCTTATGTTCACTCTGGTAGTAAAACACCAATTCGCCGTTTCTCCTTAAACTGATGCAAGCTTGTTTCGTAGATATGGGGTGGCACAAATTGGCAGGACGGTACTGGCTCACGCCGTAGCCATAGGCAAAAGACTTAGACGAGGAGTTTTCCGGCGGAGAGTTGATCAACTTGGCGTCTTGGTTGATGATCTGGGCCTTTTCTAGGGGCAACCACGCTAGTGATACAAACTGGGCAGAAATATTGGGTTTTTGACTCAACTGATTGTTTATGATATCTCGATAGATCATTTCCAAGTGATTATGGGCCGTAAGCTCGTAAGTGGGGGTTTGGGCCTGTGTTGGCGTCAACACTCTGTCCTGGGGCCCCTGGGAGCCCAACTTGCTCTGATCTTCGTGCACCAAGCCAACCCCCGCTAGCAATATGTAGAAATTCCCGTACACGTCTGTGATGGCCAAGTCGGTGTTCAAATTGCTCCATTTCACCACCGACAATTCTGGAGCAGCTGATCCTTCTAGACTGGGCTTAATCGTGAGTTTCTGGGGGGGAGCTAGCTGCCAATTCCTGCCATCCACATTCTCCAAATACGTCAAGAATAAATTTTCCTTTCCGGAATAGCTGGACAACGAGTACGCTATAAACCCGTTTTTGGACCACGAGATGTTGTCTTGGTACCGCACATCGGTTTCAAGTGATCTGGGACTCATTTCCACGGCGATTGTGATAGGGGCAGCAGTTCTGTGGAAGCGGTGTGTAATCAAATGATATGTAGATAATTCAAATTAGTCGCATGAAAAATCGATTTAATATTTTCAGATCAACGGACGCAACTACAACGGGCTTACCCAATTTTAAGAGAATGCTGCAAGAGTGAGGTTGTTGTTTTATTGAGCTACAACATCAGCAACGTATCTACAAATCTCCTGGCACAGGGTATTGGCTGGCCCAAGACGACACTTCTTGAGACAAATTTTTCACTTCGGCCGACTCGTCTGCCAACTTCTTGAATGAAGCCAACAATTCCTTTGGATTGGCCCCGGTTTCCTGTGCTTTCAACTGGATGGATATTTCCACCGCTTGCTGGAAGTACCCGGACACCACTTCGAACTCTTCCTCGCCAAAACCTCTGGTAGTCATGGCTGGGGTTCCGACTCTCAACCCAGATGGGAATAAGGCGGATTTGTCACCGGGAACGGTGTTCTTGTTGGCGGCAATGTTGATTCTTTCCAACACCGCTTCCACTCTGGCCCCGTCGATGTTCTTGGATCTCAAATCGATCAAAATCAAATGAGTATCGGTCCCATCACTGACTAGCTTGAACCCTTTAGCTTTCAATTGGTCTGCAAACTTGGCAGCGTTGGAAACAACGTCTTGTTGGTACTGTTTGTACTCTGGATGAGTGGCTTGCTTCAATGCCACGGCCAACGCACTGATGGTGTGGTTGTGTGGACCACCTTGGTGGGCTGGGAACACAGAAAAGTTGATCTTCTTGTCCAAATCGTACAAGATTTCCTTACCCTTTTTGGTGACTTTCCGGACCCCCTTTCTGTAGAAGATCATGGCTCCTCTTGGACCTCTCAAAGATTTGTGGGTGGTGGTGGTGACGATGTCGGAGTAAGGGAATGGAGAAGCAGTGACTCCGGCAGAAACCAACCCAGAAATATGGGCCATGTCACTCAACAAGTAAGCCCCGACTTTGTCGGCGATTTTCTTCATTCTGGCGTAGTCAATGACTCTGGAGTAGGCTGAAGCTCCGGCGACAATCACTTTGGGTCTGAATAAGATGGCGTTGGCCTCTAAAGTGTCGTAGTCGATGATCCCGGTTTCTTCGTTCAATCTGTAAGGCATGGTTTGGAAGTATTTGGAGATGTATGAAATTTTGGTGGTAGGAGTTTGGTATCCATGAGATAAATGTCCCCCGTGAGGTAAGTCCAATCCCATGATTCTGTCGCCAAGTTCCAAAATAGCTGAGTAGGCGTACAAGTTTGCTGGTGCCCCTGATAATGGCTGGACATTGACCCCCCATTGGGCAGGGTCTAAGTCGAACGCTTCCAATGCTCTTTTTTGACACAATGACTCAGCTTGGTCAATGAACTCATTTCCTCCGTAATATCTCTCTCCTGGGTACCCTTCCGAGTACTTGTTTTGCATTTCAGACCCCAACAAGTCCATCACGGCCTTGGAGGTGAAATTTTCACTGGGAATTAAAGTGATACTGTTCTTTTGTCTTTGCTTTTCAGAACTCAAGATTTGGGCCATCTCGGGGTCAATTTCTTGCACGGATTTGGAAATCAACGCTTTGGCGTTGGTGGATAACGCATACGATCTCCACGTTGTGGTCAACGTAGCACGAGCTGAACGAACAGATCTGGAAAGCATTCTATACTATTTGTGGCTGAAATGTGTTTTGGGTTATAACTTTTTTTTCTTTTTTTCAGCACTAGCACTATGATTCACAATTTTCAAGAGTCAGTGGAATTTTTTTTATGTATAGGTGTAAGGATGTTGTCCGAAATTTGGGGTACGGTATTTTCTGCGGCAGGCCAGTTGGTTTTTCTTTTCTAGTGGTTTGGTTATTGACTCTGGTGAGACTCTGATCAGACTCGGTTGACTCGGTATGGGCCTGGCAACCTCCCTCCTGCCTACCAAACCCCAGATGATTCAATTTTGAGTCATCCCACACTCTTTCACTCTAAACTAACCCCAAACAGCCACACAACCCCCAAAAACGTTCTCTGTCTTGTCCCAAACCCGTAGACGGTACGGCCAAGGTGTTTGTGACTGCTTTTTTTCTGCCAAATTTTTCAGACAGGCTCAGCTAATCCACATAAAGACGTTTATGGTCGAACTTACACGACAATGACGCCCCATTGCAGAACGACAAATGCTGGAACCACAGGTTCTTGTCGAACTGAAGCGAACCGGCCCTTTCATCTGGCGAAATAGCTAGGCAGCTCGTCAAAAACTGCCTCATGGGAGAATTGGGTAGTTGCAGCAATTGCAGCTTCTGTCCCAGCAGAAACTGTTTAAACTTGGGGTCTGCCACTTTGGCAATCTTCCAGGGGAAATCTCTGTACAAAGTGTAGTATAACATGATCCCCAACGCCCAAGTATCGATTTTCTTCCCTAGATACAGCACATTCGTAAACACTTCTGGGGCACTGAAAAATGAGGTACCAATGACACCGTAACACACATCATTGGCAGCAGCACGGGCGTCAGTGAAGTCTATTATCTTGACCATGCCATCTTTGTGAAGAAGGACGTTATCGAACTTCAAATCTCGGTGTGATATGCCCTTGGAGTGGAGATACTGCACCCCTTGGCAGATTTGCTTCCAAAAACATAGCATTTCCGAAGGAGCCACCGCCAATGTGCCGTCGGGGTCGTTTACGATGCCTTTTAGCGACCTCCTACCACAGTACTCGAGGCTCATTTGGGTTCTGCCGCTCCATTTGGCGTGGCTGAAATCGTACACCGAAATAATATTGATATGGCTTAGCTGGTGTAGGATCGTATACTCATTGATGGTTCTCTGCTTATAATCGGCAGCCAGCTCATGCTTTTCTTTGGGCTCGTACACCTTCACGGCGTACTTGTGGCCGGATCGCCGTTTGCAGTACACAAACACAGTGCCACTGGTTCCTTTGCCTATCTGTGCCACATGCTTGTCAAACACTGACGTTATCATTGATGAAAAATGCGATGAGAGCTCGAGCCATATGTATGGTGGACACCGGGACTTTTTGGCCCATTTTGGTCGGTTTTAAAATGCCCGCAGCAGGCCACGACCACCGACCACTTTCACCGGTGACTCTGTTGGCACATCGGCAATGGGTCCGGGCCTTGTCGGTTTCTTCCCAAAATTCAGTTAAACAATTCGTGTCCGCATCAAACACCTTATCGGCGGTGACTCCACAAAGCACCCCCAGGTTTCTCTAGTCCAAGCAAATCGTCTCAAAATACAAAAATCCGAACCCGACGTCTACATAAGTACTCCCGCTTGGCAGAGCCTCTGAATTGCCGACGTTTTCGTGCCCTTTATGGCCCTGTCGGTCTTATCATTGGGTCCATGTCTGTAAAGGGCACAATTTACCACTATTCGAGCATTCGACCGAATTGGTACGTGCACGCTTTTTCTGTTCCTGGTGCCGTTTTGGGACGGGGTCTGGGTCCTTTTGGAGCATTTGCTCCAGTCATCATTGCTTCGTATCTTTTGTACCAACGGCCAGGAACCACAAAAAAACAACCACAAACCGGAATCCCCGACCACCACACTGCCCATGCTCATAGGTGCTTCTGCTTTGTATAAGAAAGGCCTGGCCCGTAAAATAAGGCCCTGCACTTGGGGGCACTTGGCTGGTTCATGAGGCCTATATACAGTACCATCACTAATTTCCACCGGTTAGAATTTGTGGTATAAATATTCTAAAAATCCCTGTAATTTTTTTGCCCTTGTTATCTTTTAACTTACGTAGGGATGAAATTTGCTACCGTTTTAACCATTGCTGGTACATTGGCTGCCGCCAATGGGTTTGCCATCCAAAACCCTTTCAACATGGATGGGTTCAAACCATTAGATTTGGAAAAAGAACACAAACAGCCAGTTGCAGGCTCAAAAGGAGCCTCTATCTTTGAATCCATTGGCCAATTCTTGAATGAACCTATGTCCAAATTGACTAAGGAAACCAAAGACTTGTGGTCCGAGATGTTATTAAACTATCCTTCGGCCGTTCAATCTTTGACTTCCAAAGTGCCAGGAAAATCTTCCAAAGCACAAACTTTTGACTTCAAGGTTGAGAGTGACAAACACCCAAACTACAAATTGAGAGGTAAATCCACTCCAAAGTCCTTGGGCATTGACGACGTCAAACAATACAGTGGGTACTTGGATCTTGATGAAGAAGACAAGCACTTTTTCTACTGGTTCTTTGAAAGTAGAAATGACCCCAAAAACGACCCCGTTATTTTGTGGTTGAATGGTGGTCCAGGTTGCTCATCGTTAACCGGGTTGTTCTTTGAATTGGGACCTGCTTCAATCGGTGATGATTTGAAGCCAATCAGAAACCCTTACTCCTGGAACAACAATGCTTCCGTTATCTTTTTGGACCAACCTGTCAACGTTGGTTACTCCTATTCTTCGCAAGATGTGTCAGATACAAAAGCTGCTGCCGTTGACGTTTTGGCGTTCTTGGAATTATTCTACACCAAATTCCCTGAATACAAAGATGTCAAATTCCACATTGCCGGAGAATCTTACGGTGGTCACTATATCCCAGTCATCGCCAAGACTATCTTGGAAGCTGAAGACAAGAACTTTGAATTGGAATCGGTTTTGATCGGTAATGGGTTGACCGATGTTTTGGTTCAATATGAATACTACCAGCCAATGGCTTGTGGCGAAGGTGGATACCCATCTGTTTTGGAGCCCGAAGAATGTGATTCTATGGCTGCTTCTGTTGACAGATGTACTTCGTTGATTGAAAGCTGTTACGCCACTTCTTCTGCCTGGACTTGTGTCCCTGCCACCATTTACTGTAACAATGCGCAAATGGGGCCATACCAAAAGACTGGTAGAAATGTCTACGATATCAGAACCATGTGTGAAGGAAGTTCATTGTGTTACACTCAATTGGACAACATTGACAAGTACTTGAACTTGCCAGAAGTGAAAGCAGCTGTTGGGGCCGAAGTGGACTCCTACGAAGGTTGCAATTTCGATATCAACAGAAACTTCATGTTCACTGGTGACTGGATGAAGCCAGACTACAAAGAGGCCATCACCGAAGTCATTGATGCTGGGTTGCCAGTTTTGATCTATGCCGGTGACAAGGATTTCATCTGTAACTGGTTAGGTAACCAAGCCTGGACCAACAAGTTGGAATGGAAAGGTTCCGAAGGATACGCCCAAGCCAAGGTAAACGATTGGTACAACGGGAAACACCATGCTGGAGAAGTCAAAAACTTTGACAAATTCACCTTCTTGAGAGTGTTTGACGGTGGCCACATGGTTCCTTTTGACCAACCAGCAAACTCTTTGGACATGGTCAACAGATGGATCAGCGGTGACTACTCATTTGGTTACTAGGTCTACGAATACTACGGATACCCCTTTAAAAAAAAATGAACGTGAAATTTGACTTGTCCTGACCTCTTGTAATTTCACTACTCCAACCTCTTTATTTCACTTCTCCAACCTCTTTAATTTCACTTGCTCTTCACTACCACCGGATATGGTTGGTTAAAATGAAACATTGTATTTTCCTTTACTTTTATTTATTTCACTTTCTTTTGGCTAAAAGCGTTTTTACGCCGTCAAGCCCACACTCCAATCAAAGGCATCGATGTACTTCCACGTCGCTAGTTCGACGTATCGAACGATTTTCGTAACTTCTTGTATAAAATGAAACAATGTCTCGTCGACTAGGATTGTTTTGGCTGCAACTATGAGTTTCCGTTTTGGGAAAATATATAAACAAAAAATGTTTCCAAGTATCAACAATAAACGAAAAAACCTTCGATAGTATTTTGATTCTGGACTTTTTAAGGGATTATTTATCAGTGCAACACCGGTGATCTGGACCCGTTGTTTGGTAGTGCAACTTGTGTCTAACGGATTCCATTCGCCAAAATCTGTCAATATTGCATCAATCGAATCTTTTCAGAAAAACATTCTTTATCATCCACACCCTGATCCACCTTTTGAGGGCTAGCATCTAAAATCCTTTAACTAATACCCCCTAGCACACATTCCAGATGTTCTTCCGACGTCTCAGCCACCTAGATCATGTGCTAAATGCCGTAGTGCTTCTCCTAAGTCTTGCACTCGGATCAATTTCCATTGCGCTCATAGCCACCACTGCCTACTCGATATATCCTTTGCTATGTGCCATATCGTGCTTCTTAGCAAGTGTGTGGTTAGTGATACGATTGGTGCCGTTCAGCCTACGGTGCAAGCTAGTGTTGGACACCATCGTCAAGATCTTTTGTGTGGTCACCTCGGCCATCTATTTATTCCATCAGCACCACCACCTGGTGTTTAATACCCCCATTCTGGTTCTTTGTGTGATTGAAATTGTGTTTGTGACCATGACTTTAGTCACCGGCTTGGTGTTGTGCAACGTCCAGGGGGGCTCTTCCGCCTCGGTGGTTTTAGACACAGAAACCGGTGGACAAAGCCAAACACACAGCTCCATCAGCAGCAATTCCAGCCACACACGGATGTCTCTTGAAGAGTACGTCAAAACCAAACAGTCCAACGCCGGGTCCATGGACAATTGGATGAATGTCCAGCCAATTGACCAGCTGGTGAAAGACCAGCTTGACCCCGACCAGGTGACCCTACATGATACCAGAAGTGTTCCCAATTTTTCACACCAAAGAATCGACGTCCAAGATATCAACGGCACCAACGTGCAAGACGCCAAGATCAACGGCACCAACGTCCAAGACGCCAATATCAATGGCACCAACAACGTCCCTGTGTGCCTTCCCCAAGACGGGTCCAAGAGCCACGAGACGTTGATCCCCAACTGCAACTCCGACAATTCCATCCACCAGCACCTAGAGTTCGACTACGTCAAGAGGTCTAAGTCGACCAGCCACCTCATCGGCCACCACAGCAAACGGCAAGAACGGTGGAAGTCGATCAACGACGAACGGGTGTTTTTGCAGAAGATCAATGAGAGTTTGTTGCCGTCGGTGTTGAAGACCGGCGAGAGCCCGATCTTGGCGTTGAGGAGACAGCAGCTCCAGGGCCAGGGGGGGCAGCAGGCTCCCCAAAGTCCTCAAAGCCAGCAGGCTCCTGAACTCGACTCCGAAAAGGATTTGGGCGACCCCGTTGCAGAGAAGTATAAATACACCAACAAAAAGGACCAGCCGTGGGCCAAAGACGTCTCCAATAACAGTGACATTGGGTCGGCGGAGCCATGGGCCAAAGACGTGTCCAACAGCGACATAGCATCGGCCGACCTCCCGTACGGAGGAGAATTCGACGCTCCACAGCAGGACCTTGAGTTCCCGGATTTCGACCAGCACACCAGGGTAGAGTACGAACACGAGGTGGAGCAATTCAAAATCCCCAGAACCATGACCAAGCAATGGATCCCCCAATCCAAAACCCTAAACCACATTTCCTTGGACCACTGGAACGACAACGCCGTGCATTACCAGAATTTCCGGTCCCGGTCAGGTGTGAACCTAAACATCCCTGGGATCAGTCGAATTGTCAGCGACAAGAACTTGTACAATAGGAACTGGACACCGGCCCACTCCGACGACTACTTGCTTCCACAGTTGGAGCCCCGTGTAGACGATCTTGACAATTTGAGCGACTTGACAAGCACCTCCAACGACAAGCCCACCGGCCCGGAGTATGCTTCAGACTCCGACACTGTGCCCGAAACCACGGCCAGACCTTTGTTCTCCCACCTGAACCGGTCTTTGAGTGCCCCTTCGTTGCAAACGTTCCGCAAGGTGTCCCAAGCATCGTCTGCCGAGGACTCGGCGGCCCGGGACTCAGTGACTGACATGGACTCGGTGGCTGACATGGACCCAGCATCGCTCACCCGATGGGCCACGCCGCCGCCGTTCGAGTTGGATCTCCAGCCCTCAAAGCTGTCTTCCCCCATCCGGAAATTGTACCTGAGTCCACGGAAGCTCTTTAAAAAGTCTATGGACCACGGCATGTCCCACGCACACCTGAGTTCCATCATCTCCAGCCAATTTTCGTTGTATTCGTCCACGTCAAAGATCTCGGCGTCCCCCAAGAGGTCCCAGGCCCAAGGGAAATCCACCAGCGCCGGCTCCGTCCATTCCAGGTCCCGGTCCACCTCTCCCAAGAGATCGTTCAAGTCTCTCATTTCCAGAAAGCCGTCGATGAACCAGGTCCTGAAAACCCCGACGAAATTGACATGTGTGCCGCCGACGACTTTGCTTAAGCAGGCTCAAGTAAAGAAACAGGCCGCCATAGACCCAGAACAGGATTTCTGGGATTTGCAGTCGAAGCACACCATCGACAATTCTCGGGTCAGTTCTATCCCCAGCGCCGTCATCGGCGAATACGACCGAGAAAAATGGACCACCTTGAAGGCCTTGAATGATACCTAGCACCTACTTAATAGATAATGAACATAACGACCCGTATATCCACCACTGGTGTCAGTAATATTAGTGCTATTTTGGAGCATTTGCAACCTTTTCATCTGATGTTATCGCATCGCAATTTTTTTTTTTCTCTTCAAACACAGCTACATCCCAGAAACCATGGATGATTTGTTTGACGTTTTCGATGAGAAGCTGGCAAAGGTGGACGACGTGCCTGAGGTGCCTTTGAAAAGCACCAATGGTACGAAAGACGCCAAAGCGCCGGCCCCGGAGTTGAGAAAGAGACAGAGAGACGACACATCTTCGCAAGCGCTGAAGAAGAAAGACACAAAGAAGCCCGAGTTGAAACCAGTGGTTTCCGATGCCTTGGAAATCGAGGCCTCCCGGGAAGTTGCCATTTCCGATGGGTTGTTGGCGGCCGCCTCAGGGGCCAGTGATGTGGCCGGGCAGCTGGCCGTTCCTGGCGGACAGATAAAGCTTAGACATCAAGTTAGACATCAAGTGGCCATTCCTCCCAATTTCCCCTACGTCCCTATAAGTGAACATAAAAGAGTCAACGATGCCAGGACATACCCGTTCACGTTAGACCCGTTCCAGGACACTTCCATTTCTTGTATCGACAGAAATGAGTCTGTTTTGGTGTCTGCTCATACGTCTGCCGGGAAAACAGTGGTGGCAGAGTATGCCATAGCCCAGTGTTTGAGGGAGAAACAAAGAGTCATTTACACTTCGCCCATCAAGGCGTTGAGTAACCAAAAGTATAGAGAGTTGTTAGCGGAGTTTGGAGACGTGGGGTTGATGACAGGTGATGTGACCATTAATCCAGACGCAGGTTGTTTGGTTATGACAACAGAGATTTTGAGAAGTATGTTATACCGGGGGTCCGAAGTCATGAGAGAAGTGGCCTGGGTTATTTTCGATGAGGTGCATTACATGAGAGACAAGTCCAGAGGTGTGGTGTGGGAAGAGACCATGATCTTATTACCAGATAAAGTGCATTATGTGTTTCTTTCTGCCACTATCCCCAACGCCATGGAGTTCGCTGAATGGATCGTGAAAATCCACGAACAGCCGTGTCACGTTGTCTACACCGATTTCCGTCCTACTCCGTTGCAGCACTATTTGTTCCCAGCTAATGGAGACGGGATCCATTTGGTGGTGGATGAAAAGGGAACTTTTAGAGAAGAAAACTTCCAGAAGGCCATGGCTCAAATCAGCGACAGTATGGGCGAAGACCCTGGGGCCATCGACGGTAAGAAAGGGAAGAAGGGCCAAACTTGGAAAGGGGGCAACAACGACGGTAAATCTGATATCTACAAGATTGTGAAAATGATCTATATGAAACGTTATAATCCGGTGATTGTTTTCTCTTTCTCCAAAAGAGACTGTGAAACTTTGGCCTTGAAAATGTCCAAGTTGGATTTCAATAACGACGACGAAAGAGACGCCTTGACCAAGATCTTCAACAATGCCATAGGCTTATTACCTGAAACCGATAGAGAGTTGCCCCAAATCAAAAACATCTTACCGTTATTGAGAAGAGGGATTGGGATCCATCATTCTGGTCTTTTACCCATTTTGAAAGAAATCATCGAGATTTTGTTCCAAGAAGGTTTATTGAAGGTGTTGTTTGCTACAGAGACTTTCTCCATTGGTCTTAATATGCCTGCCAAAACCGTGGTTTTCACGTCGGTGCGTAAATGGGATGGTGTTGGATTCCGTTGGGTCAGTGGTGGAGAGTACATTCAGATGTCTGGAAGAGCCGGTCGTAGAGGTTTGGATGACAGAGGTATCGTCATTATGATGATCGATGAGAAGATGGAACCCCAAGTTGCTAAAGGCATGGTTAAGGGTCAGGCTGATCGGTTGGATTCCGCTTTCCACTTGGGATACAATATGATCTTGAATTTGATGAGAGTGGAAGGGATTTCTCCTGAGTTCATGCTTGAAAGTTCTTTCTTTCAGTTCCAAAGCGCTTCCTCCGTTCCCAAAATGGAGAGCAGATTGGTAGAGTTGTCTAACGAGATGGCAGTCACTCAAATTGATGATGAAAGTGTCATAAAAGAGTATTACGATTTGAGCTCTCAATTGACCAAGTTCCAACAAGACGCCCAGAAAGTCATCACTCACCCAGGACACATTCTTCCCTATCTTCAAAGTGGAAGAGTGGTCAAGGTCAAAATCGGAAACCACGATTATGGTTGGGGAATGGTCCAATCTTACGCCAAGAGGCAGACAAAGAGGTCTTCCACCCTCTACAGCGACCACGAATCGTACATCGTACAGGTGTTTATCTACTCCATGTATGTGGATTCTCCTGTGAATTTAATCAAGCCATTCAACCCCGATTTGCCAGAAGGGATCAGGCTTTCGAAGTCTGGTGAAAAGTCCAGAGCGGAGTACATTCCAATCACTTTGGACTCCATCCAACAAATTAGCAGTGTGAGATTAAAGGTTCCTACGGACTTCAAGAGCTCGGCCGCCAAGAGAAACCTTTTGAAGACTTTGAAAGATTTGCCCAAGAAGTTCCCCGACGGTATCCCAATAATGGACCCTATAAATAGCATGAAAATCGACGACAACGATTTCAAGGTCTTGTTGAGAAAGATTGACGTTGTTGATTCCAAGATAATGAAGAACTCACTTTACGGATCGGTTCGGTTGAATGAATTGTACGAGAAATATGATGGCAAGGTGAAGATAGAAGAAGAGATCAAATCTTTGAAGGAAAAGATCTTAGAAACCAAAGCGGTTATTCAATTGGATGATCTCAAGCACAGGAAAAGAGTGTTGAGGAGATTAGGTTTCACCACTCAAAACGATATCATTGAACTTAAAGGAAGAGTTGCCTGTGAAATTAGTACGGGGGATGAGCTTTTGTTAACGGAGTTGATCTTCAACGGTACTTTCAACGACTTAACCCCAGAGCAATGTGCTGCATTACTTTCTTGTTGTGTCTTCCAAGAAAAAGCCAAAGAAACTCCAAGATTGAAACCGGAATTGTCTGAACCATTAAAGAACTTACAAGATATGGCTCTTAAAATAGCCAAAGTGTGCAAGGAGTGCAAAATAGAAATCGTCGAAAAAGACTACATTGAAAGTTTCCGGTCAGAATTGATGGAAGTCACCTATGCTTGGTGTAAGAATGCTACTTTCACACAAATCTGTAAGATGACAGATGTCTATGAAGGGTCTATTATCAGAACATTCAAAAGACTTGAAGAGATGATCAGACAAATGGTTGCTGCTGCTAAAACCATCGGGAACTCCGAGCTTGAAACGAAGATGGAAAAGGCCTTGGAATTGGTGCATAGAGACATTGTCTCTGCTGGATCCTTGTACCTTTAGTTGTCTCTGTGTTTCTTAAAATTTTGTATTCAGTTGTAATATATGAACGCCCTCCAACCTCCTGAACTGTATGCTCTTCACATGCTCTGTAACCTCGTTTTCTTCCTCTTAAATTCCCTACGTAAGCCTTAACTCCGTTTCTTTCCTTTTAGATCCACCGTTAAGCCTTGCTTCATAATGTGTGATAGCATCATTTTTTTTCGCAGTCATCTGATTATATAAATCGACCCCTTCATTAATAACTATCCAACAACTTTATGAGCAATAGGAAAAGAGTCCCCTTGTCTGGAGAGGTTGAATTGGTGTATGTCAAGTCAAAGGCATACCTTCATCCCACGTCTTCCAAGATAGATAATGTGCCCGGGTTTTTGACCATTTCCAAAGGAGCTAATGCTTCAAATAATGATTTTCTTATTTCTTTCACTACCGAATCACAATTGACCCCACAGGAGTTGAAAGTCTACCAAAAGGTGGACCTTGAAGAGGTGGACGACGACCCAAACAGAGAATTGCAAATCGTGGCCAAACCGTCCACGTCGGTGTTATCAGGCTACAGCTTCTCAGTAGCAATCTCATATATTTACTCCATCCAGGTGAGAAACCCTTCAGTGGGGATGTGGCATGGGTCCATTGTGATCAATACGTTGGACGGAGACAAACTTCCCATAGTGTTCTTCCACGACAATGAGTCCGCCTCCACTAAGAGTAAACAGAAGAAGAGAAATCAAAGCTTTGATCCATTCAATGAAAATGGTGACATATTGTGGGGAGGTGCAGATTTCATCGGTGTGTTGGATAAATTTTGCCATTTGGCCAAATCCACCATCGAACCTTCGGTGTACTTGGTGAATCCTGCCAGTGACGATCTCCGGAACTTCGCCCCATTCAAGGAAAAGACCAAGGATCCGAAGCCTGTTAAAAAAGGCAAGGAGTTTCAATTGCCTGATTTCAATAAAGTCATCGCCAACGCCAAATGGAAGGTGTTGGAGACGGTTGCTACATTCTCCGCCAGAACCAAGAACCAGGTCATCGACATCGTGGATGAACACGCTCCGTTGCCCATCAAGCAGTTGATCAATAAGCCAGAGGTTCAGCGTATTGGAAATGAGTTTGAGGGCGCAAGGGTTTACTTGGCCAAATGGGCTGCCCAGGTCAAGGAAGAGGCAGAACAGAGTCAGAAAAAGTTCAGGGTCGATAACGAAATGTACACGATAATCAATAAGGAATTGGGTAATGAACTATTAACGGATGATGAAATTAGCAAAACCAGCAGAAGGCTGGAAATCAGTAAAAGTGAATGGCACAGTTTCTTTGACCATAGCGGGCATTTAAGGTTGACGGTGAACGAGGTCAAAGACCGGATTTTCCATGGAGGGTGCAGTGAAAATATCAGAGGCGAAGCATGGCTATTTCTTTTAGGCGTGTACCCATGGGATTCGTCTCACGAGGACAGAGAGGCCATCAAAGCCAGTTTATCTTCGAAGTACGACGAGCTCAAACTTTCCTGGGTATCGGACGATGAAAAGAGGGCTACCGATTACTGGAAAGATCAAAAGTTTAGAATTGAGAAGGATATCAACAGAACCGACAGACATCTTGCCATTTTCAAGAACAACAAGAAGGCAAAAAGGGTGTCTGTTTCCGCCATTGGGTCCAACGTTCCCCCTGTCATTAGGGAAAGCTCTCCTGAAACACCAGACGAAGATGAAGGCAGTGATGACGAGTTTGACGTTTCAAACATCAGAAATCCCCATTTGTACAAGATGAGAGAGATTCTACTCACTTTCAATGAATACAACCAAAACTTGGGGTACGTTCAAGGTATGACAGACTTGTTGTCGCCATTGTATGTCATTCTTCAAGATGAGTCTTTGGCGTTCTGGTGTTTTGTGCATTTCATGGAAAGAATGGAGAGAAACTTCGTGAGAGACCAAAGCGGCATGAAAAAACAGATGTTGACTTTGAACCAGTTGGTGCAGTTCATGTTACCGGACTTCTTCAAACATTTGGACAAGTGCGAGTCCACCGATTTGTTCTTTTTCTTCCGGATGCTCTTGGTGTGGTTCAAGAGAGAGTTTGAGTTTGACCAAGTTTTACGGTTGTGGGAGATATTCTTCACCGACTACTACTCCAGCCAGTACCATTTGTTCTTCGCGTTGGCAGTGTTGAGTGACAATGAAAGGATTATCAGACAAAACCTCCGCCGGTTCGATGAGGTGTTGAAGTACATGAACGATTTGTCTATGAATATGAATCTCAACAACCTTTTGATCAGAAGTGAGCTCTTGTTCTTGAAGTTCAGAAGAATGGTCGATATCATCAACCGAGAAAACGCCTATGGGCCCACGAAAACAGAAGTGAGCCCTGACCTCGTGCTTTTGCTCTCCAAGGACCTCGTGGTGCAGAAGGAGGACCAGCGTCTTGAAGATGCAGGCGGTGGCTAGTCGGTTTTGGTCTAAGTAATAGACGAGTTTTTTTTTATATTTCGGGTTAGATTTACGCACGGCAATTAGTATATCTGGGGTATTATGAGAAACGTTTCTCATCTCATTTTTTATAATATATAAATACACACATACGCTTTGTTTTTTTGACGGTCATTTTTTGGTTCAACACAGCCGCTTTGTGAAATTGATGTCAGAATCGAATCCTTTGCTTGCACCGAGCAGTGCCAGGGCCCATACAGAAGAAGAAGGTGAGTACGAAGAATTCGAAGACCATGAATTCAAATTGAGCCCCAGAGCAAAGTACACCTTGTATGGGTTGGGGGGCATATTGGCGGTGGCGGTTCTCTATTTCTTGACGGTGTTTTTGCCCAACGCCTTCATACCAGAAGCAGTGGATTTGGAGGACTTCTGCAAGATGGAGGACAGCGGTGTTCGGTTGGTGCCGGTGGCCAAGGTGCTTGGCGAGACCAGTTGGGACGAGGGGGACGAAGAGGGAGATGAAAACTGGGACGATGAAAACTGGGACGAAGAAGAATGGGAGGCTACTGGTGGAGGTGACGAAGGCGCTGCGGCCAGCCGTGTCCACGACTACCACAGAGTGATCATGGTCGGGGATATCCATGGCCACTACAAACAATTCAGAAAATTGTTACGAAACGTACGATACGACCGCAAAACCGACTACTTGTTGGTGTTGGGGGACTTCATCACCAAAGGACAGGACTCCTTGAAGGTTCTTGATTACCTTATCAAAAACGACATTGCCTGTATATTGGGCAACCACGAGTACTATGTGGTACAGTACTATGCCCAATTCCATGGTGTACGGTTCCCTGATTTTGCCGTCAACAACAAGACCAAAGACTTGGTTACCCCGTCCAGGGTGTCCATGTCTGCTTCTTTCAACGATGACCCTGAGTTTCTACTTGCAAAGAAATTGCAACCGGATCATATAAAGTACATCAATAGCTGTCCGTTGATCAAAAAACTCGGCGATGTCCCCGTGTACGGCAAGAAAACCAGCAACGGTATTTTCCGTGGTGTCAGTACCAAGAACGCTCGACCTGGGGTGGCAGTCCATGGTGGGTTAAGATGGGACCTCGATTTAGAAGACCAGCCTCCATTGGATTCCTTAGAGATGAGATCTCTCATTGGTCCTTACTACAACGAGTCCACCGATGACCCCCGTGCCCCTAACGCTGTGAGCTGGTCCAAGGTGTGGAACAAACACGAGAAGACCCTAAGTCCCCACAAGAACACTGTGGTGTACTACGGCCACGATGCTAGAAGAGGCTTAAATCTAAAGAAATTCTCCAGAGGTCTCGACACCGGCTGTGACCGAGGAGCCAAGCTTTCTGCCGTTGTTTTGTGGGACGAGTTGGCCCCTGGCGGGAAGGTGGTGCACAGAGAGAAAGTGGCGCAGGTCCAGTGCTAGGCTGCTTTCTAATACGACAACCAAGGTGCCATAAAACGGCAGTAGCGTGTATTTACCGATAATGTATAGTGGTTTTTGGGTTTTGTTTTTTAGTTGCGTGTGCATACCGATTCTCTGGGCTGCGTGCTCGCATCCACATCATTACACCAGAATTTTCTAATCAAAACATCCGATTCCCAATACATAAACAATCATCAAAACAAAACCCCACACCGATCACCAATGGGTCCACATATTTTGAAAGCTAACAGCAACCCATTGTTGATCTACATGAGAGACGACGATCCTTCGCGGTCGAGATACGTGCCGGTCATTGAGGCGTATGGAGGTATTGCTGTCACCACCATCCCTTCACCAGAAAACGGTATTTTATTCGTCAGTTCTTCCGATTACAAAGAATACTCTCCCGTGTACAAGACGCAGTTTATCGATGACTCTATAGTGAAGGGGCTGCTCGTCCCATTGAAGGAGTACGATTGGGCAAGAGTGGTACCGGAGGCTGGTCATGCCAAACAAGAGCAAAACACGTCCGATGTTTACATCAAATTGAAAAGGCTGTACACCCCAGACCAAGACGAGTTTATACTCGAACAGATCAGATTACACCCCATTGAAAAGGGCAGCCACAAGTTCTTCGAGAAATTGGCAGATGCGCCAGAATTGGAGGGCCATAGTAACCACTCCATTAGAAGCCGGTTCCGGAAGCACTTGATCGATAAGTTGCAGTACTGCTATAAAGTGGACGATAAAGGCAATTTGGTGTTGGATGCGGAGGGAAAGAGGATCAAGGTGTCTGTGGAGGATTTGCCCGAAAGGAAACGGAAGTTCACCGCTGCCGACGACTACCTTTTGTGTTTGAATGTGATCAGCTATGTCAAGCAGCACCTTCCCGAAGACCAACTAAAGAGAGAAGCAAAGAACAAGAATCCTTTGCAGTCGGTGATTGCCGACAGCCCTTCTGTGCCTGTGTCTTTCTTCAAAGACGTCATGAGAAGGTTTCCTAGCCACACCGACCAGAGTTGGAGAGACAGGTACAGAAAGTTTGCTGTGAAGTATGGTATCAAAAAGTACATCAAGTATTATGAGGATTGTCGGGATAAGGGCATCGAAGCCAAGCCGATGAAGGACTTTACCTCTGGGCACTACTTGAATGATAAAAGAAATGCCAGTGGTTCTTCTCAGCTTGGAAGCTTGGTGGGTTCCAATTTTAACGATGATAATGTCAATGTCCCGCTTGACGAGGAGATCAGCCAAGTTAAGAACTCCAATATCGACGAGGCTTTGAAGAGTCAGAACGTGGGCAGTACGGCCCCGCCCAGCAGACCCGTTTTAGCTACTTTGGAAGACGAAGAGGACGAGGAGGACGAAGTGGACGAAGTAGAAGACGATGATGAGCTTCCAACTGCCAATGACGTGGTGTTTGAAACCGCTCCAGAAGCACACAACCAGGCGCTGAGTCAGGTGGTTTCTGAAACTGAACACACGGAAGCGTCCAAAGAGAGCGATGGTGCAGATTTCGATCGGTTTTTGGGTGATGTTACCGTGGACAGAGCAGAAGAAGTTGCGGTGCCTGAAACTCCAGTCCAAAAGAGTCCTACCCGGGCCAGTAAAGCGGTGGTGGGTTCAGCTATCAGTAAACGTGAGCTTCAAGTTGCCGCAAGTCAAATAGCCACACCACCTTCAAAAAAGAGAAAACAGTCGGAAGAAGCAGAAGGTGAATCCCTCGTGAATTACATACAATACTTGAAGCCGGGGACCGAGTTCGTAACCCTTTTCGATGACCCATTCTACGATATGAAAGACGTCAACCTATTCGATAAGCTTGAAGAGTTGTACAAGAAAATAGTGGGTCGTGACGTCACTGTGATGTTTGAAGTGTTCCGGGAAATTTATTGGACACCCACATTGGTCGGGCACATTATAAAGTCCACCAATGGGAGCTTGGAGCATATCAGGACATTCAACCAAATTTGGTTAGAAAGGATGAGTGACAGCCCCAAAAGTCTTGAACACCCTTTAACTTTGTTGAAGGTAGAAGGGGTGCCCGGGATATGGACAAAGGAATACGACGCTATGCTCTCAGACGAATACTACTTCCATACCAAGCAGCCGGGCCTCGATTTCCAATCTCCTTCCGCAAAGAAGTCAAGAACCAAGTTTTTGCAGTTATTGGGTGAGTTGTAGGCATTATTGTGTATCGTCAGAGTGTAGCTGGCAAAGTGTGTTTTGGAGTCGGCACAACAGTGTGTCGTCTATGATTTTGTTTTGATATTCTATTGTATTATGTAATTCGTGTATATTATGGATCTCGTTAGTAATTACAGGAGCTTTGGCCAAATTCGCCTAAACCGGTAAGCAGCTCGTCAATGCAGAAATTGACGACAGAGACACAGAGACAGAGAAACAGATAGAGACACATAGACACTTGCAAATAGACATAGTCACATAGACACAGTCACATAGACAATTACAGGCAAATAGAAATAAGGAAAACAGCATATATTGAATGTCTCGAGTTATCAGGTATCAAAAATCGGCAATAGTATCACCACTTTAATAACAAACGAAACATCATATCAAAGGAAAACATATAAGTAGAAACTAGACGGGAATTCTTTGAACCAAGCAACCTAACTAGAGTAGATACCCCAGTATTGTTCAGCGTTGTAAGACCCTGGAGCTTTCCACAAGTCGTTGAAAGCAGTGAACAAAATAGAAGCACTTCCACAAGTTTCAGTGATGGAGGAGACAGCAGCTTTTTGGTTCTCTTTGGATGGGACAGCCTTTCCGTTAGAGTCACCCTTGGATGGCCACCCGGTTTCAGTAATGAAAACTCTCTTGTCACCACCACAAGCAGTGTAGACTCTTTGGATTTGTTGCAAGACCCAGTCACCGGCTTTGTCAGCGGTGTAGTAACCGTCGAAGAAAGCGTGAGCGTTGACAGCCATGTAGTCAGAGTGGTCACACAAACCTGGGTTGTTGATGACAGCGATGAAAGTGTCAACAGAAACAACTGGACCAGAGTAACCGGCAGAAGTCAAAGCAGACTTGGCGGTCTTGACGTACTCACCGACTTGGCTGACAGTGGCTTCACCACCGTTGACTAATTCGTTACCGATAGAAACGGTGTAGATATCGTCCCATCCACCGTTAGACTTAACGGCAGAAGCCAAGGATTCAATACCACCTTCGATGTCAGAAACATCGTAGATACCGGCAAACACTTTTTGGTTGGAAGCCTTGTTGGCCAAAACAGCATTGACTTGGTCACAGTCAACACCGTAAAGTCTAATGATATCGTAACTGGTTAATTGGGCCAATTCAGAAGCAATATCGGAGTAAGACTTACACCCACCGTCAGACGAGTAAGGGGAGTAAGTGATACCTTTAGCACCAGAAGAAGAACCAGAAGTCTCGGTGGCTTCAGCACTAGCAGAAGAAGAAGTGGTGGAAGCGGTGGAGGTGACAGCGGTTTCAAAGCTGCTTGGGTTGGAGAAGGATTGTGGTTGGTATTGAGGTTTACCAGTGACTTCACTGACAGAAACACCACTAGTTTCAGCGGTCAAAGCCACAGAACTGGTGGGGATGTTGTCAGAACCGTACCCGGCAGTCACAACAACGGTGTTGATTTCGGTGACGACCTTGAGGGCTCTCTTTTCGTGTTGATGTTGGTGTTCATGTTCCATTGGTAAAGCCAAAGAAGCGGCCACCATGGAGAAGGTAACGAGGGACTTGAACAACATAGTAAAATGAATGAATACGGATAAACTCTTAAGGGTATTAGGAAATCTAAGGGGATAAAAGATTGTAAGGAATGACTTTTAGATTTGCTAAGTATTAACAGTATACGTGAAGAAGAAAAAAAAAATTTTAAGAAAAGTTGTGTTTTTTATTGATGTTGACAGACGACGAAGGAAGAGGAAAAAAAGGAAAAGTAGTGTGAAATCCTGAAACAACCTTTTACCACACGGTGATATTTGTTGCCCCTAGACGTATCCCTCTGCAAATAGGATGATGTCGTGTGTACGCGTGCGACATTTCGGCCCTCAACCGTGAACAACCAACTAGGCGGCCCAAACGAAGGGGGGCCCCCACTTAAAGAAGGCCCGATGTCGTGGGAACCTTACTACTGTTAAGAAAGGTTTTCGTGCCTCTTTGTTTGGACCTCTGAACTGTAACACCACAAATTGCCTATCCGGTAATAAATCGTCCTTTTGCACACAGGCGCATTGTTCCTCGAGCCGCATTCGGCAATTTGTAAATATTAATCCTGCGCCCGCGAAGCCTAGATTTGACAAACTTTTGGGCATGGCACCTTGACTCTGGGAATTGCCGGAACTGGCCCCACGATTGCCTTGGCCATGGCACCACGTTACGGGCCGGCGGGCGTGCGCTGTTCGAAACGTGCTGTGTACAGAACTACGATGCTACATCACCTCTCAGACCGGTACAGAAAGAGCCACCTAGCAGAACACGTCGGGACAACGCCAGTGCTACAGACAAGGACCATCGCCAAGCCCAAACGACTGCTTTGGAAATTACCGGATTTGGTGTTGTTGTTACATTGCGGTTTGAGCTTTGGTGAAAATACTCCTGATTTTCCTGGGCACGCACCGTAGTAATTTAGTGCCGTTGTCAGTGGCAGCCGGTGCAAGGATCTTTCCAGATCTTGCAGTTCTGACTGGGCGCACAATTGCAGCCATATTTTGGCCACGCTGATAACGTTTTTAAAGTAACGTTTTTAAAGTATACAAGTTAATGACGGTTTGGTCCAGGTCAGCCCAGAAAGTACACACCAGCAATATGACTTTGTGCGAGCACAAATAACCACTCGTTGGGAACAGACCGTGATACTGGCCTTTTGTGTTTCTGTGACTTTGACTCTGCAGCTAACCAAGTTGCCCAATTTTTTCTTTCAACTATTCATTAACCCACAAGACCAGCCTTTCCTCTGAGTGTCACAGCGAAAAAACACACAGTAAGAACACAGGTGACCCACAGTATGGCTCGTTCACATACACCGCCTCTTTGGTGTGGCTGTTTTGCTACAGACTTCGAAACGATATCTCGTTCAGACATACGACCTATAAAAAATCCTTATCGTATACGATCGGATGGACTACTACTTCGAAATGATATATAACATTTCATCCAATTTTTTCGCTTCATTCTAAACAAACAACCATGTCCAGAGCACAAAACGTCGGCATCAAAGGTGTCGAGATATACATCCCTTCCGACTATGTCAATCAAACCGACTTAGAAATTTATGATGGTATTCCGCAAGGCAAGTACACCATTGGTTTGGGGCAAACGAACATGTCGTTTGTCAACGATAGACAAGATATTTACTCTCTCTGTTTGACTTCGTTATCCAAGTTGATCGAGAACTACAACATCGATACCAACAACATTGGTAGATTGGAAGTGGGGACCGAAACTGTATTGGACAAATCTAAGACTGTCAAATCTGTGTTGATGCAACTGTTTAAAGGCAACAATGATATCGAGGGAGTTGATACTATCAATGCTTGTTACGGGGGTACGGCCGCCGTCATCAATGCCGTCAACTGGGTCGAATCTTCTTCATGGGATGGTAGAGACGCCATTGTGGTTTCTGGTGATATTGCCATCTACGCCAAGGGTGCCGCCAGACCAACTGGTGGTGCTGGATCTGTGGCTTTATTAATTGGTCCCGACGCTCCAATTGTCTTTGAAACCTCCAGAGGTTCTTATATGGAACACGCTTATGACTTCTATAAACCTGATTTCACCACAGAATACCCTATTGTTGACGGCCACTTTTCTTCAAGCTGTTACATCAAGGCTTTAGATTCGTGTTACAAGAGCTATTCCAAAAACGTGTTGAAAGACGGCAAAAAAACCGTTGGTTTGAACTACTTCGATTACAATGCGTTCCACGTCTCAACTTGTAAATTGGTTACAAAGTCTTTTGCCAGATTGTTGTACAACGATTACAAAGCAGATGCTTCTAAATTCCTGTTGGACGGCGAGACCACTAAGTTTGTCCACTCCTTGGATTACGAGACCACTAAGTTTGTCCACTCCTTGGATTACGAGACCTCTTTGGTTGATAAAAAGTTGGAAAAGGTTTTCCTCGGCTTGACCAAAGAAACCAAAAAGACCCAATTGGACCCTGCTTTGAAAGGACCAACAAACACTGGTAACATGTACACCGCTTCCGCTTGGGCTTCTTTGTGTTCTCTTTTGTACTATGTTGGTTCAACAGACTTACAAAACAAGAGAATTGGGATCTTTTCTTACGGCTCCGGTTTAGCTGCCACTTTGTTATCTGCTAAAGTTGTTGGTGACCTTTCAGCCATTACCAAAACCTTGGATCTTGACCACAAGCTAGGTGAAGGTAGAAACAAGAGAACGCCTGAGGAATATGTTGCTGCCCTTGACGCCAGAGAAAAGATTCTTCTGCAAAAGAGTACGTCTCCAACTGGTTCCACTGAAGGTTTCGCCCAAGGAACTTACTACTTGACCGAAATCGACGATAAATTCAGAAGGTTCTACAAGATTATCGAATAGTTGTATTCAGGAGGCCCCACAGGAAATCGAATAGATGTTTTCTTGCGCGTCGTTTGATGTATTGTCATAATAACCACGGTATATTTATATATAATTAAGCATTGTTAATAGTAAACTGCTGATACTTCTGAAACGAAGGTCTATTTCAACTGCAAGTTTTCCTTCAATTGTAGGATCAGGTATCATTACAACCCTCTGGGTAGTAGACCCATCCCACCTGCTTGTGTTGCGTTCATAGATGTTTCTTCTTTTCGTGAGCCCTTGTCCCCAATTTCATTTTCTTGAGTTCAAACAATCATGGTTGCAAAATTAGCATGCCAGTTTTACGGAGGTGAGAAAAAACAGCTCAGTTTTCAAAATGAGGGTTTTTTGCGGCCACAGTGAGTCGAATCTTCCAGCTTCCGCCACCGAAGATGGTTTACAGTGGCAGCTACAGCAACCAGCCAATAAGCGGAAGCTAACATATTTGAATCTATTAAGAAGTGGATCGCACCTCGTTCCCTAGTTAGGAATTCCTACAATTTCGTCATATTCGCAATGTGGTTTTTGCAACTTAAAACGTAGCTTTTTGCACATGGCCAAATATCCAAGGCTTCAGGACCAGAAACCACACATACGGTCCCCGCTTCCTCTACCATAAGTACCCACTTCGGTCATATTCCACAAACAGATCCTGTTACCACCCATTATAGTCCCCCTACCCCCGGCCTGATGCCAGGATCCCCAGAGTCGTGTCCGTCCGCATTTGTGTGCAATTTTGCCGTTTTTTTTTGAATGATTATCCTTGAAACTTACAAATCAATCAACCCCATCTTCAATGATATCTGATATCAATTCTTTAGACAACAAGGAGAATCAATATCAGTACTCCCACAAGGCAATTGATGCGGACGCTGACAATGGTGTGGAAAACAGAGATAATTGGAACCGGGACGCCGGTTACAATGTTGATAATATCGAACTGATCGAGGACGACGAAGACGAAGATGACAGTGGGTCGAAACACACGGAAGATCCAGTCAATTTCAAGGCAGACGATTTGGCCGACGAATGCGAGGTTGACGACGGCGCCTATGCCACCACCGTGATGAATACGATGAAGCACCAGTCAAAGAACAAGTCTCCTACGGCATCTTCATTATTGGCAAACCAATTTGACGAATTGAGTACGGTGTTGATGAAACCGGTTGCTGATTACCCCGTTGAAGATACCAACCATGACGTCTGGTCTATAAAGAACTGGTCGGGGTTGTCGAATGAACGGATCCGGGGTCCCACGTTCAAGGTTGGAAACTACGAATGGAACATGTTATTGTTTCCTCAGGGCAACGGCAATGGCCACTCGGTGTCCATATACATAGAGCCACATCCAATCAAGGCAGATGGTGATGGTGGCGATGACGATAATGATAACGGTAACGAAAATGATAATGAAAGCAGCACCAAACCTTGGTATGTTTGTGCTCAATTTGCGTTTGATATTTGGAATCCTTCCAACCCCAAGGCTCACATTTCCAATTCTTCATTCCACCGGTTCAGTAATAACGAGACTGATTGGGGTTTCACTTCATTCGTCGACTTCAATTCGTTGTACAAGACGAAAATCCATGGCGAAGCTCCTTTGTTGCACAACGATCTGTTGAATATCACTGCTTATGTTAATGTGATTGACGATTCTCAGACGGGGGTTTTATGGTACAACTTTGTTGACTACGATTCGAAGAAGAATTCCGGCTATGTGGGGTTGAATAACCAGGGGGCTACTTGCTACTTGAACTCTTTATTACAGAGTTATTTTACCACCAAAGTGTTCAGAAAGTTGGTGTATCAAATTCCAACCACCCCCAATACTATAGTCAAATCAAATAAAAAGATCAAGAGACAGAGCTCGGTGGCTTTGTCGTTGCAGAAGATCTTTTATCTTTTGTCCACGTCCCAGGTTCCTGTTGGTACATTGGAGTTGACCAAGAGTTTTGGTTGGGACTCGAGTGATGCCTTCACTCAGCACGATATTCAAGAATTGAACAGAATTTTGATGGACAAGTTGGAAACGTCTATGAAGAACACTCCCATTGAAAACAAGTTGAATGACATGTTCGTTGGGAAGATGAAGAGTTTCATCAGGTGTATCAATGTTCCATATGAGTCTTCAAGAGTTGAAGATTTCTGGGACATACAGTTGAATGTTAAGGGGTTTAAAAACTTGGCCGACTCCTTCCAGAATTACATCGAACTCGAAATGCTTACGGGGGACAACAAGTACCAAGCCGGAGATGAGTACGGTTATCAAGATGCCAAGAAGGGGGTTGTTTTCGAGTCGTTCCCACCTGTATTACATTTGCAATTGAAAAGATTCGAATACGACTTTATGATAGATGATTTATCAAAGATCAATGACCGTTACGAGTTCCCAGATCAAATAGACTTGTCTCCATACTTGGACGAGGAACTTCCAACCGAGGTTAAACTGCAGAATTGGACTTACAAACTACACGGGGTTTTGGTTCATCAAGGTACCATTTCCAACGGCCACTACTATGCAATGATCAAACCAAAGGCAACGGGGGACAAATGGTTAAGATTCGAGGATGACAGGGTTTGGAAAGTCACTAAAACCGAAGCGTTTGAACATAATTTCGGAGCCGATGAATTGACCCAAGAAGAGTTTTTCAAGTTAAGCAAGTTGGAACAGAATGAAAACATTGTTCGTAGGCAGACGAGTGCTTACATGTTGGTTTATTACAGAGAAAACGACTTGAAGGAAATTTTGCCTGACGACGACGACGAAGTCAATAAGTGTATTCCATCTTTCATACCAACTGAAATCGAGCAACAATTGAATGAGATCAAAACTATTGAGAACTTGAAGTTGCAGCAGTTGTACAATATCAATGTGAACTTGATTTCCTTGTCGAACTTCCAAGCTTATAAGGAGTTTGATTACTATTACGACACAACAAATCTAAAGTTTTATGACAAGAGCTTAGTGAATAAGAACAAGGCTGTTCAGCCATTAGTTTTGAGTCTCAAAAAGGCGGATTCCATCTTGGTATTATACAACAAGATCAACGACCATCTCAAAATCGACAAACAATTGGTTAGTATCAGTGATATCCAAACCTTACCCTACAGATTATTGGTTATCATCCACCGCAACAATCAGACCAATCGAATTGATGACTGTTCAGATTTCAACCAGTTACTTGAAGGGTCTGACGAAGAAGCCTTGACTTTGTCGGCAGTTTACAACAAGTTGTTCAACAAGAAGTATGACGAAATGGGTTTCTATATCGAGGAGTACAAGAACGACTTGTCGGTGGTTGCCGAACATGCCACCAACAAGTTGATTCCGTATGAAAAGTTCGACTGGAACCATGTCTATTCCAAATTCAGTGACTCGATAGAGCCAGTCAAAAAGCCTCTTGATGCTCATTCTGGTAACATCGTTATCTTCTTGAAATTATTCAACCCTAAGACCAACGAGTTGAAGGGATTAAGTCATGCCATTGTTTCGAAAGACAAACCAATTGATCATTATATTCCACAATGGAAGAAGATATTGGATCTTGACGATTCATATGAATTGGATGTCATCGAAGAGATTACTTCCTCCAGATTAGAAGTCATTCCCACTGACTTGACATTCGAGAAGAATGAATTGAACCATGGTGATATCTTGATTTGCTTAGTGAATGAGCCGAACTCCACAGCCAGCTTGCTGAGTTATTTCAGATTCTTGACTACTAGGATTCATCTTCATGTATCTCCTATCAAGGTTGGGGCACAGGAAGATTTCGATACCAGCAACAGTAGTGCCGAAGAAGAAGAAGATGATGATCTTATCAAGGTAGACGGGGATTCAGATGAGGATATAAAAGAGAGCAGTGATGAATTGCTTGATCTCTGGGTTTCCACCATGTACAGTTGCGAGCAGTTAAGCGAAGAGATAGCTTCCAAGATAGGCAAGGATCCAGAGTTTTTAAGGCTCTTCATCGTTCACCAGCAAGGAAACAAATACCCAGTGAAAGCCCAGTCCAACCTTTCGCAATACTTCCCCAAGACCTTACCCATTTCTACCATCGTGAACATTGAGTATGAGGTTCTTGATATTTCTCTCAAGGAGTACGAGAATATGAAGTGTCTCAAGGTCTATTGGCTTACGAAGATCTTGAATTACGAAGAGTTTGAGATCTTGATCTCCTTGGATGAAACGGTGGCTGGTTTGGTAAAGAAGTTGTTGGAATTACTACCTGAACGGCACATCGATGTCAGCAAGATTGATAAGTCGTCTTTATTCATGTACAGTGGTAATCACAACAAGTACGTGGACGTTATCAAATTCGATAGGTCAATCGAAAGTCTCAATGATTCATTCGACTATTACATCGGAGAGTTCCCCGTGGAGACCAACGTGATGGCAAAGTACGACTACATCAAGCCTTTGGAACCTGGGAACAAAGACCCTGTTTTGAAAGACGAGGTTGACAAGTACGAGTACGAATTGAGTGTGAAGCATTTCAACAATATCAACATCTTGACCACCTTCCATTTCCATAAGAATTCCAATTATCATCATTCCATTCCATTCTTATTCTTTGTCTATCCAGATGAATCGATTAAGGACACCAAGAGAAGATTACAGCATAAGTTGGGATTGAACGATATGAATTTTGGTAAAGTGAAGATTGCTCTCGCAGATCAAAATGATAAAGGAAAGTATATTGATGATAAAGATGACGCTATATTGTACGACCAAATATCCGAAAGCTTATCCAACTTGGCTTTGGACCATGTTGACAAGAACCCCAAAAAGAGTATATTTGACAAGGGTATCCTGATCAAGTAAACCATTATGATGGTACACCAAATAAATGAATGAAAAAAAGAGAGCCAGAAACTGACTCTGATGATTTAACAATATAAACTTATGTAGTTCATTCTGCACATGTCATGCCCAGCTCTTTGCCGGTGCACCTATTTCTTGAAACTCTTTACCTGTGTGAAACTATATCGTGTAAGGTTGATTGTCGTCGCTCAACTCTTCCCTGCCGCTTTTCATTACTTCTCTTGGTGCTCCTCGAAGTCTATCCTTCTCAAGTCTGTAGAGCTCAACTTGTTCTCACCATCGCCAATCAATTCAATTTCAAACACCTCTAGCTTGGGGTACCCGATGGAGTCTCTATACTTATTGACATACTCCCCCCCACTGGCACTTTCCTTACTCAACACCAAACAGTCGATCTCCTTGATGTACCCAGTGGGTCCACACACGTCCACGATCTTGTATATTTCGAATTGTTCGGTGTTGGATATCTTCTTCAAGAAATTGATGGTGATATCCAATCGCTGCTCGAATGACTGCAAATACTCCTTATATTGTTTCCTCTTGAGCAACTCGTCATCTGTTATCCCCACTATGAGCTTCTTTTTGGCAAGAAACAACGCTGCTGATAGCAAGATCTTGTGGCCGTCATGGATGTGGTCGAAGGTTCCTCCTACGGCCACCACATTAAAGTTCCCAATAGTGTGTTTTCCGGGGTAGCAATGGTCTGACAATTCACAATCGATTTCCACCACAGGCACATTTTCGACCTTTTCTCCGGCAGGAGCATAGATTTCCAGGTACAGCGAGTAGTCAGGCGTATGGAATAGCACATCGATGTTGAACCTGTGGTCGTTTCCATGCTTGTTCAGCACGGCTCTTAGTTTGTCGTACAAATGGCCCAACACATCACTCAATTGTTCCACCGTCTGTACGCCTCCGCTCAAAAAAACGTCTACAGACCTGGGGCCCCTTTGGAACACCTTCTCGAACAAGGAGCTGTATTCTTTGTGTAATGGGTCGTTTATGATAATCAATGACATCTATGTACAAGCTAGCAGCTTTGATATATATAAGGAATTTTTAGGGTTCGCGAAACTGAAGCTTAAGCTTCTGGGGCCACTTTTGAGCCTGTTTCATGTGCTCTTTTTTTGTACAGTTGTAAGGTTTGGGCTAGGGCCATCTTGTAGTGTTCTGCCTTGGCCTGGCCCTTGATCTCGTACCACGAACATCTGCTGATTTTGGCCACCAATTTGTGCAACCTGTCTGTGGAAGCTGCAGGACCCATAGTTGCGAAAAGTTGCAAACATTCTGTTAGGTAATCAAGCTGGGCGTTGGTTAGGACGTCTTTGTTGTACCGCTTTGTTTCGGGTTTGTTGCTATTAGACCTCGTAAGATGGTTGATTTCCTCGTCGATTATGGAAAGAAGATTATTGTACACCGAAGGGTGGACAAGCCCTTTTTTGACCAGGGCATATTTGACGACATTCAAGCATAACACACTGCTCTTCATCTCTTTGTTGAACATCTTGTTGATGGTATATACGAAGTTATCGATGAGCTTGGAATCCACGATTTCCATCTGAGGGTCCACGTCGTCGCCAAGTTTGACCACGACATCGTACTGGCCCTTTTTGACGTTGGGGTACTTTTCAAATTCAATACCTGCAAACTCCGATAAAATCTTCCAAACACTTGAAATGAACTGGATTGGACGGTCGAGCTGTGCCAACCCCTGAACGAATTTGTAGAGGATGACTCTGTTGATATCCACACGGGTTTTGGTCCCAGCTGTTTTGAAATCCCTTTTTTCGATATCTTTCAAGTCGAATTCCTCTCCTGGTGTTTGTAAAAACTCCTCAACGGTTTTCTTGAACCTGTAATCGTCCCGTGATTGGACTGACTTGCTGGGATTCAAATTCAACTCGTTTTTGCTGACGAATTCGCCGATTTCTGGAACCCATTGCCGGATCAGTTCCAATCCGGCGGTATTGTAGTTGTGTCCATAGATATCACTGGAGGCTTGATTAATAAAACAGGAAGCGTATTGTGCCACAAAAAAGGCATCCACTTTGGCACCGGCCTTGCCCAATATGACTTCACCCAAATCGGCTAGCTCGTTGTTCAATCTGTATATTTCCATGCTCTTGACGATCTTGGGCTTGCTGGATTTCTTGACTAGGTCTACTTTTATTTCATTGTAGTTGGCCAATCCATTGAGAAATATCGTGAACGACTGAACGTTGGGTTTGAATGCCCCGTCGATCTTGTTAAATAAGTCCCAGGCATAGTACTGGTCGTTAGTGGTATCTCTGATCAAGCACGACAACAAGGCATTGAAAATCGTAGCTGAAGGAGTTTCGATGGACTCGTATACGTTGACCAATTTCCTGGACAACGCACCGTTGACTTCACCGAATCCAAACATTTTACTCAACCCCCCAAACAAAATGGCATAGGTCTGTTCGTTTGGAACGTACCCCCATTTCTTGCAGTCATTAAAAGTAGCCAAAGCGTCGTCTGCAATCCGAAGTTTGGTGTCATAAGCTAACTTGCTGTAATCTTCGTGTTCTTGAAAGTTCTGTAGTATTGTCTGTATGAGCTTGTTCATAGCCACTGTATTTTTGTGGTAGCTCAACTTCAATAGATATCTGGCTCGCTCATGGCTCTTGTCCTGGCTCATCAACTTGGTGACCTGCTCTGTGACTTTCACTTTATCGTTCAAGTTTTTGAGCTGGATCCCTAAAAGGATCAATAGTAAGTTTCTGTCTATCGGCTTCTTGTGTTGCTGCTTTAGCTTCATCAAATTCTTAAATATCATCAAGTTGAACCCCCTCTTATTATCATTCTTCAAGTCCCGCGAGGTGATCTTGGTGGTGTCTATCACCTTGTTGTTTTCATCGAAAAGTAGCCCGTCGTACTGGTTTCTTAGTATCTGTACACATTTATTCAAAGAGTTAGCTTTGAACGCATCGGGCACTTTGTTCCTTCGAATTTCCACATCCTCCACCTTTGTGTCGAACACAACCCCTTGTTTCTTGAACCGCTGCACCTGCGTCTTCAACCTGGCGAAAACCACAGAACTGCCTTTCATATATGCAAAAAAGGTGGTACTAGCTGCTACTGAATTGAAAATAAAGAGATGCGCATCTCATTATAATCTTCACTTATATCAATTTGCAGGCCGAACATGAATGCACAAACAGAAACCGCCAGACTCAAACTGTCGGTGGGTTTGTTGGTGGACAACGTACACAAAGATAACATTGCGGTGATAGCGGTGGAATTGTTGAAGTTGAACTTGTACAAGGCCAAATATGTGCTTGTCGAGAAATTGATGAAAGTCACAACAAGGCCCGGAAAACCTGCTTGGATATACGCCAGCTTGGTGAATATACTTAACTCTAAGATCCCAGAGTTGGGAACTGTCATTATAAATCGGGTTGTGCTTTATTTCAAAAACAACTACGTTCAGAACAAGCCTTTAAGGCTAGATTTCTTGTGTGAACTAGTCAATTACAAGGTGCTAAGTAATTTGATAATCCTTCAGATCCTCGAGTTGTTGATGACCAATATCACCGATGATTCCATTTCTTTGGCCGTCAAGATTGTCAAGCTCAGCGGAGCCGGCCTTCCTCCGACGATTTTGTACCCGGTTATAGACAAGCTCAGAAGTCTTGTTACTGAAGGCGATGTCAACGCATCCAATAAGGAGGCAATAGGGAGATTGCTCGAGATACGAAGGAGGGGATTCCGGGACTTCACGAGGATTTTGGTGAATACTGAAGTGTGCCACGACGTGGACTTGGAAGATGAGTTCGAGTACATCGAACAGGAAGAGGACGTGCCTGAGTATCCCGACTTTGCTTCCGAACTTCTACAGGAGATGAATTTACAGGGTGAAGTTGGGAGTGCCGGTTCGAAGCACAACGACGGCAAAGACACCAGGACCGTTGAGGTCCCAGAAGAGACAGAGAAAGACGAGGTCGTGGACATGTCCCAATCAGAGTTGATCGCTCTCCAAAAAACGGTGTATTTAACGATCATGTCGAGTTTGTCTTCGGAAGAAGCAGTTCACAAGATGCTCAAGCTTCGATATGAGCCCAAGATCTTGTCCAATATAGTCATCAAAAGTTGTGTCCAGGAAAAGACATACTCCAAGTATTACAGCACCATCTGTGAGATCTTGATACTAAAGTCTTCCACCTACAAAAAAGAATTCAGTAGTCTTTTCACCCAGAACTATGAAACCATCCATCAGTTTGAGTTGAACGGGATCAGGAATTTCGGCAAGTTATACGGCTACTTGATAGCTACGGACAGGCTTCCTATATCGGTGTTGCATTGCGTCAAGTTGACGGAAGAAGACACAAACTCTTCTAACAGAATTCTCATGAAGTTCTTGTTGAAGGAGATGGTGGAGGAGATGGGAAGCGGTGACTTTAAGGAGCTCCTTTTGGGCAACACCGATAAGTTACCGGAAATGTTCCAACTTACAGGAAAGTACGATAATTTGATCTTCGCTATCAATTATTTCACAGCCATAGGGTTAGGAATTTTAACGGACCAGATGCGTGATGAGTTGGAGTCGAGGCAAAGAGGCAGAAAGAGAGACAGAAGAGATAGTGGTGGCAGCTACAGTCGAAGTGGAAGTAGTTATAGCCGTAGCAGAAGTGGAAGCAGTTATAGCCGTAGTAGGAGCGGCAGTTATAGCCGAAGCGGAAGTGAAGAAGCTCCTCGCCGATAATAAGCCAAACAGGAATGAGGCTACAGAGTTTTTAGAGGCAGTTGCATTAATGGCATGAACTCGATGTACATATGGTTTATGTATCTAATAGTAAGTGGGTGGGACACGACTTTGTAGCATTATATTTTGAGATGAGATGAGACGAAATTAATCTAGCGTACCCACAATAGTAATGTCTGAACATTTAATTAGCGGATCAGAGACAGGTGCCCAAGGGCTGGCTGAATCAGTGCAGGTGTCTGAGCAAGGTTTTGCCAACGTTCCCGTATCAACCGAGGAAAACGAACAATTGGGCACCCTTACTGGGGAGCCAGACGCCACGCAAGAGAACGATAAACCAACGCAGTTTATAGAAGGCCAACAAGAAGCAGCATCTGAAGCACCCAAGGACGGCCAAGAGAGTGAGTCTAAGGTGGAAGATGAAAGGCGTTCTGCTGAACTAAAGGCAGAGGACATCGAGGGCACCGAAGAGGATATCAAAGCCACCAAGGGTACGAAAGACGTCGAGGACACGAATACTGAAGATGTCAAGGACACAGAGGACATCAAGACAGAGGACATCAAGGACGCAGAGCACATCAAGGATACAGAAAACGCTCGGGACGTCAAAGAACCGGTTCCAATCTTGTCTGACGATGATATTGAAATCGGCTCGGACCTCAGTTCTGATTCGGATTCGGAGTCCAGCCCCTCGGACTCTTCCTCTGAGTCGTCTGATTCGGAGTCCAGTGATGAGGAAGAGAATAACGACGAGGAATTCTCTGATGTAGAAGAGGAGAAAATCACCGGTCCCATAATATCCAAGAACGAAGTCGTGAACGAGGTTGCACCCGATTTACCAGATGGCTACGAGTTAGGTGATAAGCCAATAGAGCCCATCGGGGAAATAACGGGATTCGTCGAAAACAGTGTTATTATCAAAGGAGACATATCAGCAGAATTCCGGGTTTTGAAAGAGAAGTCTATATTATGTGTGGAAGGTCAAGTTTTGGGACCATTATTTGAAATATTTGGGAACCTTAAAACGCCTATTTACAGAGTCAAGTTCAATGAACCGGGAAAGGTTGAGGAATTCAAAGGGTTGAAGGGCCATAAAGTGTACTATGTGGTTCCTGACTCCCAATTCACTTTGACGGACACATTGAAGGTGTTCAAAGGATCAGATGCTTCGAACTTCAATGATGAAGAGATCCCAGAAGAGGAACAGGAATATTCCGATGATGAGAAGGAGATGGCTGCTAAGAGAAAAAGAAAGGGCGGAGATAAGAAGAAGGACAAGAAGAAACAAAAACCAGTGCCTTCTAAGGCCAGGGAACCCTATAATAGATACGAAGCCAACCAGAAGACATCTCAGCAGTTCACATCGTACAATCCACCGTCCTACCAGCCTCTGGTGCAACCGTATCAAAATTCGCCATCTCAAGTTCAACCACAAGCACAGGTGTACCAACCACAGTCAACATATCAACAATATCAGCCTCAACACCAACACCAACAACAACAACAACACCAACACCAACACCAACAACACCAACAACAACAACACCAACAGTACCAACAACAGTATCCCCCATATGTGGCCCCCCAAGCTTACCAAGCACCCAATACCGGCCATCCATCCCACCTCCCTCAGATACCCCAGATTCCACAACCCCAACAACAGCCTCAGCAACCTTACGGACAGCCCTTCAGCAATCAACAATTCTTTCCACCTCAGTATACCCAGGGATATGGATCTCCTTATAATGCCCAAGCCACTCCTAGTATGCCTATGAACACAAACCCACAGTTGAACACGGCATTGTCCAATGCAACCCCAGACCAACTCAAGCTTTTGGAACAATTGATCAGAAATCAACTCAACAACAATCAACAACAATAGGCCGTTGTGTACATTGTAGTTCACGTTATATACAAGCACCAAGCATATTCTAGGACTTACTCAATAATGACAATGCTTTTCTAGCAATTTGAAGACTAGCTGGAGGGAACCCCGAAAGCTGAGCTACTTCAATGGCGTAACTCTTTTCACTTATACCTTCTTCTAGCCTATGATTCATGATGAGGTTTATCTGATCATTCTTCCCATCTATGACAGACTTGGTGATCCCTGTTTTCCAGAAACTGACTTTCTTCCTATCCAAGCCATCCTTGGTCATGAGCTCATCGATTTCTTGTCCAAAGTGGGTAGCGAAAAGTGTCCTACACCGATTTTTCTGGATCAAAGACACAAGCGTGGCATATGCAATGGCCAACCCTTCTTTCCCGCTGGTGCCTCTTCCCACTTCATCTACTATTGCAAGCGATCTCTTGGTGGCATTTTGTAAGATATTGGTGACCTCTACCATTTCCACCATAAATGTACTCAAGTCGTTGTAGAGATCGTCTGAAGCACCGATCCTCGTAAAAAGTTTGTCCACTACCCCAAGCTTACACTTGGTCGCTGGTACAAAGCATCCGATTTGTGCCAATATGACTATGATTGCATTTTGCCTCAAGAAAGTGCTTTTGCCTCCCATATTCGGACCAGATATCACCCATATAAACTGATCGTTGTTCAAATTGGTATCATTATCGGTGAAGTTTGCACCAACGCTCTTCAAACTGGACTCCACCACTATGTGTCTGCCTTCTTTGATTGCCAACTGGTTCCCTTTTAGAAACTGGGGACAGCTAAGGTTGTATTCCTTGCTCAACTTGGCAAACGATAATGTGACATCCAAGAAATCCGTTAGTCTGCTGGTACGCCTTATTTGCACTATTTGGTCGATGGTCTTGTTTCTTATATCACTGATTATCTGGGCTTCCAAATCAGTTATTTTATGGATTTGATCATTTATGTCATACTGCAATTCCTTCCACTCTGTGGACTTGTAAAGAACCATATTCTTCTTCTTGTCTTTGATGAAATCTTTGAACACATCGGCTACAACAGTCACCAGCTTGGCCTTACCGCTGATATATATCACATCATGGAAGCGTGCATGTTGCTGTTTGATTTGTATACTGAGCTTTCCGTCGATTTCGTGCACCTTGTCTTTGATCGTGTTGAACAAAGTCTGCTCCCGAGCTCTTAGATTGTCTAGATCGTCATGAAGCCTTTGAAGCAGGCCATTGTAGTCCTTCCGGACAGAAAAAACTACTGGCGGTGCATGGGCTTGTTCTTCGTATTCCTCTTCTAGTGTTAATGTTTCATATTCACTTGCCAACTTGATCTCTTGTTCATGGAACGTGTCAGATATTTCGTTTGCAAGATCTATGGGAACCACGAAATCCGTTAAAAACCGGTCTATCAATGGTCTGAACTCATTTGGGGTGTACTTCGAAAGATACTGCCGGAGCTCATAAGCACTCTTCAACCCCAGTGAGATGGTTTTCAAATGACTCACGGTATCGCCAGTTTTCAATGCCAACCTCTGGGCACTTCTGACGAAATCACCCACACTTCCGAGGCTCTCTTCCACAACAAGGCTTTCGTTGGGACACTCTATGAAAAACCTGGTAAAGTCCTGTCTGTAAGTTAACTCTTGTGTGTCCAAAATAGGAGACTTGATCCATTCCGTCAATAACCTCGTACCAGAGCTCGTGATAGTTCTCTTGATGGTGTTGAGAAGAGACCCTACGAAAAGGTTCTTCCCACTAGTCCCACTGTTCCTTTCCACCAACTCCAAGGCGTCCCTCGTTCTAGAATCCATTTGTAGATACTTGGTACTCCAATATTTCGTAGGCAAATCGAGTGATGGGTTCCTTTCAGGCAAGTTGATGTTGATGTAAGACAAGATCATATTCATAGCGGCTTCTTCACGCACATTGAGCGTCTCGACCAACTTCCTAACGTGGCTGATATTGTGTTTGAACAGCTGCTTTAAGTCATCGTACACCGTCTTATGGTACCTCAAGAAATACCGCTTGAGGTTTTGAAACTCGTTTGACCAAGCCCCCAAATCTTCATTGGTGAACTCTGTCGGTAGGATGATTTCACTGGGGTTTATTCTGGAGATGTCGGACATCATTTCTCCCAACGTGCTTTGCTGTACGTAAAAATCACCTACAGATAAATCTATCCACGATAACCCCACAGCTAGGTCCGGGTCATAGGGTATCTTTGTGCAGTTTGGCGGTAACGATAACGCCAATAGGTAGTTGTTCTCGTTGTAGTTGATGAAAGTCTCGTCCACCAACGTCCCGGGGGTCACTATTCGAGATATCCTTCTGTGGATCAACTTATTTTCCATGGCCACCTCATCGTTGACCTGATCGATGATCGCCACATTGACCTTCAAGTCCTGGACCAACATCTTGACATATTTCTGGAGCTGGACAATGGGGAACCCTGCCATGGGTATGTCGTAGTTGGTGGTCTTCCTTGTGGCCACTTTCAACCCCAATTTTTGGCCATAGATTTCTGCTTGTTCAAAGTACAACTCGTAGAAACTGCCCACTTGGATCAAACACACAGACCCGGGGTTGTCGTTCATATGCTTCTTGGATAACGAGTAAAGTGGACTCAAGCTGTTTCTCTTGGTCTTGCCGCCTCGGTCCCAGGAATTGGTTCTTTCTTCAGCGAGTACTGGCGACACGTCGCTATCGGTCTCAGTCTGATCTCGCTCGATTTTTGGCGGTTTTCGGCGGCTGGAGTAACACCTGTGCCATTGTGCCCATTTCAAACCATTTGGTGGCAGTGCCAAGTATCTGACAACTACACGTCGCCCCAAAAACGGCTTTAGCATCGGTTGTGAAATCTACAGTGGGTAACTATATTTCGCGTATAGCAATTTTTCAGTGTATGTACATTATATGAATTCTATAACTACCAGGCTAGTTTAACCATCCCTTGCAGCCCGGAGCTCCACAAAGACACCTGATCCGCTCATTATCGTTCGTTTCCCTTTCGAACTTATAATCGTAGGTCAATTCTTCGTTGGCGTCGATGTCTCTCAAGGCGTAGATCACGATTCTCTTCTTCCCGTCGACTTTGATGATTTTGGCAGTACAGCTTGGACTACAGCAGTGGTTTATAAACCGGGCTATACCTCCCTTCTTTGTGGCATCAATGACGGTGTTCTCGTCGATTCTGAACAAGTACGAAGACCCAATTCCGGTCTTCAAGTAGGATCTTTCTCTATGTTCTGCCACTTGCTGTCTGATACTCTCCCCCACATATTCGATAATCATTTCTTTGGCGGCGATAGGCTCTAAAGCATACAACCCCCAGTTATGAATGGCAGACCGGGCAAAGGACACGGGTTTTTTCCGCTTCGTCAACGAGTTCAAATTCAAAATATCCGTCTCACTTCCAATCATCTGTTTTTGTGCACTTATATCTGCTGCAAACCGTCTGTTGTTGGCCCGGTTGACTCTAGAACTGTGGAAATTGGATCCTTGTTGCCCGTTGGATTTTTCTGTATCATCGTCTTCATGTTGGATGGTTTTCAATGGCTTGTGTGCCTTCCGGCGATGTGGTAAGTATTCGATCTTATCACTATCTAAGATCTTCTTGTACTCTTCGCTCCGGAAGGAACCTGATGAAGATTCGAATCTTTCATCCAAAGGAAGAATATCCTCTTGTCCATCCTCCACAACGTCTGGCGCGTTTCTTTCGGACTCCTCAAGTTTCCAAGCCCAATACTGCAAGTTCTTGATGCTGTCATCTGGTATCACATCCTTCATGACTTCCCTAACGAGATTGAGGTCTTCGTCGTCTTTAACAACGGCCTTGAGTTGGTCAAGATGGAACTCGCTGGCAGAAAACTCGACGTCGTCTTCATAAACAGGACGTGGGTAGTCTTCTGTGGGTTGCCAGCTTTCGTCCAAGCTGGAGTAGTCCACCTCTTCCTGTAAACCTTCTTTGTCTTCTGTTTCCTCTTCTTGTTCTTCTTCCGCCTCCTGGTCTATCACACTCTCGTCTTTCACTTGCTGCTCTTCGATTGCTTGTTTCACAACACTCTTTGACGGCTCTTGTTTCTTTGCAACCTCGTCCACATCCATCTCATCACCTGAAGAATCGTACAAGAATGACTTCTTGGTTAGTTTCTTCTTCTTCAGAGGCGGCTCCTTTGTATCCAGGTTATCACTGGTCATGGCGGTAGCTGAAGAGGTCTGTCTTTTGAGTGTCGTTCCAACAGGAGTCATTGATCTACTAGACTCACCTTCGGAATCGTCAGAATTGTCGTCATAGTTAAGAGCATGCAGCATGGGGATTATGGCTCTCTTCTTTGGCTCGGATTTGGATACCGGTGGCTTCTTCCTGAAGGTGGGCAATATCTGGGACCTCCGTGCCGCTAAAACTGACAAAGCATCTTCTTTCAACTTGTTGTTGCTGTTGAGAGAAAGAGATGCCTTTACTTCTTTCTTCTGCGCAGCTTCTTTGGCTCTCAAGTCATTGATGATCTCAGGGTACTTATCGTCAGCCAAAAGGTCCAAAACCACTGGCGCAATGACTCTTTCTCTGATATCTTTTGTAAGATAAGTTTCGAAATCCTTGACCAACATATTAGTGGCTTCATTGACCACATCGATGGATTTGGCCTCGTCCGAGTTAGCTTTGTCGCCTTTAAATCCTTCTGGAATACAAAGCTCCATAATCTTCCTGTACTCGTAAAACTTGGTAGCGTCTTCTTTGTAGAAACATTTTTCACACTCTTTCAACGTGTTGAATACAATGAAAAAGCCATCTCTCTCAGCTAATATCCTGGTCCAACTGTACTTACTCAACGCTTTTTTAAGATCCAGGGAAGCGATGGTTTTGGTAGGAATATGCTTGTCCCTTATTAAGATGTAGGGTCTCGCTTTCACGTACTTCTCGAGTTCCTGTGGGAGAAAGTAACCAGGAACTTGCTTGTTGTTGCTTACTTTGGAAAGAATCGTCGTGTTAACAGTGAATCCAGGTCCTTCGTCTTCTTTTTCTTGCGGTGATTCCTCTTTAACATTAGCCTTAGGTACCGCTTCTAGCTTGGCCCTCTCTTGTTCCTCTTTTGCTTTCTGTTCTTGCCATAACTTGGCCTTCTTCTTCTTTTCTTCCTGTAACTTCTCATGGTGTGCGTGCAACTTTGTCTCGGCCGCTATGACCTTGGCATCCAAGAGCTTGTTTTTATGGTCATTCAAGTCTATCTTCACGAGTGCACCATCTAGTTTGATTCCAGACAATTTAGAGTCTTGTACCACCTGTTCAGCAAGCCTACTGGCCTTCTCGGTGCTGCCCTGGAACTTGAAAGTGATGACCCCCAAGGGAACCCCAAATTTGGAGTCGTTGATAGATCGTAAATCCTTGATTGGGTTCCCGTAACTCTTGAAGTAGTTGGAAAGGTACACTTCACTTATGGTAGCAGGAACGTCCCATAGAACCAACTCGCAAAGAGGTGGAGGTCCCAAAGAATCTTTGTCGAATACAAACTTTGTTTGCGGCAACTGCTTGAAGGGGAATTTTTTGGACCGTTTGTTTGGTTTATGCATGTAGGAGTCAAGACCACCTTGAAAAGTGATTCTGGGATCTGACACCGTCCCCACAAAATTAGGGTCGTGGTATTTGAGCTTGATACGTTTGGTCTTTTTGTCGGCTTTTGGAAGCGATTTGTCGAGCTCCGGATCGTATGCCACCTTGTAGTTCTTATGTGTTGTTTCCAGGTCTGCAGACAAAGCCTTGGCAAAGTCTGAGTGGAGCAAAAGTTTGGGGAACTTCTCATCGTGTGGGTTTATACCTGTTTGCATATCTGTGCCCAACAATTCATTTTTCGCCACGTCCAAAGACAGAGACGTGTCATTCCTATCCACCTCCGGTGTGTTAGGCTGTGGAGGCTCTTTCTTGGGTCCTGTTGTTCCGTTCGGCGTGGTCTGCGATGTTGAGCTTCCCAATTGCCGGTGAGAACTCTGCTGACGATCGTTTTTGTACGCCAGGGAGGAACGACTCTGTGGCCTATCGCCCAGTCGGCTACTGTACAGCCTGTACCCCAGACTGTGTGAGTGGCCGTTGCTGTACGGCTTCTGTCGGTGGTTGTAATTATAATCACTGTACGACATTTGTTTAGATATTAAGGAAACACAAACACGGTTCACAAAATCCGGACAAAAGAACTGAAAACGGGGTTATATAGTACAAATGGGTGGAGTTGAAGTTCTCTTCGCTGATGTCGCTCGAAAAACAGCCACTATCCAACGGCTGGGAGTTAGAATATTAAGTACGATCAAAGAACGATCCTGTATGTTTTGGCAAAGGAAAAAAAAGTGAGAAATGTGGATATGAGATTCAAACATAGGCAACCGTACGCCAATGTCACACAAAGAGATTCTGCGGGAAACCGGAGTGTTTAGTCATTTATGGTAGTATGAACTATGGTAGTATACATAACTGGGGTGCTACTGTGTGGAGGGAGAATCTATCAAGGTGATAAACAGGGTACAGCCAATGCGATGATGAAAGGAAATGAATTCTGGTGGATGGAGAAGGGGAACTCACTTTGTTCTGATGTGCTTCAAAGGACCAGACGAGTGGTAGAAGTTGGCGGAGTATTCCTTCTTTCTGAACTTTCTTTCCTTTGGCTCATAGATATAGTGGTCCCAGCCTTGACCTTCAGCAAATCTGATGGCCGCTTCTTTACTATCAAATCTCAAAGTGGTGGCATTCATAACGTCGGCAGTTCCCTGGTAACCCATCAAATCGTTTTCCCATCTGTTGCTGCCTCCGATGATATCGAAGTCTAGTCTCCATTGTCTACCATCGTTATTACTCGACTGTGTAGCAGGTTTTGATGGTTTGTAGATTCTGACGGTTCTGTTGGTGACCACTTCTGGTGCCCCGGAAACAAGCTCTTTGGCGATGAACGGATTGTGGATATCTGGAGTCAACTGCTTCAAGGAGGATGTCATGCTGAATTGACGGACAGCGTTTGCACGGCTGGCACTTTGCACCAAGCTTCTGAATGAATACATTATTGATAGGTTTTTTTTTTGACAAAATCACAATTTCTCAGTTTCTGGTTGGTTAAGTTTTTTGCACGCAGCAGCGAATCAGCGCTATAAAGTCGTGTCCCAACCGATATTACCTGTAGCCACCGAAACTATCCAAGTGGATGTGAAAACGCGATTATAATCTCTGGCTTATATTGATGAGTTTGCAAGTGAAAACTGCCATTAAAGACGTCGCTCCCGGCATCCTGGACCCATTGCCCCAGCCCTTGGTCTCCTACTGTGACAGACTTTACGGACAAAGTCTTTCGAAGCCTTTGAACCGCAAAACAGAAGTCGCTAGGTACCATCTATGTGCATACTTATCAGTTGAAAAATACGCTTCTTTATACAATCTCCCAGATCCACAATTCCGTCTAATCCCGCTACCTCCCAAGATATGCTTGAAGCTCATCGACGAGTTCAGGTCCTACATGGAGAACATAAAATCTGCAACCTCCAGCCCTGTGAAATCCCCGCTGAAAACGTCCACTATACCTCAGGGCCCTTCTCCGTTAAGAAACAAAGATATCGATGAGCCCGAGTCCCCCACACGAAGGAAACGGCGGGCCGCATCTGAGTTTGACGATAAGGACTCCGACCTGAACCCCTTCAATGACTCGGCCACGGGGCTGTCGCTGGCTGTGCTGACGCCGAAAAGAGGCAAAGGCAGGCCTTCTCTCCCGAATCGGGTCAAGAATTTCATGGGGCCATCTCCCACCAAGTCATCTCCCTTGAAACAGCTTCGAGCTGCTGCGGACGGCGGTGAAATTACCGACTCAGATGGCACCCCGGCAAATAGCCCGTTCAACATCCCTAGCAAAACCAACCCGTCCATGGCCGGTTCTTTGTCACCGTACAAAGAATTGGATCTCACTATCTCCATTCCTGACCTAATTCAACTATGCAACACTTTTTTCATCCCCGGGTACGTTACGGTGCATATAATACAGGAATTTCTCAACCAGCGATATAAATTCATCAGGAAAGGAGACTATTATTTGGCTTTTGGGTTGATATACGCTGCATATTCCAGGATCAACCATAAAATATTCACCAGTCTGAGAGAGAATGCAGAGCTGTTGATCACTCAGCTTCAGCGGCAGAAAAAGTCTACGAAAAGGACAAATGTTTCCTACTGGACCACAGTGATCAACGAGGGCGTCAGCAACCTCCCATGGATTCTTGACCTAGAGAATACCTTCATGCGTGGGGTAACAAACGGCCGCACGCGAGAGAAAGAATTGACCTACAAGCTTGGGCCCAACCACAAGAAAAAAGACACCTGTGGAGCGATGATCGGTTCCCGGTCGGACCTTCTTTCCTCAGCACAGACGGTTTATTACGAGACCTGGACGTCCAAGGTGTTGCAGCAGCTTCTGTCGGGACAGTAGTGCTGTAGCTCTCTCAGAATGTTTTTCTTTGTCCACTTTCTGACCTGAAATACCGGTTTTGGTGGTAATATCAAGCGCCAAAATGCTCGTGGAGGACTCGAATGGCCAAGGTGAAGACACTTCACCGACGCCCAAGGTAGTTGCGCCATTACGATATCTTCCAAAAACTGTACGCTAGCATTTTTGGGCATCGCGGTGCGTTCTTTTTTTGCCTCAGCACAGATCGCATCTTCAAGTATAACTTCAACAGAGTTACTGGTAGTATAAATATATCTATCCATACACAACTGCGTATTGATTCTGCTCTTGCATTTGCCTGTGTGTTACGTTTTTGAATCACATAAATCGTTTGTGTTCCACAGCCCAAATCTCAGCATTTCCTGTGTGATAACCAGTTCATAATTTTTCAAACTCCATCCATCGCCTAAACCATTGACCAAGTTCGCCATGACGAATTCGGTGATACCTACAAAAAGAAGGAAGTATGATAGGAATGGCAGCAGTATGCAGGTGGACTCTGTGTCTCCAGAACAGCAATATGATGTGTCAGAAACGTCCGACTCGGATTACTATTCAGAGTCTCCTATGACTAAGCAAGTATTCGATACAGTTACACACAACTCGACGGCGTGGCAGACAACCATGACCGAAGTGGTCCAGTGTGTGGTGTCCATCCAGTTCAGCCACGTGGCCAACTTTGACACTGAAGTGGCTACGACCAGTGAAGCTACGGGGTTCGTTGTCGATTGTGAACGAGGTTTGATTTTGACGAATAGACATGTGGTGGGACCGGGGCCTTTCTGTGGATACGCCGTATTCGATAACCATGAGGAGTCTGTGGTAAAACCAATATACCGAGACCCCATCCATGACTTCGGGTTTTTACAGTTCAATGTGACCGACATCAAATATATGAAATTGAACCAACTTGATTTAAGACCCGACCTTGCACAGGTGGGGACCGAAATCAGAGTCGTTGGTAACGACGCCGGTGAAAAGTTGTCCATCTTGTCAGGGTTCATTTCAAGATTGGACAGAAACGCTCCTGATTATGGGTCGTTGACTTACAATGATTTCAACACTGAATATATTCAGGCTGCTGCCAGTGCATCTGGAGGATCTTCGGGGTCTCCTGTGATCAATGAGGACGGTCATGCCGTGGCCTTACAAGCAGGGGGGTCTTCTCAAGCATCAACCGACTTTTTTTTGCCGGTATTCAGGCCTTTAAGAGCATTGAAATGTATACAAGAGAAGTTGCCTATCACCAGAGGTGACATTCAAGTTGAATGGCTGCTTAAACCTTATGATGAGTGTAGACGATTGGGGTTGACACCAGAGGCTGAATCAAACGCCAGATCGTTGTTCCCTGAGAAAATAGGATTGTTGGTAGCAGAAATGGTGTTACCTCAGGGACCAGCAGATGGTCTTGTGAAAGAAGGAGACACTTTGATTTCGATTAATGACGAACCTATTGCCACATTCATCAAGGTGGATGAGATCTTGGACCAAAATGTCGGGAAAGAGCTCAAGTTCGTTATTCAAAGAGGAGGCGAGGAAATGACCCAATTGATCAAGATAGGCGACCTTCACCTGTTTACCCCCGATAAGTACGTGGAAGTTGCTGGTGGTCTGTTCAATAATCTTTCGTACCAAATAGCTAGATGCTATTGTATGCCGGTGAAGGGTGTTTTCATCAACAACGCATCGGGCTCTTTTGAAGTTTCTCAATACGAAAAGAGCGGCTGGTTATTGGAGACTGTCGATAATAAGCCTGTTCCCGACTTGGACACTTTCATAGAGGTGATGAAGACTATCCCCGATTGCCACAAGGTGGTCATTTCGTACAGGCATGTTTCTGACTTACACACGGAGCTCATTTATGGGATCTACTTGGATAGACACTGGCACACCACTTTCCGAGTGGCCCAAAGAAATGACGAATCCGGACTTTGGGATTACACTACTTTACAGAAAGAGCTGGTGGCCGCATTGGAGGTGGAGCCTCGGTATGCCAAGTTCATTGATATCCCATTCGACGATGACTCCAAGGCCGAATGCTCCCAATTAGTGAGATCCATGGTCCAAATAAGAAGTTATTGCCCCATTCCGCTTGACAGTTATCCATACAAACAGCTTTTGGGCCACGGGGTCGTCATAGATGCCACCAACGGGTACGTTTTGGTCTCAAGAAGGAACATCCCCCACGATTTGATGGACGTTTTGGTCGTGTTTGCTGAATCCATAGACACTCCTGCAAAAGTGGTGTTTTTGCACCCAAACAAAAACTATGCCATTGTCAAGTATGACCCTAGAAAAATTACGGCCGATGTCAAGACGCCCAAATTCGGTACAAAGGCTTTAAGAAGAGGTGAAAAGGCCTTGTTCATTGGGTATAATGCCAATTTAAGATTAGTGACAGAGGACGTCAAGGTCAGTGCAGTATCGTCATTGAACATCCCTGCTGCCGTATATTCTCCTAGATACAGAGGTACCAACCTCCAGTGCATCTTGTTGGACAGCAAATTGTCACAAGAATGCAACACGGGAGTTTTATGTGACAACGATGGGACAGTTAGAGCCTTCTGGTTGACATATTTGGGTGAGACATCCAGAGATTTGGACGTGGATAAGACTTACAGAATGGGTCTCGATGTCACCGATGTGATGGATGTCGTCAAAACACTTGAAAGTGATCGTTTACCCTCCAATTTGAAGATAATCGATGCAGAGTTCACTTCCATGACGGTATTGCAGGGGAGAACCAGGGGGGTTTCTCAAGAATGGATCACCAAATTCGAACAAGCCTGTGAAGATGAAATATCGTTCTTATCGGTGGACAGAGTGGTTGCTTCTCCGTTAAACAGGTTGCCCATTCCTTTGAAAACCGGTGATATCCTTTTGTCAGTCAACAATACCGTTGTCAAAGAAATGAGAGACTTGAACATCATGTACGGAGCATCAGAGCTTGAGTTCAAAGTTATCAGACAAAAAGAAGAATTGGATCTTACGGTTCCCACTGTGGGCACCAATACTTTGAACACAGACCATGTTGTTTTCTGGTGTGGGGCCTCCATTCAAGCACCCCACCATGGGGTACGCCAGCAGATGGAGAAAATTCCTTCAGAAGTGTATATCACTGGCAGAGGCTTTGGAAGTCCTTCTCAACAGTACGATTTGTCTTCCATCAGTTTCATAACTCACATTGATGATAAGGAGACAAAAGACTTGGCCAGCTTCATTGATGTCATCAAGGGGATTCCTGACAATACTTACACGAAAATCAGGTTAGTCTCTTTTGACAACATTCCTGTAGCCATTTCCATGAAGACTAACTACCATTACTTCCCCACTTCAGAGTTCAAGAAAGTCGAGGGGCAATGGAAACCCATTGAACATGAAGATTAGATATGTTCGAACGCTATACCCTAGAAATTCAGTGGCCTTTATAGATTGATAAATACAACAAACTACTTTCATTTTATATTCGTCTATTTACAGTGAAATGGGAATGATACTATAATACATTATTGGTTTTGTGTTTCTTGAGTTTACTCGAGATATTTCTTCAACTTCTTAAGGTGTCCTCCCTTATCTGATACGGACACAAAGGAATCCAAATGATTCAATGAATTAGCACTGAACCTCCCGTTCCCATGATTCCTACCTGCCTGCTTTCTTTTATAACCATTACCGGTCTTGATGAACCTTTTTGCGGCAGCTTTGTGACTTTTCATTTTATTCCTGGTTTGAATCAATATGCTGGATGCACTGGGGCTTCTTTGGAACACCAACTTGGCGGTGTTGCTTATCAAGCTGCCAATCATTTTGACGTAGGTTTCAGTATAAGATTTTTCACTTTTTTTTCAGTCTCATATTCTCAAATCGAATAGTATGGGCTGTATAAAAATGGTGGTGCACGACTTTGGTGTTTATAGGGCAGCACTTACTATCAGTCCGAATCACTGGAGTACCCCAGAAGTAGAGCACTTGGATCAACTATAGGTACCTCACTTGTGGTCTCAAGGGCTCGGGTATTTTTTGGTGGATTTTCAGGGCTTTTTTCGTCCTTTTGGTCGGTATTGTTTGAGAGGTTTGGGAGTTGTGGAACGGTGGTAGATTCTCCAGTTGTTTCGGTTGATCTTGGTCTCTTTGCCACTTTTGGTGGTAGTTTAGTCACTCGTAGCTTCCCCGACCCCAATGACTTTTTATCACCCAACGGTATCCGTGTTTGGGCCTGTGCTTGGGCCTTCTTTAGCCTGTACTTTGACAATTCATTCACTTCTCTCTCCCTTTGGACCTTCTCCTTGGCCCGCTCTTGTTCCCGTAGCTCATTGTAGTAGCCTAGTGACTTTTCGTCCAACTTATACGACGAGTTCAGCGCTTCAAGTTGCTTCCTGTACTCCAATTCCTTCAACTCTGATTAGGTTAGTATACACCGATTGTGTTCCCTGAAAGTAGAAAAAACATACCTTTGCTCTCTCGTATTTGGTCTGCCAACGTCTTCCTCGGAATATCGTCGTCGTCGGCCAACTCAACCAGCTGTCTGTTCAGTTCGTCGTTGTAAGACATCTAAAACGTAAATAAACACCTAAAGTGAAAATTGCGAAATTCACTAAACGCTAGAATTATTATATTGATAGATTACTACTACATCCAAAACGTTCTAACTAGTCAGCTATTTGGTCTTTGTCTAAAGCGAAGTACCGAGGCTTTTTGAACACATGGTACTTATGGCCCCTTATACCTTTGTTTTTGAATTTTCCGGGCATTTTCAACTCGCCAGGTATCTTCTTTTCTGGCACAAAATGGTTCCCGTAAAGGAAATCAAGGTCCAGTTCTTCCTTTTCCTGTGGAGATAATAACCTGAATTTAGCCACTTGTAATTCTGTGTCGGTGATGGTAGATCTGGAGATTCTGGCATATGCCACTTTTTTCAAGTCTCTGAACATGATATATTCACACCACCTGTCCCAATCCGTACTGTCAATATCGTGCATTCGAGACTTTTCACTTGCATAGGTGAAATAATTGCCTTCGAGTGGCTTGGTCACCAAGTAACTTAAAAGCACCAACGGACGTGGCGAATCAGCCATGATTTGTTCCACGGCCAAACTTTGAAGCCTCCTGTCTTCCACGTCTTCTTCTTGTCCTGAATGGACCACCACAACGTCCACCAATTCCCCATAGATGTCCAAAGTGGCTTCTATAGCAGGTGCCAATTCTCCCACTGGCGATGGTAAAAGATGGTGTTTACTTTGAATGATTGGGAATTTGGACAAAAGTGCTGCTCCCCATGTGTGCTTGTGAGGACCGGGACCGTAATCGACGTACATGTTCAAATCCTCGGCAATTTTCTGAGTGAAGTCTCTGTTCCCTCCGATAAGCCTTTCAGTATCAGTTTCTAAGAGCCCGATGATATCCAATTCTGCATCTTGGATCAAATCTCTCATCCTGTCGTGACTGGACCACATATCATTGTCCAAACCGAAATGAACACACCAGATCCCTGCGTTGAATGCCTTCAGCTGAGGATTGTAAGGTTTGATATACTTTGCTGGTGGTGGGTACCTGTTGAAAGTCACAGCTATGGTCACAGACAACAAAAGAGATATAATCACCAAAGCTTTCTTCGCAAGGTTTCTAGCCACCAAGCCGCCTTTGTTTCCAATCCTGTAGTTGTGGTTCACCACCCCTGCCAAAACCATGGCATACGAACCAAATAAGATGATATCGGTTCTTTCTCTCAACAAAGGTCCACCTGGAACGAAAGCGTAGGCCACGATCCACACGCTAGCCAAAGACGTGGCGATGGTGAAGAAGAACCCCAATGAGAACACCACTGCAGGGTTGTAGCCTATCGTGCCCCTGAAAATGACAGGGGTGACGGAAATCAAGTAGAAGGAGAACACAGATGCCCCTGCAAACCCGTACCAATCTTCAAAGAAGTAAAGTACGCTGCAACTGGCGCCTCCGACAACGACGTTATAAGGCAAGCCACTCAATATAGAAGAGGGACCCTTCAAGGAAAATACCAATCCACAAGAAATGGCGAACACACTAATAAGAGCTCCTGTGATAGGAGTAGGTCCCGTGATTGGGAAACCCGACCAGTTCCAGAAAATCAAGGTCGAGGTGTCTGTCAAGTAGGCAAATAAACAGAAGAATAAACCACCAAATCCAGTGGCCGCTAAGAGAACAGATCCGCCAGTCGGCTTAAGTGCCTTTGTTGGTGCTTTTGGTGGCTGTGTTTTCTTCAAACTGGGAGTCAACAAACCGCCAGCAGCCCCCAAGAAAATCCCGAGGTCATTGATACCTCCGTTGGGTTTGTGCATAATGGCCCAAAGCGGATTGTTGGAGTAGTACATGAACTTAATGACGGAACTGGCCAAAAGACCAAGGACAAATGCAATCGAATAAGAAGTGAATTTCTTTGGCTGGGAAGCCAAGGACGTCAACTCACTGACAAACGATAAGATGGAGAAGAAAGTCCCAACGGATATCGACAACAACTTCTCTTTCGGCTTGTGTAACTTATAAGCACCCAAACCGAACAATACCGACACCAACCTGGGGAAAAACCGAACTCCGGAGAAGAAGGCTCTTGTGGAGGAAGACACCAAAACAAGAGGAGCCAAAAATAATACCACGATACATGCCTCGTACCCCGAAATCCCCATGTCCCACAAAGGGAAGTACCACACGCATAAGAACAACGAGGTGATAATTGACCATAGTATAAATGAGTTGACGGTGTGAATAGCAAACTCCACAAACGTGAAGTCGTCTTCCTCATCGGCAGTGGAGGCAACAGCAGCAGGCTTGGTAGGCTTGGCTGTCAGGGCCACATTGTAGGAAATAGAATCTTGGGCAATAGTGAACGTCAACTTTGAAAAGTCCACAATGGACCAGGTGTCAAAACCCACATCCAAAAGAATCAACAGCCACTCGAAGTATGCATACACAGAATAAGCACCAGGCCGGACATGCACTTTATGTTGGATGAACCAATACACCAAAGGCACTAAAGTTGCAAAAAAAGTTATGGCCGTCAAACTTCTTCCACGTCTGACCAACGATGACGTGGGGGACCAGTAGCTAGTACCGACGGTCCAGGGGATGGTCAATATAATGTAGCTGATCATGAAAATATCGTGCCAATCGTGGTCGTCGGTGGATGTGATGTAAACCCAGCCACCACATGTTAGCGTTCTTATAAGCCCACAAATCAAAGTAAACCAGCTATGATTCAAGAGGAAGTTGCAGAAGATCAACAAGAACCGGGGCCCCGAGGTCACGGCTATTAACACTTGGAACACCGATCTTTCTGGGTACCGATCTCCTATGGTTGCTGAGACACTGGGGAACCATTCGTCTGGGTACCCGAAAGACGAATTTTTGACGATTTTTTCGAAATGCAACCAACAGCCAATGATCAACGCTGCAAAGAACGCACTATAGGCAAATAATCCGTGGGCGTATGCAATATATTTGGCGTTCAAGATGATGGGGCTAGCACCGACCTTGTCGTCCGTGCTTTTGTCATTAGAACTTGTAACTGATTTTTTAACAACCATTATGGCCCAATCGAGATAACACGGGAGGTGTGGACGCGGGCAAGAAGGCGTGTAATTTGAGGACAATTAGTTCTGTTTTAGAACCCCAATGGCTGTGCTTTAAATAGTGATCAAAGTGAAAAATTCAATTGATGTTCGAAATGCTCCAGGGGACATACAAGCGAGACGTGCTTTTGAAAAACGACATTAGTTCAAATAGGAAATAAGAGAAAGAGCCAAACGACATTTCAAGGTCGTGCGAGATCCCAGCATTTCTCACCAAAAAAAAAATGAAAAATTGAGGGAGCCAGTTAAATTCGATTTAATTACAACAACTAACCAACTATAACATCATGGGTATGTGCCAACACGAGAATTGGGAAGAACATGTACACAAACACAGGAACCGAACAAACACAAAAGAGGAACTGCCACAAAGCCGTCGTGCCACAAAACACGTACGCGTCACTTGCGGGTCGATGGTAGAGCGGTTCCAATTGCCAATTGTTTGGTTCGTGATAGATGTTTTTTTTCCATCCACAATCACACGGTCAGGTGTACTAACAATGAACTAGGTTTGAGTAGTTATGAGGGCCATCCAAGACCAGAATTAGTGTCGTTCGATGACATTCTGTATGATGATTTTGATGCCGTGCAAAAAGCCAGATCTTCAATGACCAGAGAGCAATGGATCAAGACATTCGAAATCAAGGTGACTCATGATGCCTTAAGAAAGTGCAAAAGGTACCACGGGGCAGATGCCCAAAGGAACTGCAGGCCCCTTATTTTGAAATACATGAAGATGATTGAAAAGACTCCATTACAAGGGTACTTGGGATACCAAAAGAACGATCCTACTCGGTAGATTAACAGGGTTATCAAATATAACAGGTCGTTTCGCAAGTGAGTACGGCATTCTCCAGAAGTTCATGAGATCACGAGTCAGTATAGTTCTAATCGAGTCGGGTTCTCGAGTTGGGAAACGAACTGCTAACCATGGCTTGAATGTTAAAGAATATCTTTGGAAAGATATATTTATTATGTACAATTAAGAAAACATAAGGACAAAAGCCCACACACATTAGCATATAACATAATATAAATTAGAGTTACTTTTTGGGCACCTTTGGGTCCTTTCTTCAATACTACTACCTTTCGTATCCTCTCCATCGTTCCCTTGCCTCCGCAAAAGAACGCTACCGCGACGCTGGCACTACGTCCCCCTGTTGCCGCGCCATCTCTCGCTAATCCAAGAAAAAGCGTGCCCAAACCACATCCAATAACCAATGAGAATTGGCTACGCACTGAATCCGAGAACCAACAATTATTTCGAATTTTTTTCTCTGATTTAAATTTTCCAATAGAACTGAATAACATAAATGTTTCGTTTAGGTGCTACCCAAATTGCCCGGAATGCCGGTGTAAGGTATGTTACGACAAGCCCTTAGTAGCATGAAGAAGACTCTCCGATTGCGCCTGTTGTATTGGCATTCCCATACCCCAATTCAAACTGGTCTCCTTGTTAAAGTTGTTCAAAATTTGATGCAAGTTTTCCACCCCACCAATTGACCATTATACATCAGCAACCGTAGAGGATTAAAGCACCCGAACATCGCCATCTTCATTGACTCAACCCGCTTATCTCAAATACTAACTTTTTGCAGAAACTATGCCACTTTACGTGATATTGAAATGAGACTTAAGTCTATCAAGAACATTGAAAAAATCACCAACACCATGAAAATTGTTGCATCTACCAGATTAAACAAAGCCCAAAGAGCCATGGAAGCATCCAAAGTTTTCCACGAAGGTGACACCGAATTCTACAAGAACGCTGAATTAGAACAAGCTGAAAGTGAACAGAACACTTTATTAGTTGTTGTTTCCTCTGACAAAGGTTTATGTGGTTCCATTCACACCCAAATTGCCAAACACGCCAGAAAGAGAGCTGAACAATTAGGTGGTAAAGTCGATTTTGTTGCCGTTGGTGACAAGGTCAAAGTCCAATTAGCCAGAACTCATGCCGAAAAACTCAAATTGGCTTTCAACGGTGTTGGTAAAGAAGCTCCAACTTTCCATGAAGTTGCTTTGATGGCCGACGAAATCACAAAGTTGGGTCAGTACGACAACGTCGAAATCTTGTACAATAGATTCGTGACTGGTGTTTCTTTTGAACCATCCGAATTTTCTGTGTTCGCTGCCGACGCCATTGAAAAGGCCCCAGGTTTGTCCAAATATGAATTAGAAACCGAAGAAACCACTTCAACTGTTTCCGAATTCTCCTTAGCCAACTCCTTATTGACTGCCTTAGCTGAAGGTTACGCTTCTGAAGTTTCCGCCAGAAGAAATGCTATGGATAACGCATCCAAGAATGCTGGTGATATGATCAACTCCTACTCCATTTTATATAACAGAACTAGACAAGCTGTTATCACCAACGAATTGGTTGATATCATTACTGGTGCTTCTTCCTTAGATTAGGTTCTTCTTCTTTTTAATGATCAAGAAAAGAGCAGAGCTAAACAACAAAATAAGAAATATACATTCAAAATCTTTTATAAGTCTATACTCAATCCACTTTGTTGGATCCGTAAATCTTCCTGATGAACCTCAAACCTGATATCACCGCTACAGACCCACATGCTATTCCCACTAAAACTGAAACCAATGCCATATAACCAAAGTATAACAAGACACTGACAAAATCACGGATATTAAGGTGACTGAAAAAATAATAAAATGAATAAATGAAGATGTAAAGTCCAACACTGGATCCGATCCTGAACGTTAACCACTGCCAATGAGGGTTGTTGTCGATGACCAAGTTGATGAAAAGTCCGATGATTGTAGATTCTGCCACCACAACGATCAATGTTATGGTAGTCAAGAATAAAAATCCATACATGTAGTAGAATGTAGTTTTCTCCAACCAAATGGAGTTTAAAATGAACGAAAGCTCGACATAGACAATGCCAAATGGGATCAAGCCATAAATAATCATCATTATCAACGAAGTTTTGATGAATTCTGGAAGTCTCTTCTGTTGACGAGGGCGAGGGGCTAAAGTGGCCGATGGTATTGGTTCAGAATCTGTCGAAGTCCTTTCTTTGGACCACACTGATCTGTTGTTCAATTTCACTTTGTTTCCATAGAACCCACCTATCAATCCCAATGGTAGAACGATCAAAAAGAAAAGGATCAATAATACCACAATAGTGCCAAAAGGTAACGCATTACTGCTTTCTTTGGCAAACACAAAGAAGTTCAAGAAAAGCATCACCGACAACACTAGGGACGGTAAGAATCCACTGCATAAGACTGATAAAGCGTAATTCTTAGAACTGGGGTATTCGGTGTTCAAGTTATCATTATTGAACACCTTGTGGAAGATCACACCAAAGAACGATGGAATGATCCCTGATAATACGAAACAGGTCAAGGCAAACGAGGAGAATGCTCCTTGATAGTTGTTGAACTCTGTACCTTTGGCCTTATTGTAATCAAAGTGACTTTTTATAATGATCAGCAAGATGACTCCCACGCTTGCAATGATCAATTGAAGACCGGACGACACCACCACCGACAACAACAATGGGAAGGGAGGGCTTTTGGTGACCTCGCTTCTGAGGTTCTTGTACTTGCCGTCAAAGTCTTTGGTTTCAGATTTGAACACTTTCAACTCGATAATCACCACCACCAACGTCAATAGCACCAACAAAGCGATGGAGTTGAAGAAAGACACCCAATGGATTCCCTCGGATCTTTTGTTTGTTTCGTTTTCGTAGTACAACGCCCATCTGTTGGCGTGATCAATGGAATTGTCCTCTCTCCAGTAGATCGAATATGTATAAGGAATTCTTTGCACGGGTACGACACCTTTAGCGTTCTTCTTCACATTTATGGCCAAATTTTCATAGTCCTTGGACGATCCTGGACACGTTTCGTCTATGACAGACTTGGGGTACACTTCGAAACCCACAATGGTGTATAAACCCGGCTTATTCTTCTCACTGTGGTATCGTATCACCAACATGTAATGGTTGTACAAGTAGCTGATATCTTTCTGGAAGAACCCTAAGGGGAACCCGGCCGCGTAGTACTTGGCGTTTTTATTGTTGGACACAAACGTGGTGGCCCCTGGCAATCCGTCCACGGACCAGTGTACCACATACCCCTGTTTGATGAGTTTGTCGGCCCTTTTCAATTGTGCTTCCTTGGCATTGAAGTCACATAGACGTGCACATTTGACGTCCTGGCCAAACGTCAACTTGTAGTCACTCTGCCACAAACGGTCCCCTCTCAAGATCTCTCCCAACGACAAATGCAAGGGCTTTTTGCCGTCGGTATGGGGACAAACGAATTTCAAATCATAGTAGGCAAACGGTAATTGGGTGTGGTCGCTCTCGACCTTGTTTACCAATAGATCCACATGCTCTCCCTTTTCGTAGTACCGCGGAGATAGTCCAAGACCCAGTCTTAGACCCAAGTCAAACGATTGGACTGTTGCTGCGGCACACAACCACAACACCAACCGAAGTAATAACATGATCACTTGATTACTTGATCTTGCAGGTAAAAAAGATATAGTCGAAAAATTTCTCCCACGCGAATTGTTTATTTGCAAGTTGGGAAGCACGATCGCTATACGTTTGACTAAAAAAAAAAACCCTAGAATAGTACGATTGCTTACATAATGGGTAATTTCATGTTACTTTTCTTGTAAGGATTCCATGGCTTCTCGAATGAGATAGTTACCCTTGGGGTCGAGGTTTAGGGCTATGGTGAACTCTTTGATGGCCTGGAATTTGTCGTCTTGGATGTTGTACAATTGTCCAAGAAGGAAATGAACTGAGGCTTCGTCGGGTGCCAAATCTTTCAAGATCTCAAATAATTGCAACGATTGCTGGAATTGCTGCATTGTGAAAAGTAACTGTGCTTTTTTGAAAATCGGCAAAGGATTCAACGGTTGCAATTTGTTGGCAAGCTCGTATTGTCTTAATGCCAAGTTTTTCTTGCCCATTTTTTCAAGCACCATTCCAACACAACAGATCAAAATGATATTGATGGGGTTTATCGACACCGCTTTCCTGAAATGGTAGTCTGCTTTTTCGTAGTCTCCTAAATTGATGTACACCATTCCAATTCCATACAACGCGTTGTAGTGCCTCGAGTCGATCAACAACAGCACCCGGAAGTTTTCAAGCGCCATCTCGTAGTTATCATTGCTGAAATATTCATGTCCCTTAAGCGTATAAGCATAGGTAAAATTCTCGTCGTACTTTATGGATTTGGTGAAACACTTGATCGACTCATCTGGTTCTCTGCTCAAGGAAAAGAGATTCCCGATCACACACCACGTTACAGCGTGCTTGCTGTCTAGATCGTATAATTCGTTTGCCAAGTACGTGAGTTCTGTCTTTTTGTGAAGGTGCCATAATAAAGTCGAATAGTACTCCATGTCTTCCAACCTTGTTCTATCTAACTTCCGGAGCTTGATGAAGAAGATTTCACTCTGTTTATAATTGACAATCTCATAATGCAATCTCCCCAATTTACTCAATACCCAGGGGGTGTTCTTTTCTGATTCAGATAAAGATTCCAAAATCCTTATGGCTTTGTAACAGTCGTACTTACTGAAGCATTTAAAGCTTCGAGCAAAAACACTGTATAATGCCAACAAAAAACTATTGCTGCTTTCTATTTCAATGATGTTTGGATTCGGTTTCCGGTTTGGCGATTCAATCCCCCCTACACTAGATGAATGCATGTTAGAAGCAGAATTGTTCCGCTTAAGTCGTAATCTGCTGTCTTTGTCACTATTGCTTGACGGCTGGGAGATCAATCTCGATGTGATCTTGGAGTATGTGCTCTCCTTCCGTTTTTCGTTATTAGTTATTATGTTGGTGCTGTTGGTTAGGCTATTCTTCGGCTTGGTGAATTCAAAATTGTCGATATTAGCCAGTTTTCTGAGTGGTGCATTAGGCACCGGTGTGGTTTTGATTCTGGGAGTAGAAATAAATGATTCGTCAGGGTGTATAGATATATTATTGGGGCTTTGTTGGTTTTGGAATGGGCTCGTTATTTCACACAGATCTTCGTTGTAGTGTTGTTGTTGCGGAGATAGGACACTATGCGGATCTGGGTTGCTTTTGTATAATGCCTTAACTTTCAAGTTGACACCCAAACGGCACAAACTTTGGTACGCCGCAAAGTCAAATTGGTTGTACTTCAAGCAGTACGTGTAGTTCAACGAGCTGTTTTTGATATCACCGATCTTGCTGTATAGATCACCCAATAAGTGATAGATACTGGAAGAATCTGGAATGATTCGCCGTTCAGATTCATAATTGAATCTACTCGTGGCAGACTTGAAATAGTGTACGTCGAATTCGTTGGCTCGTGGATTCAATGTTGTGTCGTTGTACAAATGATTGACTTTCAATAGTTGGTATATCCCTTCCTTGTACTTCTTCAACTTCAAGCACAGCTTTCCAAAGATATAGGCGCAACCTAAGTGGTCATCCAATTCAATTAGTTTGTTGTAACATGTTTTGAATTTATTCTGTTGATACAGCACCAAGCAGTAAAGGTAAATGGAGTCCAAATTGTCCGAATCCTGGGCTAGCAATCTCTCAGCCGCAAACTCGGCGTTGGAATAGTTCAAGGTGTCGAGGGAATGGATGATTATGGACCGTAGCTGCTGAATTATAAACGGCTGATCTTGCATCTCGATGTGATGATGTGTAATTCGCAAAACAGGAGGCTAATAAAGACGGTTGAATAGGGTACACAAAAGGGCTCTTTACTTTCAACAACAAGACCTGGATGGGACGAGAAAGAAAGGCGACTTGTAGTTGTTGAGCTCCTAAAGTAGCGGTGTATTTGTAAAACCTGTTATCTTTGTTTTGATAATTCACAAACTCACCGCGAACTGTAAAATGGTGGAGCTAATGTATACGAGATGTTATACGCTGAAAATGGATCTTATAATAATACACAAAATACTTGATAGAGCATAAACACAACCCGATTCTGTTTATCTCTTCTGTTTGATGAAAAAGGTGTGGTTCCCAGACCCGTCGTTGCTGTAGGCCAAAAGTTTATCAGACTGGCGTTTTTTCTTTGAAGCGGTGGAGTTAGCACTCAAAACCCGACCATTACTGCCAGAATAGTGTATCAGTGGACTTTCCGCTTCAGGAAAGAACTCTTTGTGCTGCTCAACGGGGGTGGTGGTATTGGATGCGGCGGAAAGTTTGCCGGTGTTGATGGAAGCTGTGTTAGTAGAATTACCCACAGACCCATTGGTCAAGGCGTCTTCATTGTTGAAGGAAGGCGATCCATTGCCATTCAGTTTTGGAGACAACAAGCCTGATGCCAACAAGTAAGGTGAAGCAAACCCCCCACTGACCAGGTTGTTGACCTGTGGGGTTGACGGTCCTTTCACCGAGGTTTTGGCAGAGGTGTCGATGCTCAATTTAGGCTGACTGCTGGTGGCAGGAGAGCCCGTAGACTTCTCTTCCAAGGACTCTACCATTGGACTGTTCTCTCCCGAGGTGTTTGGATCCAAGGTATAGTTCCCAATGAAAGACGTCAATTGGGCTTCACTGAAATCGTCATCACCTCCGAAATTCTGGAAATCTCCAAAGAATCCACTTTCATTCGACTCTGGTCCGTTCCCTGCACCTCTAGCCTCATCCTTGAGTTTTGTTTCTTCCCTTGCTTTAGCCAAAAGCTCCTGGGCTTTAGCCAAACTAACAGTTGGCGTAGAACAACTACTGACAACGGGAACCGAGTCATCGATATCAATGGTAGCAGTCATCAATGCCTTCATCCAGCCCCTCATATCGTCCTGTGTATCGACTGCAAAAAAGTGGGTCTTGGGCTGGGTGAACGTCAACCCTTTCTTGAAACCTGGAGCCGGTGGTATCAATTTGAAACAGTATCTACCTAACCCGGTTGATGCTGCGTAAAGCGCCACATACTTATCCTCCCCGTCAGTGTTGATTGGGATAACCTTATGTGCAGTTATGTCGATCAACCCTCTTTCTTTCTTGTCTTTCAATGACGTGAAATACGACAACCGAGTCCCATGTAAAGTGAAGTACCTGTTTCTCCAAGATAAGTTATTACCTGACCGTTTAGACATGAAGCCAGAATAGTTGGCAGTCTTGATGGCTTCATCTGGAGTGATTTGCCTTATACCTTCTTGGAAAGCACTGGTTTTCAGTTTCTTCGACGTGGTTATATTCTTGAAATTGGTGGTGGAAGCAGTTCTTAAAGTTTTGAACCTCGATACCGTATTACTCTTAGGTGTAGAATTGTTGGACGTGTCGACAGAATCAGAAACAGACCTTTTGGACTCATCTTTGAAATCGACCTTCTTGGGTTCATCGTATTTGTAGCTGACAGATTTCAGTTTTCTTGGAGAGAATTGACTATTATCGATATCAATTTCTTCAGTACTCTGGGAAATCTCAGGAGTGGTAAACTCCTTTTGGATAGGCCCCGATATATTCCTTGTAGATCCTTGTTTCTTGAGCTTGGCTGGCGATATCAATTTATCTTGCTTCTGGTCTTGTTTCATCATCTCTTCCTTATACTCTTTCATCTTTTTGTTTTCTAACTCATCCTTCTCTCTGGAAAGGAAAGAAAACATCGAGCTGTTCCTCTTGTGATGACCGGCAGTGATCACCGAGCTATTCCTTCTGTGGTGGTAGTTATTGAGGTTTCCTCCGTTACTAAGATTGTAGTAATCTGAAGTGTTCGAAACATTTCTGCTATGAACGGAAGAATCATAGATCGAAGAAGCAGGCCTGCTCAACCCATGTCCTGGAACATTGTGATTATTGGATTGCGGACGCTGCAATACACTGGCACTGACATTTTTGTTGTTGTAGATGGACTCATTATTTGGAGCACCTTGGTTTTGGTTGTGACCACCGAATTTGAAGCCCTTGTCTAGTTTAGGAGAGGTGAGCTTAGCTTCAGCTAGATTGTCGTAACTTTGAGACTTGTTCCTTGTGTGGCCAGTTTGGTGTTGGTACGGGCTACTCAAGTTTGCAGAAGGCATTAGTTTGGAGGCCGGAGGTTGTTGTTCGTCTTGTTCTTGTTGTTGTTCATTCTGACCGTCAACTATTTTCTTCAAATTTTCAATCTCCTTGTAGACTTCGAAACGGGTCCCGAACGAGTCAATATCGAGTTCCTTCAAGTGACTCAAATCTAACTCAAACAAAATGGCTCCCGTAATCTTATGTCTTGCGAATTTACCAGCAATACTAGTGTCAAAACCCAATCCCATCGCAAAGTATGAAGTGACTTGTTTAGGGGTCCAGGTCATAGCATCTTTCGGATTCAAATCATCCGTGAGCGATAGATTAGACGGTTGACGTTTGTGCACATTGCTCGGGTTGGAACTGTGTAGATAGGAATCTGATTGCAATTCTTCCAAGGCCTTATCGATGTCATTCATGGTTTTGTTTACCGCAAAGTCTTTCTCGTTGGTGCTATCATCCACCAACAATGATTTCCCGTTGGAAGTCGAACCCCTTGAATCATTAAAGTCATTAATCTTATTATTAGTTGAATTAAGCTTTCCATTTTTTTCATTATCATTATTAAATTCGTTAACATCGTTGAGCTTGCTAGCCAATTTGCTGGAGGATTTGGGTGTTGAAGAAGCACTGGCTGCAATCTTTGTATCGATTTTATCGTTCCCAAGGGAAAGGGATTCAAAATTACTCTTCAAACGAGATACAGGTGAATTGGGAGCACTTGTCTTGATTCTAGACCTTGACCTGGATCGTAACAAGGTGACTCCTTCGTTAGGTTCATTGGCTAGCACCTGAGTGAAACTTTTGGGGTACAACCCTACATCACCAGTAGATAAGTTTTTGCCCATAAACCAGCCATCGTTATATTCACTGTCATCAGCTAACACTTGAACTTTATCACCAACCTTCAAATTCAACTCATCTCCCAACCGGGAGTTGAACTGCTTGATGCATAAGAATAAGTTGGAAGTAGCAGCGGATTCTGTCATGGTATCTTTGTGGATATTTGTTTGGATATTTGTCTGGTTATTTGTCACACGGCACCGCAGTCTGGGTTGTGATACGTGATAAATCTATCCACGAAAAGCAAAGGGCAAGTGGAACTTGAAGTAAGGAACGGAATGAGACTAAAGACTCAGATTCTAATCTTGTAGGGGGTATCACCGAAGCGTCGGGATGTATGTGTTGGATTATCCTGTTTAGATGAGAAGACTTGCTTTTGAGTTCTCACTAGTGGCAATACAAACGCGGTTAGCCACAGAACCAAGAAAAAACAACAGCGCAAGTGTGTTCGCTCAAACGTAATTTGATGGATACACTTGAGGGTTAGTCAGCGTAGAACGGTGATAAAGTGCTACTTCTGCAAAAGATAACACTGGTTTAGATTATTTGTTATTTTTTGTAGAAAAAAATACGTATAAGTATCGCACTAGTTGTCGTTCCTGGAGAAAATTTTTTTATCACACTATAATTTTGTGTCATTTTGGACGCCATAGACGACAAATTCGAATTGGCGAGGCCCAAAAATAAAGTATGGGTGTACGGGTGTATACTATTGCATATAACGATGTTTCACAAAACCCCGACGTCGTTACCGTGTCGACTACCGGTATGTGGCTGAAGCGTTTGGCGGATTCCACCGCCGTCGTCTGAAGGTTCGTACGCGCCCACCGCCAACAGACACAAAAACGGTGCCTTGGAATGAAAGGAGTTTCAGAAATGCCACATAATGTGCCAAAACATTCTCGAGAAGGAGCCGATCCCATATTTGTCGTTTCTTGTCATTGTTCTAAAGAGAACTTTTCAAGGAGAACGGTTTCGTGAAGGGTTGTGGCTACTGACGGGCAAAGGCACTGAAGGGGCGTGCAAGAGTTGGTACCATTGTATTGTAACGAGACTGGGTGGAAAATGGGCTGCCCTAGCCAACGAGAGATGTGTCTGCTTCCGGTGCCAGTTTAAGGCACCACCGGCTAAGCCGTTAAGGTGGTGTGAGTTTGTGGCCGTCAGTGTGGCCGTTGTGAACAAACTTTACTGAGTGTTCGAAACTCTGAGCGTTGTGCCCTACAAGGTTGGTATGTTTAGCAGGTTTCGCATTCGGTTTTAAATTATCCCGATTAGTACAGAGCACCATTACCAGATATCTCATGAGTGAGCTGGATAGAGATAGTTCCAACTATTTAGAATACGAGGATCTGGCGTCCGACAACCACAGGTCGTTTCCTGTACGAATCAGCACTCCTTCAGAGAATCAGGGGCCCAATCATGGGTCTCGCCCCAATCAGAACGCATCTCGGATTGTGGAGCTGATCAATGACCTCCACAGAGTCCTCAGTCGGTCGTATCACCACGGGGCCGGCGATAGTGAAGGGGTAGCGGTGTACCCGCCGGTGGTAGGCGTGCCATCTGGGGTATATAGCCCACGGGCCGTACGTTTGCTGGAGCCTTACTTGGATACGGGGGACGACTATACTTCGAGCGGTGAACAGAGCCACAATGATAGCGACGGTGATAGCGACGGTGACAGTGACAGTGACAGCGATGGTGAAAACGTCAGCGATGTGGGGAATGAACTTTCAAGTGAGTTCAACGTTCGAATCTCCGACGATGACCTGGCTGCAGAACAGATCTCTGTCCATCTCAATAACCGGTCCAGGAACGAGCTCCGAAGGAGCGAGACCATGCGGAGTGGGCTATACCGACTGAACGCCATTAAACGACGCAAACCAAATGATGATTTAGTGGAGCTTTCCGAGATGGTGGATGAATTCTACGATAAGTTCTCCACCGAGATCGCCCAGTTGACAAAAGGCATCAAGAAGATGGTCCAGACAGACCTGATGTTGTCGTGCTTCAAAAACCATTACAACCAGAGAAAGGCCGACTATTCCAGGGAAATGGACGACATACTATTGAGATCTAGGAGGAACTCGTTGTTTGTGTCAAAAAAGAGGAAGCTTGCAGAGGAAGGTGCCAAGAAACGGAAGAAGTTAAATGGCCACGGGAAAGAGGTGAGTGTACAAAAGTGTTCTTGGAAGAACGACGCCGAAGCAGCACAGGAGGTGAAAAACGAGTATAAGCAGCAAGTGCTCAATGTAACGTACAATTCATACTTTAAGACAGGTTCATCTTTTGACGTGAAATACTGCAGAACACGAATGAACTTCTTTGCCTTGGAGGTGGACTATTTCACGAACCGCGTCATGTTCTTGGTCACCATAAAGCCCACAGATGGCATGGACTACAAGCAAAGCTTGGGCGAGCTTCTCCGTTTCCTCCAGCCTGGTGAGGACACCGAGAAGTTCAGGGCTGTTCCTGCTTTGGTCGACTGGCTCGTTTCGGGGTTGGACCCAAAGGCTGACATAAACCATGACTCGGAACTATTCAATCTTATTGTGTCAGGAACTTTTGTTGATTTCCACCAGTTGGATTTCAGGACCTCCAGTTTCAAGTCTCCCGAATGGACTTCAAATTGGATGCATCTTCCACCTTTTAACAAAGTACCTTTGACAGCAATGAACCAATTTCTCAGTTCGGCGGAAGCGTGCAAGAACAAGAGGCTCAAGGTCCAGATGCTTCAAGCCAGCTTGGGAGGCGTTCTCGACTACGGACTCGAGTGGCTTTTCCCAGAAATCACCAGCGATCGATACCTAGCAATGTTGTTCAAGTTAAGAAAGATCATAGAGAAATTCGGCTTGGATGAAATGAAATTGTCAGATGCCAAAGGATTTGAGACTCTTGCGGTGTGCAAAGATTGCTTATTCAATCTCCAATCACAATGTATTCCGTTCACTTTGGATGCAGACCCATCGGTGGTGGACCAAGTTCTCTCCTACCTCGACAAACACTGCAGCCTCCCAGACGAAACGTCTAAGCTTTTGAAGAGGTGTAAAAAGACACTGGAGGAGGCTCCAGGTCTATGGTTGGGGACTATGGACCGTTCAAACGGAGACATGGCAGTTATGGTAACTAAGAAAGTGGGAACATCCAGACGATCCACGCGACCCGAGGTCGCCAGTGGGTCTCGGACACTGTTTGAGTTGGACCCTTTCACCACCGGTGGGGGCCACCAAACCTGCAAATTCTTGTAGTCTACATTTTGATAACGATCAATGAAACGATCGATGAAACGATCGATGAAACGATTAATGAAACGATTAATGAAACGATTAATGAAACGATTTATATACATGATATTTCCCGAAAGTCCAGCGTAATTTACCAGAAACCCCAGCCCCCCTTTCCTTGCACCCTATCCTCTCTTTTCTTCCTGAAGAAATCACGCTTGCATTCTCTGTAGGCATCAAAGAAATCCTGGCATACCATTCGGTCTTCCTGGTTACGCAATATGCAGTTTATAGAAGCCTGTCTACTTTGTTCACAAGGGTCGTAAAACTTCGTGGGCTCTTTGTGCACCCACCTGTACTTGTGGCGGTGGTTTTCTGGGTTGTCGGGGTAGAATTTGAAGTTCTCGACACCACCTTCGGTGAAGTTGACTTTATCTTTTTCAAGCACCACTTCGTCGGACGACGTTGGATTGGCATTTGAGCCCGTCACATCTGTAGGCGTTTGTACAACGGGAGCCTTCAACGGAGCCTCTTCTTTTGTGCTCTTTTTGTCCTTCTTGTCTTCGACCTTGTCCACCTCTGGCATTTTAAACTGGCACCACTGAAAAGTTAAAGATGCGACCTAATCATCTCTAGTTTTTTTTCTTTATTTTTACATCGAAATGTCGTTACAGGTCTTACAACCACATGAAGTGACTCCGTGTCAGAAGTGTGAAGAAAACAATGAAGCCATAGTGCATAATAGGAAAGAAAGCATCTGTAGGTCATGTTTCAACCGGTTCATGAGAGGAAAGCTCAGAAAGTCATTGCGGATGGATATTTATAAGCCCAACTCCAGAACAGGAGGGCATAAGGTGTTATTGGCATTTAAGGGGAACAACTCGGTGGTGTGCTTGGACATGGTGCAAGACTTGCTTGAGGACCAGTTCCGGAACTCTGGAAAAGTGGGGTTTGAGGTGGTGGTGTTGCACATCCAAGAAGAAGCAGAGCTGCCAGATTCTCACATACTATCCAAACTAGAAGACTTTTATGCATCACAGCCGATTAAATGCCTGTTCCAAGCCATCGGAATCGAACAGTTTCTCAAAGGAAAGGACCTCATACGTATTAGTGTCGACAAGCAATTCAATATCTTGCTCAAACCCGAAGTGAACTATACGATGGCAGATATTTTGCAGCTAATCCCTAACAAGTCATCGGTGGAAGATTTCGTGGAAATCATCCATCGGAAGCTACTCACAGAGAAAGCCAAAGAGCTAGGGTGCGGCACCATCTTGTACAACGAATCGATGAACAAATTATCGTCGTTGGTGTTATCGAGTTTGATCAAAGGAAGGGGGTCTTCCCTCCACCAAGATATCAATGATGGAAACATCGACGGTATCCACATACTCCATCCTCTTAGAGAGCTCACGGAGACGGAATTAAGGTTCTATAATGAGACCAATGACTTGAAGCAATTTGAGTACGACGCAGCTCCTTTATCGCATATCAATAAGAACTTGACCATCAACCAAATAACAGATAGATACCTACGCCAAGTGGAAACCAATGGGTACACTTCGACAATTCCCACAGTGCTTAAGATCGCCGAAAAGTTGGTGGAGCCAAGTAAGTTTGAATCCAAGGGCCACTGCAAAATTTGCAGCCAAGTGATCTACCAGGATCCCAGACAGTGGCTAAGCAAAATAACCGTCAAAGAGTCAGCCCCATTGGTGGATGAAGTGGAACGTGACTATTTGGAGCAATACCTTCGTTCCTTTGTACAGGACGTGGAGTATGACGTTTCTGATTTGAGTGTGTGCTATGGATGTTTGGTGAGTATGCAGGGAAGTGAGTCTGTGGTGTGGCCCAGTGAGAGACAGGAGATCCAAGCAACGCTTGATGAGTTTATCATTGACGACGAGGATTAGAGCCATTTGAAAGAAGGAGGAAAGAAGACCTGAGCACCAAAGTGCCAGCCTAGAGAGCCAAGAGACACAAGAGAGCTAGCCAGAGAGCTAGCCAGAGAGCTAGTCAGAGACACGTTGGTTGGAAAAGACCTTTGGTCGCCAGATCAATTGTGGTTGCTCGATCAAATTTGTGGTTGCTGTTTGGGGTCTCCAAAACTACACCTCTCTTAGAGCCGGATTTCAAATATGGCAAGAGTATTTATTTATTGTGTATTTTAGTATGCGGAAAAAATAATCCAAGATAACAATGTATGCACCCGATTTCAATGTCACTAACCCCTACGGGTTGTGGAAACAGCAGAAATCAGAGTTGTATCAGCCTCCATTGAGCGCGTATGCACCAGAGTACCCCGGCCCCACTAATTTTGGCGTCAATAATCCTTATTCTGCCAGCACACATGAAAAATTGAATCGGTTGAATCAGATCAAATATTATGGGTACAAAACGTTGAAACCCATAGGAGTGAACAAGACGATGGAACAACTTGATATGGAGAACACCGTGGCAGACACGACCATTCCTACTACCCTAGAAAACGACTTGATGGACCCCAGCTTGCAGGTGGACGTGGATGCCGATGCCGACATTGATCAAGATATGCCTAATTTAGATAGCGACGAAGATTTGAATTTGAACGAGGAGGACGAAGGGTTTATGGCGGAGGATGTCGAGTACCAGCGAGACCACAGTTTGGGGACAAGCACTATGGGCAATTCTGGAGGAGGTGGCAGAGATGTGAGTGTTGAAGATAGCATGAGTATCAGGGATGCTTCGCATAGTGGAGTGGAAGACAGTTTTACAGAGAGAACAGCAGCGGGCAGCGTTGAACCCGAAACAGGTCTGGCGTTGGGTAGCAGTGTGTTGCCGGAGATGGTGGCCAGCACTGGGACTAGTGCCACTACTGGGGCCAGTTTAAACACAGGCACCACCATTCCGTCGGTCGCCACGAACCTCACTGCCGACGTTGTGCTTGATTTCGACAAGGGCGTGCCTGGTGAAGACGGGGAGGAGGGCGACAGAAGAATTGGAGAGGAAGAGGAGGAAGAGGAAGAGGACATGGTCCTCGATGACGACCTGAGCTGAGAGGAGAAGAATCAGAATAGACTTGGTGAGAGATTGTAACGAAGTAATGAATATAAATAAGATGCAATGAGATGTGATGTTCCTATACTTGGGGCTCAGTGCCCTTCTCTGCCTTTCCATCCTTGAGTCTGATAAAATCGGCCTTACTTACCTGGAGATGGAAAGACGGCACCACCCACTTTCCACAACTACAACGACTGCCTTTCCAACTATAACCACCGATTTTAGCATGGCATTTCCCACACGCAAGCTTTCCTTCCATTTCGTCAGTCAAATTCATCCATTTCAAGGGATCCTTGAGGAAATAATGGGAACATATATCGCTGGCCTTCAAACTAGCATAGACATAGTTGCCTGACTTTTTATTGAAAGAAGACTGGTGGGAATCTTCGTCGGGCTTGGTGTGCTGCAATATTTGGGATGATTTGGCCAAAGGCTCTCTGCATATCTTACACCTAATGAACCCGGACTCCACGGTAGGATGTGGTTCAGGATCTTGCAGCTTGTGATGGCTAAACTCTTGCAGCTTCTGGTGGTTAAACTCTTGAACTGAAGATTTCACATCGTCCCCATTGAAGTTTATGAGAAACTGTTTGTACCTATCATCACTCAAATCTCCTTTGATGGACTCGAATAAACGCAACTGGTGCATGAAACCGTCGTTGATATTCAAGTCACCAGTCTTTCTCTTAATGGCATGCATCAGCTGGCTCAAAGTCAACCGGTAGTACTTTATCAAATAACAGATCAAAACGCTGGGGGCTCGACTTAATCCTTCGTGGCAGTGGATCAAGAGCGTGTTCCTGTGGCGGTCCTTGATGTTGATGTCTGCGGCATTTTCTGTGCCATACAAACAGATGTTGATGAAATCAAAGGCTGCAGGTAGTATGCCTAATAGATTGGATGTGGGTTCGTCAGTTAATGCAATCTGGAGATGCGTGCCTTTTTCTTCTGCCACCGAGGGGGGGACGGACAACGGGCCGGGCAACACCGACAACACGTGGGTGACGTTGTGTGCCTGCAAGTCGCCGTTGGTCAAGGACTCTATGGAAGAGACGAAGATGTTTCCTAGGACTCTGTGCATCGAGATGAGTAGACTTGGAAGTTTCGCACCAACCAAATCGGAGAATCTAAGCACAGACAGACGCATATATTTGAACCAAAAATGAAGCGTTTTGCCTAGGAGAACAGACAAGGGACGTATAGGTTCTTCATGACGGGTGGTAGCAGTTGCAAGACCAAGGCATGGAAACAAATCATTTATGCAGACTAAATACCCCAAACTATCAAACGATCGACAGCCTCAGCCCGAACACACGAACCAGAGCCCCACTCAGAGCTCTGTAAGCAGGTCCGCCATGCAGGCCACAAGCAAAGTAGTGTCCACAAGCTCTTGCTCACCCTTAAGCAAAACGGAACGACTGGTAGGCAGGAGGGTGAATGCCAAAGGCATGGTGACGAACGGGGTGTCCGTTAAATCGCCTACATCAGATCCATATTCTGGTGGAGGATTCTTCTCCAAGTAAGTTCTCCTGATACTGAACAAAAGGACATTTTTCCCGTCGTGTACAGCGCCTAGCCTAGCGTGGGACCGATACATAGCTCGAACCATATAGTACATACGGTCTCCCAAAACGTATGGATTGCGGTTTGTATGCAATAAGTCCACATCCAAACGATCTGGTATCTTTGCATACACAAGCACCTTCTTGTGTAGTTCCATTACAAAGGTTTTGTGGGTCAGGGGACTAAAGGTGGTAATTTTGTAATCCAATGTGGCCCGGTTTGTACCCCACAAACACAGCCAGAGTAGGTCGTGAAGGTCCATGAACTGCTGCGGCTGTGTTAGAATATTCCGAAGCATCAATAATTTCACGGCTGACGAGCGCTTGTCGGAGTACTTGTCCAAGTACTGGTCTATGCTGTCACCTTTGCGTTTAAACAACTTTTCATCAAAGATCATGTGGGGTTCGTCCATTCGTCCTTTGATGATATCTAAGAAGTCCCACACAGACTGGGGGGTCGATCCCTCACCCAATTCTCCCAACAATCTGTCCACATCCAGTGCTGATACCTGTTCTCTAAGGATAAAAGGCGATTGGGATGGGTTCGTGGCAGTAAGGTCTTGGTACAGATCGGAAGCTGCTCCACGCGCTGGTGATGGTTCCCGACTGCTGCTGGCTTTCTTGCTCTTTTGCTTGGCTCTGTGTCTGGGTCTGGCCATTGGAAGAGAGGCGGGGCCGTCAGTCTTGTATCTGGCCATTGGGGAGGTGTTTGTGGTTCGCTGCCAAACAGCTGCAAAAAGGCACGAGAACGGTGTGTCTCTACCAAAACGAACACCTGATATGAATATACAAAGTGATGAATATACAAAGTGATGAATATACAAAAGTGATGAATATGCAAAAGTGAAGATTATACAAAAGTGACGAATAACAGATAATAGTTCCCCAGAGGCCAAAAAACTCAAGGTAGGATAGTCTCAAAGGCAGGATAGTCTCAAAGGCAATTGACAGTGGCCTTTCCACAAATTTTCCCATAGAATAGTTTACTCTGGCTGGCCCTAATTCTTGCTGGTCCTGTAAAGGTGCTGGCCACTTCACAGTTGCAGTCTGTTGGTGGGGAAACAAGTTTCAACCCGCTGCAGTATAAAGGCATCTCGCTGTTCCTTCCTGATAGCCACTTACACCGTCACCACCGCACCCAAAACGGTACACGCACGACGTTCATGCCTCGGTAGCAGCCACCGATGCAACGGGCCCACATACAGGAGGCGGACTTACATTTTCAGATGCTTTTCCCATCGGAATTACGTCACAGGACCCGACCACTCCCACAGTTGCAACCAACCTGGAACCCAAAGCTTAACCCGGTGCCGGTGGGCGGCCAATGACCAATTTCCAAACATCGGCCATTAGCGTGTTGCAGTGGGGGTTGTGCCAAAAACGGCGGGCCAAAAAGCCCTAACTCCAGGATATTTCACGGGTATGATCTGACGTGGGAACAAAAGTCCGAGGCCACCCGAAACTGTCAGTTCATCCGAGCCTCAGGCCATCCGGGCCTCAGACCATAAGCCTTTGTTGGCGCCAGCGACATTGGCCACCGTGGCGGCAGCTATGGCAGGGAGCTATGGCGAGAGATATGATGGTGTTTAATGGTCAGGTTCGTAGGCCATGCAACAGCAAGAGAAAGATGCCAGGGCCGAAGATTTTGTCCGAGGAAAGGTTGGTCCGAATTGACGTTGCAGTCGGTAAAAATATTGCCACACACCCGTTTCCCCAGTTGTCACGGTACGGTGTAAGGGCTGCCATGTCTTGTTTACTCTACTGCAAGGGCCACTAAAATTGAACAAATCATAAAGTTATTTTTCAGTGTCCGAGACACTCACGACTCCGAAATCTGGGGATGGGAGCGAAATATTCTTCATACACACCACCAAAATATTGCGATTTGATTGGCCGAACAGAAACTGGCAATTTTAGTGCAACTCCAAAAACCCGCTGGAATATGGGGTTTGCCCCAATTCTGGCTGCAGTGAAGGCATTGGCGACAGCTGGCAAGCGGGTTTGTGTGGACGGGAGAGAAGAATTAGACTTTTGGGGCTAGTTCGTGTGCATGGTTGGCCACAATTTTTTATTTTATTTTTTGTACGGTTTTTTTTTTCCTTCTCACCCACACAAAATGGTTGGTGGAAATCTGATTGGCCTAATTTCACATCATTCGAATGAAAAAACTATTTAAGCACATTTTATTTCCCTGATTTTCCGTATAAGTTTTTTCTTCTTTTTTTTTTGTTGTACTTCAGTTTATTAGCATATTACTGCAAAATGTCATTGATCAACTCGGTTAAGAAATCCACCAAATTACAAGCCACCTTATTCAACAGTTTGAGAAGTTACTCTACTGCTGAACCTTCTTTGAAGCAAAGGTTGGCCGAAATCTTGCCAGAAAAGGCTGAAGAAGTCAAACAATTGAAGAAAGAATATGGTAAAACCGTCATTGGCGAAGTGTTGTTGGAACAAGCCTACGGTGGTATGAGAGGTATCAAAGGGTTAGTTTGGGAAGGTTCCGTTTTGGATCCAATTGAAGGAATCAGATTCAGAGGTAGAACTATCCCAGATATCCAAAAGGAATTGCCAAAAGCCCCAGGTGGATCCGAACCTTTACCTGAAGCTTTGTTCTGGTTATTGTTGACCGGGGAAGTTCCAAGTGAAGCACAGACCAAGGCTTTATCCGAAGAATTTGCCGCCAGATCTGCTTTGCCAAAACACGTTGAAGAGTTGATCGACAGATCTCCTTCTAACTTGCACCCAATGGCCCAATTCTCCATTGCCGTCACTGCTTTAGAATCCGAATCTCAATTCGCTAAGGCCTACGCTAAAGGTGTCCACAAATCCAAATACTGGGAATACACCTACGAAGATTCCATCGAATTATTGGCCAAATTGCCAAACATCGCCGCCAGAATCTACAGAAACGTCTTCCACGATGGTAAATTAGGTGCCGTTGACCCATCTTTAGATTACTCCGCTAACTTGGCCAACTTGTTAGGTTACGGTGGAAACCCAGAGTTCCTCGAATTGATGAGATTATACTTGACCATCCACTCCGATCACGAAGGTGGTAACGTCTCTGCCCACACCACCCACTTGGTCGGTAGTGCTTTGTCGTCTCCCTTCTTATCGTTGGCTGCTGGTTTGAACGGTTTAGCCGGTCCATTACACGGTAGAGCTAACCAAGAAGTCTTGGAATGGTTATTCAAGATGAGAGAAGAATTACACGGAGACTACTCCAAAGAAAACATCGAAAAATACTTGTGGGAAACCCTTAACGCTGGTAGAGTTGTTCCAGGTTACGGTCACGCTGTCTTGAGAAAGACCGACCCAAGATACACTGCTCAAAGAGAATTTGCTTTGAAACACATGCCAGATTACGAATTATTCAAATTGGTTTCCAACATCTACGAAGTTGCTCCAGGTGTGTTGACCAAACACGGTAAGACCAAGAACCCATGGCCAAATGTCGACTCTCACTCCGGTGTGTTATTACAATACTACGGTTTGAAGGAAGAATCTTTCTACACCGTTTTATTCGGTGTTTCCAGAGCCTTCGGTGTGTTGCCTCAATTGATCTTGGACAGAGGTATTGGTTTGCCAATTGAACGCCCTAAGTCTTTCTCCACTGAAAAGTACATCGAATTGGTTAAAAACATTGCTTAAAGAGAAATATCATGAACTATTGTTATTATTACCCAACATTGATTGTTTTGTAAACGAAGCACCAAGGTTTTTACACGTATATATTTATTTATTTATTTTCTTTAAGCCTTTGTATACCTCTGGATATGCCAATTGTGAAATATTAGGCCAATGCTGTGAAATATATGGCCAATGGTGCTGTGAAATATTTCGCATCGCTTTTGTACGATATTTTACACCACTACGATTTCAGACGATTTTACACCATCTTCCATTTCTGATGTTAAGGGCCGCCAGAACCTACGCAAACTACTCGGCGTCGTTGCACTTGCCCAAGACGAAGTTCAGCCCCAAAATCCCTAGCGGCACAGACGCTTTGGAGATCCAGGCTCGCACCACGTCTGAGTTATATCATCACCAACTAAACGCTCACAAAGATAAGCCATCGTTTATTCTCCACGACGGGCCTCCGTACGCCAACGGGGACTTGCACCTTGGACACGCGCTCAACAAAGTGCTCAAAGACATAATCAACAGGTACGAGTTGCTTTACAACGGGAAGAGGATCCAATACGTGCCGGGATGGGACTGCCATGGATTGCCGATTGAATTGAAGGTGAGTAAGCCCGAGTACTCACCCCAGGAGATACGAGCCAGATCGAGGGAGTTGGCGGAGTCGATGTCTTCTAAACAAAAAGACCAGTTTCGCAAGTTTAGTATCATGACCGACTGGAACACTATTTACAGGACGATGGACCATAAGTACGAGACTGACCAGTTAAAAGTGTTCGATAAATTGATCAAGAATAATTTGTTGACAAGGCAGTTGAAGCCTGTGTGGTATGGGTGTGACACGAACACGGCGTTGGCAGAGGCAGAATTGGAGTACAAAAAGCACAACTCCATCGCCATAACCGCCAAGTTCCCGGTGGTGGGCCAGAAACTGACGTATTTGGTGATATGGACGTCCACCCCATGGACACTTCCCGGGAACCGAGCCATATGCGTGAATTCTAACCTCCAGTACGTCAAGCTTGTCAAGGAAGGTGAAACCCTTGTGTTGCAAGAAGACTTGGTGTCTTCAATCAAAGGCCATGCCGACTACTCAGTGGAACCGTTAAACATTGACGAATTGATGAGCTACAAGTACTTGAACTTGGATGGCCAACAGTGTCCTGTTTTGCATGGCGACCATGTTAACAATAGCAGTGGTACGGGGTTGGTTCACACAGCACCAGGCCACGGAATGGAAGATTACTTGGTGGGGTTGAAACACGGGTTGGAAATTCTGTCTATTGTGGACGATTCGGGGGTGCTCATAGATCCTGTCTACCCAAAAACACCGGTCAACAGGCCCGAAACCATCAAAGAGTGCTTGAAGATCTACGGGGAAAAGGGCATCATCCATAGCGTTGACTATAAATTCACCCACAACTACCCCTACGATTGGAGGTCCAAAACGCCGGTAATCCAAAGGGCCACTCCCCAGTGGTTTATCAACGTCAATAGGATCAAAAATGCAACCTTAGAGGCCATCGACTCAGTGGAGTTCATTCCAGACGCAGGGATGAACAGATTGAAGTCTTTCATCGACAACAGGACAGAATGGTGTATCTCAAGACAAAGAGCTTGGGGTGTTCCCATACCGATTATCTACTACAAAGGAGACCCATTATACGACGTCGTCTCGTACACCATAGGGAAGTTTGAAGAGTTCGGCACTGACGATTGGTTCAATGATGATGTTGAGAAATGGTTACCTGAAAACTATGTTAGGGATAACCACTTGGACGCTGGCAAGCTAACGAAGAGCAAGGATACCATGGACGTATGGTTCGACTCGGGCACTAGCTGGACCACATTGAACGGAGACATCGCCGATGTCTACTTGGAAGGGAGTGACCAACACAGGGGGTGGTTCCAAAGTTCCATTCTCAACAAGATCATATCTACTGGTGACGGGGAAACGTTCAGGAGCGTCAGTCCGTATAAGAAAGTAGTGACACACGGCTTTATTTTGGACAAACAGAACTCCAAAATGTCCAAGTCCTTGGGGAACGTCATTGCCCCTGGTGATTTGATCGACGGGAATATGAAGATCGGGGTTCCCAAGTTGGGGATCGACGGATTACGGTTATGGATTGCGTCGTCCAATTACGCTAACGATATTTCCATCAGTAACGAGATCTTGAAGAGAGTGTTGGACAACTGCAAGAAGTTCAGGGTCACTTTCAAGTTTATCTTGGGTAACTTGAACGCCGGTGATAGTATCAAAAGCGATTACAAATCCTTGAACAACTTGGACAAGTTCATGCTTTCGGGGTTGAAGAAGTTGCAACAGGAAGCAGAGGTCAATTACAGCCAGTACAATTTCCAGAAAGTCGTCAAAGACATCAATAACCATATGAACAACGATTTATCGTCGTTTTATTTCGACATTTCCAAGGACTGTTTGTACACCGACTCGGTAGACTCCATCAAGAGGCAAAATATCCAGTATGTTTTGCGTCATGTCTTGAACACGTATATCGGCATCTTGTCTCCTATTCTTCCAGACTTGACGCAAGAAGTGTGGTTGTCGGGGGAGGAAACTATGAGCTGGCAAGAAACCTCTCCATTCAAGCTTCCATACTCGGCGTTTGAGTTGCCGGCCTCATACAGCAATTCCCAGATCGATGGACAGTTTGAGGTGTTGATGGGCCTCAGAGATGCAGTGTTCTCTGAGTTTGAATCGTTAAGGAAGGACAATAAGTTCAAGAAGAACTTGGAGTTGGACCTTCATTTTCATACCGACAACCAGGCGGTGACTGAGAATATGGAGCTCCTTGACGACTTCTTCTTGGTCTCACACGTTTCCACCGCTCCCACAGACGATGCCATTGGATCGGTGGAGTTTGGGGATATCAAAGTTTCCATAAGCTATTCCCAAAACCATAAGTGCCCTAGGTGCTGGAAATTCACGGCAGAGGAAGAAGACGCCTTGTGTGGCAAGTGCCACGCAGTGGTTGAATAAGATTCTTGTGTCACAGAACAACCATGTATATATTTTGTCTTGTAACTATAAATGAATCAACTTTTATATCATTCCACGGACTAAGACTCTTATTTCACAGAACAACCAGGTATATATTTGTCTTGTAACTATAAATGAATCAACTTTTATCTCTTCCCACTCATTAACTGGGTCAATAACTGGGAGCTGGAAGAAGTGGTGTTGACCAAACCAGGAGGTGCTCCTTGGACAGGAATGGCACTGTCAGTGGTCGGAGTCTGTACATTACCAATCAGTGAAGCCCTGGCTTGAGGCGCTTGCGTCTGTGAAGCCTGTGGAGGTAACTGGCCTGGAAGCTGGTGGGATTGTTGTGGAGTTTTCACTTGTAGATTCTGTTGCACGGGAGTAGAGAGCTGTTTCTGCAACTGTTGTAATAACATTAATTGTTGTTGCTGGTTGGAGTCCATGGCCATTTTCTGCATTTGTTGTTGCACTAAAAGTTGTTGTTGCTGAATGATTTGACGATTTTGGTACGATAAATGGTAGTTCTTTATGGGTCTTAAGACATAAGTTTCCACCACTTTCCTGGCATTGATTTTTTCCGAAGCAGTGGTTGGGTTGATCGTTCTGGTCAAGTCCTTGTTGAATTGGAATAATGGCAACGCTGGTTCAGAGTCGTAGTCTTCATCGAACTTAACCACCAACTTATTCTTTTTGCTGACCAAATTGTTCAACCCAACAGAGACGTCAACCATGAACTTGTTGTCAACCTCGTCCATCACTTCTGAATCTTCCACGAGATCTCTCTTCTTCTTCTTTGGTGCCTTTGTTGGCGTGGTGATTTGTTCTTTTTTGTCTTTGAGCACTTCACCCAAGGTCGGGAATGCCGACACGTTAGCCAATGGTGCATTATTATTAACAGCCGGTGACGCATTTGCAGCCTTGGCCCAATGTGCAGTGACAGGCAAAACAGGTTCCTTGGTGTCCTCTTTTGTAAAGCCAGCTTGACTTTGATGTTGAGCTTGTGGTTGGCTTGAAACTTGAGGTTGAGCTTGAGGTTGAGCTTGAAGTTGCGCTTGCGCAGGAATTTGACTTATATGTCCATGACTGAGGTTGCTATGCAAGTCGTCTTCCATTTCTTCATCATTGGATTCTGAACCCGCAAGATTACCGGAACTAGTCACTCTCTTCATTCCCATCTTGATACCCTGTTGCGTGGACAAGTCCTTTCTTGTGTAAGAATCGGCCTCTTCCCCTGGCTCGTGCAAGAACATACAGTTGGGGTTCTGGCATGGATGGCCTCTCAAGTAACTGGAACAATATTTGGTGGTCCCGTGAGCCGCCCTCAACACTTTGCCATCCAATAACGACCCGTCCATATCGCTGATACATCTCAGAGCATCTTCCTTCCTTGCAAAAGTGACATAAACCACCAACCCTGGGTTCAGGTGGTGATGGCTGGTGGGCCCACTGCCAGGAGCAGGCGTCTTCTTGTTGATGACGATCTTTTGAATCTTGCCATACCTACCGAAGTACCTATCGCTTCTCAAGATCGAGTGCAAATCTTCGGGGCTACAAGGAGGGTTCAAGCCCGTGACATACACCAAGTTCTTTTGCACCACACGAATGCCCGCCAAATGCTTTTTGTTGGCCAATTCGTTCTCCTTCTTTTCCTTCTCCCTTTGTTTCTTCTCTCGTTCTCTCTTCTCCCTTTTTAGTTGTTGTACTTTGTACTCCTCGGTTGTAATGGTCTTATATTCCACGGAGTTGTCGTCGTAGAGTCTCCGGCACCCCGGACACCGCCCGTTCAAATCAGGGCTTTGTTTAATGTTGTTGTAACAGAACTGACATATTTGATATCCACAAGGACATGGTTTGAAGTTCTTATCACTTATATCCATTTCCTCCACACATAACGGGCAATATTCTTCCTCATCGTCACTGATGAATGAATCGTCCACTGTAGTCATCTTGATATTCTCGACAGATTAAGTAAAATAGTGAATCACACTACGATTAGTAAAGTTCAAAGAAAATCTTTCGGTGACTTTCTCCTTCTATATGCCGCGACTTTTTGAATGGCACAAAAATCCACATAGTGACCTTGGTAGGAAGAACAATAACTCGATAAACCAATTCAACGAGCAAAAATGGCATTTATGGTGGAATTATGGGAGTCTGTGTTTACTCCAGGGACCACTCCCGCGTTAATCAAGGCCACCCATGCCAGTTTCATTCTTTTAATCTTGTCGTTGATCTCGCTCATTTATTTGTCCAGATCCATTCATTTTGTCAATCTTTTGGTGATAAGTATCTTGTTGTATGCATCGGTGATCTGGTTTGTCCACGAATTGAACCAGGCGAAGTTGAAGAGCAATGAGGAGATCGAAGAAGAGTCCAAGGAAGACGAGACCGAACAAAACAAGGAAGACGGGACCGTTGAAACCAACGAGAAGCCAAAAACTCCAGTGGAACAAACGCAGCCAACGTCGGCCGCCAAAACGTCGGCCACCAAGCCTGTGGCCTCTCCCAGAAAGAGGAAAGTTTGAAGAGAGAATAGTCTCGGAACACACTAAGTGGGGAAGGCCACAGTAAGAAGCAGCCTGGCTCTTTAATTTCCTGTATATTTATCTAGGGCACTACGTGAAAAATATAAGTGTCGAAAACCAAAAAAAATATGTACTCACTACGACCACAGGATGGGGTTTGCAGATGTTTTCCAGAAGTACATTGACAACCCCAAACTGGCAGGGTCATTGTTACTATACGAAGATGAATCCGTGGTGGTGCTAAAAGATCTCTATCCGAAATCGTTGAGACACTACCTTGTTCTTCCTAGATCACCATCGGTGACACACGTACACCCATTGAAAGCGTTGAAGGACGAGAAATTGCACGATAAGCTTCGAGATTACGTGGAGATGACCAAGCAGATGATCGTTGAGGACTTGGTGGCGTGCGGGTTGGTGCCTGAGGGCATAAAGTCGGGGGCTTCTTTTAAAGAGTCGTTTATGGTTTGTGGGGTCCACTCAATACCGTCTATGAACAATTTACACGTCCATGTGATGACCCGAGACTTCCATTCGGCCAGGTTGAAGCACAAGAAACACTACAACTCGTTCAACACCGATTTTTTCGTGCCGTTTGATAGGTTCCAAAGGCCCCCGGATCTTGGTTCTGAAGCGGGGGCTGAAAATGACACCGAATATTCAGACAGCGAGGCCGACACTATTTATTCCACGGATGAGTCAGTTGAAGACGCCCAAGTGGATGAAGCAAAGCTACACTCGTTGATCAAACTGACGCCGTTGATCTGCAGCTATTGCCAGCGACTGTTTGGCAACAAATTCAGTGAATTGAAGAAGCACTTGGACGAGGAGTTCAGGGCCAAGTTTGATACCAGCAGGGACTGCCGCCCGAACGGAATGCTGCCGTGAACCAGCTGTGAGAGGTGCAGTCTGTGTAGTGGGTTGAAACTGCTCTGTGAAATAGTCCTGGTTAATTTTGGTTACCCGGACAGACGTCTCTATAAGATCTCAAAAGTGTATGAAAAATTTTCTTCATACCAGGTGTATACTAATAAATAAATAAATAACGAAAGACCACGTAGACACTTGGGCCTTATCTCCACGCACACGCCATCTACAGGTGTGAGTGGTAAACGAAACCCAGAAATCGAAGTACCGTCTGCAGAATAGTCCATAACTTCCTTGAGGAGACTCCCTTTTATGGAATATTTTGATGATGGTTTACATTTGCAAGCTCTAGTCTCGTTAGTGCCGAAGGCAGCTAGGATGGATTATTGTCTAGGAACTGAGTCAAGCTAGCGCCAAAGGAGGCCAAGTCCTTATTTGGCACCGAACATTTGGAAGCAAAATCACAGTATTTGCACTTCCTCAAATCGGTGATCAACCTCGGACTAGTCTTGCCACTCCAGAAATCACTGGCTGCCACAACCGTGTCGTCGAGGTCCTGTTGATTGTAAACGTAGTCCAAGGTCTTGAAGTTGACTTTGGTGTTGACGTTGTGGTACTCAACTGAAACGAGATCCGACTCGAATTTCTTGAATATGTTGTAGAACTGAGACGTTCTTGCAGCAAAGTACCTCAACGTCAATGGTGTCTTCCATGTCTTTAGTAGTTGGTCATTGAGGATCATCGAGTAGTCGAATTGGTCCACTTCCTTCAAGTATTTGAAATGGGTTTCATTAAATAAGTTCGTAAAGTCGTAGCTGTCGTAACAGTCTGTGGGGGTATGGCTGTCATATGGCTCAAATCCGATAGGTTCTCCGTTGGAAAGCTTGATGAAGTCATTGAGTAGTAGTTCAGGATACTTCCGCAACAATAAGAACATCACAAGAGGACTTATGGGCTTGTCAAGGTCCTGGTTCCTGGTGGAAGCGTTTTTGCACATCATTTGGTATGACACAAAGGGATCTGTGGCCAACGTGCCAAAAAACTGCTTATAGAAGCAGACCTGCAAGTAAGAAGACTTCAACACCGAAGGTTGCGCCGGAATGAAGTTTGTCCTTCGAGTTTTGACGTCTGTTACCTTCAATTTGTAGTGGTCTTTATACCCCGACGTGATATCCTCCACGGCCGTGAAGAAGTGGCTCAAGTCCAAAATCTGGTTGGGGTTCATGTCTGCAAGTGCCTGGATCTCCTCGAACATGGTGGAGTCATTAGGATCGTTTACGTTGAATAGGTGTAAATAATCAATAACACCGCTGATGAGAACAGACTCTGGCGTCAATTTCAACAGGGCCGAGTCGAAGTCCAAGTAATTGTGCACCAACAACTCTCTTGTTTCGGACCTGAGTATAAGGGTATGTAAACGAAACATGCCACTTTCCATCCACTCGTTGGCCAAAGCACTTTCCCCATCGATAAAAGAATCCACGGATTTAGCGGCGTCACTTGCGTCCATATTCTCTGTGTCATCACCGTCCAAGTATCTCTCCCGGGGCCTGGATGCGTTCCTGTTTTGGTCGCCAAGCGCAAACACCTCCATCAACACGTTCTCAAACTCAGCAATGTTGATTTCCTCAAACGTATCAGCTTCCAACTCTTCATGATACTGTGTTCCCAAAGCAAGCGCCTCACCCTTGGGCTCCCTAAGGGACCCCGAGTAGATCGTGTAGTACTCCCGGAGCTCGCACCAGCCCTGTGTAAGCAATTTTGTCACCAGTAGTCTTGGGTTGTCGATATAGGATTGATTCGAGTTCACAGATGAGTGGAATTGGAACGGCGTTTTGGCGACATGTGAAGGCTTGACGGTGGGCAAAAAATCGTTATAGTTTAGCCTGAAGGTCTTGAACAACAGTAGGAGTTTCTCGTTTGGGATCAGGGCCACCACAGGGCCTTTTAGGAACCTATTCACCAACTCATTTGTTCGGTACATTAGTTGATTAATTATTTGGCGCGTTTTGCAACTTCATAAATGGTGTGTCTATTTTAAATAGATGCTAAGGTAGAAGAGTGAAAAAAAGAATCTATAGATACAGAACGCCGCCTGAAGCGGAAACAGAAGAAAATAGCCTAACCAACCAAATCCCAGATAAAAAGAATCATCAAACACGTCAAACAAACAAAAAGATCAGAGAATACCTCTCTTCAACTTCAAAGAGTCTCTCTTCTTTTCACTCAAGCTGATCTTGGACATGGGGAGTGTTCTGTCGTCAGGCTGGTTGAAGCTGCCGAATTCTTCCGAAGGCGTCGTGGCAGACATGAAAGGCGAGTCCAAGCTGTCGCCGGTGCCGTTGAGCGAGTTTAATGCCTGCAAATTGGCATTGTCTGTGTTAATGGTCAATGGTCTCTGACAGAATTTGGAATTGCTGGAGGACCGTGACCTATTGGCGGTGCCGAAGTTGAAGTCATCGTACTCCGTGGGGTTGGGCACCGGAGGCTGGATGGGGTTCTGCACGATTTGAATGTTGTGAAAGGGGGCAGAGCCGGGGGACGAGAACGACGACTTATTTGAAGTGGGAGGCGTCTGGTACTCCATCATCAAGTTGTTGAATCCGAACGATTGCGTGGGGGTGGTGGAGTTGCCATTGTGAGGCGAATTGGTGTTCCCGGACCGGTTGATGAACGGCTGAGGAACATAGTCCTGCATCGACTGCAAGGAGTCGGTGGACTCGTTTGTGTGTCTGATAGTGTTCAAGTTCCCCACATGCAACCAGTTACTGGTGGAACCATTGGCGACCGCCGTTTGGTTGTTGAAACTGTTGTTTCTCGTCAACGACTGCTTCCGGAGGTTGTTGTTGAGACTGGCGCTTCTGGCACCTTTGTTCTCATGGTACTGGTTGATGTTCAACTCCGTCAAAGATAAGTTGGAAATCGACGATTGTCTGACGTTGGTGCTGTAGGGGTTAGTCACCTGATTGGACGAACTGACGGTGATGGATGTGGATAACGGCAATCTGCCTTGATTGTTTTTGTTGGAGCATATTTCAATCAACCTTTTCCTGATCAACTGCAAGAATATAGGGTGGTAGTTGTTATTGTTCAACATATCCTTGTTGATTATGTGATGCTGGTCGAACACGTTGGTGGTGGAGGTGAGCGCGTTCATCAACGACACCATGGTCTCGTTGGCCACCTTGCTGACCAAGCCACTGGGCGGGATGGTGCCGGAAAATGGCGTTGTGGTGGGTAACGATAAAATGTGGCTGTACACCGACATCACCAAATGGTCGAAGTTGGGGGTGAAGTTCAACGAGTAGTTCTTCGTCACTTTGGCGTTGAAGGGCTCGTCGGCATCGGTCAAGATATCGTCGGACTCGTTGTAAGCAGGGTTGGAATATATCGATTGTTGGCCAGGCGCCGGTGGAGGCTGGAACATGCCGGATAACTGGGCATTTGCGGGGGCCTGCTGATGTGCTTGAGGAGTGTGTTGTGGAGCAAACTGGTTGAAGTAGGCAGGCGGGTCGACGGGGGTTTTCATGGTTTGGTCCAAAGGCGTAAACGGACCGGTATCCTGGAGATTCGACAAGGATTTGTTGAGTTTCAACTGCAAGTTCAAATTTTGTTTGACCATCATGGCTGTAGCGGTGTTTGGAAAGAAAAAAAAAGCGGTTTGCAAAGTAGAAATCTACTGGCTGTATTTATAAACTATGTCACAACAAACTAATGGAATGTCAGAAGAAATTACCTACAGCAAAAATATAGCAAGTGGTTCTTTGTAAGGACCGAGTGAACCTTTTTATAAAAAATACGTGGTTGGAAAAGGTAGACGCGTTTTTTTTATTAAATGTTCGTGATTTTGCAACCCCTTTTTACGGTTACCGGATTCAGGAAAAATTACATAATAGCCATAGGTGCATGGTCATTGTCTGGGAAGAATAGGCAATGAAAATCGTTGGCAGGAAAACGGTATAATTTTCTTCATGTTGGGACACACAATGTCGTGGACTTCTACTGTCGCAGAGTAGTCTCTAGCATTTAAACATCGGTGGCATTGTGTTTTAAATGGCACAGTTGGCTTTAGATTATCAGCCGGTTATCCCCCTTTGGGAAACACTTTAATCTAATCTCGCGTCAATTTAGACCTGGAGTGACGAGGCTAAACAGTCAGCGTTCAAGCATGGTGAAGTGAAACAACAAGGGAATGGCACATTTTGAAATACTACTGTGGGAAAGATGTTTCAACCGGAAATGGTGGACCTACTACCGACGCCTCATCGATTGGCAGCCGAAATAGCAGCCGAGATGCTAGGGTTATGCATTGACGTCGTAACCGGTGGGTTCTCACCGTACAACCATGATTAGGAGCTTGATTTCTGTGCATAGTTGAAAAAATTTTGGGCCATGGGAACAATGGAGTTCCGCACAATGTCATTTGTCATTTGGACTGGCACCTTGTCTGCCGGTGAGGATCCAGAAGGGCCTGTGGGGGGAGGGGGGGTTTGACCGGCTGAAGGATGCCAGCAGTTCAACACTGTCACTGGCAGAGTGGTACAAAATAGCGTCCACACCATCCACGCCAGCCTCTGCTTGGCTCTTTCTCAGCTTTCGTCTTGGTAACGCACGTTTATCGGGAGATACGTGTTGATAGCGTCGGTGGAACTGTCGATCAAGTACTCACCGTTATTCAGTTGGGGCTTTAGTATGGTGTTCTCAAACTTATTGCTGAACCGATTGTCTTTCTCTATCAAATACTCAATCCAATTGATCTGTATATCGAGGTCTTCATCCACATCCTGGTTTTGTAGTTCCCCTTGCCCAAAGTTATTATAGAACTCCTGCTTCTTCTTCTTATCGGATTCTTCCTGCAAGTCATTCTTAAAGGTCCGATTCTCTACTATCACTTTTTTGAGCGGTTGTGGAACTTGGTTTATCTGCTGACTCGTTTGGAAACTCAACGAGTGGAGCCAATCCTTGAAGCTTTCGGCGCTTTTCGTGTTGTAACTGAACGCGTCGTTGGGTTTGATGAGCCCAAGTTCCATCATCCCCTGTGCTATATCGATTGTTTGGATATCGTCATTTCGAACTTCACTAAATTTCCTACATCGTTTGAGCATTTCCGTCAACATTTTCACGTACAAGTCCGTCACCACATTCAAGGTGCTGGGCTTGCACTTATCGAAGCCCTGTGCCTTGAGGATCTGAATGATCGACACTCGGAGAAGCGAGAAATAGAACGTGTCTTCCATGGTGTGTTTGATGATATATTTTGGTTTTCAATGTGGTTTTGAGAGCACCTTCGTGCGCGACCCAGAAAATTTAGACTACCACAGACAGGCCACAGAGGCTACAGGTAGCACGCGTCACGTGACCAACGGCCCTGCACCACGTAGTTACATCTTACAGTACATTCAAGTAATATGACCTATAAACCTTGTTGTAATCTTTCACCGATTTTCTTAGAAGCGAATGATAACGCGTTGAACAACCCCTTTTCCGATAAGTCTATCTTGTTCAAGTTCAAATCTTGGCTGATCAAGTTATTTGGAGCATTGGTCACTCTGGAAACAAGCACCGCTGAATCCATTTCCAAAATGATTCCATCGTCTATGGCTTCGTCAATACAAAGACTTACCAAGTCGTATTTATCCAACACCGTCAATTTGTCAAAGGTGTTATCCAACAAGATATTCAAACTTTCATAGATATTCGACAATAATTGATAGATCAACGACTCGTTTTCGTCCTGGTTCCCAACTATTATGAACAACAAGTCGTTCACTTGTTTATACACCACCAAGTGGGAGTTGAATAACAATATATCTTGGTTTAATTTGTTGACTTTGGAGAAGATTTTCTTTTCGAAATCCAATTGCTGGGCGACACTGGTAAGCTCAGGATGCAAGTCTTGACATTGGTAGTAGTTGGCATAGAGCCTTTTGCCTTCGTTGTCTAATATTAGACACGAAGTTATGGTGTATAACGAGATGTTGCTCATGGTCAATTGATTCAGTGTGAAATATTTGTTGTGTTCGTGTCGAATAGTGCGACCCATGGTGGGACGTCGTGCGGCAACCAGAAATATAATACGCCTATGGTACCCGATGCAAGGCTGGGTCAGAGTTAAAGAATAGACAGTGTAAAGGTCAGAGAGTGTAAAGAACAGAGACCGGATCGACAACACAATTATACTTTTGCAGCTATACACTGATAACGTTTTCAATAAAGCTATGGAACGCTTGGTGACCGGGGTACTCGTTTAAGAACGCAATCGTCTCTGGTTGTTGGTACACTTTCTTCAAACCAAAGGTGAAATTGAACACCAAGGCTACGACTAACCCAACAGCGACGAGCAAAGGCCCCACCATGTTATCCAAATGCTTGGCATCTCTTTCCATAATGATTTCTCTTCTCTTCATGAAGATATAATAGCCCCAAACACCGGAGAATAACGTCAAACCAAAGTAGAAGTACGCCAAGTATTCAGACAACTGGAAACTATTGGCTTTGGAAGCAGACGAGTAGATGATGAAAGTGATGGACGACAAAAGCGTCGTCACATGCAACCATCTGTTGAAGGTTCTTTCATTGGCCAACCACACTTTAGGTTCCACCTTCAAAGGCCCTGCATTTTTGATGTAGCTTTCAGGCACCACCACTCCTGGGGGCAATTCCACCTCCTCGTCCTCCGAATCGACGTCTAACTTGTTGGCGGAGTTGGATAACGCCGCTGAAGGCACCGTTTCGAAGTCTTCAGAACTCTCATCGTTGTCGTCATCGGAATCATCGTCATCGTCGTTTTGCTTATGTAACGTTTCGGTATGACGTGAAGCCAGACCGCCCGTGGCAGTGGCCCCCAACACTGGAGACTCAACGTCGTCATCTAATAAAAGGGCCCCACTGAAGGACTTTCTCAAGTTCAAATTATTGGAATTGCTCACCATCGACTTGAACTTGTTCAAATTGTCTGTATTGTTTTCTTTCTTTATTGACTCTCTCTTGGTGGTGAAATATTGTCTTGGGTCGATCTTGATATCCTGTTCAAGCTCATTGAACCAAAATGGCACGTTATCCAAATTATCATCCTCTAAAAATAAGGTACTGATTCCGTGAATGAACTTGGAGAAGTTGGGAATCTCTTTGACAAGATGACTGTTGATCAAGTCGTCAATCCATAAGATCTTTCTATTGGAACTGAATCTTTTGACTTTGATTTCCATCACTGAGTATGGGAATTTACTGTACTCTCCAGTACGTAAATACTTTTCGAAGTTAGAATTGGAGTCAATATCAGTTCTGTGCCAATTTGAAGGGTCTCTTATGGGTCTTTGAGAATCAAACGAATCCTCTCTGATAAATAATAAGTTTGAGTCAATGGAAATCCGAATCTTGTCATCACCAGGAATTTGGAAAGCGGTTCTTTTGTAAATAGTTCTTAGCACTGGCTGCAAATTGTGTTCATAGATGAAATCACCAAATTGCTTGAAGATCTCAACGTCCGTACCTTCTTTCTTCTTCAAGAAGTTCAATTTGTGGCTGATCAAAGAGTTGATATTCTTTGGTTTGATCAACACTTTTTCATTGATGTTGAAGTTTTCGGAAGAAGGATCAAAGTTCTTCTTTTCCATAGCCACCTTGGAAACTTTCGACAAGTCACCTAACCATTTCAACCTCAAAGTGGACGAGTTGGACTGCTTGGTCAACTTGGAGTTGTAGACATCGAAATTCTGGTTATCAAAGTAAAGACAGTTGATGATTGGATCGTGCTTGTCATGGAATCCTTCACCGTCAGAATCACCGTTGTAACTATCATCATCGTCATCACTTGAACGATTGACAGTACCGTTAGAATTGAAAATTAACACAGGCAAGTGTCTTAAGATGGTGGTCTTCACTTCCATCAAGTTATCAGGGTGTATCCAGAACTTGAAGCTTTGAAAGTTGGAAGTATCGTTATCATTGAAACTGGACAACTTGCTCAAACTTTGGTTCACGTTGTAGTTCTCCCTCAAGAACTGGAACAAGGCACTGATTTTGTAAAGCAAAGGACTGTAGTCTTCCGAGTGAAATGGAAGGTTCTTCAACCGCACATTAAGTAAAGGCTTAACGGCAGACTTGGGGTGTAATCTGTCATGTTTCTTGACAATCTTGATGAACCCGGTATAGTTCAATCTCTGAAAGTGGTCCAATTCCTGAGCCAGTGAAAGAATGGCGTCTAATTGGGTCAAGAAATGGTTCAAGTCAAACTGTTTGTCCGATTCAATGGAAGATTGAAGATTATTCAACTGGTTGTTCAAATCGTCGTAGGTTTCATGCTGGAAAGAGTAGACTTTCTCCAAATTTTCGTCCAAGTAACTGACAAACTTTTGTTCATCCTTGTCATTCCAGTTATCTTGCAAGATGACATTTTCCTTTAACAATCTTTTCAACTGATTGTAGTCGATGTAGTATTCTTTCCACGGTGGGTAGATTTCTTGGCTGAGTTTGTTGCCAAACAACATCTTGGGCTTTAATGGGGCTGAAGGAGGGTCCTGGGATTGTTTTGAATCGGTAATGGCGTTATTCTCTGACATTTTAGATGTAATTTATTTTCAGTTTAAGGAAGAATTAGAAATGAACAATCAACCGGCGGATGAGATACTTTGTCCCAAACAACTAGACGTTAACACAGCTTTCTAAACCTTTCTTAAGTTGTAATTCCTACGTGGCAAACCTCGAAGAAAACACCCAACCGAACAATGAAAGGAAAAGAAAAAACGAAATGCTAAGGGAAGAATCTGGTACTTATAGCCGACGACAAACACAAGTCGTAAAAGAATAGATGGTTCCTAATTGGGAATCCTGAGATGGAACGATTTGGGCAGAATTAGGGAGAAACAGGCGGCGATGTACGGCACGAGCTGTGGTGTATTGTTGGTTAAGCGGCGGTGTAATTAATTTGGGCAGAGATAAATATGAAACGAAAAACGTGGGCCTTGGGGGAGCGTGCAGGTCCAGCTGGGAGCTGCGGCGGGGCGGGGCCGCCCCGGGTTTTGGTGTAAGGGTGTGGTGTACGGATGTGAAAAATATGCTAGTGTACATTAGTCCTGTATCAAGGAGTCAATCAATATAAACTGGTTTATCAATTCCGTCAATTCCTTTTCGAACTGGTACTCGACCTTGTTTTCGTTGGTCAAGATATCTTTTTTGATAACGCTGTCTCTCAACTTACTGAAATGGTCCATCAAATTTTTGCCCTGAATCTTGCTCGGTTTATAGTTAGGGCCCATGGAGATCAAAAGAATGGAAATCAACTTGAAAATCGGCAAAAGAAACTGGTAGTAGTTCACAAAGCTATGGGTGGAGTTGATGGACAAGTTTTGCTTGCTGAGCTCATTAATCTTGAGGTTGAACCCTAAATCGGGGTCGATATTGGAAAAGTTCAACTGCTTGAGGATCGAGAATAATTCACTTTGGATCAAATACGAACACCCTGCCCGGACTTGGCCCACTCTTATCAACAAGTTAATCACACTCTGGAAGTTAAGTAACTCGTAAAGTATAAACGAAATATCCTTCACGTTATCATCGAATACTTCGTCGATTCTCTTGATGCTCCGGATGATCAAAAGGAGCCAGTTATTCTTGGTGAGGTTGCTAATGATGAACTGATTGTCGAACTTGTTGAAAAGATGGATGATAGACTCAAGCAAGATGATCGACGTGACCCTTATCAGTCCTTCGTTGACAATGGAATCGTTGCAAAGAATCTCCAAGAACCGCAAATCGATCTCTTTGAGTATTTCGATCACTTTGATCAATAGTTTTTCACCATTGGCCTTGAAACTCTTTTGAAGAAAAATGTTCATGATGATGTACAAATCGTTCCTTAAATCAACGGTGGAGTTGCTGTTGATGACTCCCTTGTAGCAGGTGGAGAATAAGTAGATTAACCTCTCGACGAATAAATTGTCGTCTTCATAGTAGTCGAATAAGATCACACACAACGAGATCAACTCTTCACAGAATTTTGTGTTCTGGTCAAAACTTTCGTTTATCTTGGGGAGGATACTCGATAAGATCTCCAAGATGAAGTTCTGGTTCTTATCTTTGGACAAATTGCCGTCGTTGATAATGACTTCGATCAATTGAACCCACGAGTGTAAATAATCAAACTGCAAACTTTCCAATTTTTCATTGATGAAGAACTTCTTGAGGTATGTCTTGACCTCTAATAACTGAGTGGGGTCGAACTCCTCAACCCTGTTCAATTTATCTATAATCTTTTCGTCGATTATATGATCGGTGTAGTGGTTCAAAACATGGTTTATCGTTTGGATTCCTGACTTCTGGCTTGCATCCTTGGGCCTGAGTTCTTCGTATATCAAGTTGAGATTGAGCTGTTGGTATTTCTGGAAATTGAACTTTTCGAATCTTTGAAGTTTGAAGTTCAAGAGGTCCAAGAAACTCAAAATCTTATGGGATTCATTCAAAAACTTGTCTCCATTGATAAGGAGTTCCATATAATGACTCTTCTTGTAGATCAGTCCCAGTTGGGATAAACTGTGAAACTCAATGGTTAGATACTTGATAATTAAGTCCCGTAACTTACAGAAATTGAAAAACGTCAACACCGATGTCTCGTCTGACACGAATTGGTTCGAGTCGTTAATCAAGTCTCCGTCAAACTTGAAATTGTTCCATATGGTGTCCAAATCAACTTTCGTGTAATACTTGATCAATCTCTCAAACAAGTTCTCATCTTCCACCACGTAGTTCCTTAACAAGTTCAAAGTAATACCCGAACTAATGGGAATGGAGCACAATTGGTTGAAAATCTCCAATATTAAAGAGGAAAGCTTGGTGGAGTTGGCCTCAATGATATTCACCCCATTATTGTAGTCCACCTCGGATATAGAATTGAGGCTTATCATCAAATAGTAGATCAAATTATTGATAAACTCTTCTCTGTCTTCTGGCAAGATAAGGTAGTTTCCCTTGATTTCATATCCCAAAATGAAATGGGTAACGCAAGGTGGCCCATTGGAACGGGTCAAATCATGGATTAAAAACTGCAAGATTTCTTGCTTGATGGCTATATCCCCATTGATAAACTGGTTTATGAAACTGAACTTCAACTCATTGCTCTCGGCGTTGTTCACAAATAACGTAAGGAGCTTGTTTTTGATGAGCAAGTTGTCATCATCTTTGGCCTCGAAGTATTTCTGGTTGACTTGCTTCAATAGATTTAAGCTGATTCTGATAGTTTCGTCGTTGCCGCTGTTGACCAAAAGCCCCAATTTGATTATAAGCGGGATATGGAAGCTTATTATGTCAATAAGTTTGATGGTATTGAAATTGTTGGGGTAATGAATCGACAACGATGCCAACGGCGTGCCGGAAGCGTGCACGAGACTGTTGGTGGAATTGGCTCGGTGGAAACTTTGGAATATACTGCTGGGAGGCTTGCTTGTGTTGCTTGAACTGTTGGATTTGTTCTCATCTTTCAAGCCCTTCGCAGCGTAGTTGAACACGTCCTGTAAGTCAAGCATCTTTTGCAAAAGCTTCAAGGATTTGCAAACCAAAGCTTCGTCTTCTTCCTTGGAAACAATCTCAAATATCAATTTGTACGACTTTTCATCATAGAGATAGTTTAAAATGCTGATGGAGTGGTGAAGCTTGATGAAAAGGTCCAATGTTAAGCCACCGGCAAAAAAATTGGAGTAGTTGATTGGATTGCTTGACACATTGGGTAGAACGTCGATCAAGAATTTCCAGTCTATTTCTTGTAAGGACGTAAGCAACAAACCGACAATTTCATTCTGTAAAGATAGTTTTGTGGGGAAATCTGGTATCCTGTTGGAGTTGCTGAAAATCTCCGAAATAAGGAACTCAATGTATGGCCAAATACCTATCTGGTTGTTCGACCTGTACCCGTAGCCCAAATTTGTGGGGTACAAAAGGTTCAAGCGAGAGGCGCCTGTACCTTCTGGAGACGTCAACAACCTTCTCAAGAGGGCCACGAAGTTTATAACATTGGAGGAATTCACCAAATTCATACCAAAAGCAGTCTTTATGTTAACAGGGTGTTTCACAAGTTTTTGTTTATCATTAGCTGTTGCTGACAACAGAGAAGTAGGACCAACTATGGATAACCCAAGTGGCGCCATTCCACCTTTCAGCGCCAGAGCCAGGCCTGTCACCGCCAGTTGGCCCGTTGACCGAGACTCGTCTATCAACTGGTGATTCATCCACTTATCCACAATCTCCCAGATCTCGTACCTTGGCTCGTAACTATTGGTGTCCACGAAACTATTGAGCAAATGGAACATCAAGTTGACAAGTGTGCTTCTGTTCAGGTCGTTGATCAATACCACAGGGAGCTCATTAGTTTTTGCACCCAACTGAGAATTTACCACGATATCATCAAACCTTAAGAACCCGATGATTATTGGTTTGAACCGATTGAACAAGTTTTGACGGATTTCAACTGACCGTTCGGAATCATCGTTCAAGTTCTCCACCAACGATGAAATAAGCAAGCTGAATCCGGATATAAAGATGGTAGAATCCTCAGATAACTCAATCAATATGTTATTAGACACATTGTTCCCGGCTGAAGAATGTCCGAACAAGATCTCTGGCCTCTTCTGTTTTTGATTGAAATGATTATTCAAGTCGTTTTCAAAGTTTTCATTCAACGAGCTGAGGTAATAGTGCAATGAATCGATTATGGAGTCCATGCTAATCTTTGAATAATCGGTTTTCTTAAAGCTGGAGTTGTTGTTGATCAAGATCTCCCATATTTTTATGGTGGACACTATGTTGTCTTTACAAGTCAAAGAACTTAACAAAAGACAAAAGGTTGCAGTTATCAAGGGAGACGAATTGTTGATAACACCCCAATTGATGAATCCAAGCATTTCATTCTTGATTTCCTCGTCGTTCCAGATCAAAGAACATAACCGTGACCTCTCCGTGTAATTATACACGAAAGATAAGTAAAACCGCTCAAGATCGGCCCGGACATAAATTTCATCGTAGTTCAACTGTGACTCGGTATCTTTGCCGTTGGCTACGTCTAGGTTGGCACCCTTTGCGAGGTCGCTAGACTCGCCTTCTATCAATTCTTCATTGTTCCGGTTCTTGATACTCTTTTGGTGCTTGTTGATTGACGAAAGAAGATAATCTTCTTCGCTATCTCTTAGCTCTGTCAATACAATGGCTGCATGACTTATGAAATTAATGAAGAAAACGTGCCAGTAGTACGGGATGAGTTCTTCTTTGAAAACAGACGATATTGGAAGTCTTTCTGAGTATGTTTCACTTATGGCATCGGGCTTGATATTTGAACCAACATTGAAACTGTGAAATTTTATCTGAGACAAGTTGGGGAAATTTATCTGGACTAGACTTCGGAACTCACACAAGTTGTTGATTTCAAATTTTTTGATCGTTGCTTCGTTAGCGGTTTCGTTGGTGAATCTCAACAAGTTTTCAAAAACACCATAATTGGAACAAATCTGGATGTAGTTCAAAATATCGTCATTGAAATGATACTTCTCCACATTTCCACCTTGTTTACACCAAGGAATCATATTTGTCAAGAAAATAAATGTTAACAACACTTCAAAGTTCTTTAGCTTGGAATTTGACAAGTCAATCAAGTCCTCGTTCACCGTCACTAATTTATAGTCGTCCGAAAGTTTCGTCACTATTTGCTTGTGGAATCGGGCAATATCCGGGGCCGACTGTGCTGACAAGGTCGATACAATATTCAATAATGTAGGAAGGTAATGCAAAAGAATCAAATCGTTGTCGTCGACATTGGCACTTATGTGGTTGATTAGTTTTGTATAATAATCAAAGTTTTGGAAGTGCAGGGGATAGTTTTCCACCAAATTGAACGTTATTTGCCCCAAGAGTTCATGGCAATTGAACAACTGGGCCCTCGTATACTTCAATGTGCTCAAGAAAGAATCGTTTATGGTATTTGTCATAGTCAGTTTCGTAGTCAAGTCCTCCAAATTGGCGAGGATTTTGTATATTTTCAGGAACGATTGCACTATCTTTTCCCCGAATTCTTTGAAGTCCTGTACGACGAAATCCAACTGTTTCTCCGTGATCAAGTACCCCAATACGTTGAGGATATATTCGTACCTCCTGAAGAAGGTCTGCCTTCCCTGATCGATGAAGCTTATGCCGCCGATGAAGTTACTATTTGAATCTGAATCATTTGCGTAAAAAAGAAGCTCTGCTGCCGCCAACTCGTTGAATTCAAGCTCGTTGGACAAGAGGATGGCGTTTTCCACGAACTGGTCGTTCAATTTGAATTTGTCCCCGTTAGAAAACTCGATCAACGACTTGTTATCGATCAACTTCTGTTTAGACGCTTCCTGCTTTTGCGGCGTCACCAACGCCTCTTTGAGGTCATTTCTGATTATCTGTAAAGACGCCTTGTCTATGGACTGCAGGGATCGGAACTGGATCGAATTGTAACAGTCTAGGAACACGTCGTTTGACCAATTCATCGTAAAGAAGGTCAAAACGTAGATGTTTGTTTTTGAGTTTTTCATTTTTTTTTGCGCTACACCTGGAGGAAGACAATCGTGTCCCTACCGATTTACTAGAGGGTAGACAAGCAAGAGCACACAAGACCAGAAAACACCAGTGTCTAAAGACCAGCCGTTCATATAATATACAAAGGAAATCTGTTCCACAGAATCCAATAAATAAAACCTATGTAATTTGAATGTTACATCCGTCTTCTAAGCACATAGTCAATTGACTGTTCAATTTGGGAGGATATTCAGTATCGACACCCTTCAAGTCGTCAAAGATCTGGACTATTCTTGTGATGACATAAGAAGCTTCGGTCAAAGCAAACTGTTGACCCAAACAAATTCTGGGGCCCCCATTGAATGGTAAATAAGCCCAGCCCAACTTTTTGGTGCTTTCTTCGAACCATCTGTCGGGTCTAAATTCCAAAGCATCTTTGCCGTAGTATTTCGTCATTCTGTGCATAGAAAACACAGTATAAGACACCACCCCGCCCTTGGGAATGAACACCGGCGAACTTCCATCTGGGCCTCCACCACGAGGCAAGGAGGTGTTCTTGTTGGCATATCTGAAGTTCGAAGGCACTGAAGGATATAACCTTAAAGCCTCGTTGATGACCGCTTTCAAGAACTCACACTTCTTAAGGGCTTCAAAGGAAATCTCGTCGATTCTGGCATCTTCTCCAACACCGAACACTTGCTTGATTTCGTCTTTCAACCGTTGCCAGTATTGTGGGTTCCTGGCCAATTCAAACATAGTGAAACTCAATAACCCTGCAGTGGTGTCTCTACCGGCCAACAAAATGTTCAAAGCCTGGTCTCTCAACACCCGGGGATCTCTAGTTTGTTTGACCAACTCGTATAAGAAAATGTAACCGCCGTGCAGCTTTTCTTCTAACTCGTCTGTGGACGTGCTCAAGGCTTTATGGACAAAGAAATCCGTCAAGTCATGCACCACCTTGCAATCTTCCCTGAAGGAAGCAGGGTTGTAAAGGAAAGCAAACGTGTTCAACACCGTCTTTGTAGCCAACACCATCTGGGCGTCGTTGAACGACTTTGCAAATTTCAGTTTCAAAACAGGATCGCATTGTCCAGTAGGATATTTGTTGATTGAAGAATCACGCAAAGACTCCACCGATTCACCGAACAAAAACTCGGTGGCGGAGTCCAACGTCAACTTGAAGAAGAACTGCTGGAGATCGAATGGCTGTCCGTTGTACTTCTTCATGTGAGCCACCAAGTTCTGCACATGAGGCTCCAACATTTTCACGTGTGCTACCTGTTCTCTAGCAAATTGGGGACGCAACATAGCCCGGGAGTCTTTCCACCCATGGCCATCCAACGTAAAGATCCCGTCCCCCAATAATGGGAGAAAATGCTTGTGTCTGATGCCCAATTCGAAATCGTTGAACTGGGTGCCCAAAATGGCCTTGACGTTCTCTGGCTCTCTGGTGTTCACCCACTCGGTCATGGCGATATAAACCTTAGCAGTGTCACCGATAGCGTTTTCAAACCGCTCGTGGGAGAAGTAAGCAAACATCCCGGTTCTTTTCTTTTCAATCAATTGTTTGGCGGTCTTAAACCCGTAACAACCATCAGACGGTTGGCTGTGGAAAGGTTTGCACCCCAATTTTTTGGCATGGTACCGTAACAAGATGGTGTTGATGATCTTGTACACCACCACCACGGCTACGAGCACGCCTACCCAGGAGTTGCTGATATTTTCGAGTGATTCGGGGATATTTGACAACATGTTTGCAGGCGAATAAAAAATAGCGAAATAGAGAAAAACGCTGCTTATATAGCATTTTGATCTACTCATGTGAAGATCCCATACTCCGAAACTGCGAGTGTGTCCGGCATATAACCGCGACGTTTGCCACGAATTTGTGCATGTTGAGCCTGTTGCGCATGGTTGTGCCTGTTCTCTGGTCTATATGCAGGCATACCCTCACATGCACCCGCCGTAACCTGCAAAGTTACCCCCATCTCTAATTTATCGAGGGGACCACAAGCTTTGAGAGATGTTAAGCTTTGAACGTGAAGATTTTGTAGTTGTTGGATTTGTGAAATGGTGGGGGGTCGATTATCTTCTGAAGATATGGCCGGGTGGTCTAGAGGAGGAGGGGGTGAAAAGGGCCGCTCCGTTTTTGGCGTTCATCTTGCTGCAGAATTGTAGGTTTTGTCAATTTCACAAGAAATTGCATTTGTGGAGAAACACCGATTATGTCAGCGCACTAGATAGAGTTGGGTAAGCCCCAAAACGGTCATTCTGAAAGACTAAACAACACTAGATCCAAACAGATTTATCAGGTATGAGTGGATTTCCTGAGAGATCGGTTTCGGAGATTTGAAATTCGTAGCTTAGGTGCAAATGGCAGTACATTGGGCTGAAGAAATTGAGCTACATTCTTGAGCGATGAGCTATTAAGAGATTCAGCGATTGAACAGATAAGCTACTGAACCGATAAGCCACTGAAAAGATAAGCTACTGAACAGATAAGCTGGGAAAGATTCTCTAAGTGTTGGGCCTCTAGATTAACCTGAGCTACCGGGCTTCTAATCTTTCAACTGATCCTATCTTTAAACTGATCTATTTCACTTTTAGTCATAAGCCATCTTCTAATCTACACTCTCTCAAAATCTATCTCAAAATCAATGTGTATAATAAATAACCTAACTCCCTATACAGTTGGACCAGCAGCTTGAACTTCGGAGGTGGCTTGGTCAGAGTATTTGGTGAAGTTTTCCACAAACTTACCTGCCAAACTCGAAACTTCCTTGACGAAAGAAGCTTCACCTTCAGTCCATGCGTTGGTTGGGTTCAAGATTTCACTTGGAACACCTGGACATGACTTGGGCACATTCAAGTTGAAGGTTGGGAAAGTCTCGTACTCCACCTTGCTCAATTCACCAGAGTGAATGGCGTTCAAAATAGCTCTGGTGTATTTCAAAGGACATCTCTTACCACCTCTAGCGGCAGAAGAACCAACCCACCCGGTGTTCAATAACCAGGCGTTGGCGTTGTGCTTGGAAATCTTTTCAGATAATTGCTTGGCGTACTTCATTGGGTGCAAAACCAAGAAAGGTTGACCGAAACATGCAGAGAAGGTGGCTTGTGGTTCAGTGACACCTTCTTCTGTACCAGCCATCTTGGAGGTGTACCCACTGATGAAATGGTACATCACTTGTTCGTTGGTCAACTTGGAAACTGGAGGTAACACTCCAGAAGCGTCACACGTCAACAAAATGATGTTGGTTGGGTGTGTGTCGGCCAAACAAGGAAGCTTGGCAGATGGGATGAAGTCGATTGGGTAAGCACATCTGGTGTTTTCGGTGATGGCGGAGTTTTCGTAGTCCACCACCTTGGTGACGGGGTCGTACACAACGTTTTCCAAAATGGCACCGAATTTGATGGAGTTGAAAATTTCCGGCTCTTTTTCAGCAGAAAGATCAAGGCACTTGGCGTAACACCCACCTTCGATGTTGAACACCCCGTTGTCGGACCAACAATGTTCGTCGTCACCGATCAATTTTCTGTTGGGGTCGGCGGAAAGGGTGGTCTTACCGGTACCACTCAAACCAAAGAACAAAGTCACGTCTCCGTTTTTGGTACCTTGGTTACACGAAGAATGTAAAGTCAACACTTGGTGCTTGATTGGCATCAAGTAGAACATCACGGTGAAGATCCCTTTCTTCATTTCCCCGGCGTACTCCGTACCCAAGATAACCATCTCCATATCTTTGAAGTTAATTTCCACAGAGGTGGAAGAGGTCATACCTTTGGTGTGGACGTTGGCTGGGAATTGCCCGGCGTTGTAGATGGTGAAGTCTGGTTCACCGAAGTTTTTCAATTCCTCTTCCGTTGGTCTGATCAACATGTTGGTCATGAAAAGAGCATGGTAGGCTCTGGCACAAAGAATTCTGACCTTGATTCTGTATCTTGGATCCCACCCGGCGTAAGCATCCACAACGAACAACTTTTCTCTTGTTCTTAAGTAGTCCAAGGCTCTGGATCTACTGATTTTCCAGGTCAACTCGTCCACTTGCTTGTTGACAGGTCCCCACCAAATGTGTTCGGAGGAGGTTTCTTCATCGACAATTCTCTTGTCTTTTGGCGATCTACCGGTTTTGTTACCGGAGTAGGCCATAAGGGCTCCAGTGGAGGAGATAACGGTTCCTTTCTCTAACAACCCATCTTCGTATAAAGTTGGGGCTGGAGCATTGTGACGAAGAATCACTTCTTCGTTAAGGGACAACTTTTTGATCACTGGATCAGGGTTGGTCTTGATAGATGGATGACTATCGAAATTAATACTTGAAGCAACTGGAGGAGCCATTTTTGATATTGTTTATTTAACTAGTTTGTAGAAGCTGAGTTAGTGTCAATAAAAACCAAATCATTGGGGATTTGGTGTTCCTTTTATACTTTTCCCAGGCTGGCATTTTTGTATGGGGGAAAGGTTGGTTCATGCCTGGGGTGCCCCGGTGAAATGGAACTTTTTCTTATATGGTGATGTCCTGCACACAAGCCCCATTAAAGGCAATTTCCTGGGGAAATAGGACTATTTCGGAATGGTGCTTGGTGTGTGAGACAGCCCGGACGAAAATGGAATAGGCGCATGGATGGTGGACACCGGTCGTGTGCACACGGGGCCCGGGGAAAAGGAACTTCCATTCCTTGCCCTGCGGGCTCTGCCCAAAGCTGGGCCGAGCCCTGGCGGTAAAGTTGCTTCCCGGGACGGGCAAAATCATATGTCAGTTTCAGGGTGTTGGTTCGGATGGTCATTCACACATGACGGCACCGATAGGGGAGAATGCTAATTTTGTTTACAAACAGAAACTATAACACAAACAGCGACCCGTCACAAATAGGGACCCGCCACAAATAGGGACCCGAACGCAAATAGCACCCGAACGCAAATAGGGATCACAAAGCAACATAAAAGGAGGCCCCAGGGCGGAAGAAGTAGGAAACTGAAGGGACTACAGCTACACGGCTGAGCTTCCTTCACGTTGAAGGTGAGGGACTTTTGGAGCCGAAACCGCAACCAAAAACACTGTTGGTAAAATCTCTTGTGATTTTGCACCTACTTGCTTTTTCTTTTTGTAACAGTTGGGTTTGTGTTATCATCACCAGCTCTAGTACCCCCTTGTAGTAGTTCCCTTCTGTGTGCACGAGTTTCCCCAGAAAATAGACTGTCGTTGGGTCCGAAATGCACCGGTCATGCTGGCCGGGTATGAACTTAGCCAAGCAGCGCGGCGTGCCCCTACCAAAAGTAACCTTATCAACGTCTATTAGTTTCTATACACTATTGTTTCCTTCAAAAAGTATCGGAGCTCTTTTGGTCGTAATTCTCGTAGTAATACTTCCATTCATGGAACCCGATATCCTTTATCCCACTGATGTTCCCGGACTTGTCGTCGTTGACACCTATAATCATACATTTGTTGACACTCAGAATGGAATCGTTCTTGAATAACGTTATGCCACTGCAAATAAGCCCGTACTTAAATATCTCTGTCAAATTGGAGTACGAAGGGTCAATCACTGGAGCCACTATGCCTCCAATATCGACATCTACTTTTGTGTTTGTGTCTGGGGAATCCGAGACGGTCCCGGTTTGCGCTTCCTCCATGAACGGATAAAACATCGAAAAAGACGACCTGTTAGTAAATAAAATGACAGACCCTATGACCGTCTGATTTGTCGGCTCTAACGCAATGATGATCCGCACCCCATCATGGACATCGTTGGCACTGTTCATGTGTTTAATGGCTTGTCTGTAGATGTTCTGGATAAAATCGTTTTCGTCCTTGGATTGTTGGAGCTTTGACGATTCCAAGCCGTTTTTGTCGTCCTCTTCTAACACCACCGCAGACTCTTGTTCACGTTTGATGTCGGTGTCGTTGTGTTGATTGTTTCGGTTGATGAGGTTCATCAATTTGTCAGGATCGTTGCAGATATCGAACCGGACCCCCACAATCATCAACTCTCTGAAGATCTTTCGGGGCACTTGCCAATTGCTCAAGTCATTGAGCACCATAATATGCTTTTTTTGGTGTGCGTTCGAAACGTCCCATCCGAAGTTGTTCATGAACGAGATGATCTTGCTGTTGGCGGTGGTCCCGGTCAAGTTGGAGTCGGTGGGGAGCACCAATAACGGTAATGAATGTCCCAACGAGAGCGAGGCACATTTCTGTTCCTTTGAAAGGTACCGTATGGCCCTCGTATGAAGATTCTTCCCTATGCTTTGCAACCTCTTGGTTTTATCAACGAGTATGTACATGATGCTACCAGTTTTCTCCACAGACGAGTCAGGGCCCTCAACTTCGTTGACACACGTCAAAATCGCCCCGTAAAGAATATTCAACGACGAGTTTCTAACCACAAAGTGTTTTTGCAGCCGTTTGTTGAACGCCAAAAACTCATAGAGCTTCTTGTAAAAACCGTCGTCCTGGTAGTTTATACTGCCCCTTTTGGAACTTGAAATACCCTGATCTGAAGTGTCAAAGTTGTTGTTCTTAATAAGCGTCACGAGACTATTCCAGTCCCTTTCGAGGTCAAACTCATCCACAAGCCATCTCCTTTTGATGACGCCGTTCCGTTTACCTTTTGTGGGAGTGGAGCCCGATTCTTCGGTTAACCTTCGTTTCTTGGTACGTCCAATATACTTCTTTTCGCCGGGAATGCACCCTTCGGCCGCAAAGTCCCCCATAAGCACACTCACCAACTCTCTCAAAGCATTATCTGTGTAATCGTAAGTACATAGATAAGCACTGCCGATACTCTTGTTGTAGAAGAAGTCGTACGGAGACGAAGATGCCACCAAAATCAACGGCTTCGTGAGCTGCGAATAGGTTTGGCCCGTATTGTTGAACAGTGCAGGGTTGGCTCCGCAAAGCACAGAAACGTACTTCACAATTCCTATCTGGTACATATTCCTTGAGGCTTCTGATGTCACCACAATCACAATCTTGGACATCTCGATCAACTTCTCATGCAAGGATGTGAGACCGTTGGCGGTGTAGGTGGTATGGAGCACATTGTAGGGATTTTTCACGTCTTTATTGGTCGGATGGCTGGCCAACAAATTCCCAAACTCTTTGAACACATCTTCGCCGTTGTACAATTGAGAATCCAGTTCTTCTTTTTTGGCCGACGGTGTGGTGGGGCGGTTTACCGGGTTCAATAGCGGCGTCAAGATCAAGATATTGTTGGTCTCTGTGTTTGCAGGGTTCTTGGCCGCTTTGTCTTTGTTCAAGAATTTCGTCAACGGTAAAGCATCGGGGTAATCTCGCACAAGCGTTATGGACCGACGATAAGCCAACTGGGCCAATTTCTGGTGCTTGTCCCATATCTCGGGACTCACGTCTTTTATGAGCTGCAAGTCTTCGCTTTTGGCGGACTCTTCTCCTTTAGGGAACAACTGGTCCCATGTAGGCATCCGTTCTTGTAACGTTCGTATGCGAGACAAAGACGTCAACACAATATCTTCGTCCAAATTGCCGTTGATCAAGGCCTTTCTCATGGATTCCACCGCCTCGTCCTGAAGCTTCTGTTCATGACAGACCAAAATCAAATCACACCCCGCATAAAGCGCCAAAATGACACCCTGGCCCAACCCTATGGAATGATGTAAAGCGTCCATCTCCAAACATTCACTAATCACCACGCCGTTGAACTTCAATTCCGACCTGAGCAACTGGTTGATAATCACCGGCGACAAGCATGCATGGATTTCATCGGGGCTGATGGTGGGCACCCCACACCCTGCAGCGGAGATGCCGTCCAATCTCAGTTCCTTGATCAACTCTGCAAACGGCACGGCGTTAAAGTGCTTCACCTGGTCCAAAGAGTCCCCCAACATTGGCAATTCGAGAAACGAGTCCACACTGGCGTTCCCTATCCCAGGGAAATGCTTTCCAAACGTAAACAATCCGCCGTCCCTGAATCCTCGAGCACATGCCCGGCCATTTTTCACCACATCGGCCACAGTGGTCCCGAAACTCCGAACCCCGACAAGTTGATGCGATAACTTCGTCACCACGTCCAAAACCGGGCCAAATATGATGTGTAGCCCGATCTGCCTCAACTCCACTGCCATGGCTTTCAGCACCTCGTACACAATCTCGGTGTCGCCAATGGCGGAAAGGGCCATGGCCCCGGGAAACTGGGTCAAGTATTCATCGTCGAACAACGAATTGAGAATCCCGCCTTCTTGGTCTATGGCAAACATCAAGGGATACGTGTAGTTCCCTTGGGTGTGGGCGATGTATTGTAGGTCTCTGATCAATTTTGTCATTTGTTTTACCGACACGGCGTTCTTTTTGGAGAGAATGATTGTGGACACTTTGTGATCCACAATCAAATGGTACGCCTGTGACGTGACCCCTTGGCCCTCAAACCCGCCACAAAGGAGCTGCCCGACGTTGATGTTGGCTTTGTCCTCCGGAGACATCATAATGTTTTTTTTTCTGGTTCGAGTATTTTTAGTATTCGCACTGTTGGGTGCAAATACACCTAGGGTCTACAGAGCTCAGACGCAAGTAGAGCTAATAGAGTTTACATAGAGTCAACAATGGGGACGAGTTTCCTTTCAGCGTTACAAGTATGGTCTAGTCGTGGACGGGCAGCTTGTACTATTTTCTACAAACTATTATCAAGTTACAAAACGGGCATCAAATTGTCTTTTTTTTTTTAGTTCCCTCACTGTTGACAGCTCACCAAAACGTCCCCGCGATAAGATCATTAAATTTTAAATTAGCGTTTTACCACACAACCAATGCCATTAGTTCGTACGTATCTTTCAACGCAACAAACGCCTTTGGTCATTAGACTAACCAGCGCTAGTTCCATTCTCAGTCAAAGCGGCAATCACCGCAGGAGCCATTGTGGGGGGTACAATTGCTCTCGTCAACAATCGAGAAAGGCTTTTGGAATTTGGAGAACAATTGTTCCAAGGAGGTGCCGATTTCTGCAGAAACCAGCTCAAAGAACGCAAAAAGGGCGTGCTATTCGCTGCGGATATCCACGACGGCGAGTACGAGGATTATGAAACAGACACCGACCCCGAAGACGCTTTTGAGGACGAATTTGACCCGGAAACAGATTTCTTAGATAGTGAGGTGTCGACCCCAAACACCACCGACGTGGAATGGGATAACGACTTGGACGTGGAGTCATTGGACTGAATCAAAACGTGGCACAGGGTCGTGTTGGATTTTGGAATGGGCCAACATAGGATTGGGGGTTGGACAACATAGGATTTGGGGTAGAAAAAAATACACACGCAGGTATTATTTGGTCTTTTCTCTTTTCTCTGTTATTTCTCTTCTACCTTATGTCTCTCTTCTTTCTCTCCCTTCTCTCCCTTGTTTCTTTCTCTTGTTTCTGGTACGGCAATCGCCCCAGGTCTAGCTCAAAACTGCCAAGACCACCACCAACACAAAAACACACAAAGCAATCAACAAAATACAACTCCATTTGCCCTTCTTTCTCTGATATTCGTGGGCCTTATTCAATTCTCTCGACGCCTGTTGAGTGTTACTGCTCAATTGGGCTATATTATCCTCGACCAAGTCCAAGTTTTCTCCCTGCTGGTGTACCAACGCCCCTAAATCTTTGAAGATAGAGTTCACCTCCATAATCCCTTCCGCGGCCTGCTCTATCTCCCGGTTCCGCTCTTCCGTCAACATCCGGTGGTATTGGAGTTCTGTTTCGTCTATGAGATCCTGCGATTGCACCTGTTCCTGGACTTGCACTTGCTGTTGCTGTGTTTGTTGTTGGGCCGGCGTTTCTTTCTTTTCCAGCGATATCAAAGGCGTCGTCTCGTCTGCCACCGGATTTGCCCGCTTCTTTTCGTTGTACTCCTTGAAAGACTTGGTGTACTGTCGGTGGAGCTCGCTATACTCGTTCACTAATCGTTCTTGTATAACGATTTGTTTATTTGTAATGTCAAACTTCTTTCCTGTTTTCTCGTCTGAATTCTTATTGATAAGGCCACTGATATGAGACAAAAGCTTCCGGATTCCTTTCTGTAGGTCATTAAGGTTCCCCGTGAGCGAGTCCAAGCTTTCCCGGGCCTTCAAGTTGTCTCTTTTGGTGCCAATACTTTTTCTCTGAGCTTCGAATTGGGAAATTAGGTTACCGAACACTTGTAATTGGCTGGCGGTGTTGCCGATGATTTTGTCGAGTTCGCCTTGTGCTGGACTTTGATTATCAGAGCTGCCTAGCGCAGACTTTCCGACAGCAGTCTGTGATTCTAGGTCTATGTTAGCAAAGGACATGGTATTATCGTTATCGTTTATTGAGTTTCGTTTGTACTTTTTTACGTTTTTTTTGAGTGCGGCTTTCAGTTTTTGGCGATAGTTGAACTTGAGAAATTTGGGGTATTGAGAACAGATGTTTCAGATACGTCTAACAACTGCCAAACTTTAAATGTGACGTGTGGGACACAAGCTTATTAGTCAAGGGCTGTGTAGAAACGGCCATAATGTTCTCGTTACTGCATGCAACTGTCTGTGTCTCTATTAGTTCAGGTAGAAAATTGTGATGCATGACTACTCCCAGTTGGCCACGATAACCGGAATTGTTCAGCTTGAAGTTGGAAGTAGCAAATGGTGAGAATATAATTACGGTTAATACAAGTAGTGCCACTGCAAGAAGTGGAATCGTCAAAGAAACGGCTTGAGCCTTTTTGAGATCAATGGCCCAAGTTATATCGCCAGAAATTTGCCGGCAACTGACTTAGCAGAGGCAAGAGACTCCATTGAAAGTTTGCAAGCGTTTTCCGAGGCTTAAGACAGGAACAAAGAGGTGAATTCTCCGCCAGAGGCAAAGGCCTTGGCATTGCTGTAGGACTCAACGTGGTGATTTTCCACCAGGTCTGTTTCGGCCAGGATTGTTGTGAGTTGGTTATATCTTTCCGGAGCCAACTAGGTGCTTTGAAGGTACTCTAAGTCACTCTATGCTGCCGACTAGCAGAACTTGATGTCAGGAAACTTTAAGTAGAAGCTATCGGGGTCTATTGGAACAAACGACACGAGGAACCCGAAAATTGACCGAAAGGTGTCAAGCTTGGAAAGCGAAAGCGATACCTCGCCAGCCTTTAAGTTTCAAGCATTGTTCGGGTCGTCTTGTCTCGGTGTTCAAAAATCTTAGCAAAATGGTTCTGGCCCTCCAATGTCTTGTAAAATAGAGCTATGGAGGTCCCTGAATGCGGTGAGACTGCTTCACAATGGGAAATAGCCATTTGTGTTTTACTCATTGCTATTTGTGGCCATTTGTGTGTACTCCTTGCCATTTGTACTCATTGACCACGGTTGTGCCTCTTCTATGTAAAAAGATAGTCGTTCTTCTGCCTGTCGTCGTTTTCGCAACCATCGCTACGCGTTGGAATTCTTATATAATCATCGCGATCGCGTTCCCACTGTTATTTTTTAAATATCACTTTTTATCTATCCCTTCAACTATCTTCAAAACTCATGCTGTCCAAAAGTGAGAGGCTAGAGAAGCTCAAAAGGCTCACAGAGGCCCGCAGAAAAGGCAAGGTTATAGAGTCCGACTCGGAAGTCGACGACGTGTACGACGAAGTCGATGAAGAAACATTCAGAGCTCACAAACGAAACCAAATGATGAACGACGATTTTATTGTGGACGACGACGGAGAAGGATACGTCGACAACGGGGCCGATGAGTGGGACAACAAGAATACCTATAGTGACGAAGAAGGCGAAGAAGACGTGAAACTGGGAAATAAACGTCAAAGGGTAAAAAAGGCGGTGAAAGTAGGTAAGACATCCCAGATCAACAACTTCTTCAAGCCCAAGGGGTTCGACTTGTCCGCCAAGAAACAGAAGGTAGAGGTCGCCGACGCAGACATTGACGATATTTTGAACGATTTCGACGGTGGGGCTCCGGCCCCTAAGAAGCCGAGGGTGAATATGTTTGCTAAAAAGAGCCCTGTGGCCGCCGCTGCTAGAACTAGCCATTTCAACAGGGGCATCCGTCCGAAATCCAACTTGGCTTCAGTGGGCTCGGTGAGCTCTGACGCTATGGCGGAAGACTCACTCGACTACAAGGACCAGCCTTCGTCGCCGATAAAGACCGACAAAATAGACGACGTGGACGCGTTTGCCGACACCCCATTGGATCCCACGCCAGAGCCTAAAGAGGCCTCAAAAGAACCGCAGCCTGTGGACGAAGTGGAAGACGAGTCTGACGACGACATTGTGGTGGCCAGAAGACCAAGGGCATCGGCTGCCGCCAATAGACCACAAGTCACCAATATTGCGTCTGTCAAAGCAGCACCTGTTACTTCTTCTCCCCCTCCAAAACAAGAAGTTTCTTCTCCAGGAGCCAATTATACAGACAAGTTAGACCACGACGATGTCACCAGCTCCGATGATACATTTAAGATGTACTGGCTAGACTTCTGTGAAGTAGAGCTGACGTTGTTCCTTTTCGGGAAGATTCAGACCAAAGAAGGGAAACTAGTGTCTGGAGCCGTACAGGTTGATGGAATGGCCAGAGAGTTGTTCTTCTTACCCAGACCATACAGAAAAGTTGACGGGGAGGATGATTTAGAAGACGAGGTCACCCCCGAGGATGTGGCCGAAGAGATCGTTCCTCTTTTATTGGATAAGTACAACTTGCAGAATATCCGGTCCAAACCTGAAAAGATGAAGTATGCCTTCGAATTGCCTGGTGTTCCCAAAGAATCGGAGTATCTCAAAGTCTTGCTCCCGTTCAAAACGCCCAAAAACAAACACGTCCCCATTCCATCAGAACTAGAAGGGTCCACCTTCAGCCATGTTTTCGGAGGGAAGACCAATATGTTTGAGTCCTTCGTCATCCAAAGGAATATCATGGGCCCCTGTTGGTTGGAGATTGCCAAGGGCGACTTTTCCAAGATCAGGAACTCCACACATTGTCAGGTTGAAGTTTCAGTGAGTTCTCCCAATTTCATCAAGCCTATCCAGGAAAGGAACCTCCCGCCACCAAATTTGACGGTGTTGTCGATCTCGGTGCAAACGGTGATGAATGCAAAATTGAACAAGCAGGAGATCGCCTCTGTTTCGGTGGGGACCTACAGAAACTTACCCCAAGATGCTCCAATTGACGAGAGTCTCCAGCCAGAAGGATTAGTGACTTTGGTTAGGCCCGTCAATGCGCCTTCGTTCCCCCCAGGATTGTCCCAATTAGCTCAAAAACAGGGCATGAACTTGCGTACTTTCCCCAACGAGAAGGCTTTGTTGAATTGCTTATCGGGAATAATCAAGAGCCAGGATCCTGACGTTTTTGTGGGCCACAGACTTGAAAACATCTCCTTAGACGTGTTGGTTCACAGGATGTACGATTTGAAGGTGACAACATGGTCTAATTTGGGGCGGCGGAACAGGAAGGCATGGCCCGACAGATTTGGTAAGGGCTCTGGGTTCAACAATAACCTTCAAATCAGAGAAGTTTTTCACGGAAGATTACTCTGTGATATTGCCAATGAACTAGGCCAATCTTTGACTCCAAAATGTCAGTCTTGGGATTTGCCTGAAATGTACGACGTGGTGTGTCATAAGAAGCATGCTGTGTTGGAGGTCAATTTCAACAACCCCAAATACTTTGAAGACTCCAGTTTCCTTTTAATGGCCCTCAAAGACAATGCCGTTAATTGTACGATTGCAGCCGAGATATCGTTCGCCATACAGATATTATCGTTATCAAAGCAGTTGACGAATTTGGCAGGGAACGCTTGGTCCCAAACTCTTTATGGTACAAGGGCTGGGAGAAACGAGTACATTTTATTACATGAATTCCACAGGAACAACTACATTTGTCCCGACAAAGAAGACCGGTTCCACAAAAACACCAGCAATACCCAACAAGCCAAGTTGGAGTCCACCGAAGATGATGCAACGAATGTTACGTCCAACAAGAAACCAAAATATCAAGGGGGGTTGGTTTTCGAGCCAGAAAAGGGTCTCCACAAGAACTATATTTTGGTGATGGATTTCAATTCTTTGTACCCAAGTATCATCCAAGAGTTCAATATTTGTTTCACAACCGTCGACAGAGACCGGTACAATGTGACACACGATGAAGACAAGGATCTTCCGTCCCTCCCAGAATCTGATTCTGCCGATGGGGTTTTGCCCAAATTGTTGAACACATTGGTCAGTCGTCGTCGGGAAGTGAAGAAGCTTTTGAAAGACCCCAAAAACACACCGGCAGAGAAAGCACAATACGACATCAAGCAGCAGGCATTGAAGTTGACAGCAAACTCCATGTATGGGTGTTTAGGGTATGTGAACTCGAGGTTTTACGCCAAACCTTTGGCCATGTTGGTGACAAATAAGGGAAGAGAGATTTTGATGGATACCAGGCAATTGGCAGAGTCTATTGGGTTGAGAGTCGTTTATGGAGACACAGACTCGGTGATGATTGACACCGGGGTCACCGAGTTCAATGAGGCTATCAAGATTGGGAATGAGTTCAAGGTGCAGGTTAATGAACGGTACAAGCTTTTGGAATTGGATATCGATAATGCCTACAAGCGAATTCTCTTGCATGCCAAAAAGAAGTATGCAGCCATGGATGTCAGTATTGACAAGAAGACCGGTAAGGAGATCTTGAAGTTGGAAGTGAAGGGGCTCGATATGAGACGTCGTGAGTACTGTCAGTTGTCAAAAGATATATCGACGTTCATTTTGAACAAGATTTTACTCGATGCAGACTCAGAGGAGGCTTTGACGCAGATTTACGAGTACCTTGAAGAAATGGCCAACAAAATCAAAGCCAACGAAATCCCCTTGGACAAGTACAAGATCAACACCAAATTGTCAAAGGATCCTTCCCAGTACCCTGGAGCCAAAAGTATGCCACAAGTGCAAGTGGCATTGAGATTGAGAGACCAAGGAAAAGTGGTTAAAGCCGGCAGTGTGATCACATATGTGATAACAGCTCCAGCGGGCGAAGAAGATACATCTACTCCAGCAGAAAGAGCCAGATCGCTACAAGAGGCCATGAACAAAGCATCAGGCTTGAAACCAGACCCGCAATTCTACTTGGAGAAGCAAATATTTGCCCCAGTTGAAAGATTGTTGGAAAGAATTGACGGGGTTGATATGGTCCGCGTGGCAGAGTGCCTTTCCATCGATACAAGAAAGTATATCTTAAAGGTACGGAATGGAGACGCCATGAACGATTTCAGCCAGATCGAGTCCAACATTTCAGACACCGAACGGTTTAGACAGGCCAGTCATTTGCTCTTAAGCTGCAAATGTGGCCACAAATTCCGCTTCGGAGGCATCCAGCCATCGAATGATTACAAGATCGCTTTCAACGGTGTTTCCTGCAATAAGTGCCAGCACACTTTTAGTGCTTTGAAAATGAATGCCCAACTCGAGGCCACCATAAGGAACCACATCGCTGCCTACTATGCCGGATGGTTGGTGTGTGACGATGCTGCCTGTGGAATAACCACCAGACAGATCAGCGTTTATGGAAGAAGGTGTATTGGGAGTTCCGGGAAGGCCTATGGGTGCAAAGGAGTTATGCGGTATAAGTACAGTGACAAAGCGTTGTACAATCAGCTTCTTTACTTCGAGGCAATCTTTGACGTGGACAAAGCCAAGAAGCTCAAGCTCAGGCCTTTGGCAGAACAATCTGGCGAGAACGCTCCAGCCAAGTTGGCGGTGGGGACTTTGGAAGCGTTGACAGAGCAGAACAGAGAGCTTTTTGCAACCAGTCGGAAAGTAGTACAAAAGTACCTCAGTGACTGTGGACGGCGGTACGTGGATATGGGCTCCATTTTTGAGTTCATGAACGTGCTGAAGATTTAGGAGAATTGTGTATTGGATAGTTAATGTTAGTTACAAGCAAGCGATGTAGAGGGATCCGACTTTTAGTATGCTCCTGTAGTGGCTCTCATCCTATATGCAGTACTGCTGTAACCAGTAACTCCCCGAGATTTATGTGCAGGACCGCGCTCGACAGTCGCAGCCTCGATATTTCTTTCCCTCACCTCGTTTACACAAAGGAACTCACCCAGTACAAAACATCTACTTTCAGACGGCATCAATCACCGGCTGGCGATGAATATCAATCAGCAAAACAACCAGGCTAATGGTCTGGGCTCCCATTCTTTTCCACAGCCCGGGCAGCAGCAGTTCCACGGGGCGCTGGGCCCTCAACATCAACAACAACAACATCATCCACAACAACAAGAAAGAGGCGGCTTACCAATGCAGCTTCCTCCCCAGCTAGCCAACTTGACCCCCGAGCAAATCCAGCAGCTAAGGCTGCAGCCGCAGTTCCAGCAGCTCCTCCGAAACCACATGCGGCAGCAAATGTTTCAACAACAGCAGCAGCAGCAACAACAGCAGCAGGGAAACGCCAGTAATATCCCGCAGCACATGCAACAGCCGCCAATGCAGCATTCGCCTATGCAGCAGGCGCCCATGGTGGTGCCACCACAGCAGCAGCACATGGGGGCTATGGCACAAGGCCAGGTGCAGCATGGTAAAGGAATGATGGGCATGATGGGGAATCAAGGGATGGGGCCAGGCCCCATGCGGACCCAGAATCCTATGATGGGAGCTGGCGTAGGAGTTCCAGGGCAAGGGGTGCCTATGGGCCCAGGAGGTGCTAGAGCAAGAGGCAGTTCCGGCAGTGTGCAGAACATGACGATGGCCCAGCAGCAGGCGTTGGCTCAGGCCAATATGAGAGGCATGGGTGGCAGACAGCCCAGTGTGGGCCACGCGGGCATGGGTGGCATGCCTGGTGCAATGGCTGTACCGGGCCAGGCTGTGCCACACCCAGGACAAGAACAGTTGGCCGGGCCTTCCAACGGCAGCAAAGGAGGATCGTTGAAAAGCGTGTCGAAGCATCCGCCAGTGCTGGCAGAGCTTATGAGAGAGGTGGCGTTGGAACCCATCAAAGGGGTGGACCAGTGGTCGAAGAAGTTGAAGGAGGAAGGAAAGGAGGTGCCTCAGGACGTGAAGGTGTACGAGTCGATCATCAACAAGGAAATGAAGTTCCGGGCCAACTATGCCAGGCAGCAAGACACCAATAAGCGTACAGTAGCTTCGTTACTCCAGGACGTTCGGTCGTACAACGAAATCAAGCAGCTCCGAATGGGGGCCATTCAATTGTCTCAGAAACACCAGTTTAACAACAGTATATGGGGGGAAGGGTACCAAGGGTACGGCAACGGCACAACCAATGTGGCGACCCAGTTGGTGTTGAGTCAAGATTCCAGGCACAGGCGAAAGCTTCCGGAAACGGGCAGAACCGAACGGGAAACCAACCAGCAGTTGATCCAGAAACTCTTGCAGGACCCCACTAGAAATCTCGTGCCCATTAGGCTCGAAGTTGATGAACTGGCCAACCTAAAACTCAGAGACACGTTTTTATGGGACTTGGACGAAAAAGAGCTCAAAGTGGAGGATTTCGTTCAAATCCTTTTGGATGATTACAAATTCGTCGACAAAAGCACCTATTCCACAATCGTGAAAAGCATCAAGGACCAAATCGACGATTACAACAAGAGACCCGCCAAGCCTGCAGGAGAGCTTCGAGTGCCCATCAAAATCAATATCACTGTCAACAACACCCAGTACACCGACCGTTTTGAATGGGATATTCTCAACTATGAGGAAAATGACCCAGAGGACTTTGCAGTGATTCTCTGTGAGGAAATGTGTTTGCCAGGAGAGTTCTCTACGGCCATAGCACACTCCATAAGAGAACAATCGCAGATGTTTCTCAAGTCGTTATATTTGAGTGGGTACAGTTTTGACGGGCTGGCGGTGACGGAGGACGAAGTGAGGACCCACTTGTTGCCTCCGTTGAGATTATTAGCTGAAAACGGCGGCGTTTCCAAGAAATACGGCACGTTGGTGGACGACTACTTCTCGATTCTAAGAAATCCCACCAGTGTTGGAGATTACACTCCGTCGTTGATCAAAATGACCCAGTTGGAGATCGAACGTTTGGACAAAGAGTTGGAAAGAGAGGCAAGGCACAAAAGAAGACAGAACAACGAATTGCAACTCCCTACGTCTTCCAGAGGCAGAAGGGCAGTGCTTCCTCGTGGTGGGCCTACACACCCTGACCTTACCGATATCCCCAAAACGTTCAGGACACCACAACCATCGAGTGTTTTGCCCGGTGGTGTGGACTTAGGTGTCCCCGACGTGTACAGCTATAACGAGGTGATCGTGCACCGTACCAACATCCCCAATCCCGACTACAAGGCCCCGCAGCCCAAAGTCAGAAGAGTGGTCTACGATCACGATGAGTACTCAAACCGGTTTATTGTCAAGATCAAAACCGGCTCTGCCCAGTCCATCGCAGCGGCGGAGTTCAACTCAATGCGCCAGGGCCTACACGGTGTCCCTGGCCAGACTCGGTACCCCGCCAACGGTGCCCAATGGTAGTTAGACGGCGCCAATGGTAGCCATTGTATTATAATTAACACTTTCATGTATTCAGGCTCTGGTAAATGCGCCTATATGCAGTACGCCCCAAGACAGGAAACATGTCGCAATGTCGCCAGGCCTTTAATTCCCCTAAAAGTAACCGCACATTTATAAACATCGCCATCTTTAGTACTCATACTTGTTCATGGGTTCGAAGTATAATACAGTATGTACGACGTGGAGTGTCTGTGTAAACGAAGGCGTCTGTGCTCAGCTCACCGGCTCAACCACAAACACCGGAAAAGAACCGACATCCACAACCCCGAAAAGGGGCTACCAAAAAAGACACCATGTTACTAACTAAAATAGCTAAACGCTCTGGAAGACGGCGTGGAACTCAAGGATATGAAGGATGCAGAGAATGAGGGTCTTCTTGACTCGTTTGCCACACCTTCCAACGACACCGCTTCGTTGGTTTCGAATTCAAGCGATGAAAGGTTGGGCAGTGGCGACAATGACAACGAATTGCACAGCAACGCCAGAAATGCCGGCACTGCCGTCGACACATCACAAACAGGATCCAGTGATGGGGTGGTGGCATACACACAGCAGCAAGCGCAGCAGCAACACGAAGAGATTACAGCAGACGAGGATCTGGCGGCAGCACAGGATCTAGAAAACCAGACGCCCGTGGTGAGGTTATCCAGGACCCAGAGGGCGTTGAAGCTTCTACACAACATTATGCCGGTAAGACAGACGTACGAACGGTTGTCCAATGGGTTGACCACCGGAAGAATGCAGTCGAATGTGCCAGGGCGGTTCATAGGTCAAGGAACCGATGGGGTGTTCAGAAATTTGATGGCCAAGCCAGACACCAACCCCGAAGGCGTTGTGAAGGAGACGGTGCCTCCTACGTACGAAGAGGCGGCCGCAGATGCCACGCCGGAGTATTGGAGCTCCGTGATTGCTCCTGTGTACGATGACGAGGTGTTTGTGGAAGGGTTGCCGGTGGGGAATGTGGCCAACTTTGTCTGGAACGGGTTGGTCACCGTGGCATTTCAATTTGTGGGGTTTTTGCTTTGCTACTTATTGCATACGTCTCATGCTGCCAAGCACGGGTCTCGTGCTGGGTTAGGGGTGACGTTTATCTTCTACGGGTGGAACTTGGTGCCCTCGAATTTCGGGTCGTCTAACAAGTTGCCTACCAAATACGAGCCAAAGAACCCCAATGGGCCTTTGATCGACCACAGCCTTGGAGACGTTGATGTGGACCATTACGCATCGGACTTGTTCCCTCAGAATACCGAGGAATTGGTGTCCAATACGCCGTACTTGGCGTATGGGTTGATTGCATTTGGGTTGTTGATGATCTGCAAAGCCATAGTGGACTACTCGCGGATCAAGCGCATGGAGTATGAGATTCTCCATCCTAACGGCTCGATACCAACGATGCCGGTGGAGGGTGGAAGTTCTGGGTCCAATGATATGTGAACACACATCCATGCAAGAGAATTAATGACAAGGAAGAACAAGGAAGACAAGGCGGGAGCTTCGAAATGGATAGCGTACAATGGGCGAAGTTTGATGGGCGACGTTTGATGGGCGACGTTTGATGGGCGAAGCATTCTTCATAGGCGAAGCATTCTTCAATAGGCTTTGCTGTGGAGTTGCTACAACGGATAACTGTGCTGGAGCACGGATCTTTTACGACAGTCAAAAAGCTTCGTCACAATCTAAAAACAGACCCCTTTCAATAGTGCTCTGTTCGAAAGAGATTACACAGAAACAACCAATCGTCACAGATGATGCTCAAAAACTACAAATCAATCAGTTAACAGACTGTAAATATTAATTGTACAAGGATATGCTATATTTTCTCTCTTCTAGTTCATGAGCACCAACATCTTCTCGTAGATGGTGAACACAATCCCTCCACTCAACACCAACCTCCCCAATCTGGGCGTAGCACCTTTCCAGAACGTCGACAACCCTTCTTCTCTGAAAATCTTGACAAAACAGTTCAAAGTGGAACTGTACACTTTGTCGGCCCCCAACGCCTGCATTCTCGTCTTCACGGTATCGATAGGCATGGTGGTGTAGACGGTGACGATCCCGGCTATGGACCCCACGGCAAAAGTGGCAGCAGAGCTCAAAGGCACGCTTGGAGGGGTGTTGCTTGCCTGCTGGATCATTGACTTGATGGAATTGTACGACCCCAATCTCACGGCCTGGTTGGATGCCTGTCTTAATGACACAGGCACGAGACCTCCGTAGATGCCCTTGAACCCCATGTCTCTGCAGAGTTTGACAGACCCCGACACCAAGCCGTTCTGGTACTTGGGGGCCTTTGATTGCTTATCGTCGATCAAAGCGGTCTTGATGGCTTCAAAAGGCGTCACGGCCACCACCGACTCCAACAACCCTGCCCCGAGCCCGGCCAACACCCCTCTGGGCCCGGACAATTTGCCGTCTTTGTCAGCTAGCAAAGATTTGATGGAATCGAACCCCAAGAATCGAACCGATGCCTTGACGGTGTTCCCCACGACGAACGCAGGACACCCGACGTACAACGACGAGATACCTTGGGTCTTGGCCACATTGTAGATCAAAAGCAACGGGTTTCGAGACGCTTTGGACGACTTGTCCACCAACTGAAGCCTGGTTTTGGCAAACTCAAAAGGGTATGTGATTATCCCTTCAATGCCTCCAGCGACACCGCCGGCGATGAAAGATTTGACAGGGTCGACTTTCTGGGACTTGTTAGTACAGGATTAGGTGGTTGTGTTTGAAACGGACTTACTTTAGTTCCTGACATGTGGATTAGATGTGGTGTGGATGTGGTTTGCGATACCGGGATAAATTTTTCACTTTTTTATTTTTCAGATTTTTCGGCCTCGGTGAGAAAGGTATAATTCACCACTTGAATGCAAAGATGTTGAAAGGACACCTAGATGTCCAAGTCCTCGAACTCGTCTTCATCGTCGTCATCGTCGTCGTCGTCCTCGGCCTCCCTCTCGGCCAATTCCGCATAATAGGCTGCCAACGCATCCTGGGCCTCTCTATCTTTGAGTTCCAGTGAAGAAACTGGGGGCTCTTCCTCTTTGACCACAGGCTCTTCCTTGACGACAGGTTTGGTCTCTGGGACCTCCGGCTTGACTTCCGGCTCTGTTTCAGGCTCGGGCGTCTCGTTGTTGGACTGGCCAACCGTAGACGTGGAGTGCCATGAAGGCAATGCGTTCTGTTGTAATTTCTGTCTTCTTTCTTCCCGCAATTGGCTCTCCTTGTCCTCGTTCTCGTCGTTGGCGGTGATGGACACATGCAAGGTGGCCTGGGACTTGACGTTGGACGCACTGGGCCCTGATAATTTGGATTTGTTGAACTTGTTGAACGAATAAGTGGACAGAGACGATGACTGGGCCGGGATGGCCTTGACCAACGCCGACTCGAAGTCGTTGTCTTGGATATGGGCGTCATCGATCTTCTTCAAGAACGCAATAATGGGGTCGATTTGAATCATGAGTTTCTCCAATGATTCTTGCTTGATGCTGGCTTGCTCGTTCAGATCGTCTTCTTCCAACGTGAACTGACAGTTGTCGCAGATGAACTGGGACCTGTCGGAATTCAACAACGAGATGGCGTCCAATTGGCTGAACTTCTTGCCACAACGCTTGCACACGTACCCGTGGGGGTTCCCATACTGATTCATTTCTCGCTTGAGCTTGTTGACGATAGAATGCACTTTCCACTTTATGGCGTCGATGGCTTCGGTGATGTGGATATAGTAGTAGGTCCTGGTTATGAGTCTTTGCTGTATGTTTTCCTCTTTCTGCATGTGGCTGGAAAGGATCCTATCATCCACTAGCTTGTTGCAGAACATCCGGAGCTCTTTTCTCTTGATGTTCAAAAGGTGAATCAAATCGTCTTCCGAGAGGACGGAATGGATCAAAACCGCGTCCACGATGAGGACGTACGGCTTGGAGTAGAATCCTCGTGCTACGAAGCGGATAAGCGACCGGATAGTGTCGTCCATGATGAGTCAAACAGGTCAAAAGAAGAAACGCAAGAGCTCAAGTTTTTGGTATACGCCAAACCGTCGCGACCACCCGATGGTGCATCCTTACACCGGGAACTGGGATCCTTACACCACTTAATTGGCGCCTGGTTGCAGAGGCACTCGAAGCGCCGATAACTAACGGGAATTAGCAGAGAGAAGAAACGGGGTGCTCAGGCAGCAAGTCCCACGTCTGGGTTAATGAACCAAACAAAAAAACGACCACAGCGTTCGAACTCGTGATCTAAACCTTGTGAAAAAGCACATACAGTTGCATGCAAGGTGGACACAAAAGCGTTCGGAAGCGGCTTACCCCAGCTATGGCTCCAGCCCGAAACACCAGAAGTTGCCCCGATACCACGTATGCTATAAAAATAAATGGCCCATGGATTTTGCCTATTACGGGCATCACTATTGTTCGGCAGAAGCAAGCCGGGCAAAATAGAACCCTTGAACAACTCCCAAAAAGACAACAAAGGAAGCAGGGGAGAAAAGGGTGAAGAGTGCAGGGAGGGCAAGCACGTTACGGCTTACGAGTCTTATCGGGACTATTGTCAATTTCGATAATGAAAAAGAGCCTTCTGTCTATAGATTGTGTGTTTTGCGGCCATCCTCTTGTGAACGTCTTTGTGAACTCTTTGTGAACGTCTTTGTGAGCTTCTTTCGTTTGTGGTTCTGTTGTTCTTCGGCCATACCGCCGGCAATCAACCCACCACACGCCTCTCACACACGCCTCTCCTCTGCTGTTCATTCCACCGCTGGTTCTACAGATGCTCGCGTCCTGCATATAACCCCAGGCATCCTCTGGCGCTGGCAGCACACTGTGGGCAGACGCCCTGCACACAATAATTTCAACGTGACACGAACACGATTCGTCCCCCTGCCAATTTGGGAACAAGCCCGCCAAAACGCGAAACTCAGTGGATTTTATATTCGGGGATCAATAGACAAAATAAAGAAACGCGATTCTTTAATGTCATTTCAAATTAGGACTTGAATCTGTTCCACAGCAAATGGGTTTTTTTTTTATAATATAGGTTTCGTTTCCCCTTTACCAATTTGTGAAACCAAAAACTCAAACCCAGGCCAAACTCAAACACAAATCTCCATTCCGACCACACTCAAACCCACTCAAACATAAACTCCCACACAAACTCATACGCCCTGGCTCCTTTTTAGCCCTTCCCTATGATGTCGATCGATGGTTTCAGAGTTCCCTTACAAGAACAGAAAACCGAAATCAATACTCCTCTCCCCTACAAGACCCAGAAGATCACCACGCCCCCCGGCAGCACCTCGCATGTCAAACGCAAACACATTAGCGCCAACTTGGAGACTCCCATTAAAAACTATGACAATTTGGATGGCTTGGATCACCTCAACGTCAACAGGAACCTCATGTTGAGCCCAGCGTTCTCGTCGCCGCAGAATCAGTTGAAGTATAATGGCACTGACGGGGTTAACTCGTACCAATACTTGAAACCCAGCCACCAGCCGGTGCAAGCTAACCACAGCACCTACAACTCGTCCCCTCCGCCAAGCCAGGCAAACTTGCTGTCGAACTTGCTGTCATTCGACGACGAATTCGAGAGCGACAAGCCCAAGAAGAAGAAGGCCAAGAAGAGTAAGAAGGCGTTTGATATTCAGTCATGTGAAAAGCCTCCGTATAGTTATGCTACGTTGATTGGGATGTCCATTTTGTCTCACCCTGACAGGCGGTTGACGTTGTCGTCGATTTACCAGTGGATCAGTGACACGTTCAGGTACTACAAGAAAGAAGACGTGGGGTGGCAAAACTCCATCCGTCACAACTTGTCGCTTAACAAGGCGTTTATCAAAGGTGAAAAATCTAAGGATGGTAAAGGCCATTTTTGGGGGATCGAAGATGGCTGTGAAGACCAGTTCTTAAAGATGAGAAACAACAAGAGAAGCTCGTACCAGGAAATCATGGAACAGATTCAAATCCACAACAAGAATGAGAACCCAGACCAACCACTGCCCACCAAAGCGTTGACGGAAGAGCCGGTTGACGGCCAAGATGCTCAAGAGGCCCAAGTTCACGAAGATTCAAACAACACCAGTTTCTCTTCCCAGAAGAAAAGAACCATGTACTCGCTCCCATCATCTCCCAACTACTACGAGTCGAACACCAATATCACTTTCAGCAGATTGAGTTCGGCTGCAGACTACCACCGCCAAGTGACTAAAGAGAAAACCACGGAAGGCACAGAAGTTGACGGTGAAACCGAAATCCACCTGGCTGACAAGGATACCGATTTGGACGTTCCGTTCAACCACAGCTGGCCGTTATCTCCCCACCAGAATAAGGTGGAAAAGCCACTGGATCTCTTAAACACCCCCAAATTTGTTGTCAGTGAAAGCCCCAATAAACCATTATTGGCAGGCAAGAGTTTGACTTTCACTTCCAGTTTCAGTTGCAATTCCAACTTGGAGTTGAGTCCAATAAGGCCCAATGAAACAGGGCCCTTATTGGAGCCTTTGACCCCCGGGAGAATCTACAAACCAGGTGCCATCAATCACCACTTGAACAACTTGCTGTATCATTCAGGCCATCAGCTTTTTACCACTTCCAATCATTTTGGCTCCACCGGCCAATCTCAACAACATTCGCTTCCTTCCAATCAAAGCCAATCCACTAGCCACATTCATAACCACAGCCGAACACACTCACAATCAAATAACGAACCCACAGAGCCACAAAAACCCAAGCAGCTTCCTCAACCTCCACAGCCGCTGAATGTAAGCGTTCCTTCGTCCACTTACTTGCAACCCACGACTTCCCACTCCAGATCGTATTCTGGAACCTTCATCACCAAGACCCCCAAAGCAGCCATTCTGAAAACACCTGTGAGGATCTTGAAGACCCCACAGACTAATCTCAAGAAGTTATGGAATTCTCCGGGGTATTTGGACGACTTTTACTACAGTCCTTTGATCACCAGTCAAAGTGCGTTACACTCGTATGATGACGACGATATGATCTTAAGGGCTTTTGAGTCTCCAGCCAATACCTACAAGAGAATCAGCAATTCCACTTTGGAGTCTTCGAGGGTTCTTTTTCATGATAGGAAATTGGGCTCGTCCATGGACAAGAGCTCTTTCCTCGAGAAGAATGACAAGTAGAGCTTGCACGACAATGTGGAGACCTATTTGATGATGTGTGATGATTATGTGACGATTACGTGATGAACTGTTACGGTGATGACTTTGTATTATATTGTATTATTCCTTTGTTTCCTAGATATATCAATGTATTATTAGACCAGGTTTGTCCCCTCTTTTCGCCATTGCCTACGACTCGATCCCCACCTCAGTCCTTGCTGGAACAGCCCCGGCATCCACACTTGACACACTCTACTCCTTCTTTGTCCAAATCCTGTTTGGGCACTCGACATACGCACGCCGTTCCAAAATTGTTATCGTCTTTCTTGATACAGTTCAAACAGCACAATTTTTCATAGCCCTGCTTCTTCCACTTCGCTATGAGGTTGGCGTCGACGTAGCTCTGTTTCAAAAGCCACTCATACACCGGCCTCTCTATCATTTTCCGCTCGTAGAACATCAGGTACACGTACCGAGATATTTGATGGTTTATTTGAATAATTTTGTGTCCGTTGTTTTTGGGTTCGTTGGGCTTGACGTTTTCTGTTTGTGCTTCCTTGAGTTTCTGGCGTAGTTTGGCGATACTGGGCTCGACTTTCTCGTACCCTGCAGGTGGCTTTCCGCCTCTTTTGCTGGACTTTGTTTTGGGCATGGTTAAGGAATTTATTTAGGCGATGAGTTTCGCATTTGGGTTGCAAATGCCGCCAACACCAACAGGCTAACACAAACATGCCAATGTACACAAAAAGAAACGGTGAAACGGTGCATTGCACAGTAGGCGGCCATTGCTTGCTTTTATGGCAGCACCAGTTCCTTGGGCTCGTCTTGACTCCCAGGAAAGTAAAAAAATAACGACATCAGCAGGATTCGAACCTGCGCGGGAAATCCCAACGCATAACTCAGATATCAAATCATTCGAGTGCGTCGCCTTAACCACTCGGCCACAATGTCGCAACAACGAAAGATTACGACTGAAACCCGGTGTATATGTCCTGCACAGAGCCCGGCTCCCGATCGGGAAGTTCGCTGTACCTTAATGTCGCGACCTACAGCAGTCACTATGTCGTGGCAACTAAATGCCCTCAATGACTGGCCTAAAACCAGCCCGAAACGGAGGCCAAGGAGCTACCGTACACCACCCCTATGGCCCTATTCCACACGCACTCGCCCCCAGCTTCATCCCGCCGTTTTTCTCCGTTTTGAGGCACTCTCTTTGTACGTGAGGTGCACAATGAAATTTTCAGGTACGGTTTCTTGTTACGTCAAATTGCTGCCTTGTTAAGGTTTGGCCCAAGAAATCACTCAATGGAGAGCAAATTCCACACAAAAAAAAGTCACCACCTCCTCCCAAAATACCGGCAGCTCTTCCCAGCGTAGTCTTGGCTCGACGAAGCCCCAGGCACCTACTGAAAACCATCTCGTCGAAACCATGGCGTGTCGCGCCCAAAAACGCATCCTGAAACAAGCGGCAAGAGCAAAACAACAATATTCTCTTTCTATTTTAGTTAAAATCTTAAAGGTCCAACTTAAATAATGACCGACGCTAAGGGTACTTCCACACAGGCGGTGGTATCCGCATTGGTGGCCAATTTGATTCTTTTCGGGGCCTTCACCACCGGGTTCCTTCTTCTACGTGTCAAATTCAAGCGGATCTACAGTCCTAGATCGTCTTTCCAAATCGTGGACGAAGAATATCGACCACCCCAACTTTCTCCCGACCCAATCTCCTGGATCTTCAAGGTTTCGGGGAGAACTCACACCCAGGTCATCCAATACGCTGGGTTGGACGGTTATTTCTTCTTGCGGTACATGTTCATCATGGCGTTGTTGTTTTTCTGTGGGATCTTTACTTATGTGGTTTTGCTTCCTGTGAATGCCACCAACGGCAAAGGAAACACGGGTCTCGACCGTTTGTCCATTTCCAACGTCACCGACCCCCACCGGTACTACGCACATGTGTTCGTGGGGTGGATTTTCTACGGGTTGGTGATCTTCATTATTTTCCGGGAGATGTTCTACTACAACTCCTTGAGGTGCGCTACGTTGGCGTCTCCAAAGTACGCTAAAAAGCTTTCTTCTCGGACGGTGTTGTTCCAGTCCGTGCCCAACTCGTTGCTCGACGAGAAGCAGTTCTTCAAGATGTTCAACGGGGTGAAACGAGTGTACGTTGTTCGGAACTTCCGAAAACTCGAAGCTAAAGTCAGAGAAAGAGACAGATTGGTGAATAAGCTCGAGCTCAGCGAGAACGCATTGCTTAGGAAGGCTTACAAGTATAAGTTGAAGATGGACAAGAAGGGCAAGACCATAGAAAACCCCGACAACATTGACAGTTATGTCCCTGAAAAAAAGAGACCCAGACACAGAGTCGGGGGCCTTTTCAGCAAAAAGACCGATTCGATCAAGTACTGCCTTGAGCAGATCCCCAAGATTGAAAAGGAGGTGAAGGCGTTGCAGAGGCAGCACCGTCTTGCCCGGCCCAAGAATTCGATCTTTGTGGAATTCGACAATCAGTATATGGCACAACTAGCATACCAGGCCACGGTTCACCACAATCCCTTGAGAATGGTGGCTGTTGCCACGGGAGTGGAGCCGGCCGACATCAACTGGTCCAATCTCCGGATGTACTGGTGGGAGCAGTCGGTCCGGAAATTTCTTGCAGTTGCAGCCGTTTGTGCCATTATCATATTATGGGCTGTCCCCGTGGCTTTCGTGGGTGTGATTTCCAACATCACCTACTTGACGAACAGGTTGCCGTGGTTGAAATTCATCTACAACCTTCCCCTGGTATTGTTGGGGTTAGTCACCAGTCTTTTGCCCATTGCCTTGTTAATGGTCTTGAACACGTTTTTGCCTATGTATATTCGGGCCATGGGTCAGATCTTCGGCGGTGTCACAGTCCAATCGGTGGAACTTTTTGCCCAGAGTGCTTATTTCGGGTTTCTTATCATCAATAACTTTGTGGTGGTGACCATAGCATCATCTGCCGCATCGGTGGTGACGCAAATCGTGGAGAAACCTACTTCGGCAATGCAATTGTTAGCCAACAACTTGCCAAAGTCGTCCAACTTCTTCATGTCCTACATCCTTACACAGGGGCTTGTCAACAGTGGGACGACGTTGTTCCAGATTGTGGGGTTGTTCATTTTCTACGCCATGACCAATTTGTTGGACAAGAGTGTCAGGAAGAAGTGGGTCAGATGGAACGTTCTTGACGGCATGACATGGGGCACTTTGTTCCCTGTGTACACCAGTTTGGCGTGCATTACATTGGCCTACGCCGTGATCTCGCCCATGATCTTGGTGTTTGCATTCTTGGCGTTCATATTGGTGTTTGTTGCCTTCAACTACAACCTCACCTACATTATGATGCCAGGACCAGAGATGCGTGGGTCACACTACCCTAGAGCCCTTCTTCATACGTTCGTTGGGGTGTACATGGGCCAGGTGTGTTTGCTCGGGATCATGGTTGTTGGAAAGGGTTGGGGCCCTATCGTGTTGCAAGTTATATCCATAGGGTTCACTGGGTTCTGCCACTATACGATTTCCGGAGCATTTGACCGTTTGGTCAACGTCGTGCCAATAGATGTCATGAAGCCTTTGGACGGTGTCAGCGAGACGCCCTCGTTCAACGGCCAGACTGACTACAAGCACAAGGTGTTGGACAAAGTTCGTCACAAACATTCGCATAAAGTCGATGATGAGTTAGTGGAAGCGGTGGAAGAAGACCACGACATCAATCGCCAAGTGAAACATGACTTGTTGAAAGACGATTTCGAGATCCAGAGAGACCAATCGGTGTACTCGGTCAGTCCTCTGTTGGCAGACCGAGACTTCAAGAAATTGGAGAACGGCAACATCGTGGTGAAGTTCTTGAGGCCCGATGTTTTCGCCAACTTCAGGCACGCCAAGAGAGTGTTGCCGGTGTCGTACTCGATGGACCCACAAGAGGGCGACAATAAGTACGCATACGACTTGCCGGCCATTTCCCTGCATTTAGGAACCATTTGGGTGCCAAAAGACCCCATGGGCTTAAGTAAGCGGGAGATTGAGAATGCTAAAAAGGTCATCCGCATGTCGGACGAGCACGCTGAGTTCGACAAGAAGGGGCACTTCAGGTTTTCCGGTACCCCGCCATGAGCAGAGAAGGACAAGAACAGAGGAAAAGGGCCCTGGAAGAATTTGACACATTCGGTGACTTGACGGTTTTTCGCCTCGCGACATTTCTCCCATTGTGGCCCCGTCCCGGGTCCCGTCGCTTACTCTAGGCACATGCGCGACATTTAGCCCAACGCTGGACCCGACATTTAACCGTTCTCCCCACGAGATTCTTCCAGCCCTTCATTCAAGGCCCCTCCACCTACTGCCCTCCCTGGCCACCACAGGTCTCTCCTCATCATACCCCGTCCGTTTCTACATACGCTAATCACACAAAAACTCATATGTTAAATGTTCCTCTTTTCTTCCTCGGTCTTATTTTCATGCGTTTTCTCATACGCTATATTAACTTTCAAAACCCCAACCAATGTTCAGATTTGCACCTGCAACAGTAAAAATGGCTGCTTTGAAACACAAACGCCTGGCGGTTTCAAGGTTGGCATTGACCCTTGGCCACCTCAGGGCTGAAGCGCCGGCCCGGGCCAACTCCACCTACACAAAAGTCGAACAGGGCAGCAAGTACTCCGATGGGTACAAGCAATATTTCACAGACAGCACCGGCGCCGTTCGGTCGTTGATGCACGATGTGCCTCTTGATTTCGACCCCCACACCAAGACCGTCAACATGATCGTGGAAATCCCTCGGTGGACGCACGGGAAGTTCGAGATCAATACGAAACTCGAAGGCAATCCCATAACCCAGGACGTCAAAAAGGGCAAGGTGAGGTTCATCAAGAACTTGTACCCCCACCACGGATATGTGCACAACTACGGGGCGTTGCCGCAAACGTGGGAGGACACTACCAACAGCAACGGGTTTTTGAACTTATACGGGGACAACGACCCGTTGGACGTGGTAGAAATTGGGTCCAAAGTGCATGAAACCGGCGATATAGTCAGGGTGAAGATATTGGGGTCTTTGGCGTTGATTGACGACGGGGAGTTGGACTGGAAAGTGATCGTGGTCAACGTGGAGGACCCTTTGGCCCAGAAGCTCAACGGGTTGGCCGACATTGACGCCGTTTGCCCTGGATTGTTGGACAGTACGAGAGAATGGTTCAGAGACTACAAATTGCCAGAGGGGAAGCCTCAAAACCAATTTGCGTTCGGAGGCGAGTACAAAGACCAAGCAGAGAGTGTGGGTGTGGTGGAGGAGAACCACCATGCGTGGCAGAGGTTGGTGGCAGGCAAGGTCACGGGCCAGAACTTGCCTAATATTGCGAACAGTACTGTGAAAAGTAGTCCGGGGTTGAAGGAATTGGAAACGGTGGTGGCCTCGAGGACCACAGACCTGGCGTTGCCGTTCGAGGTGTACGAGAGTTTCTATAGGCCGGGAAAATAGAGAACAGGGAGTAGAAGACGAAAAAGACGGCACAACTGACAAACCATGGTGAAGCCCACCACTACTGTCTCCCAATTTTTAACCACAAAGTTGCAACTCGTGGGTAAGGCTGCGGACCAGCCGAATATGAGAAACATGTTAATGAAGACGGTGTTAGAGATGAGTCGATCTCGATAAAGTTCCAAACTTGATTTAGAAGGCCTGGGTTAATTATAATACACAGGGTTTCCAAGCACAGAAGAGACGACATTGTCCAGTGCCGATTCTATACTCTACCACCAAGGAGATGGCTCTGACCGTAGAACTCTACATTCCACCAACCACCATCCCTCTCTGTCTCTGTCTCTGTCTCTGTCTCTGTCTGTCTCAGTTCCAAGTCCCTCAGTAAATTCGCGTAAAATTTTTCCAAAACAACAACTACATCTACACCACCCTCCCCACGCCAATGAACACCCCGGCGCTCAAACCCGGCCAGCCGACCCAGTTATGGACCTTTGCCAATGCCGCGTCGTTGTTGACGAACCCGTTCGACCAAATCATGGCCGACTCTCTCAGCGAGTTTTTGATGTTGCATCGACTGCTTATAACAAGCAGCAACCCATTGGCGCAAAAAGAGCAGAAGCCGGCCCCGATTTCAGACCTGACCCACGAAATCACCGTTGACGGCGTCTTATACACAAACATCACCAAACAGAATGTCATTGACTCCGCAAAAGTGAGCGGTGTGGTCAAATTGGCTCAACTGCATTGTTTAAAGGTGATTTCCCAGATGTCAAGGAAGTACTCCGAAACTAAAGCCACCGACTTGAAAACCGCCTCCAAGATCAAATTCTCCGACGACTTCGACACTGTGGTCGAACAAGAACGATTGTTGTTGTACACATCCAAGATTCTTCGAGAGAAACGGTACATCCTTGAATGCGCTCTCGAACTATTGAGCAAGAAGCTCGACGAATCTCAGTCCACTACGGTTCGAAACTTAGGCAAGGATTTGTTCCTTTCGGGGGGATACTACACCGGTGTCATCGGGCAGCTATCCACTCAAATGGCCAGCTTGATCAACAGGTCCTACGAGGCTTCTGATGTGTCCCCAGAATATAATCAGTTGGTGTACAAAGAGCTTTTATTAACCACCATCACGTACCTCAAGATCGTGGTGGAGCTATCGATAAACAACTCCACTTTATCTGCCGAATCGGTGTTGGAATGGTTCAGGTTCATGAACGCCGTCAACTTCACGTTGGATTTGAATCCTGTTATAAGAGAGACAGAATCTGAATGTTCCAGCCTCATATTTGCATTGTGTTCGGTGGTTTCTGTGGCCTTGTTGAACTTGGATAAGCCTTACGGCTACGATCAGGGGGTCTTGTCCAATGCAAGTGTTTTCAAGCAAATCAACGACATCATTCTAGCTCCTTCAAACAAAAATGCCGTGGTTCTATACTCATGGTCTATTGTCTTGTTGAGAAAGTACTATATCCTCGAAGATCTGCCCAGTGATAGTGAATTCACCTCGGTTTTAAGCCTTGATCAGATCAACAGTTCAATCTCCAATTTGAGTGCCAGATCCCTGCAATTGGACGTGTTCCATGAAATTGATGTCACAAACAACACTTTAAAATTCGACAACCTTTACTCCACCGTGTTGTCGACTTTAATCCAAGCAGCCATGCCATTGGTCACTCTAACCCCCGAAATAGCATCTACCATTCGAAACGTTTTGGTTTCTTGTCCTGGCTTCATAATACAGCGTTTCTTCGAGGACCAAGCCACATTGAACGCATTGGTAGTTGCCAGAGCGAAATTCCCTTACCAGTTGACCCCTTTCCTTAAACTTGCGTCCATCAACGGTACGTTTGCGTTGGCTGAACTCAAGCTGTTGAGATCGTATATGTGCCAGTTCCCCAAAGGTGAATTTAGTGCCATTTCCATCATTGACGACGAAAACACAGACTTGGTCAAGCTCACCAAAGCTATTGATGTGTTCCCTCCATTTGAGTACAACAACAAGCTTGCTTTGTACCTCACGGAGGATGCAAAAGCTAAAGTCTTGCCTGCGGCCAACGATTCCGATGTCTTGGTCACTTTTCTTTACAACTACAACGGTTTGGCATTGTTGGGCCGGGTTTTACAAAACTTATCCACAGTGTACAACCCTAGTGATGCCGATAAAATAGCTGCCACAATCGATATTCTAAGTCTCATATTGGAGATTTTGAAAGACATACAAACACCAGAGGATGCCAAGTACTTACTAGAAACAATGTCGGCGTACATGGATGGCTCTGACGTCACAGAGACCATTTTGAGGTTACTAGAGCAGAGCTTGCACACAAGGAACATCAAAATTGCCAAAACTATCTTTGATTTGTTTTACCATTTAGTGCCGTTGGTTAGTGAAAGAATTTGGACTTACCTCTCAGACTCCATTCTTTTGTCAGATGGAGGTAAAGAAGGGTTTGTGGCTACCATGTTTGGCTCTGTGGAAATGATCAACGGTGACTTCAGTTTCACGATATCGTTCATAAAATTGACGGAATCTTTGGCTCGGGACTGCTTGAAAGTGGACTCCAAGCATTCAAACAACGTGAAGTCCAAAGTGTTACATCAATGTATCAACCACTTGATTGTTGTTTTTGAAACTTTCATTCATTGTCGGTTCAACGATTCCTGTCAGAAAATGGAGTTAGGATCACTTATCCTCGATACCTTTGTCAATATCACTACTTTGGTGTATGGATTAACAGAGGCCACTAAGAATGTTGTCAACGAAGTGTTTACAGACTCAGCAAAACTTATTGTGGATGCCTTTCTTATTGATAAGTCGGACTTTTCAAGAACTTGCTATCCTTTGACGTCTTTGATTGGTTCTTTAAGATCGGATTTATTGGATTACGAGGTTAAAGATATTACGTCGTCGTTATACCACACGTGGGTTTCCAGTGTGCTTACGTTTTCTGAGTTGGTGATCTCCATTAGGACCTCCATTGGCTACCCACCTTCATCCTTAGAAACTACCATTTTCAACAATTTACCATCTTTAGTGGATTGCTATGCCATATACGAGCCCTTCAGGAAAGACATCCTCAATTTGACCACAAGTTTAACCAACGGAGACTGGCCTTTGGAGTCGAGACCGTCATTGTTGTCACACTTAGGAAGAAATCATACACAAATCCTTCTTAATTCCATTGTCACGGATTTGGAGAATGATTTCGATAACTACAACGTCAAAGTGGCCATTTACGACTTCATTTCGGCAGTCATGAAAGGGGACCAAGAAGGGTTGGCTGTAATGCTTTTGGGAGTGAAAGATATTGTTAATAATTTGACAAAGGATAATAATTCCCCAGACAGTCAACGTCACAATGAATCGTTGACGAAAATCTTGAGAAATAACGTTAAAGCCATTGGATACTTACCTGACCCAGTGGCGCTTCATTTGGTGGACTCGATGGTGTTGGTGATCAATAGCAGCAGTTCAATCCATGCTTTGGCAGATTCTGGGTTGGATGGGGACCTTGACTATATCGACAAGTTGATCAAACAAGTACAATCGCCACCAATTCCCAAGTCTGCGTTGAAAACCACCGACGATTATGTTTCTGCTTGTTACAGGCAAAAACTCATCTCTAAGAGCTACGAGGTCTTGGCTCTTTATTTGTTCTCGTCAGAGAACAGCAAAGTCAAAGGTAAAATCACTGATTTCCTCCAATCTGATGGCTTCAAAAACACCCTCAAGGATCGTTTCACCATCAAGCCTTACCACAACAACCTACACGCTACGTTGGATGCAGAATTCAACGCTTGTTTCGAGCAGTACCATCTTTCTGATTTCAGGTGCTCTTTGATCAAAAGAAATCGGTTTGGGACTTCTACCGTCTACAACTTGCCAGTTTTAGATGGGAAATTCTCATCTTATGAGTCATGGCCACAACTAAGAGAGAAAATCACAGCAGCAGCGGTGGAATTACAGTATATCAGTGTCCAGATCGATGTTTCCAAGTCTTTGGGGGCACTTATCACTGCCTTCTGCAGGAAAAACCCAACGTTGCTCAATAACGAATTCATGAAGCTTTCCACCCACCTATTGAAGACCAACATCGATGAGGGGCTTCCGTATGCTACAAGTAGTGGTCTTACTCGTGAATTCCTCGAGGATATCTACCACACCAGGATAGAGATCTGTTTCTTCATCGTCTACACGATCTACAATGAACCCAGCTTCCAAAAAAATGTCAACACTACTTTTGAACTTTTGAAGAAAGCCTCAGAGTTATTGTTGTCTCCTGATATAGACTTTATCAACAATTTGACCCAAAGCACGGGCCATTATAGATCCTTGTTAAGGATTATCTACTGTTGTTTATCGATGATACAAGACGAGACCGAAATTTTGGTTGAATACTTCAGTATATTCAGAGACTTGTTTGAAATTATTGTGAGCAAAGGCACTAAGTCCTTGTTGGTCGAGATTCAAAATGATGTTTACTTATCTAAAACAAACAAGACCTACGAGTCCAAGAAAATGGGGGGTAGAGTCGATGATATCTTATTGATCTTATCGATATTGAAGTTATTCGTCGGGATCAAGGTATCTCCAAATAACCAATACGAATTGGCCAGAGTTATCGAACAAAATGGGCTTTTCCGGGCGTTACTCAACCTTTACTCTTTCTCCCATTTGATTGAAATCGATGGAGATTACATTTTTGCCCAGTTGAGCTTGATGTTCATTCAAGAGCTTATGAAAAATAACTTGATAGCCCAAAAATTGATTGGAAATGGTCTTTTCACCGTGTTGCAAGCAAGCACCATCTCAAACTCCATCAAAAATGGTGATTTAAGCATCCAAACATCGCCTCAATTCCATAGGATCTGGACCAACGGTATCCTCCCAATTTTCTTGTATTCCCTCAGCACTATAGGGTCCCCTGTGTTACCGGACATTTGCTTGGCATTGGTCACTTTCAAAAAGCAAATTGAATCGTGTGTTGATAGCTGGTCCAAAGATTCCTCAACTATAAAAATAAGCACGGCTACCATCAATGAAACCAGTCAAATATTGATGATTTTCGAAATGTTGAAAGGTTATAACGTCCAGAATTATCTCGGAACAGTCCCTGATACTACCCAACCATCCACCACTGTGGATGTGCCGGTTTTGCCAGGGTTGGAATCTGAAGCAAAAAGGGAAGATTTTGTGGACTACATCAACAACTTATTGAAACACCCTAAATTCTTGACATCAAGAATCACCCCAAGTTCCATTGAAGAACAAAAAATCATTGAAAATGGCGGCGCTCCTTTCGAAGCGTTCGTTAAAAGCATGTTTGATGATATAAGCGGGTTGAAGGATTACCTTCAATAGACGGATCAAAGTTCTACTTGTATACTAATCATATTCATAAAACTTATTGTAAGACTTTTCCCAAAAATCTCTGCCCCGGACAAACCAATCAGGCAATTTTTTCGAAGGCGGTAGCTTCAACTTGATATACCCGATGGTCTCGAAATCTATGTGGTTTCTGTTGATGTTTTTATAGTACTTGAAATCATAAGTATCTCGTACTTTATTTTCATCTAAGTCGTTAAGATCTTCGAATTTCAAGCTCAGCTTCCGTTCCATTCGTGAAGACCTCCTTGACGAAGGAGCACTATTCACGTTGTCGAAAGACGATCGATTTGAAGGCAGTAAGACTCCCAGATTGGATAAACTGCTTCGAAAAACAGTGTTGAACATAGGCTTCATCATTTTGGCATCCAAGCTGGGCCGCCTTTTCTCCCAGTACTGTCTCGCTATCTTCACCGATTCTGAATTTTGTGGACTGCTGTTGCTGTTAGGCATATTGGGGTTGTTGGCTATGAACCTAGGCGAAGTCCCTGGTGTAATGGACTTTTCATCATCACTTTCTATCAGGTTTTGCCGTTTCTTCTCCACCATTTTCAACAAATTGGCCGGAATCTGTGGTGATGCAGAAAGAAGCTCATCGTCTATGTCGTCGTCATCTATTATCTCCTTGCTATAGCCTTCCCAGGCATTTTCATCGTCTATGGAGTTTTTATGGCTCATGGGCTGGCTCATATTCCAGGAATTAGTCTTGTAGATTTCGGGGCTCCTGGAAAGTCCCTGTGTCTCTTGCTGTGCTTGCTGTGCTTGTTGCTTTTGATACTGAATCACCTGATCCACCTCAAACGCTACCAACTCTACGTCAATCAATTCGAGGAAATTCTCGGCAAAGTAGTTACTTTTAGCACTGTTCCCATTATAGATCCGAAACTCGTTCACTATGCTGTTAAAGTTCCATTTCTGGACCTTTCTGAGGATACTGACCAACGTGGATGAGCTGTCAACCACCAAAATGTTATACTTGGACTTGTCAAATACAATTTCAAACGCTTTCTTGATCAAATTCTTTTCTATCAACATCCATTGATCATTCTTTTTGGTGGTAGTATTCAAGTTGATGAGCTGTAGATTGAGCTCTTTCGGGATAACGGGCTGCGCTTTAGTGTCAGGCGATGCCGCTGTGGAGCTCATTGTGCCACTTGGGCGGGAATTACTGCCAGATCTTTGTTTTCTGTCTGCCTCCATTGAAACCGAACTCTCATTGGACTTCGTTCGAACCGACGTCGAGTCATTTATGCTGTTCTTGTCATCATCTTCTCTGTTATTCGAATTGCTGTTGTTCACACCTGTATGGTTGTGATTGGAGATCTTAAGACCACCTAAATTGAACAAATCTATGGAGTTGTCGCTGATGAATGTTTTCAAAGGACGAGGCGGATTTTCAGCATCTAGAAGCAAAATTGATTTGAGACTGAGAGTTTCTAGAAACGGGAAATTATCTGGGTCGAGTTTGGAACACCTGTAGAGGCCTGGCTCTACCAATCCGAAGTTGTCTGGAGGAACAAGCATACAATTAGTGGTAGGAGAAAAAGACAGTCCAAATATTTTTATGCGACAAGTATAAATGTCGGAGATGTCGTTTCAAGGGAAGCAGCAACGGAGCCACAGAGAACCCTATCAAGAGAACATAAAACACTATGGGACAAGGGAACACAAAACACAAAGAGAACAAAGGGTACACAAAATATCAAGAAACACACTTATCACAACTGTTGATTCTATCTAACCTCTAATCAAAGAATCGGTAGGGATGCCGTCGTACTCTCCGTACCCCAATGCCAAATTCATATTTTGCAAGCACTGAGTGGCAGCTCCCTTTAATAAGTTATCAATAGTAGCCACTATCACCACTCTGTCTTCCTTAGAGTTCACAGCAAACCCCCCGACGACCACGCCGTGTTTCCCACTGATGTCTCTCACTTCTGGAGCAGCTCCGCTGATGGTGATTAATTTTTCACCTTGATATCTTTCCTGGTAGATGTTTCTAATGTCTCTGGAAGTCAAACTCTTTGGCTTGATGGGGATAGAAATGGTATGGCTGATCCCCTGGAACCATTGGGCAACATGAGGCATGAAGGCGACCTCAATGCCCAATTGCTTGCTCATTTCTTTTTCATGGATGTGGTCTGTTAATGAGTATGGGATCAAGTTGTTTGCCAAGTAGTTGACATCGTTTTTGGGCGATGGCTTGGTTCCGGCACCAGAGTACCCACTGACCCCAAAAATGGAAGGCGTGGATGCGATGTATGGGACCAAAGGTGAAATAGCCACTTGTCCAGCGGTGGCATAACACCCAGGGTTACTGATTTTTTTGGCCTTGACGATGTCTTTTCTGTTGACTAACTCTGGTAACCCGTAAACCCATTCACCCGTAGTGTCGAATCTGTAATCGGCAGACAAGTCAATGATCTTGGACTTTGGGTTTCCAATGGACTCAATGGCGTCCACGAACACTTTACATACCCCGTTGGGCAATGCCATCACCCACATATCGATTTCTTGGTTCTCCTCGATTCTCTTGATGTCCTCCACCTGCAAGTTGGAGTATACAATGTTGTCCTTGTTGTAGCCGTCTAACTTGCTACCGGCCAACTCTCTGGAAGAGACATAGGCAAGCTCCAAACTGGGGTGGTTGTCGATGAGTTGGATCAAGTTTTGTCCGGTGTATCCTCTAGCTCCGATTAAGGCGATTTTGGACTTGCCAGAATTGGTGCCAACTTCAATGGCAGGGTTTGGGTTGGTGTTGAATCTGATAGCACTAGTATGAAGGCCCCGCTTTTGGGCTGGAGAACTGAAGATTCCAGACTCTTTAGCAGAAGACAATGAAGACTTGGTAACACCGGAGTCGAAGTTTTTGATCAATTTACTGACAACTTCCGTATCCTTGATTCCGTACCAGAACAAAATCTCTCCGTTTTTGGCGAAAGATCCGTCCGACTTCGAGAAGTACCATGATAAGTTAGAATCGTTTTCGTTGACTATCCAATACAACGATTCGTAATCCTTTTTGATGGCATTAAAGATATTATCCGTGACATTGTTCAACCAGCCATTTTTCGAAGATAAAAATTTGTCTAGTTTAGCAACATTAACATCACTATCGTTTCCTTGCACAACAATTGCCAAAACTTCCAAGGGTTCATCTCCGTAAGATTTGAACTCAGAGTTTTCCAATGTTTTCAAATATGATGCCACTGATAATTTACCTGATTTGATTTCTGGGTCTCTTAATAAAGCAGACCTTAACAAGTCGGGGTTGGTGAATTCACTCAAGGAGTTTCTGTTGATCAATTTGTAACCTCTCCTGATTAAAGTTCCTGCCCCGGAATCGGTGAACAATTCCTTTTGCAAATCATTCACGTCGATAATGGCAACAGAAGAAGATCTTGGTAAGTGTTGTAATAAATCATGGATTTCCTTGATTTTCAACTTGGTTCCGTATTTCACCCAACTCTGTTTCATCAAATCTTCGAACTCTTCGTCCAAATTGATAGCACTGACTTTTTCACCGGTTTCTCCGTTGATAATACCACCTTTCTCGTTTAAGTAAACAATTTTCAAAGGTTCGAATTCTCTAGCCAATTCTCCTGCAGCAACGTCAGCATTGACATTTAACAATTGACCGGAACTGGTTTCAGCTAAGGAAGTCAAAATTGGCAAGTACCCTGATTCAATACTACTTTCGATTGGCGTTTTGTTGACGCCGCTGATTTTTCCGACCAACTGATACTTTTCTTTGTCTAAGTAGTCAGCGTTGAAAACACCGGCAGTGATTGGTCTGGAAGGAACACCCATTTTCTCTAAAGCAGTGACTAATCTCAAATTCTGCTCTAAAAAGCAAGCTCTGACAACCTTCATCGTTTCAGGGTTAGTGATTCTAATCCCATCGATGTATTCAGGTTCAACCCCTTCATTTTCCAAGAGCTCGTTGATTTGTGGGCCAGTTCCATGCAACACGATTGGATACAACCCGACGTGGTACAAAAATGCCAAACACGAAGCTAATTCATCTAATTGGTGTGTTATGATAGCACCTCCCACTTTAATCACAGCGAATTGTTGTTGGCTGACAGACGTGAAATACTTCAAATACTGTTCAACCTCTCTTTTAGAACCGATATTGTTGAGCAATTGCACTACTGTGGACCTGGTGGAATACGTTTGCTTGAACGTGTAGTTTTGGTATTTGTATTTTGGAGCCACTGACGTTATCGATTTGACAGAAGAGGCGACAGCCGACGTCCTTGACGCCGGTGCCATTTTCAAGTACTTTCCACACGATCTGATCATTGTATCGAGTTTTCAGCTATATGGACAATAAACTTGTAGGTACAACTGGAAATCGTAATACAACAGAAGGAATAGAATTAAAGATAACTTCTGAAGAAAAATTTTCGAGAAGATCGATTGACTCATGGGGTAGTCTGTTTACCAATTAAAGTAATACTTTTTCACCTAAGCGCGGTGAGAGATCAGAGGACAGAGGAGCGCCATGTGCAGGACGCTCGATATCCCTTGATAAAGGTCGTGGATGACCCGATGTTGGGGGGTCGTGTGAGAATTGATTTTGGACCCTCTGCAATGCCAGGACGAACCAAAGGTTATTAAACTGGAACTTTCAGTGGTTGTCATAGCCAAGTGTCACTTGGTTAAAACCTAGTGGGCTATATGACCTAGGCCCACGGAATCGTTTGGGCTAGAGAAATTTTGAGGGTTTTTGTTGTTGTACACAAAGATAATGTGATTTTTGCAACTTTCAAGATTGACAATTTTAGAGACTAGGCCTAGGGCTAAGGCAAAAGGCACTATTTACGGTGGCACAAAGATGTAGCAAGGTCCGTTGTCTTCTCTGTTTTGAACCACCCCGTGTATTCTGGGACAGACCAATTGGTTCGTTTGTACATACCCTTTGCAGTACACATAAACGTCCAGGGAAGCGTTCAGAGGTTAGCGGGTTTTTAGGGTAAGGTCGTCAAGCTTTTGGGTGGTTCGATATCAGGTTAAGTAATATGGGACCCCGTATCTTCAATGCTCGAATCCTTGATCTATCTCACGGTATCACCTTATCCACGACGGCCAACCGGGTGGTGGGGTGGAGTGTAGCAGGGAGGTACGTGGGCAACTCACCAACCAGGCCAATCAAATGGTGTTGTCATTCAAGAAACTCATCTCTTGAGCCGATCAACCTTGTGATTTATGAAAGGTGGGCCATTTGTATTTTTGCAAACTCTTCTTGGCGGGCTCAATCGAACCAGATATGTGACCTCAATCCAAACACTAGGCTCCCATAGATTTTGCAAAAACCAGTAGCAGTTACTAATGATTAGCATCAAGTACTGCTTACGGCTTTCACTCCCTTGCCCTTTCTTTCCCCTCCAACTTTTCCAATGATTCGATACTCTTCTCGCAATGAGCCCCCATCATCCAGAGTTTACTTCTATTGAAATCGAGGAATGTAAGCATCCCTTTAAACTTCTAGCTACCACATCAGGGTCAAGCTCACGCGTGATATATCGATATCGACACAAACGTTCATGCACCGCTAAATTGTTATCGTATCTTAATTTTCCCCATTTCGTGCAATTGCCAAATCCCATCTTCAAGCTGCTTGGCTGTAATCTGTTCAATCTTATCCCCTGCATAGTCTAAAAGCATAAAGAATCCATCCAATAATACCTTATGGTGGTCACGAATGATGGCAAGGTTTCCATAATTTTGTAGAACCGGCACACAAATCCTCTCCAGCGAGGGTGCTTCATCATTGTACTCCCAGATTAGCTCGTAGCACTCAATTTCCCTCAATAAACGAGAATGATACCCTTCTGCCTCTTCCTCAATTGTAGTCGATTCTTCTTCCGGATCTACATTTTTTTTATAGAATTTCTCCATGTGCACATAGTCGTACACTTTGAGAACAAGCTTCTGGTGAGGGTCAGTCGACTCTGTAGTGATAGTGATGGTAGGAAAATGCTTCACGAAGTCTGTCCGATCAATAGAGAACACTAAATCCGGCAAGTTATCGTCACATTGTATAACCTCGAAATCATCCATACTCCCGCAGTCTGAAATATGCTTTGTGTTATGACTCGAATCAAACGGTTCTATATGAGCCTCCAAAGCGGCCCTGTCCAATTTATGCATGTCATCCAACCTTGTCACTGCTTCTTCCTGTTTTAATAATTCATCTGAAGATAAGGTCGCTTGGTGATAAGTTAACCCAGCCACTACGGCCTGCACTGTCATACCAGCATCTTCAATATCAATCACCTTTGCCTTGATAGGAACGCATTTATCTTTATCAGTAGCCCCTTTCCACTCCTCGTCGTCGAAATCCAACTGTATCAAGATGTTCGTTGTGAGATCGCTTACCATGCAAATATCGATTTTCAAGGCAATGAGGTACCAATATATGTCCAGTAAAATTGTTTCAAACTTTTCCCGTACTCTCTTTGCCATTTCTACGGAATTCATCAATTTTCCGTGTTTTACAAAAGCGTGCAACCCATGATGCTTGTATTCTATGAAGAATTTGGGTACTCCAGCCTGAGAGTCAGCATTATCATCAATTTTCATAATCAGATGATCACATATTAAGCTTGAACCACAAATTGGGAAACCCGATTCGAAAGAAATGCCCAAACTGAGCAGATCGAAAATCTCCTTAACAGGTGATATAACACCTTCCTTGAAACGAGTTTTAATATAGCTTTTGTCGGATTCGTATTCCTCAAGGTCTAGTGTCCAATCTGCTGCCCTACGTTTATACCACCAGAAACTTAGATCTGTGCTAATGTGTTTCTTCACACGAGACATCAATGCCCCATCAAGGTTTCCACAGCACTTTTCCAACCAATAGTCTGGAACTTCACCCGTCACAAAAAAAGTCTTTTTTCTGACATATCTCAAAGCGGCACCAATAGTACCTTCAGGAAGTTCGGATACCTCTAGTTCTTTACGTACAGGGGGCTCTTCCATCTGCAAAGGAAGTGGAAAGAACACTCTATACCAACAGAAAAGAAACTCCAAGTCAATTTCCCAGGTTTTGGGGTCTTCAATAAGTAGAAACTGGGACTCACATGGAACCTCCTGAAATTCCCGTCCAGTGTTGGTCAAATGCCTATCCAAAAAATGCTTAACAGCATCAATCTTATCTGTTAAAACTTGTATCTCTTGCTGTTTCGAATCTCTAATTCGCTGACTCCCGGTGGATTGACTGAGTTCCAATTTTAGGACTTCCACCTTCTTGTACGCCAGCATGAGAGTGGTGTCCCCCAGTAATACCAAACCTTTACACTCTCTGATGTCAGGCAAACACCGTTCTCTGACTTCCCTTCGTAAATGCTCTGAGTGATAGAACCCGTTCATAGTGTGCGTGTGTTGTAATGTAAAAGAGTGCGCCAGCTTATAAGGAAAGTTGTCAGAACTGAGGTTACACGCCCCATGCGAATTGCTGCAAAACATCCCAGAGGGGAAACATGACTAGACACGACCCTTATTTGGCAAATGATGAACCCAAATAGTCTTTGATATGCAACGTACAATAGTAGAATATACAAATGCTTAGCTGAGGGGTATGGCTGGCTACGCACTGTTTCTAAGCATCAATAAGTGTACAAGAGGATCGTGATGGTACGACATCAGGTAACGTGAGATGAATCACAAGGTAGTCACTTTAGTCGACAACAGTCACTCACTCAAGATAAGGTATAGTATAAGGCATCAGTTAACTCAGGTCGAAATTTCATTAGATTGAAACATTGGTTTATCGGATGCACGGGATTTACGCACTCGAGCTGTTAACCATTCAATTGTTGGTTTAGATGAGTTTGGACACATGGTGGTCTTTCTCCCCGAACGAAAGGCATGCCACAGACATTGACTCTACTGAAACTGAACGGATTCGAAATACCATTCGAACATTATATGTCATTTAGCTACTGAATTTCCAGAGCTTAGACATGAAATCCTACCTACTGCTGCTGCTTCCACTATGAATTCTCTCCATGATGCCCTAGATCAGCTAGGTCCCTCCTTATTGAGTTTTCACCCATGAAACAGGATGTCACTGACGTTTCTGGAAAGCTATGCCTTATACGATGATATATATTTCTTACACAGCAGTGAGAACTTCGTGAATAAATACCAGCAGCTACCTTTTCCCATTCGCTTCAATACCCGACGCTCCCAGATGTTTGTGTCTTCTGACTGAAATTAAATCACACAGCAACTTCCCTCTTCTGCATCAACTACGAAAGGTCAATTTATATGGTACAGAAGGGTCCTCCTCACCCATGATGTAGTAGGAACTCCCTGGAACACTGTACACTAAGGGTCTCATCTAAAAGTTTCACTGCTTCTTTTGTGGTTGCTTGCTCGTCTTCTGGGATGGTTTTACATCTATAAGCCCTTGCAGCAAATGTGCGTGAAGCCTTTCGATACCGATTAATTTGGTTAGGAACCGATAACAACTTGTAATGAGCCCCGCTAAGTCAGTGCATTAAAACTGGTTGATGTTCCCATCTTTAATCAATTGGAACTGTCTACATTTGTTGATTATACTTGCTCGCTAATGAAGTTTTTAGTTAGGGCCTTGGGCACCTAAGTAGTCACTTGTCGGACGCCCACGTCACTTAACCTGATACCCGTAAAGATTAACCTCTTTACCTCTGACCGTCGTTACAACTCTACCATTTCTTATCAAGTCTCTTCTATCTGAAAAAACCTTAAATACCCGTTTCTGGGGCACCAATTAGTTCGCTCAGTTCGCTTCACTAGATATTTATTGAAAGGCAGCTGATACACTTCACCTGTCGATAACTTAGATGACGGCAAAAATCATTTAATGCCTATGGTTCATGAAAAATAAGCACATGTAAAGCTGCTGAAGTTATCATATTACAGACTCTCATTTAATTCACAGTCAAAGACACCGACACGGTAAAACTCAACTGTTACAAAACAAGAGCAAAACGAATGGAGATTTTTAACCTGAATCTTGGAGACTAATATCGCCGACGATGTTTCCGTTCTGGTGGCAAACTAACAGACCTTCGGAACATGGATATTCTTGAACTGCCACGTTCCCTCAATCTGTGATGGTCCTTCAACGCAGATGCAACACGATTCCAAAGTCTTGGTGATGATATCCTAGCAATGGCTATTGATAATGCACCTTTTCCTGGTACATCTATTACTGTCCAGACCCAATTCGAACGATACAACATCGAAAGCTTCTTAACCCAAGTAACGGATAAACCGTCCACACGTCCGCATATATCCAAGGACCGCAACGTGTCTATGACACTATTCCCTTTGCGGTGCGCGTTAACGACCAAGGCAGAATTCAAATAGTCTGACCCCGTATTTCAACACTTTGACCCTTGATCGGCCTCACTAATCTCACCATATTATCCACGACGGCCAACCGGGTGGTGGTTTTGAGTGAAGTGCAGAAGAGGGGTACATGTGAGTTTGTACTGATACCTACCAATCAGGCTTATCAAATGGTGTTGTGATTTCAGAAGAAATCATTTCTTGAGCCACTTGAACTTGTGATTTGCGGGTTCTTTGCACACCTTACATTCTGGAAACTCGTACATATCCGTTCCTTTATAGGAAACGATATTTCCAGCGTACTTTGGACACTCTTCATCCGTGAGATACGTTACATTTATAAATGGAAGCTTCTTGTGCAAATATATGTGTAGGTGAAACATCTAAAGTAAAATAATGTGACAATTTCTCAAAAGGTAGGATCGCTTTTGCATAACGAAGATATTTTATAAAAATCACAGGAATGTCAGGAATGTCTTTGAACCCAGACAAACTTTGACTCAACTTGTTGGCCCAAGAACACAGTGTCTGTAAATTGGAGGCTAAACTTTCCTTCTCTACTCAAAATTTAAGTTTAGGTTAAGGTTACGTCGTTTCCATTTGAGTATTAATCAGGTCCGTCTTAAGGTTGCACCGGTGGTTGTGGGTGAAAGTCGGATGCAAAAGTGAAACCGTGGCCTTTGAAAAAGGTTAACGATACCCAAGCACGCAGAGGCTATTCCATACGTAAATGCATGTAAAAACCTTATCGAATCATACTTTCCAGGGCGTTCCCGGGCTATGGCTACGCTTTTCTGCTAGCCATACCGTGTACCTAGGTATGGAGTTATGATTCCTGTCAAAGTTCTTTCGCCCGGCAATTGTCGATTCAAGGTGGCCTGGTTACTGGGCATTCACCGATGAAGGGAAGCACTTTACGAACAGCTGGATTGTAAAATCCGACCCTAATCCCATTGATATCTCATCCCAGTCTCCCTTGAAACCCCCTGACAATATGCTGACAATTCAGTGGCTCTGAATTGAACACGTAATACGCTTTAAGCTTTACACCCGGCTCTTGCTGAATACAAGTATAAAAGAGGTCTTATCGGTCGTATTGGACCATTATTTTATTTCAAATGGAGTTTTTGAACTGGAAGGTTTATTTCATAGCTTCGACGGTATTGTACAACACCTTTGAAGCTTACGTCCTATACAGACAGTACCAATTTCTCCAAAGGCCTACTCCCAAGCTGGCCGACACATTCGTAGACAGTTCTACTGTCCAACAGTCAATTGCGTATGAGAAAGACAAAATTAAAATCCGGATCTTTAAACGGTTGCAAACTACTGTTGTCACAGTTTCATTTGCTTTATTCGATGTCTACTTGAAAGTCTGGAACGCAAGTGAATCTATTACCAACTACTGGGGAAGTGCCAGTGAATTTGCCACTTCAATGGTATTTATGCTTATTCAAATAGCTATTGATAATCTTGAAGAGCGCCCACTTGCCACTTATAATGCCTTTGTCATAGAAGAAAAGTACGGTTTCAACAAACGCACTGTTAAATCCTTCCTTATTGACAGTTTCAAAGGCTTGTTTATCGAGGTTCTGCTCAAGACAGTGTTCTGTGGCATACTACTCAAAGTCGTTAGTGCAACTGGTGACTCATTTCAAGTTTACGTCCAGGCATTATCGTTTGGTGGTTTATTATTCGTCCACACAATCGTCCCAACCGTCACAATTCCTTTCATGTACACTTTGAAACCTTTAGACGATAAAGCGTTGAGTGAATCTATCAATAGGTTGACCAAGTCCCATGGATTTGCTTCTGATCAAATTATGGTGGCCAATGAATCCCGAAACAGTGGGCATTCAAACGCTCTTTTAGTTGGCCTTCCATGGGTTAAGAGGATCATTTTGTTCGACACCATTTTAGAGGGCTCTTCAGTTGAACAGATAACCGCAGTTATTTGCCATGAGCTTGGTCATTATAAAAAATGGGACATTTGGAAGGGCTTCTTCTGGGTCCAAGAGATTGTTTCGTTGAACTTGTTTCTCTTTTCGTTCATTTCTGATGACGTTCTGCTATACCAAGCTTTCGGGTTCCATAACAAACCTTTCTACGTTGGACTTGTATTGTTTTTACAAATTTCCCTGGTGGTTAGCGTATTCACCAGCTTTGCTGTCAATATAGCCACTAGAAAAATCGAATATAGTGCTGATCAGTATGCTGTGGAATTAGGGTATAAAGATGCAATGGGAGAAGCCCTTATCAATCTTGAAAAGACAAACTTATCTGCCACGGGACATGATTGGCTCTATTCCCTTTATAACCAAGACCATCCAAGTTTAGAAGAACGGCTTCTGGCTATAAAATACGACAAGTATAAGAGAGAGTGATATAGAAGAAAAAAACTAGTCTGACACACAACCCCGGGATAATCCATAACACAGCAATGGATCTTTCTCTAGGTGTAGGGATGTTAGAGCAATGGTCTTTTGAATACTCTGGAGTTGGCTGTATTAAATATTTGTTTTTATGATACAAGTTTGAGTGTTAGTTGTAAAAAGAGCGGAATTTGCTTGATGTGCAGTTCAAGTAATTAAAAATGTAATTAAAAATTTATTCAATATTTTAATGTGAATTTTGCAATAATTAACTATAAATACTTGTTAATTTATTGATGCTACCTTTTAACCTATAATACATATGCTACATGTTTTGATTACCACACGTGATATTCTTTTCAGACTTCATTTTCCCGTCGACCAAAAACCCACTGCCGTTACTACCTTCGTCATCGGTATTTGCTGTAGTTGACAAACTACTGGACAAATTACTGTTGGCATGAGAAGTTTTCAACTTTAAATGATTGAAAAGATTCGACAATGAGTTATTGGACCCCGAAAGTAAGGAATATGCTTTGGATTTCTTCTTTGAGCCCCCAACAGGGGAGTTGATGGAGGAAGATGGTGACGGAGAAAGCAATGGAGAATCGATGGAGATGGGGCTCGTGGGCCTCGAAAGTTTTAATGCATTGAGCAAGGGTGATTTCTTACTCTCTTTTTTAGGAACTGCAACTGGTTCTGGAGATGGTTTCTTGATTTCTGCCTTGCCACAGTCACAACTCGTGCATGGGGACGAGCTATTTTTGCAGTTCATGATGAACAGATGGTAAACGTTCTCGTTCAACAACCGAAGAACTTCTTCCTTGGCAGGAACAAGAACACCAGGATCCGGGTGTTGACTCCCAGTTCCTAGGATGAGCTTACAACTGTGGTCAGACAAATTCAATTGGCATTTGCTATCGGGCAACACGAAATTATTAACGAGATTAGACCATTGTTCGTTCAAGTTTCGGACCCCGTTCAAGGACACATTTGTATCGCCAGACTGAAGCAGTATAGCGTCAGTTCTTTGTGAATGTAAGTCTTCGTCCACAGTGAATTGCATTTGTTCTTCTTCTTGTTCTCGTTCATCTTCCTCGTCACTTTCAATGTTTTTGTCTCGCCAGTCGTCCCAGCAGTTATCGTTGTATACTTCGTCGTCTATCGAGGTTGTGAACTGGTTGATATCGTCTACTGAGCTGACCGACTGGGAGATGAGGGTACTGGATCTTTTGGGATTTATCTTACCAGTTTCCAAGTGGAAAATGGTACCGTACGTGAATTCGTAATGGTATACCAGCACAAGGAACTGGAAGTTTTCAAGACAATGCATGGAATTGGCGTATTTCATGAATTGCTTAATGAATGCAATTTTGTTGTTGTCTTTGAGTTCATTTATGGAGAGAAGAAAGGTGTCATTGAGGAACTCGTCTATCGAGGGGAGATATTTGTTTTGGTCATTGTTCAACAGTAGTGGGTTTGTATTTGTGGATATACTTGATATGCTCATGTATTGCATGAAAGTCAGGGGCTTTTGTCTAAAAAACCAGAAAAAAAAGGATCCAAATGTGTTTATAAAGAAAAGAAACGAAGAAGAAAAAAAAGTGATGGGACTTTTGAATATCTTAGGAACCCTTAAATCATGTAGTTAGGATTCTCACCCAATTGGGAAAAAAAAGAAATTAAGGCGCGCCAAACAGGCGGGAGTGCATCAGAAAACCGTTGAGATGGGCCTATATGCCGGCTCAGGTACTGCGTGAGCAAGCGAGACGGTGGAAAAAGAAATTCATTTTGTGAAGCCACTTTTTCATTGGTGTAAAAACGGCAACTTTATGAGCTAAATAAAGACCTGTACTACACAACGGCAGCAACCTACCCCTGCTTCAACACCGTGTTGATGTCTGAAAAGTTTTCGTAAACATTTATTGGGTTTTTAGACGTCTCATGTGCCCTTTTTTTTAGACTGGTGGATCTGTGATAAAGTTCGATGAGGTTCCTTAATTTCTTTTTGACTGTACCAATGGTGTCAGAACGTTGTTGAAGGTTCGAGAATGATGCAGTTGATAGACGGATTATTTTTTGGCTGCCTGACCCGACAATTTGACTCCGCTACAATTACGAGCTCGCCTCGAATATCCCAAAACAAATCGGCTTCTCTTGACGGGTTTTCTCAATGTAACATTCTTGCGTCTCGCCTTTCTCCTTTACGTCTCGTCTGCCGCTTTTCAAACAATCTGCTTAACTAGCGACTATTTTCGTTAGTTCATTGTTCGAGATGTGATGAAAGATCATTCAAGCAATCCCAAAATTTGCACCGTCGATCCACGAGATGGGGTTTTCTTTGTTTTCGACACTCTAAACTTTAATTGGAGGTCAGTTAATGGTTTAGCCACTGCCATTTTTTGCCAAAATCATGCAATCGAATGTGGAGCAACACAGGATTCGGCCTTGGGCCCTGTTCAAACCTGGGGTCTGGGTTTGTTCATAACTTGCACTGTAAAATCTGGTGATTTCTGCTACATGGTTTTTCACACCGTGAGAGATTTTCATGGCTATACTTACCTTTTGGGTATGTGTTTGACGTCCCGCCTTTGATCTCTCGTATGTACAGAACACATTCCTTGTTATTTTATTCTACATGCATTAGTAAGAACGCCCCGATAATCGTTTGCGTTTTTTCTTTCTTCTTTATTCTATTTCGTTAGAATAGATGTACCATTGCCTAATTCGATTTTCAACTGAAATTTGAGGGTCTGAGTTCGAGCACCGGACTTCCCCTACATTCCTTAAATTAACCTATTCTGGAAGTTGGAGATCTTTGAAGGTCGGTTTTGGTGTCGTATTTCCCCTTTTCAGGTGTTTTGCCGTTTAGAGGAATTCTGCCGTTTATCATGTTTTGAGGAACTCGGGTTTATTGAGGTTTAATTTCTTTCCTGATGCCCACTATTCTACTATTGTGTTCTTTAAGCACCACACAGCGTGGTACTTTGAGGCCTAGAAGCCGTTGACGTTCCTTAGACACTGTCGGTGAGACATTGTCCCACTTTGATAACTTTGTATGAAGAACGCATCGACGCCAGGACCAGAAAAGCATTACTTCAACTCTCCACCTCGATTTGCGTTGGTGTCAGTTGGGTGGGCGTCGGTTGGCATTCAAAGTCCTGCTAAGCAGGCCGTTATTGGAGACGTCTAATTAAACACCATGGGAGCCCATAGCCATTCTTGCTGAAAGTATTGTCTGATACATATACGTCAAATCGAGCTCATACGACGGCCACCACGAACATCGTCTTGAAGACTGGCCTATTGACGAGGCCTGGCCCATAAGTTTGTTGTGGAACCTTGAGTGGGTTCCGTGAAGCAATGTTTTGGGTTGATAGAACAGTGGGTCTCTCAATATCAGACAAGGTGGCTACAAGTAGGTAGAGGTAGTGAAACTAGCTGTTTCCCAAGTTTCCTCACCTCCTTTGAAATTTTAAGAAGCGGTTGGTAAAAGCGTGGTGCTAGTCTTATACTAAAAAAGGTGCCCATTTGGACGGTTACCGATTTCGACCACCATTTTCTCGAATGACATCTGAAGTCCAAAAGGCATTAATAGCTCAAACCTCTCCAGAGAAGTACTGACTAGTAGACAGCGAGCAGTTTCTGTTGACTTGAAGTTTTAGAGACCTATCTTCCATATGGTGCTTTAATGAGCTCGCCTAAGTGTTTCAGTATCCCACCTCTATCGATATGCCAGTCTTCCAATAGAACAGGCTGGTACTCAATAATAATGAAGCCCTGTGAAAGCACTGCAAGTTTGACAGGAGGTTATTCCCTTTCCGGTAGTGTGCGACCAACTGGCCAAAGGTGTGTCCCAACCAGAGGTAATGCTTACAATAACTTACTATGACGGGGAGTTTGGGGACATAAGAGAATCTTGGATAACCTGTGGTCCAGCTCGTATGGGGTGGGTAGATACTTTCTGCAAATAGTTGCATATTTTCAAACAGAGAAAGGTAGCCGATTTGGCTGCAATGACACATCTGTTTCGCCTCTGCTTTGATAGAGTTGCAACTATACCGATAAGAAGTTCTAAAATGAACTGAAAAGGAGGCTTCGCTCGAGCGTGTTTTATTCTACACGTAAAAAAAGCTTGTCTCTGTTCTAATGTTCACGACTATCTGTTGAACCAGGCTTCCAAAGTATCTTGATCTCTGTCAGCCCAGGACGCCTTGACCTCAATTTTCTCCTTGAATTTTTCAGCAACTCGAACAAGCGGACCATTTTTATCTATGAAGAATGAATCAACCTCTTGTATTTGCAGTTTGGTGCATAAACCGGACAAACATGTTTCAACTATTTCAATATGATTATCCGATTCGGTATCAAATATGTCACCAATAAAGTTCCACTCATTTTGAAGCCATTTCCAAAGTACATCGATGCCTGTTCTGTGAACCAGCATCGTTCTCAAAGTGAACAATACGTCCAGGGCCGAGGCATGTGATGTAACAAACTGGAGCAGTTTAGCAAGGACTTCCTCATCTTCAAACCTTCCTAGGCTGCTGAGAATGTCTTTTCTGATAGAGAAATCTGCTGCTTCATAGAGTTTGGAAAGCTTATCAAAAGTGTAAGTGTCCCCGTCTTTAGCAACGCATTTCAAAACAGCACCTCTCCGATCAGGATGTATCGGTGTACCGTTCTTGGAAAACTCTTCGAACTGTTCATGACAGTATTTGACAACCGTTTCCTCACCTGCGGTATAGGCAGCATTGAAGATGGTGGTTTTGAACAGGGCCAACTCCATAGTATCTTCATCGTTTAACTTCAAACTTTCTGCCACATGTTCTTTGGTGAGCTGAATTATGAATTTTCTCACTCCCATTTGAATTTCACGAGAGTAAATGAACGCATCTAATATAGAATAAATATCATTGATCATTTCATTCCAGACATTGAAGTTGCGTTCTTGATTCCAATGCTGAACCAAATCCAAAAAACTCGTGATGGAAAGAAGCCCAGCTGCCGATAATTGGAAAGAATCGGCAATCAAACCGATCCTGTCTTTTACAGAGATGATTTCTCTGGAACCACCCAATTCCTTCCATCTTCCTTCAGAATAACAAGTACGGTAGAAGCCGAGCAGGTCAGCGTTGATTTTGACAAAGTCTTCTGGTTTGATAGGGAGAGAGAGGCTTCTCTCTCTAAAAATGGTTTTTTGAACTTGACCGTCTGCAAGGAGAACATCCAATAAGATACGATATACATCCTCGTCTTCCGAAGTTGAGCCAGATGCCAAAAAGCGCCTTTGACTTAGTTCGATCCCCTCCTCCGTTTCTTTGACAAATACAACAGGGAACCCTGGTTTAACGACCCATTCATCCATAACTGAGGTTACATCTCTTCCCGATACCTTACTTAGGGTTTGCCATAATTGAGCAGTAGACACCAGTGTCCAAGAGTATTTTTTCAAAAAAACTGAAACACCATGTAGGAATACCTCCTCGCCCAACCACTTGCTCAACATCGTCACGACCGCACAGCCTTTCTTATACGTGATGTTATCAAAGTCCTGATTAATATCATGGATTGTGCTTTTGGCCACTTTAACTGGATGGGTCGTTTTTCTAGCGTCTGAGTTCAATGCATCTTGAAGGGTGTAAACAATGTAAGTTTCGAAAGTTTTCCAGTCTGGAAAGAAGTCATCAATGACAAGCCACGAAAACCAAGTGGCGAATCCTTCTTTCAACCAAAGATCATCCCAACTGTCAATACCCACAACATTTCCAAACCATTGGTGAGCAATCTCGTGAATGATGGTCTCTGCTACTTCCTCTTTATCGTACTGAGAACTATCCTGATACAAAAGTAAGCATTCCTCTTTCCCAGTGATCAAACCAAAGTTCTCCATTGCACTTTTTGAAAAGTCAGGAACTGCTACAATATCAAGCTTCAGAAGGGGGTAGCTGATACCGAACTTGTCGGTGAAAAACTCAAGAGCCTTGACAGCTATATCCCCTGCAAAGCCATGCAGATCCCGTAATTCTGGTTTCGACCACACCTGCACCTTCTTGTACTTGTAAGTGAAAGCTGAGGATTCGAACTCACTTATGAAAAATGCAAGCAAATATGTGGGGATGGCGGGAGTTGTTGCGAAAGTAACTCTTTTTGAATCGTTTTCGAGTTTTTTAGTTTGTTCAACATCAGTATTGGATAGAACCGTATACTTAGAGCCCGTGACAATGGTCAATTGAAAACTGGACCTGAAATTTGGCTGATCGAAACACGCAAACGCCTTCCGGGCAGCTATGGGCTCAAAGTGGGTGGCCACGTACTCATCCTCCGAGCCCGTATATATCCCAGAAGCTGTGGTGCCAAGCGACGCCCTGAACTTGATGAAGATTTCGTGCCTCAGGTGCAACTTCGCATTTAGTACAAGCTTTTGTTCATGGTTATTTGTTTCGAAGCCAACTGACTTGCCGTCAACTTCTACCAGTAAAATATCCAAATCAGCTGAGTCTAAAGCCACTGTGTCGCCGGGAGAACTAGCGTCAATAGTAATGGTCTTGTGCCCGGTGAATGAAGTTTGGTTTGGTAGAACATTGAATTCTAGTCTGTAATGTAATGGCACAATAGTCATTGATTCTTTTGTTGTCTCTTGAGACTCCTTCAAATTTACTGTATCACTAGGAGAATGGAAAGCTCGTTCGGAAACAAAGTAGAGCGACCTTTAGCGGGAAAATCACTCCCAAAATGTTGAATCTTGGCACTTCGGCAACGCCTCAACCTTAAGTATTAGCCATTCATCCACAGTGCTGTACGAGAACGAAAAATTGCGTCGTATTGCGATTTAAAGTTTGGGACCCTTCCTTTCTTTCTCCCTCAAACACCTACGATGCCAATACCCTGAGCTCCTTGATAGGTAGTCGATTTTCCTTCGCAGTTTCATTGTTCGATGTGAAACCACATACAACTTGAACCTTTCGCCTTTGGCTGCTATCCAGAATGACCTGAAATGATAACGGTGGACGTACTCTAGGTCAGACTTGAGGGTCTTACATACATACTATCTGAAGCCACAAAAGATGTGCGCTCGGTGTGGTGAAGTCCATTTGTTTCAGTCTATCAGGGGTGGTAGCCCCACCAGTGATGTTAGACGTATTATCAGAGCAAAGTATTTGTTCATTGTGGACCCTATGATTCAAATACCTTTATGAGCTAATTTACTTAGTCTCCAAGAAACAATGTTAAATTGAACTCATGTTATGTTCCAGGCGCTAGAGAGCGGTTCTTTGAAAACTTTCCTCCTTTGTTGTACCATCTGACAATGTTGTCCATACATCTGCTAACATGTATTCACTCGAACACTATCGTGTTCTTTTGAGACGAGATAGAGCGGAGACAGTGTACAAGGTCAGAGAACAAAGTCACTTTGAGTGGAACAGCAATGAAAAGTTACTATTCGTTGGGTTCAAAAATTATCACATTGGTTGCATGAAAGTTATTTGCCAAAGAAATACTCAGGTACGATAGTAACGATGTGACTGATTTTACATCCAAATTGCAGGGAAAAATGGAACCAGAGCTAGTTACATGGTAGGCCATTTACGAATATTTGCATAATAGGCCAAACGCATCCTGTTTCTCCAGACAGTTACAAACTCAGTTCTTCAGCTGGTCCCTAAGTCGGTATGTCAAATCTGTATCACTTCTCTATCAATATGCCAACCTGGTTTTCGAACAGGCTGGTAAATAGTAGCAATGAAGCCCTGTGAAAAATTAGTTTGACGGGAGAATATTCCCTTTTAGGTAGTGTGCGACAAGAAAGTAACGATCGTAACCTAAGATAATTCAAAGAACGAATACAGTGGGATCACTTGACTCTGCCGAAGCGGGCATTGTCTTTCCTAGGAAACTCGGGATCCCAACCGGCAGTTATTTAGATAAAGCCACAAAGAGACATGGCACCGTTCTTCGACGGGTTCACGGCGATAATTGGACATCATTTTAGCATTTGGTATACAAGGTCGGCCTTTAAATAGTTTTTGGCTTTACTACCCTTCTACAATTCATCCCAACTTGAGATCAGACATTAAGGAGTTCTTTGCAGATAAACCTAGCAAGGATACGGTTTCAAGATATACTGCACTAATCTGCAATGTACTTTTGTTGGATGTACTAGTGGAATAACTGAGCTACGGCCGGTATCGAAGTGTGTCTAAAATGAAGAACTCTTATTAAAAAACAATGTATATTGACCAAAAAACTGCTGGAAACATTTTCCAGAATTGAGATTGTGATCACTTCCTTTGGCCAGCAACGACAGTGTACAACCACGAATCTACTCTGACTTCAAGACTCCCCTTTCTTCCACCTCAAGGCTTCTAATCTTTCTGCTGTGGTTGGATGGGTGCGGAAGTAAGCCAAGTAAAGCCAATCGAAGCTTAAAGGCTTCTGTTCTCTTTCGATATCATCATACAACGAATCAGCCATGTCATTTCCATATCCGAGATCCGCAGCGAAAGCATCAGCATTATATTCCATACCTCTGACGAGCTGATTTTGAAATAAATTGAACCATAATTTGAAAAACTTGAATACCTCAAGCGATAAAAAATAGCCTATGAGTTGGGGAGGCTCCGCCAAAAACCCAAACGAACTAAAGAACCTCTTGTTACCGCTGATGAGTCCATTTAGCGCAAAAGTCAGTGAACACATGATAACACCCGAGCCAACTTGTTTAAGCAAATCGTTGTGTTTCCAGTGACCTAATTCGTGTGCTATTGTAGCCACGAGTTGTCTTCTAGGGACTTCAAAAAGGTTTTTGGAAAATTGCACGTATTTGATCAACGGGGTAGCTATAACACCTGCATTCTGACGAGTTGTCACTTTGGATGTGTCCAAAGCATAGATACTCTGGACGGGGAAGCCCACGGCTTCACATAGCTTTTGGAGATCCTCCTTCACGGGGCCGTCCTCGAGAGCCTCTGGTGTGGTGAAGAGACGTATGATGAAGGGAAATAATGAAACCACAGCTGGCAAAAAAATGGATGTGAATAAGGTATTGTATAGCCACACACTTTTGAAATATGAAAAGTTCATGTAATACACCATGTTTGGAACAATATCAATTATTGACTGAACAATTGAGCTGAGGAGGTGATCAATGCACAAACTTTTTAAAGTGTATTTATTGTGCCCATATTTCTGCTCGAGAACAAGGTTTTCATAAAGTTCAGGCAAAAGCCCCACGAGACTGGTGACAAAGCTGTACAAAAGACAGTACGCAACAGACTGCTTGAAAGGAGTCGGATTTGAAAGAAGGTTTCCACCGAGATTCCATAGATGTTTCGGACCATCAAACTTGATGAAGCAGAAATTGAGGATAAATGCTCCCAACTTCTTGATTAAAACAAACCGATTTCGGTCAATAGCTTGTGACTGAGACTTTGTATGGGTTTCAGTACCCTTGAGATGTTGTAAGACTTTAGGGAGATCATTAGAGTGCAGTACCTTAAGCTGGCGATACAAAATGTAGACCTCTGACAGGTAGAAAAGGGAAATTGACGTCAAGGTCAAAGGCTTCCATCCGGAAAATGAAGGATCAAGGAAATTCAACATTGAATAGGATGATGGTTCAAATAAGGCCCTGTTACCTGCATTTATATAAAAAAATGAAAAAGCCATGGTTTTCTAATTTTTTTAGTGGATACGTGGTCGAAGCTAAAATCATTGTACACACAAACTTTAACTTCATTTGATAACAAATTGATACCGCTAGTACCGCTACCTTCAAATTGAGATAAGACCAAGCATGTCATTCATTTCGGTGCCGAACTCATTTATTCTGGAGAACTTCCTCTTAGTCACTTTCTTCCTACCTTGATTAACTTTCACATACACCTTGACGTACAATTTGGCTGCAAAATCAGTTTCCATCTGTTACCACCAGCCCCTTTTTCACTGATACCTCGGATATTTGAGGCTTGGCAATAAAGTATTTCTATTGGACTTGACCACCGCTATGAAACTTTGAGTTTTCACAGTACTGACTGCTCAATCATCGCCTCGACGTAAGTAAATTGGTTGTTTTGAGTATATGCGAACAGCCTTTTTTTTTAACTTTCCTAGTTGAGTTCGTTTTGACACTAACTTTCAAGAAGGTAGTAATAGCCGAGAAGACATTGTTGTTATCTGTTCTCTATCCAATGAGAGCTCAGAAGAGAATTTGGGAACGTGGCGTGTTGCAAATAGAATATGTTTGGATATTCTTTATTCCACAACCTAATAGCAGGGTAAACTGAAGAGACAGCAAAATTGTATTGGGTCCCAAAACGTAGACACAAGGAGAAGAGACTTGGTAGCTTCTCAAAAGAGCAGTGATAGGCCACAGTCACTGAAGATGTGAACGGTTTCTGCTTCGGAATTTCAACTTGGGAATCTGGCTATCTAAGCAGCATTTCTAGGCCAATGATATGTGTCCTTTTTACGACTGGTGTATCACTAGCTTATGCTTGCTCCGTAAATAGGGCACACCGAGTATATTTTATAACCCAATCGAGTATCATTCTGCGGCAGTGACCTTCCACTATGGTGGAATGTTAGCGGCGGAGAGGCAGAGGAGAACCGTGCCACTCAGCATTTCAAAGTATAATCCTGACTACAGTGCCCCGAATTATACGGCTTCAGCTGCACCGTAACCTGCGAAGTTAATGATAACCGGCATATGAAAGTACATAAATGGGGGCAAATTTCCGTAAATTATAGTTCACTCTCTTTTATTTTGAACATCAATTTAATTTACTTGATGTTGGAATTTTATTACGGAGACACTAAAGACAAGAAACAGTCAGGGGCGGGGGTAAAGCTTTTCAACTCCGTTTGTATAGGCTACACTAAGATCAACACTGAACCTCAAAGAAAACAATGCATTTGTGGGTTTGAAGAAAAGTGGGCATGTCAACTGTCGAGACGTTGAGATACAAGAGCCGTTATACGAAGTAGTACCTGGGGTTCTGTAAGTAACCGATTTACATTGTTTTATCTAATAAATGACATTTAAATGCACTTTCCTCTCTGTGTATTGGTTTGACGACGGGGATATGGGGATTGGGACTTGTCTTACCCCAACTGAGAACTGCAGTATGTTCTTCACATTCTCGAACGAGCAGCTTCAGGCATACAGATCACTCAAGATGCTTGAGTTGCTCGTCTGAATTGAAGGAATCCGTGATTGACGTTTTGGAGTGTATCTGCGTTGTTATATTGAAAAGTCCTTAGCCAAGTTTCAGTTGTTGCCGTTGTACATGAAAGCTGCGTTCACAATATCCAGCAGTTCTTGATAAGTGGTAGAAGTGGTGATTCGTTCATTAAACCAGGGCGTCGTAGGCGAACTGTTCAACTATGAGAAGACATAAAATTTAGTTTGATGAAGTCAAGGGTAACATGAGAAGCAAAATAAGGCCAAAAACATTGGTTGTGTGGACTCAGAGAACTGTTTTGCTTCGAGTGGAAACGCATCAGTTCGAAGTGAGTATTCGTTGAGGATTACCAAAACAATTGGATTCATTTTTGCCTATCAAAGCAAGGCAATATAGTAACAGTGCAAATCGTCATATACCCGAATTATTAATGAAATCGCTTGTTAGGCACCACGAACCTAACAAGATATGCAAGAAGTCAGCTATTTCAAACCTTCATCACGTCGCCTGAACACTTGATCGACCATGGTAGTATGAAGCATTTGGCCCTCGAAATGTCGAATTATGGAGCCTCGGTTCGCTCCAGTTTGAATCGTATGCTGCACCTGTCAAAATTAAGGTTTACGAAACAGAAAATTTTTAAGGTTCATGTCTACCGTATCAGCAACCAAAGCATGTCCGTGCCTCGCCGTGGCACTGTGACATAGAGTATGGTTGAACCACAGCTCTCAAGAGGCATCTCGGCCTATGAGGGGACTATGGCTGAAAGCACAGTTAAAGATTGGACAAAAAGAAGTCGGGAAAGAATTTGGAACCAAAAAAGCTGGGACAGATATCCCAGCTAGAAGTAGAGGGGGGGAGGCGTGCTGGCGGGTTTGAGCGCCAGCTGCAAAGATTTACGAACATTGTATGAGGCACGTTACGGCACGTCTGAAAGGGTCGAAAACTCTTGGCAATTATTACCACACTGTCGGTTGGTGATGTGGCGAATTTTCGTCCTTAATTTGTCAAATAGTGTGTATTGACCGTACGACATTTGATTAATAGGCTATTGTACCCCGGGATGCACTCTTTGCAGATTCTGTGTAACGGAGATTGTACACTACTTTGGCGACCGTTCTTTGACGTTTGAGTGAAACTAATTGTAGACGGTAATGCTCCTGAACCCAGGTTTCTACCCGCCCCTGAACCCGGGTTTCTCTTTCTGCCCACCGGCACAATAGGTTAATTACGAGCTATGCATTTACGAACAATGTTGATCTCATAGAAGTGGAACGGCCGTTCAATATAAACCATCTTGAAAATATCAAGCACTACCAAGATACGCTAGATCAGAAACCACCTTCGAACCTCGAGACCGCTAAAAGTTGTGATCGACAACCAGAGGGTGAAATGTTGGCCAATCAGCAGTTTCACAAAGGCCCTTTTACAAAATTAAAAGCTTATCAAATTTAGCGTATGGTGCCGTGCAAGTTGCGGTGCCAAATCAAAGCCATAATTTTTTGTTAGACAATGCTTCTTTTTTAAGCCATGTCCATAAACGGAAATTGGAACTTTTTGACGGGGAATTGACAGGAAAAACTTAAAAATAATTAACCAAAGGGTTCAGTTAATCAAACACGTTGAGCCTACCATCCCACAAAGGCCACAAATGGACGGATAAGAGATAACTACAGAAACCAAGTTCTGATAAGGCGACCACAATCAAAGTTTGATTCTCCCAGGGAACCCGGTAATCCATTGTGTGATAAGGCAACAAAAGTTAAAAATAGCGCTGCTTAAAGATAAAATGCAGGATACGGCTCGTCCTCTATTGTCGGCAACAACTGTGCTAATTAAGGTTAATATTGGGCGGCCGTACAAGTTGGAAAGCTTCCTGTGGAAGTTCACGCCGTGGACCTGGGTGTTAAAAAAAACTCTGGCGTTTGGATCCACAGATAAAAGATAAGTCTACAATTTCATTTGTGTGGATATAAATTTGCAAAGATTCTCCCATGGGACAAAAGACGTGATAATTAACTCAGGTATTGGAATGTCGAAACAAGAAGAAGCAATTCACCATATAACAAGTATTACCAGTCACGGTGATGGTGATCGGTTAGACCCGGCTTCACACCAGGTGGATTTAGCAGCCGTTACTTCTCATCCTATTTCAATAGGAGAAATTGGACAAAGTTTGACTTCACAACAAAAGTTTATCATTTTGAAGAGGTTGAACTACGAAGGGTTGACTTCGTTGGAAGACTTGCCCGTGAATGCTTCTGTCATGATCGAAAAGATTGAAAACCTTAGTGAAACCGAAGCTGTGGAAATTTTGAAGGAGGCCATGGAAGAGCACGACGGAGACCCTAATTTTCCAACTGACGTTCACTCTTTGATTGGAAAGCTTTTGCAAACTAACGGGTCTCAGTCTTCGGGAACCCACCACTTGTTTGTTCCAGAGAAGAACTCACACGAGTTTAAGAACGTACATGAAATTTCCGAAGAAAAGGTTCCAGATTCAAGTTCTTTAGAAGCTGACGACATTGACTTCGATAGTGTTTTTGATTGGTCGCTTCAGGTCAGAACAGAAGCTGCGTTGATCGCTTTCTGGTCGCCATACCCCGAAGTCAGGTCGGTGGTTGACTGTTACGATGACCCAAACTTGCCTTGTGAGACGCCTAGAGTTTACCTTGTGGGGATCATTTGGTTGGCCATTGGAAGTTTCATCAATCAGTTCTTCTCTGAAAGACAACCTAGTATCACTTTGAACACTTCAGTGGTGCAGCTTCTTCTTCTTCCTTCGGGAACGTTCTTAGCTGCTGTTGTGCCCAAGTGGAAATTCAAGGTTTGGAGGTACACTATTGATTTGAACCCCGGTCCTTGGAACCACAAAGAGCAGTTATTGGCCACCCTTATCTACTCAGTAGGTGCAGGCACATCATATGTGGCCTGGAATATTCTCGTCCAGAAGTTGGATTTGTTCTACGGCAATGACTGGGCAGATTTTGGGTACCAAACTTTGTTAGCTTTATCCAATAACTTCCTTGGATTTGGCTTAGCAGGTATTATGAGAAAATTTGCAGTGTATCCAGTCAGATCTATGTGGCCTACCCTTTTGCCCACATTGGCTTTAAACGCCGCATTGGTGAAGCCAGAGAAGAAAGAAAAGATTAACGGCTGGACAATTAGCAGGTTCAGGTACTTTGGTATTGTGTTCAGTGCCTCCTTTCTTTACTTCTGGATTCCCGATTACTTAGCGCAGTTCGTTCTGACATTCAACTGGTTGAGTTGGATCAAACCCACAAATGTCACCCTTGCAGAAATAACTGGAAGTGTTGGAGGCTTGGGGTTCAACCCAATACCCTCATTTGATTGGAATATTCTTAACAGCTCCAGTCCTTTGTACCTTCCATTCTACACATCGGTCACAAACTATGTTGGTATGTTCATCGGATTTTTCACGATCTGTGGGGTTTACTACACCAACCACTTGTGGACAGGGTTCATCCCAATCAATTCAAATCGTCTTTACACCAACACAGGTGAACCTTATCAAGTTAGAGCCGTGATAAACAAGGACAGTTTGTTCGACAAGGATATGTATGAGCAAGTGGGACCTCCATTCTACAGTGCAGCAAACTTGGTTGTTTACGGTGCTTTCTTTGCCCTTTACCCATTTGCGGTCATTTATGAATGTACCATAAATTATAAAGCCATGTGGGGGGCACTTAAAGGTCTTTACAAGTCAGCAAGAAACTTTTCCACATCGACTTTCGAAGGTTTCAAAGATCCTCATACTCAGATGATGAAACAATATAAGGAAGTCCCTGAATGGGCATTCACCATCATCTTGGTAATTTCCATTGTATTGGCCATTATCTGTGTGGAAATCTATCCAGCCGAAACTCCTGTGTGGGGAATCTTCTTTGCCATTGGGATCAATTTTGTTTTCTTGTTCCCTCTCTTGGCCATTTACTCAACCACAGGGTTCTCCTTTGGACTTAATGTGTTGGTCGAGTTGATCGTGGGTTATGCTCTTCCAGGTAATGGGTTAGCCTTAAATTTCATCAAAGCTTTTGGTTACAACATTGATGGACAAGCAGAGAATTATATCACCGATCAAAAAATGGCCCATTATGCCAAAATCCCCCCAAGAGCCTTATTCCGTGGTCAAATGTTATCGGTGTTTGTTTCCACCTTCATTGGGTTGGCTACCATCAACTACCAAATCAACAGTTTTGAAGATTATTGTCTTCCAACTAACAAACAGAAGTTTACTTGTCCAAGTGCCTCCACTTTCTACAGTGCATCTGTTATTTGGGGTGTTATTGGTCCAAAAAAAGTGTTTGGAGGCCTTTACCCAATCTTGCAATATTGCTTTTTGATCGGTGCTTTATTGCCATTTCCATGTATTTTAATCAAAAAGTACGGGCCAAAGAAGATTGTGAGATTCTTCCAACCAACAATCTTAATTGGAGGGTTCTTGAACTTTGCTCCTTACAACCTCCTGTACTATACTGGTGGATTGTATCTTTCCATTCTTTTCATGTACTATATCAAAAGACATTACCTTACATGGTGGGAAAAATACAATTATGTGACATCAGGCTCATTAACTGCTGGAGTGGCTTTCTCCTCCATCATTATTTTCTTTGCCGTGCAATACCATGACAAGTCTATTGCCTGGTGGGGGAATGACGTTATTTATGCCGGAGCTGATTACGCTATTAGTACCGTTGGTAGATTAAATGCTACCGTTTTGGCACCTGATGGATATTTTGGCCCCAGAAAAGGCCATTATCCATGAAGGTGTATGTTCAGGGGCCTTGTGTATAAGTCCTTTTTTCAGTTCTAGTGAATATACTTCGTTTCTTTTCTTTGAACCTCTGAATCTGCAGTTCAGGCTCTGGTCTGTATGGCTGTAGCATAATAGGTACGGCCACGACTCGGCAATAGCGTTGCGGGTTGCGGCGTTGATGTGTTTTTTGCACCCATAATTGTGTACCAAGTGGTTCGCCGGTCGACCCCGTTTTGCTCCAAAAATGACATATATACACTGGTTGACATAGCTTTACTTTCGGGTAGCACCCTGACATCTTATCAGCGAATTCGGCTCAAACAAAGCGAAGGATGTGTCAAAACCAAGTTGGTACCTAATAGCATGTGCAACAGAGCAAGCAGTATATGAGGATGGGCCTGATGTGGAAAAGGCCCGGGGAACCTCCTTTCTAGATCGCCCTTCCGGTGGACGTTTGTAGCTTACTCCTTTTTTGGGTACCATTTGCCAGCACATTTCGTTTTCCCCGGATTTCAAAAAAAGGTGCGTCTACCATAACCACCCGCCGATTGGATTGCCCCGACAACAAGACCCACCAAACCGAATATTTAGTACAAAAGTGTAGTCAAAAATAAGCCATAGCCAGACATATAGTTCCTCTGTTACCCACAACGTAAAACAAATATTCCCCAGCACCTTGAATTCAACTTTCGGCGCCTTGTTTTAACTCCATGTTCGTATCCTGCATATAAATACAAAGGATCACAAAGCGATAAATTCTAGTCAAGGGGTTATTTTAGAAATCTTATTTAACTATATTGTTTTTCCTAGTTCTTGTAACTGATTTTCAATTTTGACTTCAAAAAGACGATCTTTAGTTTCAAGGTGACCAGATTGAGTGAACTAAACAACGGCGGTATTGTGTTATAGTCTTTTGTGCCTTGACAAACCCATATCAGCGCTAATTTAGCTATCGATTTCAATTCAGGGATAGATAGGGAGCACAATGTTAAAAACCGTGTTATTTCGCCACACTAGGCAGTTGGCGCCAAAACTGGCTGGCCTTAGAAGGGGTGCCAGTATTGGGGCAGCTATAGGACGGCGGCACTTTGCCAGGGGCATTTCCACCAACGACATTGAGTACGAGATCGATATCATAACTCTCAAGAAGACTCCCAAGGTTCCGAAAGCGCCCCCAGCAACACCACCAAGACCACCCCAAAAAGATCCAAAACAGGTGACAAATGACTCCATAAAATTCAAGTTGGCCGTTGACAACAACAAGGTTGACCCAATGGTGGTAGACAAGACCATCAATCAGATCAACGCTTCATTCGATTCAGAATTGAATAGTTTTGTATTGCGCTACACCAACGAGTTGAATGTGTTTTTGAAATTTGTGCAACAATCTTATGGATATAAGATTAAAGGTCTTAATCAGTTGACGGCAACCGAAGTGTTAAACTCACTTTACATTTTCAAGGATTACTACTTGAAGCAAAAGATCACTTCTATCAACAAATATAACTACATTAGTTATAACTATATGTTTGACAACTTCTTGAAATTGTCCAGGAAGCACAGAGATTTTCCAATCTTGCTTCATTATTTGCTTTTGGTCAACAACTATGGGCTTGAATTGTTAAATTTGGGCATTGACGCTTATCGCCCAGAAATCTCCATCGTAGGCGAAGTGATGGACTCCGAAGGCGTGAGTTGGAGTTGGGACAATTGGAACTACACGGTAGATGTGCACATCAAAGACACCGTAAGACTGTTGCATAAGACTTCCGGCTCCGAAAAGTACAGATGTTATATCGAACTTCATCGCTTGAAGAATTTACAAACGATCTTGAAGAAAGTCCCAACAATTTCCCCCTCAGATTTGTACTTCTTGATGACCAATGATCATTTCATCGAGATCTGTGAGGCTGTGGAGAGCGCCAGAGAGTATCGACCATTGAATAAGTATTTTTTGAAGTACTTATTCATGAAAAATAGCTTACTGCCTTTTGATTGCTTGGCCGAACTTGACTACATGATAGCCACCCAAAAGTCAGCACTTCCTCAACTAGAGACCTTGAAGAGCAGCTTGCTCAGGTCGCTCGTGTTTGGGTGTCAAGACTTTTCGGAACGGCTTTTGGACTTCCCATTCACCAAGTTCAAGATTTCCAATGATCTCATAGAAAACTACGAGTTCTCTTTGATCTTCCATAATAAATTGTTCACGTTCATTGATGAACTCAACATCTTGGACGCAATGGGTATCGACTTGAGTGATAAGTCCTTGGTTAGTACTGTGGATAAGTTGGAATTTGAGAATGGGTTGTTGACCGACCGGTTTGCTGAATTGTGCAGCAGTCTTAATGAGTTCTTTTCTTGTTTGGTGAACGAAAACACAAGTAGTCTTTACCAATTGATTCAGAAAAAGAACTGGCTGGACTGGTGCCAGGAAAACCACAATTCCAAGATTCCAAAGATGTTGATCGACTACTCTAATTTATCGGATTATCCTTACAAACTGATTGAGGTGAATACAGAGTTCGCCCATGTGTTGCCTCAATTGTATGAATTCTCCTCGGCTAATAAGGTGGACTTGTCGGTGATCAGATTGAACTATCTTTTGGACTTGTTTCAAGACAATTTTCAAGTTGAAGATGCTATGAGGATCCTTTACTTGAACAACGGAGATGTAACTGTTAAAAACTTGCAAGAATTGGTTGAGGATTATCAACTTTTGCAGTTCAACTTAGCAACTTTTGATTTGGCAGGCATCAAAAGTGCTGAAAAGAAACCTTTTAAAGATTTCAATGAGTTGGAGTTGCGTAAGCATTTTGGGTACTATGCTGACTTAGTCACAGCACCTTTGATTTTAGATAATTTGCAGGAGTTGTACCAAGACTCGAAACACCCGGAGTCAGAACCTTTGGTGAACCCGTTCGAAAAGTTGAAAGATTACAAATACGAATTGGAAATCTTGAAAATTGATGAACTCCAAAACAATTTCGCTAATGTGAAAAGTAGCGTCATCGTATCTGTCTTGGACAAGAGGATCAAAGAGATCTTAAGCAATTTGAATTCGAATCCAAGCTCAAGAATTAGTTTCAAAAGTATTGACAAGTTTATTGATTTACAAAAATTGCTTTCTGAATGTTTCAAAGAAAATCCAGAAAATACGTCTATACTTGATGAATTCATCGAGTACCGTCAAATGCCCGACACATTCAATTTACATGAGTATGCCGATATTTTGAGTGAAATTTCCAAGCTCCAAGGATGTAGATTTAGTGATATGAGTATGGGGCAAGTCTTGAAAGCGTGCGGAGAGTTGGTGGAATCAACCCCGGCTGACTTGATCTATGACTACGCTAGGTGTGTCAAATTGGATTCCAAGCTTAGAAGATTGTTCAAGGTGAATGGTGGGTATACGGAAGTTTTGGACACGGTCTGTTTGAGTGACTCTAAATTCCACGACTTTGAAAAGATGAAACAACTGAAGAAAGATAAGGTAGAAGAGTATGTGCAGATTCCCGAGAATGCCTACATCCACGAGTTCAATGAAGAATTGGCTACTTTAAGGGCAGCGAGGTTCCCCGACGGATACGGTTCGGCTCTGAGCAGTGAAGTGTTAAAAGTTTTAGACAACGATATCAATGGGTTCTTTTCGGACCAAATCCTGCCCGGTCATTATGTTGACTCAGACACCATTGATGGCTATCTCAAGCTCTCTAAGAATTTGGAAAAGCTTTTCAAGGTGAATGGTGGTCATACCGAAGTATTGGATGCAGTGATTCAAAGCAGTAATGTTTTCAAGGAATTCGAAAGTAGAAACAAATCCGAAAATGCATCCGAAAGTAGATCTGTTTACAGACAGTTGCCGGATGATTTCAAGTTGGATGAGTTCACCAGAGAAATCCAGCAATTGAAGACCATGCTTGAACTGTCAGCTTACTACGGTCATCCAATCCACTTTGCCACTATCAGTCACACAGAAATTCTTGAAGTATTGGAGTTTATGGGAGAAGAGCCATCTTTCATCTTAAGTAAGCGTCAACACTTCAGAAAACTTGCCAGAAACTTGGGAGTGTTGTTCAAGTACAACGGATATGACACTTCAATTTTGGATAATGTTTTGGTCAACGAAGAGGTGTTCAATGATGTCAGTGGGAGAGTTGCCACTCACAAAGATGACGTTAAATCATTTTTGAAGACTTACCAACAGGAAGCAAAAGACTTCTTTGATGCCAACAAGATGGCCAAGTACGATCTTATTGACTTCCATGATTTGACCAAAGAAGACTTGTTGAGTACCGTCTCAAGGTTTTTGAGCGGTGTTAAGGACTCAAGCCCCTACAGGTATGCTAATTTCAAAGATTACACAGAACGGTTATTACAGCTTTATGACAAAGACGTTGTGAATTTGCCTGTTATCTTCAAGGCCAAGGATATTCCCTTGAATAAGTTGAATTTGAAGGAGTTACGCCAAGAGGTTTCCACGTTCATGAAGAAACTTTCCGCCCACAGGGACCTTTACGTGGAGAGCGAGACGGAATCACCCAGGGAACATGTGAGAGAGAGTTTGGAAGTTCCCGTGAAGAAGTTTGACATGGAAGAGTTCAAGAACTCAGAAAACAAGGCAAGCCACTCTCAAGAATATTCCAAGGCCACCGACAAATTCAATTTTAAAGAGGACAGTTTAGAAGATTCAGAGTTGTTTGTCAGAAATCAAATTTTCCACCAGCTTGAAAACAAAGATGCCCAAGCGGCTTCTGAAGTGGACGAGTTAATGAAGTTAACAGCAGAGGATATCAGGGCTAACTACCATAAGAGCAAAAAACTCAATGAGGCCAATTTACAAAAGTACTTGGAAAATATCAATCACCAGAAGAAGCAAAAAGATGAAGAGGCCTTTAGACAGGCAAAGGCTTACGAGTGGAGTAAGGCCAAGTCCGCTAGTGACCGGAGCTTGGAGTCTAATAACTTCTTCGACTCGGCAGATGGAGGAGTTCCTGGACAGTATCTTTTATTAAAAGCCGATGGTACCCAAAAACTATACACCAAGAATCCTTTGGCAGAAGAAAACTACCGGAGCGTCATTAAAACGTTAGAGCAATTGGATGAAACTGAATTGAACGACATGGCCAAGGCCATCGATACCCTACAAACAAAGTCATGGAAGTTGGTGGGCGGAGATGGAGTTGCGCCTAATAAGCAGCTTGTTTTCAGAAAGGAGGGGAAGAAGAAAGGGTTCTTCCACAAAGTGAAGACAGTTTTTGCAGTGACAGGAGCCACTTTCTTGGCATTAGTGGGGTCCAACTATTGGTTAGAGGATCCGAAGCAAGGCGCACCTTCGGTGGTTGAAGAAAACATCGTTACACCAGAAGCATCAGTCATTGATGTATCTGGGGAAGGACCCCGGGGACCCGTCGGACCCGTTGAAGCTGTGATTAACGACAACACGGAAATGACGAATAAACGGAATTCAGGGTGGTTTTGGAAATAGGTTCAGGTAGTATATGGAAAGAGATTGGTACAATATATGTTTTTTGATTTAAGTATAATATGAACTTTCTGAATGCAAGGGTAACCGTTCACTCTTTTCCTTTCTTTCCTGTATCTTTGACACTTAGACATTTCCTTCCTGTATTTTTGACACTTCCACGTTTCCTTCCTGCCCTCTACTATCAACACTTGGCCCTTCGTGGCTCTTCTCTCTATTCCATTTTCTCTTCTCGTATTGGCAAGGTTTTCATGTCCTTCGACACTCTGACCCACTTGAATGCCGTTATGCCACCTATACTCCCCGTCCACTTACGTAATCTGTCTACCGTCAATTTGTCACTCAAGTCAGGGATCTTGTACCCTGTAGCATATATGGCTTGATCATACTTGACTTTTTCCTCTAAAACCTGTTGCCTCGAGGTCGCAGGTCTCCCGGGCCTCCTGCTTGCTCTGAGTTCTGCCAACTCTGCATTGAACCTATCAACAAAATTCTTAATGAATGCTTGCATGTCTTCAAGGGTGAAAACGTCCTTTTCAGCTGCCACTTTCACTTCCTCTTGAAGATATTTCACAATCATGAGCTCGTTCTGTTTCTGTTCCAAATGCTCTTGTTTTCTATGGGTCAACTTTTCGTGTCTCAAAGAAGCTCTATTGAGCCTCTTAAAACTACGTCCTTTTACATGGATTGAGCCGCCTTTCGTGGTAAGACTTTTTGTCACTTTAGAAAGATTATGTGCTAAAGGCATGGCTGATAGTTAATAATTCTCATCTCATCTCGTTTTCCACAACCCTCATAAACAAACTAAGGGTCACATGACTCTAACTGCGACGTTGAAGGTCGTGCGAGCGGCGAAGAAAAAAAGTTGAGGACAAAAAATTTTCAAACCGGCCTGTTAACGAAAGAAGACACATTTGTGAACATAAGGAACATCTTTTAAACGAAAAAACCATGGCCAAGTACACAGAAGAAGAATTGTTAAACATCCAAGACGAAGCACACGTCTCGCACCCAGAGATCTTGGACGAGTTCAATAAGTTAGTGGATTCCGTCACGGTGGAATTATCCAAGAACATTGCTAAGAAGCAGCACAATGGAGATACCTTTATTGACGAAAATGGGAACGAGCGTACTTACAACTACTTGAACAGAAGAAGAGGGTCCAGATCCAATGCCAAGCCCTTGAAAAAGAAGACACAAGAAGTGGAAGTCGACGATGACGGATGGGCCACTTTGAAACAGCACAAGAAATCATTTGGCCAAGACGAACTCGATGAGAGGGACCAATTCAGGGAGTCGGTTAAGGCTGAGCCCACCAAGGTGAAGATAAACAGCAGAAAGATGGGAAACAAGGCTGTCGACTCGAGAGACGTGGTTGCCGATAAACCAACCACCCAATTCAATGCGTTTGCATTTTTGGGAGACGAATCTGAAAGCGAGGAAGACAGTGAATAAGAAGGGAGGAGCGATGCAAGACACGGGGGAAGGTAGTAGAGGTCAAAGGATATGACGATGCTGCTGACGATCTGTGTGACGCAAACGAACCATTTTTTGGTGAATACTAACGACATTTGTTGTGATGAGATGTGATGATTGTATCTTATTTACGTTTTCCACTCTGTTGGGTGTATAATAATAAACCAGTTCAAATACTAGGAGGAAAAGCTCTGTTAGAGCTCTTACGTCAAATATTAGGAGAAAAAGAGTTCCTTTACAGTTCTTGCGTTACAAACATACATTTTACATAGTGCCTCTTCCTCATACAATGAAAGAATCGTCATCATCCAAACCCTCGAGGATGGAATCCACATCTTGTGTGGCCATTTGTTTGGACAACACACTTCCCGGGGTAGTGTGGGAACTGCTGTCAAGGACAGGCGAGTTCTTGGAAGTACTGTCGGTCAAGACACCTTTCAAATCACTGACTTTAGGAGGCCTGAGCTTCTCGTTTGTCCAAATCGACCCGTTGGTGATATCGAAGGAGTTATTAGCAAACGATGTCATAGTGGTGTTGTTTCTGAGCCCCGAGTGGATGGAAACAATATCCGCCACTGTTCCAAGTCCCAAGCCGGGGCGAGGTTCTGCAACCTCCGAAGTGCTGTCTATGGTGATATCTCCGTCGTAGTGTACATGACCATTAGCAGCGCCATTAGCTGTGCCATTAGTGCCATTTGCCAAATCCTTGACTGTGCCATTACCCGTACCATTAGTGCTACTTGTCGTGCCATTAGTTCCGTTAGCGGTGGCACTGTGGTCATCGGCATGGCCGTTTCCCAACAAATCGTCATGTAAAATACTCAACACCAAGGGCCTTTGTGCATTCACCCATTTGGCCAAGAATGGGTTTCCATCTAAGTACTCACTGAATTCCTTGGGAGAAATGGCCGAGTAAGATCCTGGACCGTTAGCGGTGGTTTCGGTGATTTCCTGAACCCATAACCCATTGTTTATCCGGTAATCAATGTTACTGCGGACATCTCTGTAAAGCGTCGACCCTACCGAGTACCCGTTCAAGTCATCTGCGTATTTGACGTCTACCACTTCCAAGCAGTGTTGAAGCAACGCCTGTGCAAAAGTGTCCCTTGGAAGCGGTTTGTCTTTTTCGGAATCAAAAGTGACAATGGACCAGTGGAAGTAAAACGGCACGTAATTGTTGAAGAAATTGACGCCGAAGATATTCACAAGGAGCTCGGATACTTTGAGTAGTGACCTGGTGTTCGACACGTTCAATGCGTCGTTGTTGTTCAAGTACTTATCCAAGTACACCAAGTAGTGGGAAAGGAAATTTGTCAGCTCCGAAATCAATTGGTTGAAATCGGGGTCCGATGGACTATCGATCGCCCCTGGCTGTTGTATATCTTCTCCCTGTGAATTGGAGTCAGTTCTGTCCAACTCTTTCCCCAAGAAATCCACAAAGATCTCGAGGTACGATTCTTGAACTGCGTCCACTTGCAGCTGGTTTAAATTCTTGTAAATATTGACAGAATGCTTCTGTGCCATTAATGGAAGACTTATTTGCCATTGCTCTATTCCCACATGATTTCTGACAATAGAGGAGGATCCCGCTTCGAGACGCGTCAAAATATGCTTAATGTCCTGAAGCAAAGATATCACGTAGTCCGCCAATCTAGGGTTATCGCTAAATTCCAAAGTCGACTCGATCTTGATGAAAATGTCATAAATAGAGTCAGGAACTTGGTCGTAATAGTAAATGTGTGTGGATAAGTTGACAACGGCCCTGGAGTAGACCTCCTTTAATTCTTGCAAGTCTGCTTCGTGGCGATGATCTGCTTGTTCAAAGAACACGATTTGTTTAAGGTCCAACAAGTTTTGAATCAAGTCGGAGATGGACAACCCGATCATGTTGACTTTAGACGATACCAAGCCCAATATGTGGCTGGCGTAGTGTTTTTGCAACGCCGTTTGGTCTTTGGTGGCGTATTGTTTCAGTTTGGCCACTAGCGTTGTCAACACCACAAATCGTAATTGTACCGGAACCCAAGTGGTACATAACTCCAAGAACCGTTGAGACCAGCTGTCTGTCAAGCTTTTTGTGAGGTGCGTGTAATTTACGACACAGTCGGTGGCTTCACTGATCTGGGCAGTGGAGGACGTGTTGAACACAGACTTTAACCCGGAAATCGATTCTTGGTACAAATCTTCTCTGTCGACAGAGTCGTTTTCCAAATCCTCCTCGATCTGTCTCTCAGCCTTAAGGGTCTTAGAACTTTGCACCTTGGAGAGCTTGACGCTTTCAAGGCCGTCATTAGAAAAGTGCCGGTGGAGAAGCGACTCTCCATCGTACTCGGCGAAGGTGTTGATCAAGATTGGCACCGTTTTCAGCAACAACGTTTTGGATAACTCAGGAATATTCCCCAAGCAGAAGGACATGGCCTTGATTGTCAACAACGAGATCATTTTCCATTCCAAAGCGTTGGGACCGCCCTTTTGGGAATTGTCGTATCCAATATTGATCAAATGTTCACTAAAGTGTACAAACGCCCGGACAAAGTCCTTATCACCAGCGAATAACCCACTGTCCAAGTTTTCACACAACACGGTGTACGTGTCCAAAACCGCCTTGAATATATTGATGTCGTTACATTTTGTGGCGGTCTCCAAAATTGAAAGCCCTTGTTTAGCAAACACGTTAAGATTATCCGTGCATTTTTCGATCAACGAAGATATAATGATCAACGTGACTTGAAGGTTCCCGGACCGGTTCCTGTTGGCATCTGACACCGACTTTTTCTGCAAGAACGTTATGACTTTTTCCAACTTGACTCGCCTCGTAGAAGCGTAATAAAGCAAGTAGCTCAACTCACTGCTATTTGGCTTCTTCTCCGTTCCTTTTCCCGGGGGATAACATTGTAAAATGAGCTTTTGGTGCTTCGGCAAGAATAGACTAGGCATTGTTTGGGGCCTCAATGCAATCAACTCGAATGTCACAGGTATTCTTGGAAAAGAGTGGCCAAATTAACGAAGTAATTGGTGAATAAATTAAGTGGAGTATGTTTTTTTTGGCCGTATATTTTTTTTCACATTGCGAGCTTATGACTTTTTTAGATACTGTAACAAAATCTTAAAAAGATACATCATCTTGCACTGCAACTATAAATACAGGCAAAGATCCCGTTTTATTAGCTGTTTCGATTTAGTTTTTGACCATGGCTCCTGTTTATGTGAAGGGGGGTGCATGGACGAACGTGGAGGACGAGATCTTGAAGGCAGCGGTGCAGAAATACGGGCTCAATCAGTGGTCCCGAGTAGCATCTTTGTTAACTAAGAAGAGCGCCAAACAAGCCAAAGCAAGGTGGAATGAATGGATCAGCCCGGCCATAAACAAGAATGAGTGGACGAAGGAGGAAGACGAAAAGCTCTTGAACTTGGTGAAGTTGTTGTCCAATCAATGGCGGAGTATAGCTCCTATAATGGGACGGACAGCCACCCATTGCGTGGACCGGTATCAGAAACTTCTCGAGGATCAGGACGACATGGAAGAAGATGAGGATTTAAAGTACGCCGGTGCCGGCATTGAATCCATGCCTGCTTCAGGAGGGAAGGTCGGAGACTTGAACATAAACCCAGAGAGTAAACCCGCAAGGCCTGATGAAGATACGCTTGAGGACGATGATCGAGAAATGTTGTTTGAGGCAAGGGCCCGGCTTGCCAACACCAAGGGGAAGAAGGCCAAGAGGCGGGATAGAGAACGGATGCTAGAGGAGACAAAACGGATCTCGTTGTTGCAAAAAAGGAGAGAGTTAAAGGCTGCAGGGATCAATGTGAGTTTGGTGCTGAAGCAGAAGAAGAAGAGCAAGGAGTTCGATTATAATGCCGACATACCGTTTGAAACAGGTCCCACTGCCGGGTTGTACGATGTTACTGAAGAGGATGCCATCAATCGGCTGTCGACTTTAGAGTTCAGTAAGAAGGTGCTGAAGGAGGGCTTGGAATTGGAGGTGCGCAAGGACAAGAAGCGGAAGCAAGCTATAGAGAGTGCCGACAGCAACGGGAAGGCTACCACGTCGGTGGAAGGCCAGGCAAGGTTAATAGAGCCTGCTGTGAAGCGGACAAAGTTCAATATTCCAGGAGTTGAACTGACGATTGAAGGCGGTGATTTTGAAGAGACGGAGTTGGCTGGCGTTTTCGAACCTACTGTGGAACAAACCGAAGAGACGGATATCGACCATAGAATAAAGCATACATTAAGGGTTATCCAGGAAGCACAGGCTCAGAAATCGACGTTGTTAAGGGTGCAGGAAACAGACAAGACGCCCGATTCTTTGACGACGCTTAAGCCGAAGCAGCAGCGGAAGCGAATAATAGAGGTTTTGAAAACGGGTCTATCGAGCCTTCCCTTACCAAAAAATGAATTCGAAGTGCTTCCACAGTTTGATGAGCAAGAGGACGTTATATTGACAAAGGTAGCGGACTCACAGTCTGAACGTGAGCGAATCAAGAACCTCGAGTTGTTGAGGGAAATCGAAGATGCCAAAAGGCAACTCAGAAGAAGTCAAGTTGTTCAAAAGGGGTTTGAGATACCAAACCCGGCGTTGCTCAAAGATGTCGACTTTGCTGGCCTTTCTGAGATTGACAGAGCTATAGTGACAGAGTTCCAACTATTGGTCAAATCTGATTATAAGAAGCACGTAGATCCGGATTTTGATGCTACTGAGGTGGAAGAAGTCGACGAAGAAGCCTACGATGAAGTCCAAAGGCAGATCAGAGAAATAGTCCAAGAACCCAAATTAAAAGAGTCTTTGGATGTCAAGTTACTAACACCTCCTGACGACGCAACGAAAACCCAGATCAAACAACTTATTGACACAATGAAGGGTCAAGCGACACAGTCACAAAACGCATTGGCCGTGGCATTGGCTGACCCAAGAGACGTTATAACCTCCACCAACCAGGTGAACGAACAAATTCGAGAAGAACAGGTTAAAGTCCAACTTTACGAGAAAGTTTCAATCATCGAACAACAGGCTATAGACCGCCGTGCTGAGAGGCTCAACTCTCTTGTCCACCCCGTGGTTGAAAAGGAACAGGAACTCAATCTGTATCTTGTGCAGCTTCTCCACAACGGCTGAATTGACCTTTTGCGCCGCACACGACGGCAGTCTTATTCCGAGTGCGACCAGGATGCCAAGCAAGTGTTAAAGGAAACATCATAGACTTTTTTGGTGTTACTTGAAGAATGAACCAGAATTTGTTATATGTGCCGTTTCGGAAGACAAAGGAGGTCAACCTCACAGACAAATTGAAGGCAATAATAAAAAAAGACTACTTCCAATCTCCGGGGATATTTGAAAATGATCTCGTGCAATTGAACAAAATTCGCAAGAAGATCCAGCAGTTGAAGGATGAACAAGGTGACAGGGCGACCGAGATCTTTGTGAAACAATACTACGTGCAGGTGGTCAACCTCACTAAGAAGTTTGATAATGAGAGCCTTGAGTTCGAATGGTTTGGCACCTTAGGCTACAAACCCCGGGGTCCTTTCAAATTGAGATCGTTGAAATTCGAACAGTGCAATGTGATATACCAGCTCGGGAGTTTGTACTCACAATTGGCATACAAAGAGTCTAGGTATACTGACGACGGCTTGAAGAGGGCGTGCAACGGCTTCCAGAATGCTGCTGGCTGTTTTGAGTTTCTCGGGGCGTTAATAGAGGGTGACGAGGCCATGAAAGCATTCTGCCACGACAACGACTTATCTAAAGACACATTGGATCATTTGAAGTACTTGATGTTGAGTCAGGCCCAGGAGAGCATGTGGCAGAAGGCAGTCAACTCGAACATGAAGAATTCGGTGATATCTAAGCTTTCCTTGGCCACCAGCACCCTTTACAATAAAGCGTTTGAGTATGGGAACAAATCAGACTTTGTCAAGCTAGAATTCGTCAACTTCTGTGCCGTGAAACATTATCATTTCAGTGCCGCCGCTTACTACAGGAAAGCAATTATGCTGCTCGATTCTCTGAAGTATGGCGACCAGATAGCATACTTGAAATTGGCCTTAAAGTTGGTAGGCAGAGGATTGAAGTACAAGGGCTACGTGCTTTCGTACGTCGTGGAGGATATCACAGGATTACAACTGATGATTGAAGACACACTCAGAGTGGCAGAACGAGAAAATGATTTGATCTACTTAAAACCGGTGCCAGACCCAGAAAGTCTAGTTGAAGAAAGTGATGGAGGGATATCTTTAGTTAGGCCGTTATTGGTGGATGACCTTCAAAACCCCCTTTCCAATGATCGGCTCTTTTTGAAAGAGCTTCTCCCATACATCATTATACAAATTGCATTGGCCTACAGAGATAGACAGGACAACTTCATCATCAAGAACATTTTAGAGCCACTACAGTCATTGAATAAAATGATGAACCATTTCTTGACTCAAAGAGAGCTCCCAGCATCGATTGATTCGATACAAAAGCCAGAAAATGTGCCAGAGTCCATTGTGCAGCATTCACAGGATATCATCAATAACGGCGGTACCAGATTGATTGAGGATTTGTACGATAACATCCTTCAGTTATCGTCTGAATCTCGAGACATATATGAAGGGTGCCAACAGCGATTGGTCATTGAAATGGAAGAAGATGCCTACTTCAAAGACCGGTATGGCAACCAATGGAATAGACCAGGGTCAAAAGAGGTAGCGAAGGAGTTGTGGGTCAAGGTTGACAGCATGGAAGAGTATCTCCTGCAGGCAGACGGAGCCGACGACATAATTGTGCTGAGCTACCACGAAATAAAAGGGTTTCTTGAGCTTTATTGTGGAGGATACGACACATTGAGCGCGTTCGTACCCAACTCGACCTACGTCGATTTGAGCAAGGATACCGCCGTTACTCTTAGCGATATTCGGGAGGCGTTGAATACCACTGAACAAATGGAAAATGACCGCAAGTTGTTTTTAAAGGCCCTTGAAAATAAAAGCAAGGATAATAACATACTTCCCAAATTGATAGGTGAGTATAAGATCAGGAGCCAGAATAAGGAGTTTGTCAACAACTTGAACGAAAGCAGCTTCGAGGATGTTTTCAACCAGCATATGAAGATGTTCAACGAGGACCTTGAGTACGTGGAGGCACTGAAAAATAAGCAGATAGTGCTTGAAAATAATATCGATAAGCTCAACGCCAGGTTCCATGAAATTTATAACGAGGAGGCCGACTCGCCTAGCGATAACAGAAGAGACGGGCTTCAGGTCTTGGAAGATATTTATTCCAGGTATCTCCAGTTGATCACCAATATCAACGAAGCTCGGAAGTTCTACAACGATTTCAAGGTCCGGGGTACCAAGGTGCTTGCAGACTGTGACGAGTTTGTGCACAAGAGAAGGGAAGAAGCCAGGGATATTGAAATCCACTTGCATAGTCAGGACCACGGTTATCAGCACAACGACGGCTACGAGAGTAGGGCCGCAGACTACACCAGAAAAGTGATTACGCCCATCCCCCTCGTGGCCTCGCCAGTCCCCAAAACTTCTGACGACAATAGGGCCAGCACGCCGCTGGCCGCAGAAATTGCTCAGCTCCAAAACCATTTCTCCCAGACCACCATCGGCCGCAGAAAGAAGTAATTTTGGCGGCCTTGTATATTAGTGTAGGTTTACAGTACTAAAAAAACGCGATGCGATATACTCCAAATCTGCATGTTCCGATATCTTAGGTACTTGAAAAATCTTTATATGACCCGGCCTAAAAACAACATCGTAACCATTGTAGGCACCACAGGTGTGGGCAAGTCCAAAGTACGTGACAACAGAACCCCTCAAGATCAAAAAACGTGTACTAACCCTTGTATTAGTTCAGTATAGAGCTCGCTAAAGCCATCAATGGAGAGATCATAAATGCCGATTCCATGCAGGTCTACAAAGGCTTGGACCTGATAACAAACAAGCACCCCATGCAGGAGAGAGAAGGCATCCAGCACCATGTCATGGACCATGTGGATTGGAGTGAAGAGTACTTTATCCACAGGTTTGCCGAAGAGGCCAACGAAGCTATAGACAACATCCACCGAATGGGAAAAGTGCCCATAATCATCGGAGGCACCCATTACTACCTCCAGAAGCTTTTGTTCAAGAACAAGACAGTGGAAGGGGCAGCCGAAGCTAACAAACAACCATTGACTGCCGAACAACTTGAAGTGTTGGATGGACCGGTGGAAGAGATCTTCAGACAGTTGACAGAATACGATCCGGTGATAGCTCAAAAGTTCCACCCCCAGGACAAAAGGAAACTACGCCGAGCTTTGGAGATATGGTACACGTTGAACCAGAAGCCCAGCGAGTTGTACAAGGAGCAGAAGCTCGAGGAGTTGGAAGATAGTTCCTTGGTGTACAACACGCTATTGTTCTGGGTATTCAGTGAGGCTGAAGTGCTACAGAAGAGATTGAACGACAGGGTGGACAGCATGCTCAGTGCTGAGGGCGGCGGGTTGACGGAGATTGAGCAGATGTACGACGTTTTCAAGCACACAAAGCCTTTGCCAGAGGTGACCAATGGGGTTTGGCAAGTGATAGGCTTCAAAGAGTTTTTGCCGTGGTTAGAGCAACGGCAGCAGCAGGTCACCAATGAAAAAGAATTGACGAAGCTCTTTGAAGAAGGGGTCGACAGGATGAAGATTCGGACCCGGCAGTATGCCAAGTACCAGGTGAAATGGATCAAAAAGCTTTTGGGGGTCGAACTTCAAAAGGAGAGCCGGTTCAATTTCAAGTATGGAGGAAGGTTGTACATTTTGAACGCTACCGATCTTCACCGCTGGAACGAGGAAGTGCAGCAGAGGGGGTTGGAGGTGGCCCGGCAGTTTATGGAAAGAGGGCCCACAGGCGTGGATATTCCCCAGAAACCTGACAGTGTCACCGAGGACATTTTCCCCGACGAAAAGAAGTTGGCAGAGTTCAACAGTAACAAGAGGTTGGAGTCTGTGAAGAACTGGCAGCATTTTGTTTGTGAGCATTGCTTGGATAAGCAAGGCCAGCCGGTAGTGGCCGTCGGGGAAGAAGCGTGGGCCATGCATGAAAGAAGCCGCAGGCACAGAAAGAGTGTGGAGGGCAGGAAAAGACGGCGCCATATCCCAAACACGAGCAGCCAGGATGAAACACACGGGGACACGGGCCCATAAAGGACAATGGCAGAGCCCCTGGGCCAGAAAGGCACATAAATAGAACAGGTAATGAGGCATCGCCAGCCGATAAGAACTTCAAGAAGCTGAAACATCATCATGAAACACACCAACAAGGTTTCAGAGATGAAACAGCTCTAGATCGGGGTGACGTCTCAGGGTGCTAGCACAACAAGCATACAAACACTACAACAAACAATTCAGGGTGCTTGCAACAAAGACAATAAACCCGACAGAACCCCAAACGGTAGACCCAAACAATGGAAAGAAGAACCCAAATCGAAACAACGCAAAACTGAAAATAAGACCTTGCACTGGACCGTACAGCAAAGCTTATCTGGCAGCCTAACCTGCATTTTCATTTGTTTCATGGGGTTCTATGCCTAATGAAGTGGTATGACACCGCCTTTGACGCCCCAATAAGGCCAGGTCTTGAGCCACGCCTAGAATACGACCCCTTCGAGGGTCCAACGTGAGATTTAAAACAATAACATCGAAGTCTAGGGCACTGGTCCCCGAACAAAGACGAAGAACAGAGAGAAGAACCTCAATAGGGCCCGTATAATATGTGATGCAGCTCCCTGGGATTTTCGATACGGTTCCGTTTTATGTTTGAATGTAAGGCCATGCATGATGGGAAGAAAATAAAACGCCCAAATCAGATAAGTATTACCCAAAACGAAAACGATTGTCCACTGCCGCCCCTATTTGAACAATTGGCTGCTTGTGTGTGGGCCGCCTGTGTGGGAACCAGAACTCATTTCACATTATTACGTAACAATGGGGACAAATCTTGGTGAAATTTCAGGGTAAGCGTCCCGCTGGAGGACGGCTATCAAGCAGGGAGTAACTGTTAGTATGGGCTGTGTTTGGAGCCTGGTGCCGTGCCATTTCATCCCTTGCTGTGGTTGCTCCTAAATTTACATGTCTAGGTCTGAAAACAGAAAATAGATGTTGGAGGCACGAACCCGTAAATGAGACTGAAAAATACGTTAAAGTTAGCGGCATCTGGGACGAGACTTGGCGGCAGCTGGGGCCGGAGTTAGTACGAAATCGGCCCACGTTAGCACGAAATGGATTGGAGTGATCCACCACGTACTACTGGTTATGTGTTGCATGATTACGATCTATTAGATTGAGGCGTCAACACGGCCCCAAATTTCAACGGTGGTTATTTTTCCTCTATATTACATCTATAATACATCTATCTATACCGTGGCTATTGCCTTATCATTAATCATACTTGGACAATCTAACATTAATCTCCTCGAGCTTGCTCTTGATCTGGTTCAATTGGCTAGTTTTTTGGAGACTTAGATTATTCAAGTCTTCGGTGGAACACCATCCACTCTTCATCAATCTATTCTTGGTAAGAGAATACGATTCATCTATCATATTCTTCTCGTTGACCAAGTAGTTGTAGTAGTTGACCAACGTCGTTTGGTCAGCAGACTCTCTTGCTTCCTTGTCATCTTCCAGTTGGTGTTGGGACTTTAAGAAAGTAGCAAAATAGTCCTGTTCTATCCTGTGTAAGTTTTCCTTCATATTTGCACTATCTGATAACGTGATGATAGGCGACAGATATGGTGGGGTTGTAGGAGTGATACACTTGTTTTTCGTATCCATAGTGGTGACAGACCCGTCACTGTGAAGACTGCCAGTTTTGAAATGGTCCTGTATTGGACTCAACTGGGGCCTATCAGTCTTGGTGTTGGGGGTACCGGCCGATGAATTGCTATTGGTGGTACTAGTGTTGAAGTTTGTGTTGACACCGTTGGAAATCGACAGTTGCAAAGCAGGACCCAACCCCATGTGTGAAGTCATGGAGTTGACGGTAGACACTGAGTTCACCGGTGCCACGGTGGACGTAGGAATACTGCTGGTACTGTTGCTTTTGGATAATGAAAGCTTCCTAATGGTGCGCTTCAAGCTCTTTAACCTCCGCAACGGCGACGTATCTTTGTCTTTCTCCTTGGTGTCTTTGGTGGCGGCACCACTGGAGTTGGTGGTTGACAAGCTGGGGAACAACTGGTTGCTGTGGTTCATGCTAGGACTGTCTAATTCATAGGTAGAAAAAGAACTGTTGGAGTTTTGAAAAAAGTAGTCGTTATTGGTGGGTAGGCTGATTGTGGAACTGGCCATGAGTGGCGTTTCCACAAAGGAGCTGGATTCGTTAACATTATTGCTGGCACCAATACCAATGGTATTATTGTTGACACTATTGGGCATACTATTACTGCCGGACCGATGGCTCCTGGCGCTGGTCCTCTCTGTCCAGCTGTCCATTTCCACGTCCTTCATCAGCGTGTTTGTGGACAGCTCGTGCATATCGTTTTCGTCTGGCAAAGGTGGCAATAACACCTCTTCTTGCTCAGAGGCATTTGTGAATTTAGGGTGGCTCCTACCAGGACTGGTTGGAGGACTATGGCGAGGACTTCGGTTACTGGACTGGCCGACCTGGTCAGACTCTTCAAGAACTATTCCTAGCCCGTTCATAGTGAGTTTTGATGTGTGTGGGCTTGACTGGAAACAAATAGGTATAATGTGATGTATCACTTTTGAGGTGAAAAATATTCCTTTTTTTCTGGCCTTCTTTTTCTACTTCTCGGGCTCAATCAGGCGGCTGCTAGATCTTCGACTTTGAATTTATGGGGTTTGACTGGAATCACTAATAACAATTGGAAAAATCACTGGAAAATCGATACCTCAGACGACAACAATTGTCAGATTGATTTGTAACAAAAAAAATTTGCTTTTTGTCCTGGATATATATTATGTATTTTTCAACGGCTTCCCTTAGGCATACCTGGTAGGTACACGCTGGAAACCTTTTTAAATTATTTAAGATTTTGTAGATTTTTTTTTCATTTCTTCATGCGTGTCTGCAGGAAAGTGCAGGTTAGCGTCGATCCCAAAGTAGAATTAGGAAGCATAATGTTTATAACCGAGCACGAAAGGGAGAGGCAAATAGGAGATATTAACGAGGGAGACAAACACACAATGGCAAACCCACGGATCGGGCTTTAGGGGTGGGCTTCTGTGGAAACCACAGGTTTTACACATAGGCACATTTTGGGACACAAGGTTAAGCAAAGTTTCTAGCGAGATCAACGACGTCTTGGTTGTCAATAGCGACTCGTATAACGCCGGCCCGCGATGAGCTGGCGAGATCTGGCACGAAGTGGTACGCCCAACCCAGGCGCAAATCGCGACCATCGACGTGCCACTCGCCACCGTCGCCACAGGCGTCCCCCTGGCGCTGGACCCAAAATCCCAGGCGCAAAAATCCCGAAAAATTTCAGCTGCAACGGCTATTGTACTTTGAGCCACTGGCACCCAAGTTCTGCAGAGACTAGATTCCGATCCATAACTTGAGGACGGCAGGTTTTGGCCACAAATGAAAAATTCCTTCAACACACAACAACCGAAAAGGAGTAGGGAATGTAACAAGATCGAAAAACAAAAGGAGTAACAGGCTGGAGCAGAGGAATGCCGAAAGGAGTTGACACCAGAAATGAGTTCTCGCCCGAACGAGAAAGGAGAAACGAGAATGCAGAAACGAGCAAGGAGAAAGGGAGAGGAGTTCACAGCTCAAAGGAGTTCCCAGCAGAATGGGCCACTAAAGGGGTAACGGCGCTCCGTGGGCGGCTCCTGGGGCCATACGTTTTATTTTTTGGAGCGGGCGATCCACCACACCTTCTTTGGTCAACAGGGATTACAGGGGCTGCCTCTCAACAAAGGGCGGGCGTACCGCCCGCGAGAAAATACGGTACTACGCGAGGGATGGTGCGTTGGTGCGGGACAGGCGCGGGGCATGGCGTTCACGGGGCCACCCCGGGGACCTTGGACGGGGGGCCGGTGCACTGTTCTAGACTCCCTTGGTGGTTGGGTGCCCTGGCGCACGCCGCTCGCCTACGTTTGTGGACGTTGGTGGTGGACGCACTTTTGCCCCGGCATTATACTGCACCGCTGCTTAAATATATTTCCAGACCATTGGCGGGACACGCCGTCGTGCCAAAGGTGTTTGCAGGTTGGGGCCAACCTTCTTGGACCCAGCGTATATGCAGTCGGGCTCCTGGCACGAGTTGTCTGGCGATCCCATGCGTAGGCAGATCTAAAGCTGTCGTTTGAGAGACCAAGGCCGAAGGAACGGGCTTGCTTGGGTGTTGGTGGTCGATGGTGGTCAATGGTTGGCAGCTGGCAGTTGGCGATCAGGCACGGTCTGCCGCCGCTGGGGCCGGCACTTTGGCGAACATTATAGACCGGAAAGGGCTAGTAACGCCAGCAGGCGATTCGCATATCTACACTTTGACGTTGGTTCTGCCGATGCAAGGTGCTGCAAGAACGGAGTTCCTACCACGGTAGTTAGGTTATTAGGGTCACGCGTGGCAGCTTAACCTTTTTGTGTACTAGGTTTAGTCGTTACACTTGTGCTTGCGTTGCCTTTCGCTGGCTTGCCTTTCGCTGGCTTTTGCTGTTTCCTTTGCTCTTTTGCACCTATGCCTCGGAATCCCTAAGCCTAGAGTAAGCCTCAGATCTTTGGTGCGCGCGGAGTTTCGCGGTGGCGCTCGCGGTGGCTCTCGCTGTCCCGGGCCACCGTTGTCTGCCTATCTTGAATTATTTCACCCCGGCTGCCACTCCATCCTCTACATTCTACTCTTACCATTTGTCCTGCCCTTTCAGGCAAAGGCAAGTCTGCAGCCCTTTGACGTTATGGCACCCTAAGGCCAGCTGTCCTTGACGAAGGCCTCTGTCGTAAACCTTCAATTAAGCTTTTGCACTTTGAGTCCAAAGCGCCTTGGAACCTTCGATAGGGCCGCTCTGTCTTATCAAAGTATAAGCTTACCCCAGCTACGTTAGCAGCGCCGAACATTCATTAACTATAACTTTGAGCTAAAAACTGTGGCCGTGAGCCAAACGGGAAACTGAGCTTATCGCACTGCCTTTCCAGTAATGGGCTCAACGGCTAAATAGCACAACCCCTAAATGGGACAAGGGCCTCACAGCACGCGGCCCTCCACCCAATGGGCTGAACCCCTAAGCCACTTGAGACTTCAAGTACTGCCAGTAGTTCTTCCTTATGGGGTCGTACTTGTGGATCAATAAATCATAGAACCGTGCCGCCTGTTTCCCGTCACTGACCTTGGCCAAAATCTCCAACGCGTACGACGACTTCACCAAATCAATTTCGTTGTCGTCGTCCAAGTCGCCATCTGTGTTGACAAAGTGTTTGCAGAAGGGTTCCAAAATGGCTAGCTCTAAATTGCACTTGCCTACAATGCCCAATAAGTAGTTCCAGCTAGACTCATTTTGCGGACTCAACTTGATCTTGTCCTTGACGTATTCCAACTCTGTGTCCATTATCTCACTGGTTATAGCCAGCGGCCGGCCGAAGTTCAAAAAGAACCGGTGGCTCCATGCACTGTTGTTCTTCAAGTCCGCCTCAAGCATGTTCTCCACAAACTGTCTCTCTTTCTCGTTGTCGTACAACCCAAACTTCTTGACAAACCACTTCCTGTAGGTCCACACATGGTGGTTTTTTGCGTCTTCCGCCAACATCGCCTCGAAAATAGGGAACTCCCGGTGGTAGTCGTACAACCCCTGGGTTTTAATCACCTGTTCAATGATCAATTGCCTGTAGTTCCAGATCTGGTAGTTCTTCTCGTTCTCCAACGAGATCTCCTCCAAAAAGTCCAATTCCTCCATCAAGTCTTTTTTCAACTGGCACACGAGATCGTACCTGTAGATCCAGATGGAGTAGTGCGACGCCAAGAGCTCGATCCCGGCACTGGTGAGAGCTAGCGCCCGTTCACTGATCTCGTTTTTTTGCATCAACGCAAGAAGCGTTCCCATCGTGGTTTTGAACTCGTCCGAGTATAGGATCTGGCACAATTGCGGCTGCTCTTCGTTGAGCTTGACGGCCGTTACGTCATCATAGGAAAACGACATGTTCGGTTGTTTCGTTTTCGGCTTCTTAAACACTTAACTTCAAGTGTGTGTGTGTGTGATGTGTAAAACCCTTACGCTTTTCCAGGTGCGCACCTACTACAGAAGCTCCATACACCAAAAATCTTCCCTAAACATGAACATTCATGACCGAGATATAATTGTGTCGACCCTATTTGGAACTTCCGTGTTATATCTTGTACTCAGCGTCGTTTCCTCCAACAAGCAGCTCCCGATTCTCCTTGTGGTGTTTATTCTCGGCAATATGATCTCGCGGCTCAGAAGTTTTGAGAAGTTCATCGATAAGCTCAAAGCGCCAGCGCCCCCCGTGTCTGGCAAAACCATCAAGGCCACCGGCAATTCTGGTTCGGTTTTCAGCGTGCTACCTTACTCCAAGAAGCAGGAGCTCATCTCGTCGATCAAATCGTTGCAGTTGTACTCTGTGAACAGCAAGAAGGCCAACGACAAGCGCCGCCGGTTGTTCAAGATGATGACCTGGAGACAGCAGAACTTGTGTAAGCAGGTGGGGTACTTGGACAAGTTGACGATGATCGATCGGTTGGTGGACAAGAACCAAGGGTTCTTGAACAAAATCGTGTCGAAAGCCATTGACCACTACCAGATCAATTTCAGTGATTTCGATATCACCAAGAATTTTGTCGATAACAATAGCTACCGGGTAATAGAGTCGTTGTCCCACTACAACCGGGACTGGAACATGCAGTTGAAGGGCCCGGAGTGGGAGCTCAACTCGGTGGTGGAGTATATCCAACGGAATTTGGACAAAGTGGTCCCTGCTGCTCAAAGACCCAAAACATGCGTTATAGTGCCTGGATCAGGTTTGGGCAGAATAGCATACGAAGTGGCCAACAGAGGATTCGGCCATGTGCATCTGGTGGAGTTCAGCGGGTTGATGTACTTGCTCAACCGGTTTGTATATGGGAACTCCGACATCAATCTACAGGAACTTGAAATATACCCGTACATCCACACCAACTCCAACTTCAAGAACTTGAACGACCAGTTCAGATCGGTGTTGGTACCACAAATCACCCAGCCATCGTCGCTTCTGTTGCATCTTGAAGATTTCAACATTTTTGAGGTGCCGCCGACCACAGCCAAAGAGTGTGACACGGTGGTGGTGGTGACGGCTTATTTCATAGACACGGCAGAGAACTTGATGGACTATATGGATTCCATCAACGAGCTCGTGAAAAAGTTCGACAAGGGGTACTGGATCAACGTTGGGCCTTTGAAATACGGCACTGCCCCCAAGGTGGAATTGAACATTGAAGAATTGGCGGGGTTGAGGAAAGCGATGGGGTGGAAGGACGTGGACGTTTTGAACACGTTGGAAAAGCCCATTGTGGACGGGGAAACTGGGTTGTATGGGTATGCAACCGATACCAAGAGTTTATGGCAGGGATACTATGGTCTCAACGGCTGGTGCAGTGAGAAGGTGAAACGATGAGAGGGAAAGCCAGACAATAAGTCATGACAAAAGTATAGAGTCAAATTAGACAGAAGAGAACGTCAGCCATTACATAAGGATAGATCTCTCATCAGTTACAAACTCACTCAGATGCATTAATGCTACATACTACTCATTCTTGCCCTTCTTGCTTTGGCGGTAGCTCTACACCAAATTGGACCCCTTGTTGATCTGCAACTTCTTATCCGATCCTCCACTGATGATACCGATGTCGTTGTCCCAGCAAACATCGAAAATCTTACACCCCTGTCCAGGCTCGTCTCTGGTGATGGTATACAACGGATTGACCGATCTCACGTCCCACACTTTGACCATTCCGTCGTGCGAGGCAGATGCAAACATATTATCATTATAAGGACAGGCACTCAACCCCACCACGAAGTTGGAATGCCCCACCAATTTCGTGGTTGAAAGTTCGGTTTCGTTAACGTTCACCCGTGGATCGTATAAATTGATATGACGGGCAGAAGATCCCGTCACCACCATACTTTTACCAGGTAAATGCAACACCGACAACAATGAGAACCCCGTAGTCCGAGTATCCACACACCTGCTGGTGACAAGATCCCATGTCTTTATGGTGTGATCCTGGGAAACAGAATAAGCCACGGTGGAATCAGTCAAATCAAATGTTATATCTTCCACTGGCTGTTTATGGTTCTGTAACATCGATAATGGCGACCTTCTTCTTAAAGTTGCATCCTTGACAGCCATCTTTCTTCTTTTCTTGGACGACGAAGATAACACGTTGGCGTCATATTCCATCGGCTGGATGCTGCTCATTTCCTTGTGGATGGTGGACCATAATCCTATATCGTTATCATAACCAGCGGATAAGATCCGGTTGGAGGCAGAGTCCACTGCCAACGACACCACAGGAGCCTTGTGCCCTTCCAAAAGGGCGATAGTGGTCCCTTCCTGTGGTTCTTCCGAGTCATCGTTGTCTTCGTCCACAACGCCTACCACTTTATTTTTCCATAACCGGATGTTTCTGTCGTTACCACTACTGACGATTCTCGTAGGACTCACCCATTTGACGTCCCTTATAGCATCGGAGTGTCCCGTGAACTGCTTTTCAATGGTCCCGGCCATGTTATAGATCCTAACCACCCCATCGTAGGCCCCACTCAAAATCTTGGACTGTCCGCTGGCTTTGATGGTGTCTATGGACGATATCCAGTCGTTATTATTGAAGGACGACAAAAATGACGGAGGAAGCACGGCCCGGGTGTATTCCAAGGTCAAAAACGTTTCACTACTCAACCCGTTCTTTGTCAAGTAGTCTTCCAAAGAGGTCCTTAACAATTTCCCATCGATCAAAAAATCAAATGGGATGGGCTTTTTGTCATCTTCGTCTGCATTGTTTCCGAGCAAATGGTTGACCACTTCCGATAACCCATACCGTTTCAAGGCTATTGGCACGTACAATGGGTTTTCAGACACTTTCAACGTTTCATCTTCTTTGGTGATGAATTTGATCTTCACCTGGGATTTGTCTTGGGTCATGGCGATGGTTTTTATTTCACCTCATCGGATTTTTTTTTGTTAATGAGAAGTCGTGCGCGGAGGTTGCAAATATAGACAAATATATCCAGTACACAAACAAGAGTGCCAAAGGCCCCACCAGCCCCAACGACCAAAGCCCCAATGCCCTAAAACCCCAAAGGCCTTGAGCCAGGTTTGACTACATCTTCACCGTGACGTTCAACAGGTTTCTCGACCCCAGCCGCATCACGGGCATTGACCGGGTAGCAAGTCTGGTCACAAAAGAAGCGGTTTTCAACCCAGCATTGGTGCTTCTCCGCAACATCTTGTCGCTTTTGGCCACACGGCTGGTTCTAAGTCTGGAAGACAACCTCAGAGGCTTTATTTTGCTGATATTCTGGGACTTGCTTCGGTATTCATAGGTGTCGGGATCAGAAAACCGGCCGTGCGTGAAAAAGTACTTCACGGCCCGTTTCAAACGCCTCCAACGACGTTTCCTGGTGATTCGAGGCGGCGGAAGTGATCTCATGGCTCCAGGGTTCCTGCGGTAGGTCTTTTGAGAAGTACACGGTAAAAATGACGATTGAACAAAATGGTTCGAAGTGTACAAACCAAGTGGCTGCACAAAAATAATTATCCAGATTTTGCGGCGGTCCTCCGCGGAGGATTGATACAATGTCCAATAAGAAATAATACACAAGAAAACACCGGTGAAAAAAAGGTTGCCTGGCAAAATCCGACCTATATATACCCAGGCATGTCCCCTTAATCTCATTCCGTTTCTTTTTCTGGTTTCTTCTCTTCTTTCTTTAGACTTATAATCGATTCTGCATTCTTAGTAGTACATTTCTGACTCTACTCATCTCAAGTTCAAGTTGAGGAAAAAAAAAGTTTCAAATTTAATTAACTAAACCTCCAATTATTCTGAAGAATGGCTCCAACCAACGTTGATGACGTCCCCGTCGAAGTGTCCAATGTGTTCGACACCATCTTGGTGCTTGATTTTGGCTCCCAATACTCCCATTTGATCACCCGTCGTTTGAGAGAATTCAATGTGTACGCTGAAATGTTGCCTTGCACTCAAAAAATCAGTGAATTATCCTGGACTCCAAAAGGTATCATCTTGTCCGGTGGTCCCTACTCTGTTTACGCAGAGGATGCTCCACACGTCGACCACGATATCTTCAAGTTGAACGTGCCAATCTTGGGGATCTGTTACGGTATGCAAGAATTAGCTTGGATCAACGGGAAAGGTGTGGCCAGAGGTGATAAGAGAGAATACGGGCCTGCCACTTTGAACGTCCAAGACTCATCTTGTGCTTTGTTCAAGGGTGTCGAAGACTCTCAGGTCTGGATGTCTCATGGTGACAAGTTGCACGACTTGCCTACCGGGTTCAAGATCGTGGCTAACTCCACCAACTCTCCTTACGCTGCCATTGCTAACGAGTCTAAAAACATTTACGGGATCCAATTCCACCCTGAAGTGACTCACACCGTCCAGGGTAAGACTTTGTTGAGGAACTTTGCCCTCGATATCTGTGAGGCCAAGTCCAACTGGTCCATGGAAAACTTCGTCGACACTGAAATCGCCAGAATCAAGAAATTGGTGGGTCCTACTGCCGAAGTCATTGGTGCTGTTTCCGGTGGTGTTGATTCCACTGTTGGTGCCAAGATCATGAAGGAGGCCATTGGTGAACGGTTCCACGCCATCTACGTCGACAACGGGTTGATGAGAAAGAACGAGACCGAAAACGTCTACAAAACTTTGACTGAAGGTTTAGGTATCAACTTGACCGTCGTGGATGCCGGTGAATTATTCTTGACCAGATTGAAGGGAATCACTGATCCAGAAAAGAAGAGAAAGATCATTGGTAACACTTTCATCCACGTGTTTGAAGATGAAGCTGCCAAGATCAAGCCCGCCTCTGGTCAAGAAATCGAATACTTGTTGCAAGGAACCTTGTACCCAGACGTCATTGAGTCTATTTCATTCAAGGGCCCATCTCAAACCATCAAGACTCATCACAACGTTGGAGGGTTATTAGAAGATATGAAATTAAAGTTGATTGAACCTTTGAGAGAATTATTTAAAGATGAAGTCAGACACTTGGGTGAATTGTTAGGTGTACCTCACGACTTGGTCTGGAGACACCCATTCCCAGGTCCAGGTTTGGCCATCAGAGTGTTGGGAGAAGTTTCCGAACCTCAATTGAAGATTGCCAGAGAAGCTGACCATATCTTCATCGAAGAGATCAAGAAAGCCGGTATCTACAAAGAAATCTCCCAGGCCTTTGCTGCTTTGTTGCCAGTGAAATCTGTTGGTGTTATGGGTGACCAAAGAACCTACGAACAAGTGATTGCTTTGAGAGCCATCGAAACCACTGATTTCATGACCGCCGACTGGTATGTGTTTGAAGCTGCTTTCTTGAAAAACGTAGCATCTAGAATCGTCAACGAAGTCGATGGTGTTGCTAGAGTTACCTACGATATCACTTCCAAACCTCCTGCCACCGTTGAATGGGAATAGGTTATAGAATCCTCTCATAATTGAACAAACTATAGTGTACAATATATTTCGTCATCTAGGCCCGTCACGACCTTCCAACTGGACATTACTTAACCACAAGCTACACCTTAAACAGTTACATAAACCAAAAGCTGCACCTTGAAAGCTACACCTTGACTCTTACTTTGAATCTCACGGACTTGTACCTTGAAAACACCCAAAACACGGTCGACGCCAAAGACAATAGTCCACAGAACAACGCAAACATGTCGTAATGGAACTTACTCAGATCCCCAATGATAGCACTAGCAATTGGGATACCAAAAAGGTTCCCACAGCTGACAAAAAAGTACATAAGTCCATATCTGGAGCCAAACTTCCGAACGGGAGTTATTTGACGTAGACAAACTGGGGTCAACAGAAAGATCAGCGATGAGAAGAACCCCAGCAATGCCACAAACACGTACAATGCCACATGGTGTTTACCGAGTGGTAGCCACACAATGAATATTGAAAGACTATGGCCCAAAAGCATCAACACCATCACATTGAAGTAGCCAAGTTTGTCACTCAACCACCCGGGCAACGTTCTCCCCAAGATTCCTGTGGCACTAAAGATTGTCAAAAGAATATACGACTGGCTTTCGGTGAAGCCCTGAACTATAGCGTACGTCCCCACGTAGGTGACAATGGTGAGCAAACAGGTCTCTCCCAAGAACACCGCAACCATCAAGTATATGAACTGGGCGTCCTTGAGAGCCGAAATGTCAAAGTAACTGCTGATCTTGTGCACAAACGCTTCACGTTTGGTCAAGTGGTCCTCATCGTCTCGCGGCGGTGGGACTTCTCTGAACCGTTCTTTTATAAGCAACGTAGCCGTGACGCATAAGCCAAAGCAGAAGAGACCCAAAATACGGATGGCCCACGCAAACCCGTATTTCACGTACAAGCTCCTCAACATCAAGGGCACCGCCACACCACCCAACGAACCCCCGACGCTCCCCAACCCCAAGGCAAGTCCAATCCTATGGTAGAACCAATGGCTGAACACCCCGATCAACGGGCTTATACACAAGGCGTTTCCGATGCCCACACACAAAGAAAGCGCCAAAATGAACTGCCACACGGTGGTGCAGTTGGCGGTGGCCATCAACCCCACCAACACCAAGGTGCTGCCAGCCATCATAGGGTACAACGTCCCCTTGGAGTCAAAGTATGGGCCCACAAAGATCGTCAAGCCAAAAGCCAACGACAAGTAAATGGAGAAAATCCACGAGATGGTAGATGCCGGTGTCCCTGACAATTGGTGGGTTGCCAAATACGTTTGGATAGCCCCCACCGAATTCAAGAGCCCGAAGTTGGCCGTCAACCCCAAGAACGACCCCACCATCACCGTGTATGCTTTCACCCCGCCGTCCGGGTAGTCGTGCTCCACACTCTCCTGGGAAGCGTCTGAAAGTGCTGATGGTTGTGAACTTGAGCCACTTGAGCCACTTGAATCCTGGGTCGCCAATGGCTGTAATGACTCATTGTTTTGTGATTTCCCGTACCCACTGGTGGTGGCACCACCCAAGTCCGACAAGTCCACACTGGGCCTGGCTGGGCGTCTGATCTCCTGGAGTTCGGTCAAATTGGACATGATGTATGAGAAGTATATAAACTTTTCATAGGGACTGTAGCATGAGCGAAAAACATGGCTCGCGATGATTTTCTTAGTATTGCAAGAGTCAGTGGTGCCAGGCCCCGATGGGAGGTGATTGTCAAAGCGTTGCCTGAAAGGTTGCCTAAGCGGCTTTGCTCATAAAGCAGCTAAAGCGGGCTGGCCAGCAACTGATCTGGCTCAATCTGGCTCAACCTGGCTCAATCTGACTCAATCTGACTCAACTGACAGCCAATGTTGATACCGCACGGCTCAATGGGTGATGTACATAATCTGTTGTCGTATCACCGACGCCACTAGCACATCCCGGTCATGGCTGAGGCTCATGACGAACTCCTCGTCCGATTCCCCGTACTCGTCGCTGCCTATCTGGGGCTTTCCCCTTTCGTCATATAACTTGTACCAGCGGTTGAATTGGAACGTTTTCTGGTGCTCTGGGTCGAGGGTCTTGTAGATGGCCTCCTTCATGGCCCAGTTGCCGGCCAAGAACCTTACACCAGCAGCGAGATCGTTAGTTTCCACCAACTGGTCAAACTTGGGGATCTCGTGGGCATCATGCAAAATCCGCTTGGAAAACCGGCCCACAAACGGCGACTGCAACCCCGTGCTGTGTTTGCGGATCATATTTTCGAACCGCGAGAGCTGCACCACGTCAACACCGTGGGCCAACACGTTAGATACTCGCCTCATGTGTGCCTGTACTGTTCACTATTGGAAAAAACGGGTGGGTTGGCTAAGTGCTTCGCTGCGCAGACGCCAATGTCGCGATGCCACAAAATGTCGTGGTTGTTTTCCGGTGCTCGATTTTCAAATGAGTCAAAATTTTTCAGTTGCCAACACCTCCAATACAAAATGGCATCTTCTGTTCCAGGCCCCGTTCCTTTGCCCGACTCCAAATACGACTTGTCCACCTACTGGGGGCGGGTGAAACACTGTGCGGAAATCTCCGACCCCACCATGTTGCTCAACACTTCCAGCGACATCCAAAACGCCAAATTGATGGTGTGGGAATACAGAAACGGTGTAAGGCCTGAAATGACCCCAGAGTTGTGGAGAGCCAAAAAAGTGTTGGACAGTTCCATCCACCCGGACAACGGTGAAACGGTTATCCTCCCGTTCAGAATGAGCTCGTGTGTGTTGTCGAATTTGGTGGTCACATCCGGTATGTTAACGCCCAATTTGAAGACAGCCGGAACCTTATTTTGGCAAATAGCCAACCAGAGTTTGAACGTGGCCATCAACACCGCCAACGCCAACAAATCGCACCCCTTGACCACACAGCAAATCGTCACCAACTACTCGATGGCCGTCACCGCCTCTTGTTCTGTGGCTTTAGGATTGAATGCGTTGGTGCCCAAGTTGAAATCATTGAAACCAAATACGAAGTTGATCTTGGGCCGGTTGGTGCCTTTTGCAGCCGTTGTGTCGGCCGGAATCGTGAACGTGTTTTTGATGAGAAGTGAAGAGATCAAAAAGGGGATCACTGTCTTCGATGACGATGGGAAAGCGGTGGGAACTTCCAAGACTGCTGCTCTCCACGCCGTGGGGGAAACTGCGGCCAGTAGGGTGATCAATGCCACCCCTGTTATGGTAATTCCTCCCCTTATCTTAGCCAGGTTGCAGAAGAGCCGGTTCTTGAAGGGGAAGCCTAAATCGGTTGAAATCTTGACTAATATCGGCTTGATCTTCGTTACTTCTTTGGCGGTATTACCCTTTGCGTTGGCCGTGTTCCCTCAAAGAAGAACTATGCTTGTGAACAAGTTGGAGCCCGAATTCCACGGCTTGAAAGACTCCAGAGGTGAGCCTGTGAAGGCTTTGCAGTTCAACAGAGGAATGTAGATATTATTTATTAGGTATCTTGTATAATAGTACACAAAAATAGTACACAAAATAGCTTGTGCCGCAGACACTTGAGTCAGATCATTTGAGTGACCGTATCAGTTGCCTACCAGAACTTCCACCCCTCGACCCGGTCTATACTCAACGCCCCCTCTATCTCTTCCCTAGTGCTGAACCCCGAGAACTTTTCAAAAGAAAACAAGTCGGCATCCCCATCAGTCTCGAAGAAAGCACCCACGCCCTTCCCCCCCAACGAAGTCTCGTAACACTCGAACCCTTTACCTTCGTACTGGGCCATGACACCATCGATCTGGTCTTGTGTGGTTTCGTCGTGCACCAAAGTAATGGCACATCCACCACCGCCTGCACCTGTGAGTTTAGTCACACCGATATTCTCTTTCTGGCCAATCAGCCGGACCTCTTCCAAGGCAGGGTGAGAAACGCCTATTGCCACCAACAACCCGTGGTTGATGTCTGCCAACTGCTTCAATTTGGACTTGCTGTCGTCGTCAAAAGTGGGCTTGATCATCAACTGGTACGCAGAGTGACAAATATCGCCCATGGCATCCAAAACAGGGCCAATGATGTTGCCGTATTCGGTGTTAATCTTCGACACATTCGCCACCAAACTGGCGGTGCTCCGTGGCACTTTGGTGTTCGTAAGCAACAATCTTAACGGCGGAAAGTTCCTCATGGTGGTCCTCACCGATGGCTGTGAAGGGTTGGTCATTCTCTGGAACATCACCGCACCTCCATGAGTGGCCACCGCATTATCGATCCCAGAAGGATTGCCGTGGAAAGTCTTCTCTCCCATCAACGACCAGGAGTCAATAAGATCGAGTTCGGTGGCATCGGTGCCGTTGCTCACTTTATCGTGGACTCCAAATGTGGGTTTTTGGATATGGCCTCCCAAAATCGCCAACGCCGTGGCTATGCACACGGAGGTGCAGGCAGAAGACCCCAATCCAGCACCGATGGGCACCGTCGACCTGACGCAGTAGTTTTTTCCTGGGGTGTCGGGGTTGCACAAATGGAGATACAAGTACAAGAAAGACATGCACGCATTGTAGTGCAAAGTGTTATCCACATCACAAAGGACATCGCTAAGCTTGTCGACGATTTCTGGAACCAAATCGTCGGTGGTCTTTGGGAGACCCCTGTCGTCCTGAGTCGCATACTTCTGTACTACATCAAACGGAAGCTTCTTTCTGTCCCAAGAGTAGGATAGTTTGATATCTGGGAATTCCAATCGTATAGCATCAGCATCGTCGTGGGCAGTAACCAAGAAGAACGCCCTGAGGCTCAAAGCTGCGGCGATGGCTGGCTTTCCGTACACCACGGAGTGTTCGCCCAAAAGAATGACTTTCCCGGGAGCACTGACGTAGAAGGACTCGTTCATGGGCAAAAGAATGTGTAGTTTGAGTGGTCGTTTCCAGAAAATTTGAAAGCTCAACGCGAAAAAACAGTATACACCAAGTGTTTCGCGTGGATTAATCTGTGAATTTTGCAACTTGGTTGAGAGAGTCAAACACCAGTGGAGCTTGAAAGTAATTTGTTATAAAATGTCACAAAGAGAGAAGGCACTTGACATAGATGGAAAAGAAGAGAAAAGTATGCTGAGAATGTAGGCGTTCATTCTGGGTCTATAAATCAATGAATTGAAATGTACTGCTTCACCGATCCAAAGCTCAAATGCTTTTCTCATACTCGTACAAGTTCGTCACGTCGTCCTTGTAGCTTTCAAAGTCCTTTTGGTCCACTTTGTAGTTGAGTGGTGGTCTACCAGTAGTCCCATCACCAAACCCGTACAACTCGTGCAAAAGGTACTTGATCCCCACCAAATTGAAATCAAGGGTGAATCTGTTGGCTCTGGTGACCAACAACTGCAATTTGACGGCCTCGTCGTACTTGCCAGCCTTGTACAAGCTCAAAAGCTTGACCATGGATTTAGGAAAAACTCCCGATAACCCGTCGATGGCTCCGTGTGCACCAATGGACAATGCAGGAACCAAGGTCTGACCCAACCCAGTGAAAGGCTTGAAGTTGTTGGCCTTGTTTTCCTCGGCTTGGGCAGCCAACATGATGTACTTGTCCATGCTGAAATGGGTCAACTTGACCCCGATGATAGACTTGTGTTTCAGCAACTTGGTGTAGGTGTCGACGTCCAAATCCACCCCGTTACAAACCCCGGGGAAGTTGTAGATAATGATGGGCAAAGAAGACCTGTCGGCCACGGCGGTGAAAAAGTCCACCATTCCGTCTTGTCTGGTCAAGTTGACCCCGTAGTAGCCAGGGGTCAAGATGATCATGTAATCGGCACCGGCTTCCTCTGCCAACCCGATTTCTTCAACGGCATCTTCGATGTTCAACGGTGGGATTCCGGCGATCAACTTGAACTCCTTGTCGGGGACCGCTTCCCTAACAGTTTTGAGCAACTGGAGCCTTTCACTGCGTCTCATGTGAATGGATTCTCCCATGGATCCAGAAACAACAAGACCGTTGACACCGGCCTCGTACAAGAATTTGGCGTGCTTGGCCTGGGCCTGTAAATCGAGCTCGTTCTTGGAGTTGAAAATAGTGGGTATTGGAGTGTAGATCCCATCTCCGATGGAAATAGCGGCGTCTTGGGTCATCATCTGCGTGTGGTGTTTGTGAATATGAAAACAGGGATAGATTTGATTTCCTTTATATACCCCAGAGATGGTGCCCTTCGGGGTTTCAATGTTCCGGGTCCAAAATGAAACCGGCGTGCGCCCACCGGCGGAGATCTGGTGGGCGTCGTTGACGTTTACCCCACATTGTACCCAATATAGGCGCTTTTGCGTGTGCCATCCCCAAAAAAAATTCCCCGGTTTTGACTAGTGCGGAAACGGTTGTTTAACTTCGCTCAGTCGATTGTTTAATTACTATTACAGAACAAACGGAGCTTTCTGGTGGCTTACTATATCGAGGCTTGTCACGAAGGACTTTTTGCACTGCAACATGATCTCCACAGCGCCCAACACCGAAGAACGAAGCTACGTCTGTGACGAGCAGGGATGCTTCAAGAAGTTTAAGAGATCGGACCATCTCTTGCGTCACAAGCGAAATCACGAAACGTCGCTGCTGTTTGGGTGTTCTTGGCCCGGATGTGAAAAGACGTTCGTTAGGAAAGACGTGCAACTGAAACACATCAAACGACACCTCGTGAAGGCAGAGAAGTTGAAGCACAAAACCACTGCCCCTGTCCGGTTTTTCGAGATCCATACTCCTGAATCGGTTTCAGATACCAAGCGGAAACGGCCACGTACTGATCCCACCGTTACACAGGGCTTGTCAGGGTCCAGCCAAGATATGTTCAAAGCAAGTAACGATGGGGCGGTGGCAGACACCCCTGCTTTTATCGAGGACGAACTGAACGCTTTGAAAACCGACAACGCTACGAAAACCACGAGAATAAACGGGGAGCTTCAGTTTTTGAATGAGCTTCAAAGATCAGACGTACGGGGCCCGTCCACAGTGTCCATACAAGATTCGGTGTCCACACAAGAACCTGGGTCTACGCCAGGGCCGATCCAAATAACGTCGCCAATACTACCGGAGCAGCCCGATACCGAGATGAATGAGTTGATCGACTGGCTACTCAATGATAACCCCGAAAACAACAAGCGGTACTTGGACTACTCGCCAAGCTCGTCTTTCAAAGACTTGTTGGACGGCACGCCGGATTTCACGTTTTCCACCAACCAAAGCACGCTATCGGTGGACACTATAGCCAAAATGACGGAGCTCATCCCCGACTTGAAGAATAGCGACTGTTTCACCATCGACGATATCGAGAAGTACCTTGATATCTTCTGGTGTGTGTACCACATCCAGTTCCCCATCATCCACAGACCCACGTTCTCTACTTCCAAGGCCAATCCTTTGCTTTTGTTGAGTATGATAACGATCGGTGCTTCTTTGACGTCCAGAAACTGTCGGGAGCGGTTGGCCAAGGACGAAATGATCAAACTAGCGGCCACAATTGCCCAACAACTCAGGTGGCTTATCTGCTCCCATAGCGAGAATTTCACCGCCATTGCTGCATGGATGATCCAAAGCTTGCTAATACTAGAGTGCTTTGAAATCACATCCTCCAGTAGAAAATTTCACCGGCGAGCCCATCTCCACCACGGCTTTAAAGTCGAACTCTTGAGAAGGAGCCCGCTCTTGGGAGGCGACCCGCTGAAGGTCAACAGCACTGATAACGAACTAACAACGGGAATATGGGAAAACTGGGTGGAAATAGAGTCGCTTAAGAGATGTGCATATATGACGTTTTTGGTGGACACTTACCACGGTATTATATTTGGCCATGAAACTATACTTTTCACCCACCATATGAAATTGTCGTTGCCGTGCTCCGAAGTGGTGTGGGAGACGGTGTCGGTGGAGAATGACGAAAAGTTCAGAAACATGGACAACGACAAGCTCTTGTCGTTGATCACGGATATCTTAAGGAGGAAGAAAATGGACACTTCCCCCTTGATCAGCAAAATCCTACTAGGGGCCTTGATCAACTTGGTGTTCCAAACCGAGAATAACGATCTTCAGACGAACGCCTTGCAGGGCCAAAGCTGGAAGTCGTGGAGGAACGATCTTCTTTCGTGTTTAGACTCCTGGTACGACAACGTCATAGACGAGACATGCTGCCAGCTTGAGAATGCCTATTACTGCCCTTTGGACCTTCTGACCATCAACTTGTCTAAACCGGACGATACAACATGCAAATTTCCTGTGTACCACATAGCGCAAGCGTTCTTGAGGTTATCACAGTATGACTGTATCATATATGCCGGGGCACCCAACAGAATGAACGTCAAGGCGGACTTGAAGGACTATTCCATCGTGGAGGGTAGGGTGAAGGAATGGGCCAACTCCACCAACGGGCAGTTGGCCGTAACCCATGCATATGTGCTTTTATTTGAGATCTTATTGAGTCAGGATGACTTTGGCAATGATATACCGGTGGCCTACGACCCCAACAAAGATCCCGTTTTCTATAGGGCCAATATCATGGCCTCTGCCTTGTTCGTGATCTGGGACTACAATTACTGCTTAGAGGGCCCCGAGTCCACCTACTTGGAGAAAACAGAGTGTGTCTTGAGCTCCAACTATATCCCCGAGAAATTGAATGGGTACAAGTACCTCCAGAAGATCAAGAGGGAATTCGAAGCCGAGGCCGAGAGCATGCATACCACCCAGGGATCCAAGCGGTTTTTGTGCTACTCCCAAGCGTTACCTAATATTCCCAATAAGCACCATCTCGTGGGCCTTTTGCGGCTCTTGAAAGACCGTTACAACGGCTGCAACTCCCAGGTTTGTCGGGAGTACGGCCGGTTGATGGAGAATTGCATCCAGAGATCGTTGGGCAGAAAAGAAATAGTCAGCAACAATATGTATGAGGAAGTGTAAACTAGAAACAGTCAGCAACGATATGTATGAAGTGTAACTCGGTATAGTCAGCAACGATATGTATGGAGTATAAACTTAATATAATTCAACACCAGATCACCTAGATCGTTCAGACCTAGAGCCTACTGGGCCGTCCTAGTTACTCGAACACCTGGACTGGGTCCCATGGTGGGGAAACGAATCTCTGTGGGCCACCTCTCTTTTCAGCAAGACCAGACAAGGTCTTTCCGTCTTCGTCTGAAAGTTCGATTGTCTTGAAATTGCTTTCCACTCTTTCAGGTTTGATGGACTTAGGAAGCACGGCAGTACCTCTCCACAAGGCCCATGAGATCAACACAGTGGCAGCAGAGACATTGTACTTTTTGGCGATTTCAGTGACGACTTCGTCTTTGAGCAATGGAGCATCGGCACTTCCCAATGGAGAGTAAGCCTCCAAGAGAATGTTTTGCTTGTTGCAGTACTCCAACAATTCGTTTTGTGGGAGGTATGGGTGCAATTCCACTTGGTTGGCAACAGGTTTGACCTTCAAGTCGGAAGCTAACAACTCGGTCAAGTACTTGACAGAACAGTTAGACACCCCGAGCGATTTGGCGTACCCTTTTTCGATCAAAGGTTCCATCAATTTCCAGGTCTTGACGAAGCTCCAGTCGTAGAGGATATCTCTCAAGCCGTCTGGTCTGGTGGGGATGGCAGGGTGGTTCCCGTTGGGGTTCAAGGCCAATGGCCAGTGCATCAAGTAAAGGTCCACGTAAGAGGTGCCCAATTTGGAAAGCGACGTCTTCAAAGCGGCCTCAGGGTCGTTGTGGGCCGTAGACCATAATTTGGTGGTGATGAAAATCTCTGATCTTGGAATGCCGGAATCTTTGATGGCTCTACCGATGGGTTCTTCGTTCCCGTAACCGGCAGCGGTGTCGATGTGTCTGTAACCTACTTTCAAAGCGTGGATAACGGCATCGTAAACTTCTTCGTCAGTGGACCTCCAGGTACCTAAACCGACGGCAGGGATCTTCACTTCGGTGGCTAATGTGTATACTTTTGTGGATAAACTCATGGTGGTTTAGTGGGCATATTTTCAAGGGCTACAAGGGGTTATATATGAAAAAGTCGACATAGTCCCCCACCAATTTCCCGATGCGGCAATAGGCGACAGTGGAGGGTCGGCCCATTTTTGCATCGACTCATGGGGTAGCTCCATATTCATTTACACTGAGTCTCGTATATTCCTTCGTTTGCAGAGGCTACGTATTCTCCGTTTGGACCTTGAGTGTGTTTATTTCACGGGACTCACACAGAGTCAGATTTTGGACATACACTCTATATAATTTCGAGGCCTACACTGTCTCATTTGGACATACACTTTATATAATTTCGAGGCCTACACTTTTAATTTACAGGCCTACATTTAGTCTAATTTACAGGCCTGCACTTTGTCCAGTTCGTCTCTTCACTTGGGGCCTAAAAGTGTCTTCATCACCTAGTTCCTGCACTTGGGCCTAAAAGTGTCTTCAAAACCTAGTCCCTTCACTTGGGCCTAAAAGCGTCTTCAAAACCTAGTCTTCATTCCTCCATTATTTGTCCGTTCACCTAGTCTACGGAACCCTTAGCAAGTCGAAAACGTCCCCCGGAGCTGGCGACTGGCCTGGGCCCAGACTGCCGTACAAGAAATGCTCGGTGATGGGCGACTGGGCCGCAGAATCATACCCCTTCAACATCCTCTCCTGGAAAGTGTCAAAGTTCTGGCGTCGGCTGAAAAGGTAGTCCTGCTTCATCTTGGCCAAAGCATCGGCGTACACGCCGGCTAACTTCCACACGCCGGCGATGTCGTTGAGCTTGTCGACCACAAAGTCGAAGTCTTTACGCACCTCTTCGTTGAAGTGAACGGTGTGCACCATCACCACCCGAGCCGCTGCCCACAACGCTATGATGTACAAGAACCCGAGCTGGTAGAGCTTGTCGTTGTTGAAGATGATGATGTAGTTGCGGGAAAACTCGATGATTTTTCGGGCGGTTTGGCCACACTGGTGCATCAACTTGGCGATGTTGGACGGAGGCACAAAGAAGAAGCAGCTGCTGGACATGAGCAAGAACAAGTGGTAGCACGAGTGGAGGAGAACGTCGTGCACCGTCAAGGAGTCTTTGAACGACACGTTGGAGTCGTTCAAGAACTCCTGGTACCCCAGCGGGAGGCCGTCTTTCCAGGCCTCCACCTTATTTCGTAGTGCCGTCATACTGTCTGTGAACTTGGCAACGTCCGACATCGGCAGCAGATTATGCTTGAGCACAAGGTTGTAGCACTGTTCCACATAGTACACTGTTTCGAGGTAGAAGCAGTTGGAATCATAGTACTCACTGTCCACTGGGTTGTGTAGCAGGCGTCTGCTGACAAACTCAAGTTGCCCTCCGGAGAACGACTTTTCAAACGGGATGGGCAATCTTCGGGTCGGGACCTTGAGCACCAGCTGTTGGTTGACAAGCAAGTTGACCCTGTCCATGGTGTATACCGTCCACACGAGCTGGAGCTCGTCCTGCTTGAAGGTGTAGGAGTTATTTGCCGCTTCATCAAATAACCCCAATTTTTCACAGCCATTGGCAAGCAACCCGAACGCGTTGTCGAACTCGGCACTATTTGCACCCAAAAGGTCAAACGAGAGAAGCGCCAACGCCGTCAAGCATTCGGTATCCTGCATCCCCAACGCCCGTGACAACACCTCGCCCCTGCAGAACTTGTAGTACCCGGGGATGTCTTCGCTGGCGATGACGTCGTCCGAGCAAAGTCGTAGCGTAAGAAGGGTGATGGCGTATAAGGTGGGCGTGGGGTCCTCGACGTGGTGGAGGAGCATCGGAATCGTCACAAGCGGGTGCACCACCGGGATTATATTGTACAAGTCCTCGAGGTAGATCTGGAGAAGTCTCTGGCACACCCCTTTGCCGGGGAGGCAGTTTATAGCCTTCGAAGGCAGGTCCGTTTTCTGGGGGGTGGCAAAGCTGGCCACCGTTCCTGGAATAGAAGCCCCCGTCCCATACCCACCTACAGAGCCCACCTCCTGGCCGCCTAGTGACATCCGGGACTCCAAGTCGGCCACTTTCTGTCTTAGCACCTCGATCTCGGCCACCGACCCCTTGTACTCGTCCACTAACACCTCCAACTCCGAGATCCGCTCGGTGATCTGCTTGCCGTACCCAGGCTTCAACCCAGGCCGTTTGTTGTAGCTGAAATTGCACGTCAGATTGTGTCTCTTGCAGTAGCCGCAGGTGGGCCGTTGCCTATCACATTTGATTTTCTTGCCCTTACAAGCATCACAGGCTTTGGATAATTTCCCTTCAGCACTCATCCACTTGAACTCGAAAGTGCTCGGGCGTCAGCGATATGGCCGTACATATATCAACACCGCTGGAATCATGGGAAACCCCACCGATGGTGGAACACTTTTTCTTGTGTCGCGGTGGATGGTTGATTGGCCGGCGATGTGTTACCCCAGAAATTGCGAGCGCGGCTCGAGGTGGCTGTTTTGGGACCGGTAGTGTTGGGGGAGGTGGGGGTGGAAGACAGCTGTATAGTTATTTAGTGACAGAAATATGTAAGAAGATGTTGGTGGGTGTGGGTGTGTGGTTGATTGTGGGTGTGGGTATGTGGGTGTGTTGTTGGTTGTGGGTGTGTGGTTACTATTTTTGGTTTTGTGGTTCTGTGGTTTTGTACGTGTGTGGTTATTGGTTGGTTGGGTTTTATGGTATTGGTTGGTTGGTGTTATGGTAGCCCCTTTTTGCACCCGTTGAGCCATGCCTGGGTTCCAGCCCCTAACCGAAAACTTTGTTTCCACCACAATAAAACCCAATCAAATTGCTCCTCCGGCTACTCAAGGCCGCTGGTAGTATTCCGCCCACAAGTGGACGGCTGCCACCCCGAATTGATCTGCTTTGGCTTTTTTGGTTTTCGCTATTTTGAGAAAGTTTAGTTTAGTCAGCAAACTTAACCTAAGGCCCACCACAATTAAGTCTAGGCTGGGGTCAATTAGATCCACGTTCTGTGGTTAATGCTAGCCTTCAAGCAACGGGGCCAATTGATTAGGGAAAGTCGTGTTTCGGCGATAATTCCGACGATAATTTCCGGCTTCATTAATTTGCACCCACTGTCCGCCAATCGCACAAAACCGTTGGCTTAGTGGTTTGTCAACACTTTCACCGGCACATCACACACCTCTGGCTTTGCACACCGGGGTAAATGTACAATTGGCCAACGCCTCACATTGGATGTGTTATGAAACGTCTCCGAATTGCGACATTGCCAGCTCTAAACTGTCATTTCCTCTTCACCGATACCTTGCGTGTAGCAAGTTGTGCCGCATGGAACGCAAAACTGTCGGTCCCGAGTCACCCAACAGTTCGCAACAAAACCTTAACCCATCACAGCACAAGAGCCCGGTATGCACTTCTGCCTTGAAAATACCCCTTTCAAACTGTGCCAACGTTATAGCGGACTCAGACATTGGCAGTTGCTGCACGGACAACAAAGCCAAATCTATGGCTTTGTTCGTTGCATATCGAAGATATTCAGGGTCTCTATTCCCCGGTCCATGTTCAATTGGTTCTTCTGTTGCCACTCATGGTTCTACCCTCATCACTTAGGTCCCTTTCTTTGCTGAAACCTCCACAGTCCCACATTTCACTAAAGCCTCCACAATGACACCCCTGAGCGTTCCTCAAATAGAGTTCCGAATAGGAACCACCCGGAACCACTCAAGTTCTCCAGGTCCACGGCACTAGTCGTGCATATGACTACCTCAGAACCTAAAAAGTTTAACTTAAAATGTCAAGCTCAAAATAGAAGCACAAATGGGTGTGGGTATAACCACCTTGTAAGACTTGTGTGGGACAGGCATGGTTTCGGAAAAGTATAAAAGACACCCATTTTCCTCAAGTCTCCAGTAACTCACTTCATCAAAGTAAAACATCAACAATGTTCTCCAAGACTATCTTTGTCTCGATCTTAATCGCCCTTTCCAACGCCGCTGCAGTCCCAGGTCTCGCTAAAAGAGGTGACGGAGTCCTCTCGTTGGACTTCTCGGTCCACAGACCCTCAGCCAACGAGACTTCAAACAACTCGACCGTCATTTCCCCACCAGCTAGGGCAAACTCCAAAAGGGACACTGGTGAATACCCTGTTGATTTGCAGGGTTTGAAAACATTGTACCTTGCCGAATTGTTCTTAGGATCTAACAACCAAGCCGTCCACGTCGACATCGACACTGGGTCAAGTGATTTGTGGGTCATCGATAGCTCAGCTGGTGTCTCCACCCAATGGGGAACTTACGACCACACAACATCGACGACTTACTCTGACACTGGTGAAGCATTTTCAATTGGTTACTTGGACCGTTCAAGTGCTTCCGGGACTTATGTCAAGGATTCAGTCAGTTTGTCCAGCAGCGGGCCTACCATCAAGGGACAAAAGTTCGGAGATGGTACTTCCGTCAGCAGTTTCACCTACGGGATCCTTGGAGTTGCTCAAGTTGGTGATGAATCCGACCACGAAAACTACGACAACGTCCCTGTTTCGTTGAAAAAACAAGGAATTATCGCCAAGACCGCTTATTCCATCTACTTGGACTCCAAGGACGCCGATTCTGGAACTGTTCTCTTTGGTGGTATCGATACCGCTAAATACACTGGAGACTTGGTGCAACTTCCTATCCAGAATACTGCCTACTTCCAAATCCAAGCTGACAGCTTCAATTTGAATGGCAAAAGTGTCAATGCTCCTGCAGTGATCCTTGACACTGGGTCCACCATCGGGGCCTTGACTGCCGACGTTTTGTCTCAAGTGGCTTCCCTCGTGGGTGCTGGAAACTTCAACGACGGTAGCCCATACGGAGGAAACACCTTCTACTACTGGGACGACGAATCTCAGGTCCCTGATAGCTTCAGTATCAAATTTGGAGATGTTAGCATCACTATTCCAAAGGAAGACTTAGTCATTACCTTGGGTACTATTTACGGACAAGCCGTTCCAGCTTTGGGTTTCACTCAACAGTCAATCAACATCTTGGGAGACAACTTCTTGAGACACGCTTACACTGTGTACAACATTGACGAAAGCTGGATCAAAGTGGGTAATGTTAAGTACACCGATGACACCAATGTCCAAGCCCTTTAGGGATGACTGACAGGGACAGTCAACCAGCTTAGATTCAATTTTGTTTTATGGGTTTAGCTGAAAATTCCTGGTGGTGCTCGATGCACAAGACCGGATGAATATATTGTTTTGTTTGACTTGTAACGTAGTTGCAGGTGGAAGACCACATGAGGGACAATGGGTGATTTTTCACTGCCGTCATACCATGCCCCACCAGCCTCCTCTATTCACTCCACCTTCAGCCTTGCACTTGCTAAGACTGCTGCTTTCTCCCTCTCCTTCCTGCTATATTCACTTCTTTTGCCTCACCTTCTTGCAGGTCTTCCGTTGCCGGTCCCATTGGTCCCGGTCCCGGTGCCGTTCAAATGGCTGCTCATCCCCGTCATACTGCTGCTGTTCATCATTCTCTCTCTGAGTCTACTTCCAGAAGTAGAGCTGTTGGTCCGGCCAGGAGTGTGGTTGACAGTGTTATATCCGCCCCCAGGAGTGTGCTGCTGCCTCGACTTGTTATACATATCTTGTAGACGACTAGATGACCGCGGCTTATAAGCAGGGGTTTCGGCTTCATTCTGCAGAGCAGGAACCAGCTGTCTCCCCTCAGCTTGACTGTGTCCTTGTCCTTGCGCTTGCCCCTGCGGTTCGCTTGGAGTATTGTAATTGGTGTACACAGGGCGGTACTGTTGACCCCTGCTACTTGCTTGGCCATTGGCTTGCCCGTTCCGATACCCCTGGCTCTGGTATGTGCTCTGGTGGGTGCTCTTGGCGGCTTGAGGTACCCCTAACCATTCTGGGTACGGTTCTCCTCGTTGGTCGTAATACTTCACAAACGCATTGTGGATCAACGTATCGGTTTCAGACAGACCGTCTTTATCGACGTAGCTGGAGGCTTTTTGGATGCTGGATGTGATGGAAAGATTGCCGAACTTGGCACTGTAGTTGTCCTTGATCTTTGAAAGGAAAGTTTTCTGCTCTTCGGAGCTTCTGTTCTGGTACTGATTCATCGTCAACAGTTATTTTTGGAAGAAATTATAAGAAATTATAAGGGGAAAAAGAGGTGCGACATAAATATATCTGGCTGCATACGCCTATTTATACTGTCGAACCAGGAATCGGCTATTTTTTTTTTAGTGACCTCAGATTCGCCGTTAAAGCTGGACCCACACTCCACCGTCCTTTTCCTCTACTTCTATCAACTTGGGGCTGCAAAAAAGGTCCATTTCCTACAAAAATCACCGGGGTAAAACTCCAGAGGTTCGCGTCCTGCATATAACCACGCATTAGACCATCTCATTATCAGCAAGAAAACTTTTTTTTCACTATAACTAACTTTTAGACAGTCATCTTATGAACAAGCTTGCAGTCTTCAGGATAGCCAGGACTTTCCGTCCAACGTTAGTAGGACGTGTGAGATTCTTCCAGTCCACGGTTGCCAGATTCAATGAGGATTTTGATCCCGAAGGAACTTTGGCCAGGTTAAGAGCTAATGACAAGGTGTTACCATTTGTGTCAGAAACTTTAGACAATTTGAAGTTCAAAGCATTAACCAAAGTCCAGGACCAAACCATCGTCCCTGCCATTGAGGCAGAGAAGGGGTTGACGGTCAGAGCCAAGACCGGGACCGGGAAAACCCTTGCTTTCCTTATTCCAATCTTGAATGATCTTTTTGAAGGCAGAAGTCACAGCTTGAAGAATAAATGGAGAGTGTTCCATCTTATCGTTGTGCCCACGAGAGATTTGGCTTTGCAGATCGAAAGAGAGCTCACTTTGTTCTGTAAAGGAAACAAGGAGTTGGAAACGTTCTTGACGAGAGTCGATGTTTTGACGGGGGGAAAGAGATCGTTCTTGGAATCGAAGTTCAGTCCTTCTATCGTTATCGCCACTCCAGGGAGATTGAGCGCCGTTCTCAGAGAGAAGCCTAAGTTGGCCCAGAGATTCAGAAGCTTGCGGTCTTTGGTTTTGGATGAGGCTGACAGATTATTGGACAAAGGGTTCAGAGAAGACCTCCAGATCATTGACGGCCAATTAAGAGACCTCAACGTGGGAATACAAAGAGGTGAGGATGTCACCTACAAGTACATGCTTTACAGTGCCACCATTGACGAAAACGTTGAGCTGTTTGCCAGAGAAAAGATCGGTGACGATTTCAAGTACATCGACTGTGTGGACAAAGAAGACACAGAGGCCCATGAGAATATCAACCAAGTGTTGGTCAAAACGAACGATGCCAACGAATCTCTCCATGGTGCTTTGGCCGAGTGTATCAAAGGGCTCGACACCCAACCACACTTCAAGTCGATCGTGTTCTTGCCCACCATCAAATCCGTGGACTGGTTCTTCTTCACTTTGAAAAATTCCTTATTGAAGAACTTGTCCAGAAAGGTGTTCAGAGTCACCGGTCAAATGACCCAGTCTGCCAGAGATAGAAGTCTTTTGAACTACAGAAGATCCCAAGGCGGTGTTCTCGTTTGTACCGATGTTGCTGCTCGTGGGTTGGATTTCCCCGACATCAACACCGTTATTCAGGTTTCCCCAAGTGTGGAGCCAGCTTCTTACATTCACAAGATCGGAAGAACTGGTCGTGCCGGTAAGAAAGGTGTGGCCATGCAGTTCTCCACTAAGGACGAAGGCAAGTACATTGCCACGTTGGAAGGCGAGAAGCTGATTGTTTTCAATGAAACTAGAAACTACGACACTTTTGAACAAGACAAAGAGCTCATGAAATACGAGAGGGACGACGAAACTTACCACGAAGCTTGCAGAAGTTTGCTTTTGTATTACTTCCAGGTGAACAACACCTACAGATTGAACAGTCTCAACACCTTGAAAGGAGTGTTGGAATTCCATAAGACTGTCACTGGCTCCGAAGGGCCTTTGCCATCGGACCCCAAATTGATTACTTTATCACGTCTTCGGAGCCACGAAGCCCACGAGATCTTCGATGTTCCAGAAGGGTTTAACGGGTTCAGTAAGAAGTCCAACTCCTTCAACCGTGGATCTGGTGGAGGAGGCAGATTCCAAAGGTTCCTGTCAGGCGGAAACAGAGGTAGCGGCGGTTACGGTGGAAACAGAAGTGGTGGAAGTAGAAGCGGTGGATACGGAGGTGACAGAAGCGGTGGATACGGAGGTGATAGAAGCGGTGGAAGTAGAAGCGGCGGATACGGCGGGGACAGGGGCCGTGGTGGGTACAGTGGAGGACGTGACCAAAGAAACGATAGAAAATCTTACTCTGATAAGCCAAGGAGATCTAGCGATAGATGGTGATCAATCTAGAGATAAGAACAAATGTACCATAGTTTTCATGTTAACACACCAGGTGTCTTGTGTTCACCTGGTTCACGATGCAATGCTATTCTCGAAACTTGTAATTAGTTATCCTTTGTTTGTATATAGTAATCTTAAGCGATTTTTGAATTATGTTCCTTACCTCTCTTCATGTATCTTGGGGCCCCTGAACTTTATCTTCTTGTACTTCTTTTTGGTGCTACCCACCCGAAACTGATAGTTCTTTGGCTTCGGTAGCTCTAAAGGTATATCGTTCGAAAACAATAAGAAGCAGAGTACCAATCCCAATAGCACTATATTCAACAATGACAACCGTTTGTAAAACGACAAATCATTGGCCAACGCATCCACCGCCTTGTTATGTTCAATACTGTTTAACTGATTGAACTGATTAAGTTTAAGTATCTGGTTGTTGAATGACTGGTTAAAGCTGTATATCAACCGGTCTAATTTGTCCGCTTGCTGCAATTGAAGTTTGGTGAACGAATCCGATATCAACTTGCTCTGTTCTTCGATGTAAAGGAGCGACAAACTGGCATTGGACTCCAATAACGACAATCTTTTGATGATATTCTTGAAAATGGACTCTTGTGGGTTAGAAGTCATTGGATCTTCTTCCACCACAGCACAGAACTCGGGAATGCTGTTCAAGAACTCATTGAGTTCCAAATACGGTAACGTTGTTCGGTTTATCTTACACTCATCGTCCTCGACGTCGGGAACATCGATGGCATCATCTTTGAAGTCTTCAATCATGGTCTTTCCATATACTTTTATCAACGATATGGGGCAATAGAACTCGTTGCCGTAGTGGTCCAAGATTTCTATCTTGAGAAACTTGGCCCAAATCAACGGGTTGATTATCTTGAACTTCTGCAAATCTCTGGAATTCGAAGCTTCGAACTCCCCTAACATCTTCCAGTTCAGATCATCATACCTCTCATTAACACTGACTCGGAATTCCTTGAAATTAGACGAGAATAATTCGAAATTGCCCATCTCTATCACATCAATTAATATATCTTGACACAATTCAATGACAATAAACTTGTCTTTAGTCGAACACTTGTTGATCAAGTAACTGTCTTTGTCTTCCTTGAGCACTGACTTGGACTCTTTGGCGCCATCGTTGGTTTTGAGCACTTTGGCGGCACAGTCTATCGAAGCGTAGTTGAACCTGTTATCTTCATTTTGGGTACTGATCACCTGCGATATGTTCTTGTAGGTGGTCTCGTTTTTGACCTTGAGTTTCTTCCAGCTCTCAAACGACATGAAGTCCGAGCCCGGCTCATTACATAAGCACAGCACCACTAGTAGCACCCCAAAGAGGAGTTTGGCAAGCGGTGTGTGCATCTCTGGCGATGGGTGGGTGTTGGCGGTGGCTTTTTGGATGTAACATCTTTAAAATCGCACCATCACGTGACCTTACTTTCTAGATGCCAACTTGCATTTTGCCAGGTGCGACTACATGTCTTCGCGGCCAAAGAAACTTCTTAAAAATACAACTGAAAAGCGTTGAAAATGCACCTGACGTCGTTTCCACTCAATTCCAAGGCCAAAGTAACGTCTATAAAGCAGCCCAAAGAGCTCGGCACCTACAGAAGAGACGAAGAGGGGCAATGGGTTTACGATTCCGAGGGATTTTCCTACTTCTACTTCCCGGATGCGTACGTGGACAAACTGTTTGATCTAACCGCTGGAATGTCTAAATTCCGCAAAATACCCGAAGAACAGAACGTGGGAGACTTCCCCAGTATCCTCAAGGCGTTGAAGAAGCAGGAGGAAGAGACAGGGGCCAAGGCAGATGGCGATATCATCACTTTTAGGGGTCTTTTGACCAAGCTTCTCACGCTTCCAATCTTGAAGGAGCCGTTCAGGTTCAAAGTGATTACCCAGAATGGCACCATTATGATGAAGAACGACGATGCCTATGAGTTGGGCAGACGTGCAATGGAGCCGGTGAATGAGTATCAGAAGAAATGTGAGTACTCAGGGTACAAGTTTGAGAGCCTTGTGACGCTTCCCAAGCCATGGAGTCAAAGCACCAGGTCGCAAATCGAGAATAGACACAAAAAGACCGTCAATAACTACGAGCAGTTGATCAGCGTGGTACGAACGGGAATCGGCAAGACCAAGATCGTTTTGGCCGGTGAAATGGACGCTATTTTCGATTACAAGGTAGAGGGTCAGAATAATTTACCACATTATATAGAGTTGAAGACCAACAAGGTGATACAGAATGAAAATATGGCCAGAACCTTTGAAAAGAAGTTGTACAAGACCTGGGCACAGTGTTTTTTGATAGGTACCAAGAAAATCGGTGTGGGGTTCAGAGACGATCATTTGTACTTGAAGAATGTGGAGATCTATGAAACAGATGAGATCCCGGTGTTATTGAAGGACAAAATCAACTGCATGAGCTCGTTGAAGTTTTTTGGGGGGCTTATTGAGTGGCTCAATCTGTTAGATAAGACGGAGAACAAGAGCTACGTGCTCGAGTTCGAGAAAGGGCTGGCGGAGGTGAAACTCACGGAGGCGGCTGAAGACTTTTCAGGTGAGTTTTTGGGCGACGAGTTCAGCAACTGGGGACAAATCTAAGGGTCCATGGTCCCCAAGCTAGAAGTGGGAAGGTGTGTGTGATGTGCCGTCAAATCGGGTTTTCATCGGACCCAAAGTGCACAGCCACACCGTCAATAATCCATAGTGCAAGCTCACGGTTCAAGCTCCTGTGCCACAACACAATTATGCCTGAGACCTGAACCCTATTTTGGCATTTTTCATTCTAGCTTGACGTTCAGTCGTTGTCTCACGGCGTCCGCTTCGCCCTCGGACTTCGTTGCATCTTTAGCGAGGACTTGGGTCTTCGGAATACTGTACACCTTTAGCGATGTCTAAAGCGTCGGTGATATTCCTTCTTGGGCGATGGCTAGGGTGTTCGGAGTTCTTTCCATATATCCCCTCGGCGATATTCCGTTTTGAGGAGTGGCGTGGGCAATCGGTTTCGTTTCGTCATAATGTTTCGGCAATATTCTGTTTTCGTCGCTGTCATGGGTCTTCGGCGATATTTTGTTTTTAGCGATGACTAGAGCTTCGGATTTCTTTCACATTTTCCGAAACCGATCCACCGAGATAAACAGGTGCCAAAGTCAGCAACCCAAGCACCAAAGCCACCAGCGGCACAAGACACCGCCCATACATACACAGCAGACAGCACAAGAAGGTCCCTGTTGCTGACATACCTAGGCGTTATCTTTCAGCTCAGATTGAACCGGCTGGTAGGTGCCTTAATTTCAGCGCGCAGAGGATTGATCGGCTATAACCAGAGCCTCAGAAAAATTTTACTATCTGAACCATAATACAAACAAGTATAAAAGGCAAGCAAGACCCTCGAAACGATCACCAAAAGGCAAATTTCATTTAATGGTGGCACGAGATAAACAGGCAGTGCAAGAGGCCGAAACAAACGCCAACGCGGCATCAGGATCTCCACCCGCTACTAGAAATGATTCAGACACTTTCACTTCGTTGACATCGCAAGAAAGAGCGGCGGAAGCACCAAAAGACATAGAAAAGGCTGAGCATGACGTGAAAACCCCCACGGACTCAGAAGACTCAGATGACGGCTTGGTTTACGACAGGGGATACTGCTGGGTGATTTGCTTTGCCGCTTTTCTTATGAATGGGTGTACTTGGGGGATGAACAGTGGATTTTCCCTTTACTTTGCCACCTACTTGACGGAAGACACGTTCTCCGGCGCCACCAAGGTTGACTACGCCGCCATTGGAGGGTTAGCGTTCGGAGCAGGGATTTTTTTCACGCCCTTCATCAACTATTTCCAAGGATTGGTAGGTGTGAGGGTCACCATCATCATCGGCAATTGTATACAATTTTTGTCGTTAATGTTGGCCAGTTACTGTAAGAAGTTGTGGCAGTTGTACTTGGCGCAAGGGCTCCTCCAGAGTTTTGGGCTCGCCATGATTTCCTTGCCAGCAATCACGATTTTGCCTCAGTTCTTCCGTAAGAGAAGAGTTTTGAGTGGTGGAATAGCCAGTGCTGGGAGTGGGGCTTTTGGTATAGCCTTCAACTTGGGGATGGAGAAGGTGGTGGAAGTTCGTGATCCATTCTGGGGTTTGAGAGCACAGGCCATCATTTCGTTCGTGTTGGTGTGGGTGGCTATCATATTGATGAGAACGAGGGACAAATACTACAAAATCGAATTCACCGTGTTCGACATCCACGTCGTTTCAATGTACGGATTTTGGTTTGCTGCTTGCTACGGGATCCTTTGCATGTTGGGGTACGTCATTGTGTTGTACACCATCGTCAACTTTACCACGTCATTAGGGTATTCCTCACATCAAGGCTCCATAGCTGCCGCTATGGTTCAATTAGGCTCCTGCGTGGGAAGACCACTAGTGGGGCACGTATCTGATAGGACCGGGGCAGCCACCATGGCCGCCGTCTGCTATATGGTCTCGGGGATTTTCTGTTTGGCCATGTGGATTCCTGCCCGGAACTATGCCACGGTTATAGCATTTTCATTGTTGATGGGGGCCATTATGGGTACGGTGTTCGGGACGTTTGGGCCTATGGTAGCACGGTTGGTGGGCATCCGGAAAATGAATGTGACATTCAGTATGTTGTGGATAACAGTTGCTACGGGAAGTATTGTGTCGCCGGTGATCGGTGCTTCATTGGTGCAAGGATCCGGTGGGGAAGTGGATCCTAAACAGTACATCTATTGTTCGCTTTTTGCGGGCCTTTGTTTCATCTTGTGCTCCTGCTTCTTGTTTTTGTTGAGAGGGTTCATTTTGGCCAGAGACAAGGTGATCGCAGCGGCCAACGCCGGCAAAGAGACCGACTTGAAGGCCATGGAACTTGACTCAGACACCCTTTTGAGCACCAAAGTGCCTTTTGCAATGACATTGGCCCATATGTTTAATTTCACCTGTGGCAAGGCGTAGTGCCAGCACGCAGTCCGTCCCTCAAGCACGCAACAGGACAAGCTCATTTAGGTTTGAACCTCGCTCTTAATACTACATAATAATACAAGCATTTAAGATATCTTACCCTAGTGGGGGGCCAGTAGAGGGGCTTCTCCATGGCTGTGGGGTGCACCCCCAGTGTTTTAGAGTTTACCGTTGTGGGGACATGCGGAGTCGGTGCTTGGGATCTCGACCCCAGTTTCTGCACCTCACGACATTTTGCAGCTATGGCACATCTACTATAAATAGGCCCTATGAAGAGGCACTTTAATATTCAGTTACGCCAGATGAAGTTCTTTAAGCAAACAGTTCGGCAACCACAGGCTCTTCAAGAGCCGGCAGAGAAACCGAGCGCAGACCATGTGGAAGTAGTCAGTTCCAACGAGCTGAAATTCTCCACCGGCAGCCAGCCACAGCTTGTTCTGGAGGCCAAGAACGCTACCGCCGACGAGCACGATCTTACAGTGGCCCAGGCTCTCAAGGAACATTTCCCTGCGTGTTTGTGGTCGATGGTGATGTCTTCCACTATCATTATGGAAGGGTACGATTTGAGTATGATGGGGAATTTCTTCGCCTACGATGCTTTCAAAAGAAAGTACGGGGTGGAAGTTTCTGCCGGTGACTACCAGATCACCGGGCCCTGGCAAAGTGCTTTGGGGTGTGCTTCCAGTATTGGTACAATCATAGCGTTGGTTTTCAACGGGATTTTGGTGGAGAAGTACGGCCACCGGAAAATCATCTTGTACAACTTGTTTTTCATGACTTGCTTCTTGTTCATCACGTTCTTTGCCAAGAACGTGGAGATGCTACTTGTGGGGCAGATCCTCTGTGGGTTCCCCTGGGGTTTCTTCTCAGTTCTTGGGTTGATCTACGCTTCGGAAATTGCTCCTTTGCCTCTCCGGCTGTTTTTGTCTGCTTACGTTATGATGTGCTGGGCCACCGGCCAGTTGATTGCTTCTGGTGTGCTCAAGGGGTTGTCCAGTAACACCACCCAGTGGGCGTACCGGATCCCTTTTGCGGTGCAGTGGGCGTGGGTGGTGCCCATCTTCGTTGCTACTGTGTTCTGTCCCGACTCGCCGTACTGGTTGGTCCGTCGGGGGGAGCTAGACAAGGCAGAGAAGATGATCAAGAGATTGAGCCATAAGTCCATCCACTACAAGGCCAAGCAGAAGTTGAATATGATCGTGTATACCAACGAGCTCGAGAAGGACGTTGCCAACCACTTGGACGATAGACAAAAAGGGTGGAAGTCGTATATCGAGTGCTTCAAGGGCCCCAACAGAAGAAGAACCGAGATTGCTTCCATGGCCATTGCCAGTCAGGTGTTTTCGGGGAACACTTTTGCCTACATGCCAACGTTTCTCTTTTCCCAGCTTGGTTTGAACCAAAATATCACCTACAGTTTGAACCTAGGCATAACGGCCCTTGCATGGGTGGGGACGTTTGCTTCGTGGTTTATTGCAACCCGGTTTGGGCGGAGAACCATTCTTGTTACGGGGCAATTCTTCATGACGTTGTTCTTGTTGTTGATTGGGATCCTCCAGACACCTGCTGATAAGAACACCACCGTCGCCTGGGGCCAGGTGGCTTGTACTTTTGCCTGGACCATTTCGTTTGTGTTGTCTTTGGCACCCTTAGCTTACACTGTCACCAGTGAAGTTTCCAGTACCAGATTGAGAGCCCAAACCATTGCCATTGCAAGAAACGCATACAATCTCGTGTCGTTGATTTCTGCAGTGGTGCTGCCATACTGGATCAACCCCACCGAGCTCGACTTGAAGGGCCGGACCAGTTTCATCTGGTTCGGCACTAGTTTGGCGGCGTTGGTTTGGGCCTACTTTAGGTTGCCTGAGACCAAGGACCGGACTTACGACGAGTTGGATATTTTGTTTGAGAGGGGTGTTCCGGCCAGGCAGTTTGCCAAGTACCAGCTCAACATGGATGGCGAGTTGTAGGAGACCAACTGTTGAACGAATTCCAACGGTCGAAGCCTTATCTGTTGAGGTCTAACCTATGGACCGAATTTTTTGAACGATCTGGAAAATCTGATTGCACTCTGCCGAATAAGCAGAAATGAACTGCCAACGAAATGTGTAAATGAATGAATATCAATGAACTGCCAACGACGTGTGTAAATGGATGAATATCAACGTAACATCATATTCCTCTAAAAAACCCCACTAAACCAACACAAATCTCGGTTGCTGTCGGTTCACTCTTATCGGCAATCTGCAGCCGTGCTCCGTACCTCGCCTTATGCCAGCCCCTAATGCCGGCCACTAATGTTGGCCCGAAAATGTCGTGGCCCCACTTCATCCTTCTCCACAAAGTGCCTTTCCCACTTGTGGCCAAAGGCCTCCACAAAGTGCCTTTCCCACTTGTGGCCAAAGGCCTCCACAAGTGCCCCACACCTACCAACACCAACCTCCGTTCCACTGTACCGCAGACGGACATTTATATTTCCACCCCCACCTACTCTAAAATTAGGTTTTTGCAACCGCATTATTCTGCACCCCATGGGGAACCGTCTTCCGAGCTTTTCCCCTCGACAGCTTCTCCTATACCATTGGCCTTATAAGCAGGGCAGTCCCGTTTTTTGAGCTACTATAGACGCTAATAGAAATGGCCGAATCAATTGAACCCACCAATTTCGTGGCCGACCAATTCTGGAACGGCAGAATCAAGACCGTCAGAGAGAACACCCTCCCCTCCATGCACAAAGTTCTAAAAGACACCGGCAGATGGGAGTTCTTTGACTTCAACTGGAAGGACATGAAGGACATCAAGCCCCATATCTTCTGGGACTCCGACATGGCCAAGTTTCTCGAGGCCGTGTGCTTCAGCTTGAAGTATACCGACAAGAGCGATCCCAACTACAAGTTGTACACCCACTGGATCGAGCAGATCGTGCACATGGCCAAGAAGGCCCAGGAACCGGACGGGTACTTGAACTCGTACTTCACCCAATTGAACCCCGAAGGCCGGTTCAAGGACGTCATGGAGCAGCACGAACTCTACTGCTGTGGACACTTGATAGAAGCGGCGGTGGCCCACCACGAAGCCACCGGGTCCATGGAGTTGGTCGACTGTCTCTGCAAGTACGTGGACTACCTCTGCGACACTTTTGGCCCCGAGGACGGCAAGCTCCACGGGTACCCAGGGCACGAGGAGATCGAATTGGCGTTGGTCAAGCTTCTTCGGGTTGTGCCCGATAAGAAGTACTATGCGCTCTTGGACTACTTCGTGGAGCAAAGAGGCTACAAGCAAGGGGAGTTCTTTGACGACCAGGCCCGGGCTCGCGGCGTGGACCCCTACAAGTACAACCCCCAGGCCGACTACGGCCACATGGAAGGCGAGTACGACTACGTTTGGCCCGAAGCCCGTAGTTATTGGTACTTCCAGGCGCACGAGCCTATTCGGGACCAGAAGGAGGTGTTGGGCCACTCGGTCAGATGCGTGTACTACTTGACGGGGGCCCAGGGGTTGGCGATGTTGAAGAAAGACGAAACCTTAAAGGCAGCAGTCCGAACCTTGTTTGACAACATGGTGGACAAGAAGTTCTACATCCATGGAGGCATCGGGGCCATTGGCCGCTGGGAAGGTTTTGGCGACAACTACGACTTGCGGTGGGACGGGTACTCCGAGACCTGTGCCTCCATTGGGTTGGTGACGTTGTGTGAACGCATGCTCTACGACAAGTTGGACCGCAAGGTGGCCCTAACCATGGAAAGAGCCCTCTACAACGACGTCTTGGGCGGCGTCAGTTTGGACGGCAAGAGCTACTACTACGACCAGCCGGTGACTGGGTCCAAGGGCTTGACCCGCCAAAGCTGGTTTGTGTGTGCGTGCTGTCCGCCCAATGTGGCCCGGCTCTTTGCCAGCTTGGAGAAGTACGCGGCGCTGGTGAAGGAACACCTGGTGGCCTTGCACTTGTACATTGGCCAGGAAATTTCCACAGACACCTTCAAGTGCACCGTCAAAACCACCTACCCGGCCAGCGGCACCCTTGACGTCACTGTGGCCAGCTCCGAGCCGGTTTCGGTGTCGTTGCGGGAGCCTTTGGCCAAGTACACCAGCTCCAACCCTCACTTCACCGTGGAAAACGGGTACTTGGTTTTTGCAGCCAAAAAGTGGGACAACGAGACCATCAGCGTGGAGTTTGAGGTTCCGGTAGAAATCGTCAAGCCCGACCCCAACGTGGCTGCGAATGCTGGCTGTTTGGCGGTGCAGAGAGGGCCTTTCGTGTACGGGTTACAGGCATCGGGCGTTGCCAAAACCCACGGTAGTGCCTCGTTGGACGACGTGAAAATTGCACCCACTCAGAAATTCACCGAAATCAACAGCTCGGTACAGGGCGCCGACTTCGTCAGCTTGAGCACCACCGTGGACGACGCCAACTTGACGTTTGTGCCATACTTTGTAACCGGGAACGAACACCCAGGCGAAGACTTCAGGTTGTGGGTCCGCGAGGCATAGATTCGACGGGGCGACTGGCCGCTGTGGCGCCCGCACCGCGCGTCTAGATCCGCCACTAGCACATGCTGATAACGCCAGATGGTAAGTCCGAGGTTGTGGATAAATCTCACGCCATCTGTAGGGCAGAGGCCCTGTTGTTGTGGCCCTTACGCCTGGCCTAACGAAGTCGCTGGCGTATGAGTTTTCCCTGGCGAATCCTGGACTTATCGGTCTTTTTTATACACAATCACCTATGTTCAACTCCTCTTCTTTTCCTCTGTTTCCCCGGATTTTGACGCATCATATGAATTTTTCTCATCTGAAACATCCACTTGTGCCAACGTACACAAACACCTAATGTTTGCGTTTGGGGCCACCAAACGCCCGATGCTGAACCCAGCCACAGACCCCACGTCCCCTGCTACACCCGCCGTGCCCCCGTATGCACAAGGACAGAAGGAAAGTGGAAAAACCCTGGGATTTCGGTGGCCTTTTTTCCTCCTCGGTTGTTCAACGCGATAGCTCTATCCAATTAGAGTAATTTAAAATTCCATTATTCATGAAAAGCAAAATCCCCTCCTACATAAAAAAAATATATATAAGGGGCCTTATCCGTGAAAAATAGATTTTGTTCTCCAACTTTCCAGATTTATTGATTCCACTAAAATATGGCTCCAACATTCACAAACTCCAACGGATGTCCCATCCCAGACCCATTTGCTACGCAAAGAGTGGGCAAACACGGTCCTTTGTTGTTACAAGACTTCAACTTGATTGATTCGTTGGCTCATTTCGACAGAGAAAGAATCCCTGAGAGAGTGGTCCACGCCAAGGGGTCTGGTGCTTACGGGGAATTCGAGGTCACCGACGATATCACCGACGTGTGTGGTGCTGCTTTCTTGGACACCATTGGTAAAAAGACCAAGGTTTTCACGAGATTTTCTACCGTCGGAGGGGAACTGGGTAGTGCTGACACTGCCAGAGACCCAAGAGGGTTTTCCACCAAATTCTACACCGAAGAAGGTAACTTGGACTTGGTCTACAACAACACCCCCGTGTTTTTCATCAGGGATCCTTCCAAGTTCCCCCACTTCATTCACACTCAAAAGAGAAACCCTGAAACACACTTGAAGGATGCAAACATGTTCTGGGACTACTTGACCACCAACCAAGAGGCCACCCACCAAGTGATGGTTTTGTTCTCTGACCGTGGAACTCCTGCTTCCTACAGAGAAATGAACGGGTACTCTGGCCACACCTACAAATGGTCCAACAAAAAGGGTGACTGGTACTATGTGCAAGTTCACTTTATTTCTGACCAAGGGATCAAGACCTTGACTAACGAAGAAGCTGGGGCTTTATCCGGTTCTAACCCAGACCATGCTCAAGAAGATTTATTCAAAAACATTGCTGCTGGAAACTACCCATCCTGGACCTGTTACATCCAAACCATGACCCAAGAAGAAGCCAAAAAGGCTCCTTTCTCTGTGTTTGATTTGACCAAGGTCTGGCCACACAAGGACTACCCATTAAGAAGATTCGGGAAGTTCACTTTGAACGAAAACCCAAAGAACTACTTTGCTGAAGTTGAACAATCGGCTTTTTCTCCTGCTCACACTGTTCCATACATGGAACCCAGTGCTGATCCAGTGTTGCAATCAAGATTGTTCTCTTATGCTGACACCCACAGACACAGATTGGGTCCCAACTACACTCAAATCCCTGTGAACTGTCCTGTCACCGGAGCTGTGTTCAACCCCCACATGAGAGATGGTGTCATGAATGTCAACGGTAACTTGGGTAACCATCCAAACTACTTGGACACTTCCAAACCTTTGGAATTCAAGACTTTTTCAATTCAAGAAGAACAAGAAGTTTGGGAAGGTGCTGCTTGTCCATTCCACTGGGGTTACGACGATGCTACTGAGTTTGTTCAACCAGCAGCTTTATGGAAGACTTTGGCCAACTACCCAAACCAACAAGCTCATTTAGCTCACAACATTGCCGTTCATGCTGCAGGTGCTGACGCTCCTATTCAAGATAGAGTGATTGAAATGTTTGGTAAAGTGTCTACTGACTTGGCTGCTTTGATTAAGAAGGAGATTCTTGAATTGTCTCCAAGAAAATGATTGATTTATGATTTATTTCCGTATTTATTCCAAGTAACTAATGTACTGATGTGCCAATAACGCTCCTTCTTTGTAATGTGTTGTTCTTATCATTTATTCATCTCTATGTACTGGTGTTATTGAGCCGCGCACGACTTTCCTTATAATTTGGTGGTGTTACAGGAAGCACAAGAACAACCGGATCCACACTTGCATGAAGAGCCACAGCAGTTTGACGACGAGCCGCTGGAAGTAGGCGTTTTAGACCCACACGATGATGTTTTACCACACATTATTTCGTTGTTTCAATAAATTTGGATTTTTCAAAAAAGTGGTTTTGCAAGATTTATATCAGAAAGAAATGAGAAAAGATTAGGATGGAATCATTGGCCCAATTGGGATAGTGGAACCGGTATCGAGGGATCGAACAGGAAATTAGCGCGACCGCCCAGGGTCAGGTCGGTGTAAGGATTGGGGTGCGGTTACGTAATATCCGGGTAACAATATGATTCCACGGCTTACCTAATTTTGGTGCTGGATAGGCTCCAAAACTATCCAGCACCAAAATCTACCAAAACAACACGATTGTCGAGGCTTTTCCACCGTGTACCCAAAATAGCACAACAGCGATAACGGGATTCGAACCACAGCCATACATTCCTGTGTTCCTAAGCCTTGAGTTTCTACATCAATCACAAATGGCTGCACCACCCGTTTAAACTGTTTTAATCACACAGGATCTATGTTTACATGCAACCAGCCCTGTTTTTTGCACATCATACAGCCCCTTTCGGCCAATGTACCTGATCTGCCATTTCATCTGGCTTGCTATTTCTAATAATAAAGAACATCAGCCCCTCCAGTGCATACCACGAAACTATTTCAGTGTTGCATTGTGGAAGTCTTACCTGTGTTAACTGGATGTCGTGAAAATGGCATATTACCATGACGTGGGTGATGTCGCCAAAATGCGAGCGTAAAACAAACCTTTTTATAGAACTGAGCTCTCAATAATGGAAACAGGGCCAGACATTACCACGGTGTTGGCCAAATATGTCACGGCAAGAAAGGCACTTATCAGCGTCAGCTTCTTGGCTGCCGTTCCAGCGATCCTGTCGGCCACAAGGGAGTATGCGCCGGATTTAATACCTCGCGTGGTGCTTACTCAACAGCCTGCTTATACCTGGCTTCTAGCAGTGGTGATCCTTGGAATATACACCGGCGTGCAAGTAGATAATGTCATTGAAGCACAGCGCACGAGGCGAACCACCCAAAAGGTGGTGGGCTTATGTAACACGGTTTTGGGGACGGTGGCATGTGTGATGGCCTACAACTCTTTCTATCAATTGGGGTAGTATCGTTGAAGCCCATCTGCCTGGTTCTGGACCGTGCCTTGAAGTCTGCTTGGACCGTGCCTTGAGTCTTGAATTGCACCTGGAAGCGTGTCTTGAATTGTACCGTGACTGTACCTGAGGTCTGGGCTCAACCAGGAATCGTACCTGAAATAAAGTCAGATCACAAGAGCCCCAAATCAGAGTGCTCATACTTTCCACCGACGTTCACATGCATCCCGTGTTTCGGTCCTCCATTAACATCTCCCTCCTAATGAACATTCCCCTTTCTTTCGCCCGCAGCCCTCATGTCCCTGCATCAGCAGCAGAGCCTAATAACTCTAACCACTTTTTAAACTTAACCCACCCAAGACTACCATTAGACTAACATTTCTGCCCAACTGCAATTTCTCAGCTCCCGGTACAAGGGTTCCACACTCCGCTTTACAGGAGTTTCCCTGTTACAGGAGTTTCTATTTTACCTATTGTCTGTACCTCACAGCCATGGTATCGAGGCTGTTTGCCTGTACATAACCCCAATTACTTTACCCTTTTCGTCAAAGTTGTAAATCTACCGATTTCGAACTCTGCGTACGACATTGTCTGTTTAAGGTTTGGAACTGCCCCCAGAATGACTGCTTCAATGGAAATTTCGTCAAGGTTCAGCTCTCTGTTTACCTGCCAGGAACCCAGACTGTGGATCTGAAAAGTATTTATACCGACGATTTTCCTGCTTAGCTCACATCTTTAAGGAATCATCCAATAAGTCTTACCCCAGCCTTATTGCAACCATCACCTTTCTTTTGCTCCAAATCTCCATCACATCAACTTCATAATGAACGGAATCAAATACGCTGTTTCTGACGTCGCTGCCGGTGCCGGTAACGCTTTGAATGCTGCCACTTCTGTTGTGGCCAACGCCGCTGGCTCCGTCCAATCTGGCGCTGCTGATGCCGTCAGTGGTGCCGAGTCAATTGCTGGTGCTGCCACCGGCGTCGATGATGCCTTAGATTCTGCCACTGCTGCTGCCCAATCTTTAGTGGGAGGTGGTGCTTCTGGCGCTGCCAGTATTACATCTGCCGCCGCTGCTGCTGTGGGTTCTGGAAGCTCTGACGAAGAATCTTCCCAAGACTCTGCTGACTTGGTCAGCGGGGTCCCAACCAGTGACGACAGTAGCCCAACTGACAAATTGGACATTTCATCTGATGTTGCTTCTGCCTCTAAAGCCTTTGCTACCAAATCCAAATCTTCGGGCCTGGAAGCCTCCTCCACCGGTGACTCCTCGAGCGAAGCCTCTAGTGGTTCTTCCAGTGAATCCTCGAGCGATTCCAGCAGTTCTTCTGGCAGTGGTGCTATGGGTGCCTACCAACCAGGCGACTGGAAAAAGGCGTCTATGGTTGCAGCCATTGTGGGGATGAGCTTCATGTTCAACCTTATGTAAGTTACGGAAAAAAAGCCTCAGCCTTGAAGCAAAGCCTTATGTAAGGATTGTAATGATACGAATCCTTGGCTCTCATGAGTATATAGAAATAAAAGTTGTTTACGGTACTTGACGTGCACCACATCGCATATCTCATTTTCAAATTTATCATTTTCTTTTAATCACTTTTATCACCTCCATGAAACACCTTATGGACAGACCCGCCCGAGTGCAAGTGGACCCCGGCTCGCTTCCTGATGACAAGCCTCCCCAAACAGGGAACGTGTATAACGTGTGGTATTTGCGGTGGTCAGGTGGCGATGGGTCCAAGCAGTTCACCAAGCTGAAGCACAGAGTAGATATAAATAAGGACTCGGGGTACACAAGAGCAACCAAAAGGAACGCCTCGACTATATGCGTGTATTTCGCCAAGGGGTGCTGCTACCGTGGGAAGAAATGTGATTATCTACACAGATTGCCGTTGGAAACGGACTACTACCCTCCTACACAAGATTGTTTTGGAAGAGATAAGACATTGGCTCATCACGACGATATGGGCGGTGTAGGGGTTTTGAATGACATTAACGACACGTTGTACATCAGCGGGCTCCATATGAGCAACAAATCGATGGAGGCGGTGATAACCAAGCATTTTGGGGAGTTCGGAAGTATATCGAAAATCAAGTTGTTGCCCACCAAGAATTGTGGGTTTATCACCTATAAACATGAACGGGAAGCGCAATTCGCCAAGGAGGCCATGAATAACCAGAGTCTAGATGACAACGAAGTGTTGGCGGTGCGATGGGCCAGTGAAGACCCGGATCCGGCGGCACAGGCCATCAAGAAACGGAAACTCGAGGAGATCACCATAAATACCGTGAACCGGTTGTTGGAACTGAAACTCGATGGCACAGACAACGTTCCGGAGGTGGAGGAGCCGCAAGACGAGCCCCAAGAGCCGCCTGTTCGCAAACAGAAGCTTATATCGGAAGAGGTATTCGACGGAGACTCGCTCCTGATACTATCCCAGCTCAGAAAGAAGAGACAGTTGGCGAAACAGGCCAAAGAAACAACGATGCCGCTGATGCTTGATTATTCGAGCGACGACTAGGCAATGACTCTAGTGATGACTCGTCAATGACACAATGATCTTAGTAACAACTGGTCCATGTCCTAGTCCCTGATTGTGTGGTTCTGGTAATTTGCCAACCACGAAGGCACATTTCTCTTCAAGAACCGTCTCAAGTCTTTGAAAATAGGCTCATCTCCATCATCAATAAAAGTATACGCATTCCCCTTGTTCCCGGCTCTACCAGTCCTACCGATCCTGTGGATGTATTCGTCTACTTTCTTGGTCATCTGGTAATTGACGACGAGTGAAACGTTGGCAATATCGATCCCTCTAGCGGCCACGTCGGTGGCTATCAAAATTCTTTTGTTCCCCGACTTGAACTCTTCAATAGACCGCTCTCTCGCTTGTTGGGACTTCGAACCATGGAGAGCGATGTTATCGTATCCCTTGTTTTTCAATTGTTCAGACAACTCCTCGACGGTTTTGATAAAGTTAGCAAATATGATAATGGAATAGTGCTTGTACCTTGAATGATTGGACACTAACTTCAATAACTTTTCAAACTTCTTTTCCACCGCTTTGGGTTGTAAGAACTCGAACTCCTGGTTGATGTTGTCGACCTTTTCCCCTATTTCGCCTATCACAAGCTGTGCTGGCTGATGAAGGTATGTTTTGGTCAAACTCGAAATTGAGTCTGAGAACGTGGCCGTGAACATAGACGTCACTCTTTGGTCCACATGGAACAACTGCTTTTCAGCCGCCGTCGGCTGCATGAGGTTTTCATAAATGGTTGCCAACGACTTTTCAAATCCCATATCGATCATCCTGTCGGCTTCGTCAAACACAACATAGTAGCACTTCAGCAAGCTGATCAATTTCCTCTGCAAAGAATCCTCCAACCGCCCCGGGGTCGCCACCACTATATGTACACCGCTCTTGATGGCCGCCAGCGTCTCCTCGTAGCTATGTCCCCCAATAATGCTCACAGTGTTCAAGTTCAATTTCCCACAGAACTTATTCAACTGGGAAGTGATCTGGTTAGCCAATTCTCTGGTGGGCACCAATATCAACGCCAACGGCTTGTTCAAATTATGCTCCTCTGTGTGCTGGTACTTCAAGTAGTTCCAGTCGATCCCCATTATGTAATTTAGTACCGGTACAACGTAAGCCAACGTCTTCCCAGATCCGGTCTCGGCGATCCCAATAATGTCACGGAACTGCAACGCTATAGGTATAGCTGCCCGCTGAATTGGGGTGGGACTGTGCAATCCTAGTGCTTGGAGGATATCCACCACTTTTGGCTGGATGTCGGACTCCTGCCACGTTCGTAGCGGCATAGTTTTGCACCCTTTCACTACTATGTTGAACTCATCCTTCAAGTCTCGCCAGTCGCTGCTTGACATCTGCGCCAATGGTTTCTCAGACCAGTGTGGTCCGGCCACTGCTGCTTCAAGCTCATCTTCCAACTCCTCCACTTCCACCACAGGCTCGTAGCCCACGGACGAGTCGTCTGCATCTGTCCAGTCGAAACTGAACTGTTTGGCCGTAGGTTTGGCCCTTTTAGCGACCGCCGCCACATCGCCCGCAAAGTCGTCTGTGTCCACCACCACTTGCCTCTTTTTGGCCACCGTTGCCATCCCCGGTTTTGGCTTCCTGTGTGCCCGCTTCACGAACCTCGGCCGTTCTTCTTTCACCAATTCTTCAACAGATATGGGACGGGACATCGATATCAAAAAGAATAAATATATTTTTCGCAATACTCTATTTTCTGATACTTCTACTTACTTTCTATGATAGATGTAGCTAAGAATGCACACTATTACAAGCAAACAAAGCCCACTGGTGATAGAAAACGTCTCGCTGTAGCAGCCCGAGCCATCAAGGCAGAGGTACTCGTTGTCGGGGGTGAAATGCGAGTGGTCGTCGTAGATGCGGCCAAATAACTTGGACATGATCGTTAACCCAATGGCAGTGCTGGAGTACATAAACCCCCAGATGAAACTGTAGTTTTTCATGTTGAAGATGTCGGCGATGATGGTCGGGTAGGTGGTGAAGCTGAACCCGTACGCGAACCCAATAATGCACGACACCAACAGGAGAAAGACGTTCACTCCCGACAAAGTGGTTGCAAAAGTCTGCAAAGGAAAAGTGTTCAAGAAGTGGCCCAACAACATGATGCACAAGCCCATGATGAGGTTCCAGTGCCTCTGGGCGTGCAATTTGTTGACGAGAAGGTCGCTTTGGGGCCCAGAAGAGAGTCTCCCTAGAAATGAAAATATGGCGATCAACGAAACGTGCAACGCCTGAAGGTGGTTCAACGAGATGTTCTGGTCGTCTTCGTAGTAGTTATGCACAGCTTTCACAATGAACCCCACCTCGAAGATGTACATCTGTCCCAAGCCCTGGATTATGGCAAACATGGCAAAATGGAACCAGAAAACCGGGTGCAACAACGACTGCTTCAAGTCCAAGTGTTTCAAGTCCGCCTTGCTTGGGTCCGACGAGTGGGAAGGCAACAACCCCGTGGCCTCCTCGAGGTTGTCCTGTTCCAAGTCTATCTCATCGTCGCTGGATTTGTAATGGCCTTCCACCCGTATGAACAAGAACCCGAGGAAGATCATAATCCCACAGCTGATATGCAAATAGTTCAAGAACCCTGCCACATCTCCAGCAAATATGTGACTGGCAATGAACGAGTGGATCAACGCAGATATGGCGAACGACGCAATGGTGATGCTCTGGGCGGTTCCTTTGTAATTGGGGAACTCGATGGTCACGGCCTTGATGGCACTGAAGTAGCCAGCAGTGGACCCTATGCCGATCAAAAACATCGTGGCGACCAACGAGGCCATGGAACTACTGGGTCCCCCGAGGTACAAGTCGTGCAACCACTTGTAGCCGGCAAAAATCGACACACTGCTGAAAAGCATGGGCAACTGGGTGCCGTAGACGTCGGTGACTAATCCGCCCACCAACCCTCCGATTGCCGACCCCACGACGGTACTGATGTTCAAATTGGCAGACTGGCTGGTGTTCAACTTGCACTGCTCTGCGAGCTGTGTGCTGTACACCGAATAGGCAAACAAGGTCCCACAGGCCAAGGACACGGGGATGGACGTGAACAAAATGGCCCAGTGGTTGGTGGCCGGAAGGTACTTGTTGACGAACACAATGGATTCATGCACGGCCCTCATGGTGTTTGTGTTATGTTGTGTTTGTGGTTTTGTCTTTTGATTTGTGACCTTGTCTTTGTGTTTGCGTCTAACAGGTCTCCGGTGGTTCTGCCACTGTTTATCGATTGCCAAAAAGTTGATAATCTCACATCCACATTTTTTTGCTTGATAAGCAGAACTGGCAAGCGGCAATTGCCAATTTTACAGCCGACTTTTCCAAGTCTTGGAGGGTTGTCGACCACCACTCTGTGACTACCACTCTGTGGCTAAGTCGGTCAGGACCTGCCTCCTGAGCTTTATACTTATGCCAATTGTGTGGTCTTGACGTACTGTGTGGCGCACGCTTTTAGTTTCCAACTATCCGCAACCAAGTGTAGAGGCCCCAGTTGAAAAACAGTGTAACTGAACAAAAAAGAAGTGTCTGAACCACGAAATTTTTCCATGAAAGCGAAAAAAAAAACTTCGACGATTTTTCACCTTCTTCACCTACAAGTATTTGTCATTTACAAACAAAGATTTGAAATCACAAGACCAAAATGCCAATTGACCCCGAAAAATTAGCCAAGTTGCAAAAACAATCCGCCAAAAAGGTCGGTGGTTCCAGAGTTAAGGCCAAGAAAGTTATCAAAGAAGTTGATGATGTCAAATTAATGGAAACTTTAGGTAAATTCAAAGCTACCAAGATTCAAAACGTTACCGAAGCCAACTTCTTCAAAGACGACGGTAAGGTCTTACACTTCAAGAGAGTCGGTGTCCAAGGTGCCAACGAATTCAACACCTTCGCCTTCACCGGTTACCCACAAGAAACTGAAGTCACCAAATTGATCCCAGATATCTTGCCTCAATTAGGTGCCGAAAACTTGGAAATCTTATCTCAATTAGCCAAACAAATCCAACAAGGTAAAGCTCCTCAACTCGACAAAGACGGTAACTTGGCCGCTGACGACGAAGAAATCCCAGATTTGACCGAAGGTCAAAAATTCGATGAAGTTGAGTAAGTTAATGATTCATGTAAGTACAGTCATAGGATAATACATGTAGATAATCTGAAAAAGAAAAGAACCCTGTGTTCGAGGTGCTCTTACGAGGCTGTTCCGCTCTTGCGTGTCTTTCCCCCGGATTTCCCTCTCGACTTCTTCTCTATGGTCTAAAAGCGTCTCTTCCTAGTGCTCACTTGAGCGAATAAGATATTGAGATTTCAAAATTAAAAAAATATCAACAGCCATGGTTAGATCGTTCTACGAAGATGACGAATTGGTGATGACCAAACCCGGGTTTAACACCGAGATCCCCAAGGACTTGGAAGCCAAGGAGAACTTGCACGGCGACGTGTCGTTTCTCGAAGGAATGACCATCAGATCCACGCCGGTGTTGGAACTGAAATTGAACAGCGCCAGATTGTACGTCCACGAGAAATTGTCCATTGCCGAAGCCGAGCTCGACACTGCTGTCAGTGCTACGAAGAACGAGTTCCGTACCATCTCCAAAGAGATTTCTTCGTTGATCAAAGAGCCGGTGTTGCCTAATATCATATATGTGTTGACTTTAACGTTGACAGGGTCTATTTTGGTCAACAAGAGAGGGTTGCCTTTGCGGTTCTTATCCCCCACGGTGTTTGGGGTGGGTGCTTTCAGCTACTTCATGCCTAAGTCATACAACGAAACCAAGTCAAGAATAACCGGCTTAGAAGCGGAAAAGTTTCCAGACTTATACACTCAGCAGACTAAAATCATCCAGGAATTAAAGTCCCAACAGAAGCTGGCCGCCGACAAGATCAACCACTTGAACGACGACTTGGCATCTTCCATTCACGAGGCCAGATTAAAGGTCAGGGAGCTCATAGACGACGGGAAGAAATAGTATGTATGTGTGTATGTATATGAAAAAGTAAGATGATCATGGGCTCTAATTTGCTAAGATATCGTAGGTGGTGTACACCAAAGCACAGGCACCAATGGCAAGCAAAAAGTAGTTCAAGTACGTCAAGAACTTTCTGGTTCTGATCTCTTTTGGTGACATGGAGCTGTCATAGACGCAGCAGCTCCGTAAATGCAACATTGGTGGGTACATGTAAACCAAAGGTATACAGGCAAAACATCCAACAAAACTGACAAACTTGTCCAAGTTCTGGCCTCCGTACAAGGCAATGATGGCCGTGAATATGACAAACACGCCCCGGAACAAGTTCTTGAGCCATTTGATTGTCACGGAGTTCTTGCCCGTTCTGACGAAAAGTTTCAGCTCCACCAATCTTATGGCAGGGAAGATCTGGATGGGGGTGGACAATAAGATGGCCAATGAGTATAACAACTGGATAGTGATGATGACCACCGAGTCTTGTGGGAGATTCAACAAAATCACTGTCTGAATATGCTCACCGTAAGTACAGTAGCCTAGTGTGCCTACTCCAATCATAATAATGGAGATTGTCACAATCACTTGCATCAAGACCGTCTTGAAATGGTTGGGATAGACCATGGAATCCTGGATGGGAATAATCAACCCGATCCCTTCAAACGCAAAGATGGCTATCCCGATGAACATGGAGAACTCCTTCTTGTTGAAAAGGAACTGGATGCCTTCCCCCACATGGCCGGCATTGCCTATGAACAAATCCACCAACACAAAGTAAATGATAGTGACCAAACCCCCAAGAATGAGGAAATTGGCCAACACTGCCACCAACGAAAGCTTGGTGATATCTCTGATGAGCGACAATGGAATCAAGATGAACAACTGGCAAAGTATAAACCATTTGATGTCGATGTTATCCACGTCAAACACATTGTTCAAGAAGGCTTGCACGTTTTGGGAGGTGAACACAATGTATGTGGCAATAAACCCAATCTGTGACATGACGATGGAAGAAAAAATGAGCTGCTGCAACCACCTCCCGTACAACTTTAGGCCAATCTCTCCAAAACTGGACACTCTGGTCTGCTGTTTGCTGAACACCAAGATCAAGTAGCACCAATACGAAAGAATACCAAAGAACACCAAAGTGGCGATGGAGAACAAAAGACCACCGTTGCTGAACCCTCGAGGCAAGAAAAGCACTCCGGTGCCCACAAACGCCTTCACCAACAAAAAATACGCCTTGGTGTCTGTAGCCGTCCCCTTAGGGTTGATCAAGTCGTGCCTGAATGGATCATCGGTACTGGCAGTGGCTTCAAGCAATGGGCTTTCCTCATCTAACCCCTTGTACGCTTTAGGGTACCTTGGTTCGTAATGGCATGCAATGTCGTCTTCAGTCTCCAAATCTTCCCCGGCAAAGTGTCCGTAAATGCTCAAGAACTCAATGAAGTTGGACGTGAACAAACTGGCGGCCTTTGTCTTCTTGTTGACCAAGAATTGTCTTCGGAATCCGCCGGGAACGTTGATGGAACTCGCCATGGACCCTCTTCTGCTCTGTATCTCGAACTCTGACGACGATAAGCTCCTTGTCCTGGTGGGCCGTTGTTTGTTCTTGGTGTCGACCAACTTGTACAAGTCTCGAGTTATGTCTCCGCCTTCTGACAGGATAGGATCCGCATGCAAGTACTTGTTTATTTGGTCCAAGGTGGTGGCGCCAAGCCCGTCAGCAGCCACGATGTCGTCCTCTGTTCGATACATATCGTTGGAGGCTGTTTGAGTAGCAAGACCGTCATTCAGGTCATTTTTGTCGGAACTGGTATGGGAAGACGCCGAATCGATGGCCGAGTCTTCGTCCCGCTTCAAAAACTGTGTGTTGGAGAAGGAGTTTTGTTTAGATCCAAAACGAGGCGACTGTCCGATCAAAGGCGATGAAGACATGGGAGATCTGGTGAGTTTAGCTATGCTCTTTCTCCTGCTGGACGGGAGATCGATGTTTCGGGGCAGCGACATGGACAGGTACGAGGGATTTCAATGCAAAGGGATATGGGAATTGGGGAAATTTGATAAATATAAGAATAAATAAGGGTAAATAAATGATACAAAGCCGCTTACTTGCACGATAAGATGTTTTGTTGGAAATTCAAAAACCGGCTGGGCACGTCCAAATTTGCGAGTCATGGAGGCAAAGCAAGAAGGTGCAAAAAGGTGCAAAAAAGGCTAGATGGAAGGGGGACTAGGGAAGCGGAACGAATACGCCGTTTAACGTGCCGCGTACGCCTGTCTGTCTGTGTCTGCCAAAGTTGTGACTTTGTTACGGTGAGAGCTTTGCCGAAAGTCAAAACTCTCGGAACTAGGCCATACACCAAGGCTTGCAATTGTATGAGGCCAAACGCTAAAGTGAACACTAAAACACTACTGAGCTGACATCAAGGGACCCCGTCTCTCGTGTAAACCTGTCGAATGGCATCTTTTTGGGTCTCTTAGCTCACGGATATTATTTCGGCAAACTTTGCAGCAATTCGCAAGTCCTGGAATGTCGAGAGGTGTGATGTCCTGGCTAGACAGTACATGTCTCCTGTTGAAGACTTAGACACGGTTAAAGGCTTAGAGACTGCTGAATGGTCGATCAGAGTCCTGTGGTCGTTGGTCATAATTATTTAAATACTTGCGTATGAATTATTAGTCAGATCTATAGCTGAACTTGCTCTGGCTCGAGGTTCTGGAGCTTTTCAAACGCTTGGGGGTAGTTCATGTCTGCCGCTCTCTGGTACCAATAGTTTGGCGGTCTTTCACTGAGTCCCACCTCGGCAAGTTGCCCCATTTGGTAGAAAGATTCAGCAGTGTTAAACTCCCTCATAGCTCTATCACACCATTTCAAAGCTCTTTCAGGGTTAGGACGTGGAATATGTTTGGCTTGTCCGTCACTTCCCCTCAAATACCACCGACTCAATCCAATCATGGCGTCGGGGTGTCTTTGGAACGACAAAGGCGAGTTGACTGCTTTCATGTACCATTGGGTAGACTTATTGGCATTAGCGGCCCGGTTAAGTTCCCCAAATTCGTACACCTTACCCAACTTGACCTGTGCAAGAAGGCAGTTCAATTTTGCAGCCTTGTTGTAGAACGTTAAACTCTTGGCGTAGTTGACAGGAGCGATTTCAAGAGACTTGACGATGAACTCATCGTTGATGTTCAAATCCCCTGGATATATCCCTTCGTACACCTTCCCTAGCTCGTAACATGAGAATCCAACAATCTCTTGGAGCTCTTCTTTATCTTCGCCAATGAGCTCCGACTTCTCCACGTCGATGTTGGACAAGTCCTTCAAGATCTTCAAGTACTTGATGGATCTCACCGACCCCACATTAAGGTAGAGCAATGCCATCTTGTAGATGGCTTTGTTGTACCCCAATTTGGCCGATTGCCTATAGTACCCCAAAGCAGTATTAAACTGGTCTGGAATGTCGTATTCGTACAAGTCGCCAAGGTTGTAAAGGGCCTTGAAATTGTGGCTGTTGAACTGGAGAGCCTTCTCGTAATACCGGATAGCCTCATCGATATTCTTTTCCACGTTGAACGATTGTCCGTACACCAGGTAATGGTTCTTGAACAAGTTAGCATATGTCAAACAGATTTCTGACTTGACATCGTCGGTGGTTTTGCCCTTGGAGTCCAAGTCTCTCACAAGCTTAACAATGTGCTGGTTGGCAGACTTGACAAAGAGCGTCTTGTTGACGTTGGCGTCGTTCATGGTCACTGGTTCGCCCTTGATGTTGATCAAGGTGTACAACTTGTAGTTGGTGGCATTGATCAACATCTTGACCCATTCCAATCTGTACTCGTAGGATTTGTTGCCTGAAGCGATGATTTGACGTAAGTTTTTGAAGTCTTCCACCTTTTTGGATATCTCGGGGCTGGCCTGGTTCTTTGGCATTGGGGAAGGCGCCTGTTGGGGCGAGCCATTGCTGTAGCCCATCTGTTGTGGAATGGCTCCCATGGGGTTCATATTCCCCATGAACGGCCCGTTTATGCCGTTCATTGGAGGCGACATCATCATGGGGTTCATCTGTCTGGAGATGTTGCCGTTCATCATCATCGATTGACGTTTAGAGTCAGCCGTGGCTATACTGTGACGCTTGTCGGTGTTTGAAGAAACCCTGGAGCCCATTGACTGCATGTCCATCGATGGCATATCCATGGATGGCATGTCCATGGGAACGTTGAAATTCGACATCGTGGACGGGTCTGCGTAGTTTGCAGGCGTGGAGAAGCCTGAAAAGCTGGCTCCTGGAGATTGTGGCACTTTCTTGTGTTTGGCCTTCTTGGTCTTGTTCTTTCTCTTCTTTTTGTCCTTGATGATGACGGTTTCGTCGGCGTCTGTGGGCTCTTCTAGTATATCTTTTGATGGGGTCTGGGGTTGTGATTGAGGAAGGTGTGATTGGTGTGGCTGGTAGGTAAAGTCCTCCGATCCATGCGGCGTATGGCTGTTGCTCGTCATCGGGGTGTCCAACGACTTGTTGGACTTGTGGCTTATTTGGAACTTGGAGGAGGAGCCACTGGCTATGGAGTTGTAAGATGCACTGGAGTTGGTGGAGCTGGACCTTTCCACTTCGGGAGAGTCTGGTTTCGGAAGCAACATGGGGCTGCTGTGCCTTTTGGTATCGTGGCTGGCATTGTTCTTTGGTGGGGGCACTGGCCTGGTGTCTTTTGCAGGTACCAGTGGTTGGCTCACGGTGGTATCAGCGTCTTCTTCGTCTCCATAGTCCAGCAGTACGCCATCGGCCATCTTCAACTCCAGCAACCCGTATGCGACGCCATCTATACGGTCGATGCCGTCAAAGGAGTCGTGTTCGTTGACGGGGCTTTCTTTGAAGTTTGGTGTCATAGACGTCACCCGCTTATGGTCTTTCTCTGTAGCCCGTTCCATGATACTGGAAGGCATAGAGGAGTACCTGTTGGACTTTATGGTGGACTTTCTGGAATTCTTTATCAATTCACTAGTGCTCAGGTCCACCGGTTTCAGTTTGCTAACGGGGGTAGGTGTTTGGGGCACCGACTCGGGTTCTGAGGCTTTGTTGAGGTTCATGGGGCTGACGTCGTCGTTGGACTGCATGAAGCCGTTCTGGTTCTGGTTCTGGTTCATCTGGTTGGGTGTCTCCGTATTGGGAATGCCGTTGATGCCAGCCAGGCTCATGTTCATGTTGTTCATCCCCATCCCATTCATGCCGTTCATCCCATTCACATTCATGCCATTCATCCCGTTCATGTTCATCCCATTCATGTTCATCCCATTCATCCCGTTCATGTTCATCCCGTTCATGTTCATCTGCCCCATCATCATCATCTGCTGCATCTGGAGCATCTGTGGGTTCATCTGCATCATCTGGGGATTCATCATCTGCATCAACAGCGGATTCATCATGTAGTTCATGTACGGGAACATCCCGTACATCGAGCTCCGGTACATGTTGGTATAGTAGTCTCTCCATTGGGCGTATCTGTCGTCTTGTTCAGACTCCGAATCGTCGGACTCGTCGCTGTCGTCACTATCTTCTTCGCTGTCGTCGTCATCGTCTTCGTCTTCGTCATCTCCTTCGTCTTCTTCGCTCTCAGACTCTGGCTCCTTCCTGTAGTACCGGGGCAGTTGCTGAAAGTTGTAATACCCTTGTGAACTCTGGGAGCCCATGCCGGGAAAATTCACACTCCCATCTTTGTTGGACTTGAAATCATTCACGTCTGTATTATTGGTTCTGTAGCTTGCAGCACTGAATTCACTGCCACTGACAGACTCAGTTGACTGTTTGCCAAGTGCTTGAAACATATAACGATTGAATAGAAGCAAAATGTGGTGATGGGAAATAGTCGAAAAAAGAATAAACTTCAGTAGAAAAAAATAAAAATAACCTGCCACTGTTACTTTGCATGGAAATACTTTATTACATAACTGCAAATGGATGCTAAATTAAAAATAGCTTATTTAGCTCGGTTTTCTGTTTTGGCTTTTTTTTTTACCGGATTCGGATTAGTTCAAAACATTTTTGAGGTTACCAATAAACCATATTGTTGCAAGTATTCACATCGATGGGGAGCAACAACAATACAATCGACGGGGAAATACCTGCAGCCTAGCTTACGTGTACAGTTGCTGGCCACAGCAAACGCTGGATGGCGCCTGTGAGTTTTCTGCCCTCTGAAAACGGCAATTTGTTATTAGCGTTGCACCAGGTGCTGAAATTCGCAATCGTGGCCAAGTGCTAGAGCGAGCTGGCACAAGGGCTGTGCAGGTGCGTTGCAGTGTTCGCCAAATAAGGTTTCAAATCGAGGCAGAGGTCGTTGCGTGGTGCCACAGGGCCAGTGGCTCATAGTGGTACCTGGGCCAGTGTTACAACCACAGGGGGCGTTTCCTGTCCCTGGCGTCCCTGTACCTGGCGTCCCTGTCTCCTGCCATCTCTGCCCTGCCTGTTCGCGTACGATATATTACTCTACTTATATTACATGCCTAGGTGGCAGGTCCAAAATCCAACCAGTTCCATTGTTTGTTGTCGTGAGCCTCATTACTTATTAGTTCGTCGTTGATGCCAATAAAGCTATGGTCATCTTTCTTCTCTCCTCCTATGGTGAAATTGTCGGTTTGGAACAAGTTCATATTCAATAACCGGTCGATTTCATCGTCCTTGTCCAACTCCATGTCGTTCACGTCCATGTCATTGAACAAGTGGGTGTTATGGTTTGAAATAAGCGAATCGTCTCGGAAAATGGGGAGCGATTGGGACATCTGGCCGTCCTGGAACTGGACCGCTCCTGCCGAGCCTGTGGATACGTTCCGGCTGGGTGGGTACGTGAGCTCTGGCGAATGCGGCATCACCGACTGTGGATGTGTTTCTGGGTGTGTTTGTGATCCTGGTTGTGCTTGGGCTTGTGCTTGTACTTGGGCTTGGGCTTGTTGGTGCAGTGGGGGCAACGAATGGATGGACCTGCGGCTCGACACACCGGTGTTTCTGGCCAATGGCTGCTGATGTAAGGTGTTATAAAGGTTGCTGTGTTGGCCCGATGAGGCGGTGGAGATCTTGGAGCTAGGCTGCCCGTTCAGGTTGTTTAATGGACGCAACACCCCATGCAACTTATAAAACAACCCACAGGCATTGCACAACAAATCACCGTTGTTTGATTTCCTCCAAAGCGGGGTGGTTCTGGTCTGGCAGTTGGAACACTGGAGGAGCTTTTTGTTGGTGGTGACGTTGAAGTCTTCGGTGGGAGACTTCTTGGACCCGATGGATTTGGGAGGGGTGATGCTCTGGAAATTGGCCATGCCGCTGGCCTGGTTCGACCCGTTGCCGCTGGGTAGGTTGTCGGGGTTGAAACTGCTTTCGAAGTCGTTGAATTTATAGTCATTTTTCAACGAACTCTCTAGTGACGTTATGTACGAAGAAAGGAAGTTCTTATTGGGCTTGGCGGGCTCCGGACTCGATTTCTGCACTTTGCCGAGCGGAAGCTGCGTGGGAGATTGTCTTGTCGAAGACGTTTGAGGAGGGAGTGGGGGTGCTGGTTGCAGTTGGCTGAAACTCATGTGGGTGTTGTTGGACGTCAAGCTGGAGCTTAAATTGGTGCCGGCGATGGAGTTGGGGGAAGTGTTGTAGCCGGTGCTGTTGAACACGGCCGCAGGCGTGGGCTCAAAGTCGTCTTGCTGTGTGATTCTTCTTATATGGGCCACATAGTCGAACTCGTCCAAGTTGGGGTCGTTTCCTCTCTTCTTGTTCATCGCCTTCTTGTTCTGGATCCGCCACGCTATGTTGGATATCCGGTTGTTGTACGGCAAGTAGTGTTTGTTCTGGTACATCTTGAAGATCTTGATGGAGGAGTTGTCTTCATCGTCGATAAGTTCTGCAATATTTATTGGTAGATTCTTATCCATGGACTTGTAGGAGAACTTCCTATCAGATGACATTCTGGAAACACACGCGGGGATGGATTTGCACTGTACTACGTTTGTGGATCTGCTTCACTATGGGGTTCTGGGACAAGGCAAATAATAAAGCACTGACTCACCTATGACTAACAGGATCTGATCTCCACTTTCAATGGTAAGAGTCCGGTGAAAGGCTGTTGAAAGGCTGCTGTTGAAGGGAAAAGAAGCCGCTGTGTGTGCACTAATACGGACAGGTGTTATTAAATTATTCAAAGGTGGTGGAGTACCCCAAATATAATAATAAAAAACAAATGTAAATTGAAATTGTTTCAAGGATAATTTTTCTTTTCAGGCAGTTATATTTTTTCTGGTCTTAAAGACAAATATAAAATACATGTAACACCGCACATCCATTTTGGAAATCTCAGAAAAGAAAAACCGCCCCGCTTGCCCCAAGCCTACCGCGAGCTGCGGGCCCCGAAAATATATTTTTACAACCCTAAAAAAACGGTGCAGAAACCAACTATTAGTCAGACCCATTCGGTCGTAAACCGAAAAAATTTAGCGGTGGGACCGCTGTTTCTGGTTCGTTTGGCCCAAATGAAAAAATAATTTATCGAGTGCATGAAGGGGGGTGTTGATAAGGTAAAAAAGCGTCGGAATTGGAGTCGGTAAATGGAATGTGCATTGTTGGTTGTAAATAATCGTTTAGGTCATTGTTGTTTGTTGGAAACGGTTGAGCTATACAAGGCAGACCTTATGACCCCCGTTTTTACGAACCCAGACACCCACTCGAAACAGATCCGTAATTAGCCCAAAAGATTAACACAAGATGGAACGGTTTAAGTCTATTGTTGTTTTGAGCGTGGAGAAAAATCCGGCCAATCAGCAATAAACCATTATTATCCCGGCTGCAGCTACTGTACCTCGATTGGGCTCGGGCACCGTCGGCGGGTCCTGCACAACGGTTGTATGTCTGTGTGCGTTAACCAGGGGTGGCAGGCGGGCTCTGGGGCGGACGTAGGCGGTAGTCTGTTACAGTTTTGGTTACAGTTTTCGTTACAGTTTGTATGTGGTTTTGGTCGTCTTCGCATTACGCAAAGTTTAAATTTCTTGCTAAACACCCTAATGTCTGACAAAGTAAGAGAGGCGAACCAGTTCAGCTTCTACAAGGCCAAGTACCCCGGCGTGGGCAACGAGAACACCACCAGGGACGAGTTTTTGGCCACGTACTACCGGGATTCGCTTGCATCGATGGTCCAGCACAAACATATATTGAATTACAACTCCTTGACTACAAACAAGAATCCAAAACTATATAAGGCTGAGCTACTTAAGAAAATGTCCGGTTACACGTAGCGTTTTTTGGGGGTATAGATCGGTTCAGCTAGCTGAGGTCGTTCAGTGAGGTAAGGTCTTTCAGCCAGTTAGTTGGGGATCAAAGGGGTGGTGGCATTATCGATGGTTTCCTCCTCGATAACGGTCTCATTCTTCAACTTAGGTGCAGCCACGGCCGTCACAATACTCAACGCAAACAACACGCCGGCAATCACGAACCCGAAGATCCATTGCAATGCAATGACCTTGACGAACAATTGGTTCAAGGCGATTCCAAACACCAAGTAACTCAAAGCGATACCAACAGTGTAGTCGTTGAACAAGAACAAGAAGGTGGCGCCGATGATCAAGTAGTCCCAGATGAAGATGTTGGCAAACACCCTTGCCACAAAGCCGTTGGAGTGGATCACCAACGACCCGTTCCAGAACAATTGGAAAATGATCCAACTCAAAGGCAAAGACCCGTTGGACAAGTTGATGATCAAGTAGTTTTTCAAGGGGGTGATGGCGTAAAGCTTGTTGTTCAAGTAGTTGTTCAAGATGATGAAAAATTCAACAATAATGAGGATTTCAGCGACAAGAAACCACCGGTACTTGAACAAAATACTCCAGACAAAGTTGATCAAGTTGAAAGCAATCAAACTGTGGGAGATCTTGATGATGTTTGCGTCGGGGATCTGGTTGTTGGTGTTTAAAATGGTGTCCAAGTAGACAATTTGCACCACGTACTGGAACCCCCAGTAAATGATCAAGAGAATAAGAAAACTCAGAAATGGTGTGACACTGATCTCGTTACTCAATTTGCTGTAGTTGAACAACAATTGGATGTTCCCGTACATGGAGATCAACACTGATCCAATGCTGACGATCCTGTAGTTGTAAATTTCGTTTGTAGTAGCCATTTTTTGGGGTTTGGTTGTTATTGAATGATACTTCTAATTGACTTTTTTATACCTTTTATATAATTATTGCTATGAGGGTCCTAGTTAGGAAATTAAGGAAAAATTGGGTGCTGCGGCGCATGCTCTTAAAACCAATTACAACCTGGGGTTTGGCAGCCACTATTTTTGACGACTGCTTGAAAATGGGTTTGGACGTGTGCCTGTGTATGGGGTTTGTTATGAGTCACAAAGGAAGACACAAGGCACAAGTAAGGACTGCAATAGAAGTTTAAAATATTCTAGTAGAAGGGACGGTTGATTTGTGATTTTCACAGGTTGAAAAGAAAATGAATAAAAAAAGTAGGAAATTATGGAAAGTAAACTGTATGAGTAGGGACCCTGCGGGCAACTCAACGTATTAATAACCCTAGCCAATGTGCTTGTCCATTTTCTGCCGTCTAAAGCATTTCTCTTTCCTCCCCCATTTTTTTAGTGCTCTTGATACTAAGACTCTTCTTGGTGTTCCTTCAGTTATTTATCTTCTACGTTCCGTCTTTTTCCCTCCTGTCACCCTCCTAAGCCTTTCTTCCCTTCCCACTCATCCCACAGCAACTGATACAAACCTCGGCATGCTTTCAAAACTGCCTAACCCCCAAACCCAAACCCCTTGGTTCTAAAGCCACCATTTTGCAGCCTCAGTACATTTCAACACAGATGCGTAAACCTGGTCACCCCGCCGTCGCACATTTTTTCCATCTCTCAACCCACGAAAAAGTCGTTCGCCAACCAAACTGAAAATTTTTCCTACCTCAAGACTTATAGACAGAGAAAAAAATTTTCTTTTCTCTTCTCTTCAGTAAACTTAACAACTTTAAAGATGCCATTCCAAAAGACCGAAAAGTCATCTGCTTACCACTCCAGATTCCAAACTCCTTTCCGTAGAAGAAGAGAAGGTAAAACCGACTACTACCAAAGAAAGAGATTAGTCACTCAACACAAGGCTAAGTACAACACTCCAAAATACAGATTGGTTGTTAGATTCACCAACAAAGACATAATTGCCCAAATTGTTTCTTCTCAAATCACTGGTGATGTTGTCTTCACTTCTGCTTACGCCCACGAATTGCCAAGATACGGAATTGAACACGGTTTAACTAACTGGTCCGCTGCTTACGCCGTTGGTTTATTAGTCGCCAGAAGAGCTTTGCAAAAATTAGGTTTAGACGAAACTTACGCCGGTGTCGAAGAAGTCGAAGGTGAATTCGAATTAACCGAAGCCGTTGAAGATGGTCCAAGACCTTTCAAAGTCTTTTTAGATATCGGTTTACAAAGAACCACCACTGGTGCCAGAGTTTTCGGTGTCTTGAAAGGTGCTTCTGACGGTGGATTGTACGTTCCTCACTCTCCAAACAGATTCCCAGGTTGGGATATCGAAGGTGAAGAATTGGACAGTGAATTGTTGAGAAAGTACATCTTCGGTGGTCACGTTTCTGAATACATGGAAGAATTGTTAGATGACGATGAAGAAAAATACAAGTCTTTGTTCAAGGGTTACTTGGCTGATGAAATCGAAGCCGATGACGTTGAAGAAATCTACACTGAAGCTCACGAAAAGATTAGAGCTGATCCTTCTTTCAAACCAACTGAAAAGAAATTCTCCAAGGAACAATACGCTGCTGAATCTAAGAAATACAGACAAGTCAAATTGACCAAGGCTGAAAGAGACGCTAAGATTGCTGAAAAGATCGCTGCTTTCCAAGCTGAAAAGTAGATCCCTTAATATATCCTACTGTATATTTTTAATCTAAATCTTTCAAAAGTTTTCCGTGCTCTGTTTAAAATAAGATAGTTTTCACTACTCTGTAAGCCGATACTTCATACAACTGAGAAACATCTAGGTCGTTTATTATAGCCATATATCACTTGTTGGACCTGACCCGTTCGGCGTCGTTTAAAAGCTTGTCGTAAACCTCGTCAACAACGGCATCGACAACATGGTCGTCTTGGTCCATGGAATCGATACTTTCCACTTCGTCTTCTTTCTGATCCGCATCATTCTTTTCATCCTCTTTCTGTTTGGCCAATCGGTCTTGGTCGAGCTTCATCTTCTCGAAATGCTGTAACAATTCAGCTTGTTGGGCTTTGTCGGTGATGGAGTAAATCTTGTCCAAACTGATGCCGTCATTATTGATCTTGTCGATCAAATCAGTTATGGATTCAATCCCCTTGGCCTTGATGATAGCTTCCCTCAATTCACTACCACTGGGCAACACATTCAACGTGGGGAGCGATTTGGGGTCCATGGCCTTGTTGTTGGTCGTCGTACCACTGGCTTTCCCACCTTCTGCTGGCTCCTGCAAACTGGTACTCGAATCGGTGTTGCTGCTCTGTTCCTTGCCGGCGCTGGCCAAATCGTTAGAACTGTTGTTTCGTTGTTCTATAAAGAACCCCCACCGATGGAATTCCCCTTCCTCTAGCTCTTGTTCTTTTGCATGTGTCGATGTCTGAGAGATGCTTCTCATCAAAACGGGCCTACCCGTCTCGTTATCCACAGGCACACTTCGACCATCGGAATTAGACTCCACAACCACTTGATGAGGCTCGAAGTTGGACGACTCGTTCATTTGTGGGAAGAAACCTAGCTTATCCAACGTTTCAGTGTTACGAGGGGACAAGATTGGACCACTGGTGATCAATTCGGACGAACTTTGATGTAGTAATGCCTTGTCGTCCAAGTCGATGATTGGATGCGCTTTTCTTGAAAACCCTTGTCCCGTGGCAGAAGCAAGCGAGCTTTTGATGGAACTCAAGCCGCTCGAGCTCATGGCCATGTCAGACACTCGTGGGGCCCCACCTGTTATGTCAGGAACACTGGAAGAAATTTTGGGAGTGGAGGCATCATCCGTGGAAGTGGACTCCTCCATCGACGAAGACGGGCTCATGGCAATGGAACTTGTCTTGTTGGCTTGTTCTTCGAATAAGTGAACCAATTTCTCCAACGACGAATCTAACAAACAGAACCTCAACAAGTTCTCTTTCCCCTCTAACGAAAGCGTTCCTTTGTTACGTCTATCGAAAAGCGTATCGATGGTTTTGTGAATACCGCTTCTCAACTCTGTCGTCCTTTCGATCAAAGCGTCGGAAATGATCTTGTTCAACTTAATGTCTTCGACCTTGGTGGAGGTGTGCTTTTCGTTTTCAATTAGCAACTTTTCGGCAGTTTCCATAAGTAAAGAGCCATCAAACATTAATTCCTCTTCCTCTTCCACTTTCTTGGGGTCTCCCCGGATGACTGTTGGATTGTCGATATTGATGTTAACGACGTTATCCATGTTCCTCATCAAATAGAATGCAATCCTTTGATTCAACTCGTCATTGACCAAATCGTAATCCAAATCTAAGGTGAATATTGATGGTGACTTCTTTATAGCTCCGTAAATGGAACCAGCCACTGAGCTGTTCAAGTTTCTATTTCCCAAGAAGGACACATGCAAAAGGCCGTTGACTTTTGGCAAGATCTCTGCAATTGCAATCATGGAAGGAGCTGTAAGTTCGTTCAAGTCGAAATGTATACGCTTCAAGTTTTCAAATTTGGGCAAATGAGCATTGAGTTTGGATATGATACCTGGGAACAATTTAGGCAAAGAAGACAAGTCAAGGAACCTGAGTGTCTTGATTTTGGTTAAAGATTTCAATAGCTCGGCTGCTTCTTCCACGTTAGAAAGGTTGGTTTGGTATAAAGAAAAGAAAATGAGTTTGGCATTACCACTGTTGAAGCAGTCGATGAAATATTTCAATTGTCCCTGACTCAAATCGTTGAAAGCAACGTCCACACCCACACACTTGCAGTTGGGGTCTTTCAACCAGTTGCACACAACACTGGCCTTGAATGCGTTCAAGTCACAGCTTGCTATGCCAAGCCTGAACGTAGCGATCGACACGGCCGATTGAACTAGATCCTTGAAGGTCTCGTCAGAGAGCTTGGATCCATTTATCACCAACTCCTCTATACCACCACGGGCCACCAAACACTTGATGAAAAGTTTCCAGTTCATGGCCGACCTGATGAGCAGCGGTTTCGTATCGCTTTTTATCCTCTGTTGACTGATATCCAACTTTTTAATCGACTGGTTTCTGGAAAGAAATTTGCACAAATACTTCCAGCCATCAACATCAATGGGGACGTTCCTTAAGGACAATTTTTCTAACGCCCTATTGTCAGCCAAAGACGAAAGCACATGCTTCAACATCTCTGTAGTCATTGTGACGTTATCAAAGATAACAGTCGTTATCGGAACAATAGCGATGAAGTCACAGAATGAGAGTATATCAATCAATGTTGGTTTGGGGTTCAACAACTTCAACACAGACAATGGTTTGGACTTGTTCTTTAACTGTTTCAAAGTGGCAGGGATGGGTAAAATTTCCCGCAAGTGGCAACACCTGGTGTAGATTTGTTCTAGGGACAAAGAGGAAACGTCCACCATTTCTGTTGTTTCAGAAAAGTGGTTTTCATGCATATGCAACGGTTTATCGATTTCAATTCTTTTCATATCTTCAGCAGCCATTGAATCCTGTGCATCTTGCGTTTCCCCCATGTTACTGTCCGGGTCCATTTCCATTTGCCCAATGGCGTCTGTTTTGTCGTTTTCGAAGATGGTCTCATTGTGGACGTTGAACTTGACCTTATACTGACTTACTTCGTAAGCAATTCTTTTGGCAGACAAGTGTGCTTCATTTGCATGCTTTTCAGCTTCAACCAAAGCTCTTCTTTGAGCCTCAACAGCCAAATTGATTTCTTTTTCGGAGTACTTGGGAGCCTGGTCGTTAGTCTTATTACCGTCGTTCAAGGAAATGCCCTGCGATAGTCTGGGAGGAGCAGCCAATAATTCCTCGGGAATCAATACATTTCCCTTTTTCGGCCTTCTACTAGGAATTTGCTGCTGTGGATCGTAAGCTAGCTTATCGATGGCGAAATTCACACGTTTGAGATCAACGTCCGACAACTCCTTGATGGGGGACTTTGCTTTGTTGGGATTCTTGTTCAATATCACTCGTGAGGGAGCGTTACTGTTATTACAAGCAGAAGCATTTGACGAAACAGAAGATCTTCTCTTGAAAAGCGAATTGAACGAGTTGGCCGAAGACGACAACTTATCCAAAGAGTTGGTGGGCTGATCCTGTACCGAGTTCCTCCTCATGACTGAAGCCCCAGTTATGTCCATGGGAGGTCGGGGGCTATTGTACAAAGAATCGAATTCTCTCCCAGGAGGCGCTGAAGCATTGGGTTTAGGTGACTGTTCATCTTTGTTTCCCTTGGGAGCATTGTATATGGCCTCAGACACGTATGAAGGCACCACAGGAGACGAACTTGGAGAAGGGCCAGATTTGAACTTGGCAGATAATGAACTGAAAAGCGACTTCTTCTCTTTGGACTGGGATGAATTCGACCCCACTGATGACGACCGTGACCTTGCTTTCGGAGAGATAGGAGCCACGGAGTCTTTCCCACTGGATGTGTCGACGGAAAGGTTTGGAGAAGATCCACGACGGCCTGTTTGTTGTGTGTCAGAACCGGTGGGGCCAGCATGGCCACTCCCGGGAGCTCGTTGTCCGGACCCGAGACTTGCCATAAGAGGCAGCAGGTTGTCCAAGTACGAATGCTCGAAGCTCAGGTTGTAGATGGAAGCACCATCGAAAGAAGACCCTGAATAATTGATCAAATTGAACTTCTTGTCCTTGGGTCTTTCCTTGGGTTTGGCCTTGCTGTCGCTCTTAGAGAAGGACGACGACCGAGGTTTGAACAACTTGTCCAACTTCGAAGGCTGTCGTACATCGTCATGGGGTACTTTATCTTTATCTTTATCTTTCTCCTTTTCTGCTGGGATTTCACCCTCTTTCTTCACCTCCAGATCCCTGGGCTTGGCCCTTTCTTTCTCTTCGGGCACCGGCTCGTGCCGGGGAGGCACATTCTTCGTGGTCTCCTGCGGCGTGGCAGCTGCTGTGTCTGCCGCAGGCTTTTCGGCGGCCTTGGCCTCTGGCGACTTGTCAGAGTCTGTGGTCTTATCTAAATCTTTGTTCAAATTCATCTTCTTCGTCAATTTCTTGGACTTCCCCCTGAATAACCAGTCCACATCGCCGTTTGTAACTCCAGAATCGTACGCATCCACAGCGGTGTCGACTCTTCTGCTCAATTGGTCTGTCATATCAAGCACGATCTATTGGTCAATAATCTCCGGTAACAGGTAGTGGGAAAAATTGCCTGCAACAGCGTACGTTTTGTGGACAATCCCAGCACGTATATCGTTCAGGCCACAAAAACACGCGGCACAAAGTGGTTAATTCGCTTTTGTACCAACTGAATGAACAAAGTGATAGGTGAAATTGATGTTGGGGGTGAGTACCATCAGGTTTTTAATCTGTTGTTGGAATCGAGGTCGTGGCCGCGAACCAAAAAAATAATAAATGTCTTAAATTGGGTCATCAACGGTGGGAGACAACGACCCATGGGGTTTAGATCAAAAAGCCCGATGCGTTTAGGCGTGCTTGTGGCGTACATTTAGTCCCACGCCATATAAGCCACAAGTAGGGCAGGACCGGCCGGAACTGGTGAACTGCTGGGACAGAGTTATTTGGTGCGCGCACGACTTAGACAGTTGCACCTGGGTGTCGATGACCACGGCGAGGGGACTCCCAAATGGTGCGACAGCGGGGCGAGAAATAGTGTGGGGCGGGCGGTGGCCCACGAGACGGTCGGTCCGCGACGGTCTCCGATTTTTTCCCTTCTGCAAAATCTATATAAGAAACGAGACTCGCAAAAAGGAGAATTTTTTTAATTAATTGATTACTTATCTTTATCAGAAATGTCAGCCATGTTAACCAGAACATTAATGAGATCCGCCACAGTAGCTGCCAGACCCGGTGTCGCCAGCGCCGTGAGAGGGTTGCCAAGTGTGTACAACGGGATGATGAAGCCTGCTATGGGATCTTCTATCGCCTTGAACTCCAACAGACTGTATCACGCTAATGTGATTGATCATTACAGCAATCCAAGAAACGTTGGAACCTTGAACAAAAACGATGCGGATGTGGGTACCGGGTTAGTCGGGGCCCCAGCTTGTGGAGACGTCATGAGATTACAAATCAAGGTTGACGAAGAAACCGGAGTTATTGAAGATGTGAAATTCAAGACTTTCGGATGTGGGTCGGCAATTGCCTCCTCCTCATACGTGACGGAATTGATCAAGGGCAAGTCTCTCGAGGAAGCCTTGAAGATCAAGAACACCGCCATTGCCAAAGAGTTGAGTTTACCCCCTGTCAAATTACACTGCTCCATGTTGGCAGAAGATGCCATTAAGTCTGCCGTCAAGGACTACAGAAGTAAGAGAGTGACCAAGCCAACCTTGGGTCCTGATGCTGTGCAAACTGCTTGAACAGCGTGGTGGGTGTATATTATTTATTTGACGAGTTTGTGCATGTATGTAGTGAATGTATTGGTTACCTATTAGAAATGTGAAATGTATTGAATAATTAGAAATCATTTGTTCTGGCCGAATCTGAAAAATATAGTTAGTCATAACACCGAAGTACGATAACTGAAGAATTGCAACAACGACGCGCCACAGCCAATCTAGGTCACAACGGAGGTCTTAAGCCGTAATTGGCTGACGCTCCAGTCGGCCCACTCTTCAGTTCTTCTATTGTCCATCCCGTCTATTGTCCATCCGTCATATTCTCGTGAAAGTGGCATACTTGATGAAACTGTTCAATAAATAGTCGTTAGCAAAGTCGTAATTTTTGAGCCGGGACAAGCTCAAGAGCCCCGTGGTGGAAATCGCCGCTATAATGGCGTACCCCCACTTCTTCCAGTACTCCAGGAACCGGTGCTGGAACCGAAGCATCCCACTGACAAAATGGTAGGATGAGGCTACAATCAACATTGCCAAAGCACAGTGGTTGATGAGGTTGCCGTACTTCATCAACGAATGGTTCAATACCGCTCCGACGTACTGCAAGCTCACAAGGCTTCGGTCGCCGTCCACTTCAATGGGGGCGATTTTGAACTTGTAGCGGTGGAACCAGATTAACGGAATAAGGATGAATCCACTGAAACTGATAGGCGTCAAATTGGTGAATCGGGAAATCATTGACTTTCGAGGCCCCAACCCCACAAGCGTGGTAAGCCCTCCCAACCCGTAGTCTTTGTTGTCGGTATCCTTGGGCCCGATCAAATCGTTGTTATTATTAATTCTTCTTTTGTGATTGGCTGGTGCTGGTTTCAAGTATCTGATAGACACTCCGGCCAAGACGTGCACCACCATCGACGACGTGATCAATGCCTGTACGGGCACAGCGGTGTACACAGCACGGGCTATTTCAAACGATTCCTGGCACGAATCCATGGGCAAATGAAGTCCGGGTAGCAAATTGACGGTGACAGAATGAAGATTGAAGAATCCCATAAACGTGTAGGCACTGTATTTCTGTAGTTTGTAGAGTATGGACAAAAGGGTTTTGCGGAATGGTTTTGCAGGCGTAGGGGAGTCTTCCTTGAGGTTGACGGGCTCTGGCACCACCTGGGCTAACTGGTCAAGCCCACTCATTACAACAGCCGGTTTATTAAGGGGAAAAAATAGGTGTCAAGTCGCAGAAATTGAGTAGTGTTTTTAATTTCAATTTGCTGTCAATAAACATGTCAACTTTCACCCAAATACGGAACCAAATCCTTCAATTGGAAAAGCAGACGGACACGTGGCTCACCAAGCTATCGACGTACGAAAAGTCGCTTGCGGTGAAGGAGGATTTGGAGCAGGAAGAAAACATCAAGACCAATCTCCACAACTGTATAAGCCAGCGGGACGAGTTGCTCGACAAATTGAACCGCATCAACGAGTTTGAGAACTTGTCTACGTCGAAACTCCAGCAGTTGACAAGACACAAAGAGATCTTTGTGGACCACAAACGGGTGATCTCCAAATTGACCAATTCCATCAACGAAACAAAAGACAAGAACAACCTTCTTTTTTCCATTCGGTCTGACTTGGATACCCACAAAGCCCGGGCGGCTCCCCAACAACAAATCGATTCCAACGACTATATTTTGGACGAGTCTGTACGGGCCAACGGCTTCAACAACATTGCACAAGGGTTGTTGAACAGTGCTTACAGAACAAGAGACGAATTAATGAGCCAAAGAGGGTACTTGAATAACGCTCAAATGACCATTGGCGGCACTATCCAGCAAATCCCCGGCATAAACGTCTTGATTTCGAGAATCAATACCAGAAGGCGGAGGGACACCCTCATATTGGCCACGGTGATCGCCGTGTGCATCGTGTTGTTGTTTTTCATATAAGCTAGATAAGGGTCCTGCATCCGCATTCAGGGATAAAAAACTTACACACCAAAGTTAAAAAACTTACACACCAGAGTTAGAAAACTTACACACCAAACCCACCACAAGCCAATGGAAGACGAAATCAAGCACCGGATCCAGGAGATCAAACTCCAAAGAATTCAAGAACTCAATCTCAAATTGAAAGAGAGTTTATTGAGGCCTCGCATACCTACTTCCCAGGCATGCTTATCGTAAGTACCCCAAGACCCTGAATTTGAAAAACTGTTATTAACACATACAGCATTATTAATTACACAATAGGCGTTCCAGATTACTTGATCCCATCGCTCTGGAGATTGCCCCCCGAACAAAACAAGTATCAGAAGTATCAGATTTACAAGACCACTCGGAGATTGGCCCCCAAGTCCTCTGGGTGCTGCAGCATCATGTAGAAACCTGCTTCTAAAGCATATAGCTAGCACCAATACAAGACCCCGCTTGTTCATTTGCCAAATTGCTCTTCCTCCGCTTCGATGGTCACCTTCTTCAAACTGTCGATGGTGCTGCCTCCTAATGTAACATCCACTTCCTTCTCGTCATCGCCGCACCCACAATCGTAATCCTCCAAAATCGTCGTACAGTCGTATTCCGGTTTCTGTAACCGATCGTTCACCTTGTTGTGGATATAGCACCCCCACAACGCCGCATTCTTTCTGTTCTTCACCTGTGGGGGGTATTGCTGCAAGAGCTTCTGGAAATGCCTGGCACAATCTCCACAGGGGTAAACTTGTGCAAACAATTGGATGTACGACTTCAAGGTGGTCTGCTGTTGATCTGATGGTTCATCGGGGTACCTGGCCAAGATCGTGTGGAAGAGTCTCCAGGCGGCGTTGCCTAGTTGCGCCTTCAACGTCTCGTTGGCCATTTTGGGCATGAACGGAGTCTCTGTAAACTCGCCAAAACTGTCGGCCATCGACGCGGCGTCCTTGCTGTCTTTTGCCTCCTTGGCCTCCTCCTCCTCTTTCGTGTCCTTGGCCACCTCCTTCTCGTGCTGGTCAGTGACGGTCTCTTTCTTGTTGTCCAAAACCGACTCCTCTGCGTACCCGTTGTTCAAGGCGATTTTTGCACCGGGGATTTGGTTAGCCAAAGTGAAATCGCCCACTTTCTTGTCCAAATTCACAGGCGCAATGCCTTGTACTTCGTTGTGGCTCCCCGAAATGGCATAGATCAAGCCAATGACGACCAACAACGATACGGTCAAAAGTAAGGGTCGTCTTGTTTGTTTAATCATAGTTGTAAAAAAACTCCAAAACTATAAATATGGGAAATGAGCGCATATTTAAGTACGTTGTATGACTTTATATATTTCTTTTTTTTTGTTATTTGACTATTAGTTGTAATTTCGAACTCCACTCTATCAAAAGCTTACTTCGTATCTAAGATGGCCGGCAACGGTTCGCTGCCCACCGAAACCAATAATTTGACTCCTGCAACAAACAGCAAAATAAGAGCCACTGCAGACCACAAAAGTAAGTTGGCTGTAGAAGAAATGTCCTTCTTACCACAGTCGAACCCCGACCAGTTTGTGGTTTTACTGGTGGTTTCGTTATAACTTGCAGAACAAACACAAGACCAGCAGTTTTTGGCAAGTTTGGAACAAATCCCGTGGGAGTTGCAGTTGTCGGAGTTGACCTGACAATTCTCTTCGGTTTCGAAACAACCACTGGAGGCGCCACTGGACTTGAAGATCTCACTCAAGTCTTCACCTCTCTTGGACAACTTGTTGACTTGGGGTTGCACGTTGTCGATGACGAAGATATCGAATTGGGAGAAACTGAGTAGATCGTTCAAGATCTTCTCGCTGGACTTGTAGGTCAAACTGTCGTCACCAATCTTGTTGGACAACGAGTTCAACGAGTTCAAGTTTATGGCAATTACGTCGTTGGAGGCGAACTCGAACTCGTTCAAATGGACCAACTGACTGATTTCATTGATGAAGAATTGGTCGTTTACATGGTGGATTTCCGATGAAAAAACCGTTTGTTTGAACCCGTCCCAGATCTTGGCCAATTTGTGGTTGAAGTACTTGAAATGGGACTTCAATTGGTCGGCACTATCGATTTTGATGATGTTGATTTCATCGGTAACGCTATTGTCATTGTTGGAAATTAAGGAGTTGAATTGCTCATAAAAGTGTTGGCCATCTTTGATTGTAAACGAAGGTTTTTCGTTGAACTTCACTCCGTTAAGCATCAACACCAACTTTGGGCCATAATTAGCCACTTTTTCAGGGTGCTGCAGTTCAAGAAACTCAATGAATTCTTGTTTGTTGTAATCGCTTAATTTGAACATATCCAAGTTGAACTCGTCACTAAAGTAGAGCAATGCATCGTCCGCCGAAACGGAAGCCACAGGCGTGGTCTGTTCACTGCCAAGGTGATACACCGACAAGTCACTTAGAGCAGCCACACAGATCGACGCAAACAAACTGAGTGTCAAAAGCTTCATTTCTCCTTAGCCAAACAGTTTTCGTTGAGTTTTTCTCGAATTTGACCGAGAGGTATGGGTGCCAATAAAACGGTAGGGGCACGCCGTAGTTGGGTTGGTTACCCCCTCCAGCAGGGTTCGGTGCTGGCACCTCACATGGACTCGTCCAAGGTGATGGTGGGAGACTGGATGGAGGAGCTGGACTTGTCTATCTCTGAGTTTATCTTCAACGAGGGCCTGAAGAGCGTTTTTGTGTCGGATCTGGCTCTGCCAATCTCGAAGTCATCTTTGGCGCCAGATGCACTGCTATCGGTGTCCAACAGATGCACATCGAGCCCTAATTTGCTCATATCCTTGTAGTCAAACTTCTTGGGCGTAGGCTCGTTGTAGTGCTCGATATCTGCGGGCAAGTTCTTGTTATTGGCCTTGAAACGTTTGAGGTCATTCACAAGCAAATCGTCATCGATTTTGCCATCAAAACTCCGAGACCGTTGCAACAAATTGGGCTGCATTGATACCTTGGTGGAGCTCTGCAACCCCAAACTGTCTCTGTTTGAAGTGAGGTAGTGGTGCAAGTGTTTGGTGGTGGGTTCGTCTTTCAAAATAATCACGATTCGATTTAAAAACAGCAAGTTAGACCAAGTAGTGATTCGGTTCAAGAAAAAGTCTTCGTCGCCTTCCAAATCCACGTTCAAAACCGCCAATTTGATCTGGTCCACTAGTGACAACGAGTCGGTAGCATTTTTCACAAAGTGTTCTCTGGATAATTCGGATATAATGATAGTTGTGTTCATTTTGGGGTTGTAAATAAATAGTTATACTAAAAACGAAAACGAATCACGACTGCGAAATATAGCTACTGAATGCATCTTTCTGGTTCTGCAAGTCCAAGATGATTTGTTTTTGGTGGGCAACCCCCTGATGAAACAGGGCTCTTAACCTGGGGATCAGCAACACCGCCAGGTCGGCGGTTTTTTCAAGACGGTCCGCTTGCATTTGGAGGTAATCTCTGTGTTTTGTTTCGCCGTCTATGGCCAACACGAGTTCCCGGATGATGGCGAGTTTGCTGTTGATATTGAGCTCGGCGAAGTGGGCGATGGTGAGGCCGAGAAGCCTGTCCGTGGTCCAGGGCGAGGGCGTGGTGCCGGGGAGGGAGGGGGACCTCTGGGGGCCTCGAGGGCCGGGGGCTTCAAGTCCTTGAGGTCCTTGAGTCGCCTGAGGTCCTTGAATTGCCTGAGGTGCACCTGGTGGTGGACCTTGTCTGGGCACGGCTTGCGTACTTCTTGCCTCTCTTAGCCTAGCTGGTGGAGGGTACAAAACGTAGTGCTGTCCCGGTGGAGGGTGTTGGATAGCGTACTGTGCGGTTTGAAATGTTGGATGGGGAGCCGGGGGCAGGGCTTGTCTCAAGGGCGGGGGATGTTCTTGCACGGGGCGTTGCACGGGTTCTTGCACGGTTTGTTGCATAACTTGTGGCATGGGTTGTTGCACGGCTCCCTCTAGCACGGCTCCCTCTAGCACGGCTCCCTCTAGCACGGCTCCCTCTTGCCTGGCTTGTTCTTGCGTTTGTTCTTGCGTTTGTTCTTCTACCGCCTGAGTATCTGGTCCCCATACCGTCTGCGTTTGTGGTACCGGTTCTTGTGCTTGTGCAATCTCTTCAGGCCACGGTAGAAACGGCCCTGGGTCCAAGAGTGCTTCCCAAAAGGCGTTGTCATCGAAAATTTCGTCGCCAAGTCCCCCAAAGTCAGTGGTTGGTATCAAATCGACTGGTATCAATGGTTGTGGTTGCGTCTCCAAACCTGCGGGATACACAGCGAGGAATTCACCGCCGCCAAAGTCCAACATAAACGGACCGTCGGGTTCGGGCTCGTACAAAAACTCATCCAACCATTGCGCCTGGTCGTTCACTTCCGACAATGGCACCGTGGGAAGCTCGAGGCCATTTGGTTCAACTGAAACTGGTCCAGGTCGTGGTTGTGGTGCCGTTGTGTTTGCCTCGGAAGGTGCATCTAGAACGTTACGGATGAAGGCATTGTTGAACACCGACTCCGAAACGTCAGACGCCGGTGTTGGGCCTGGTGCAAGGCCAGGCTGGGGGGAAACAGAAGAGCACGTGGACTGCAAATTTGCAGGTGCTGTTGCAGTAACTGAATTTGCAGCAGGCACGGCACCAATATCAGCTAAGGTGCTGACATCAGGTGTAGGGGCCAAACCGTTGGATGGAGGACGTGTGGGGCTGGCCAGCTGGGTACGGGACTTGTTTCTTTTGGAGGGGATGAAGATATGGTCGGTTGACACAGGCCGTTTTGGCGGTGTTTGCAGTGAGGGGCTGCGGGACGGCCGTGGACGAGGACTTGCAGGACCATTACAATCTAGGTTGTACTTGATGCAGGAGGAACAGGGCCAGCGTTCGTCACAGAAGGCGCCCATGCCCGTGCACTGCAAGCACGAAGGCATAGAAGCAGGTAAAGGAGCAATGGTGGTAGAGACTGGTACAAAGAGAGGGTGTGATGGTACAAATGAAGAGATGGTGCAGTTTGTGAACTCTGTGAACTTTGTGAACAGGTTTTGTGGCCTAAATTTGTGAACTTGGCAAAATTTGGGGACGGACTTGGTGATTGGCAGTGTTTCGGTTGAGTGGCCTTTGTGGGTCATTCACCATCTATCAGCGTCTATCATTGCCGTCTCCATATCGAGGCGTATCTTTATCGATATCATAATTCCCCGATTGCCAATTCCTCAATTCCTTGCACCCATTCTTATCGCCAAAAAATTGCGGCAGCTGTATACGCCTAACCTGCAAAAACTCGCGTTTCGCTGATGTGCACATCCGGACTACTATAAATATAATGATGAATCCAATTCCATTCACACAAACCACCATCTAATCATGTCCGACACTTCTAGCTTGGAGAAACAGCAAGCTGTTGCCAACGTCAAATCCTTAGAAAATTTTGCGGAGGAAGGTCCCGTCAAGCACGAAATCGACGCCGGTGCCAAATTCTTGTTGGAACATCCAGAGCATGCAGACTATACCCCAAAAGAAGCCCGCAAAGTGCTCTGGAAGATCGATCTTATCACCACGTCCCTTATGTTGGTGTTGATCACCCTTGCTGCTGCCGATAAAATCATTATCTCCAATGCCCAGGTGTACGGGATGGGAGTTTCGTTAGGGTTGGAGGGAAACCAATACTCGTGGATTGGGTCGGTTTTCTACTTTGGCTACTTGTCGTTCGAAATCCCCGCTAATTTGTTGTTGCAGAAGTTTCCCGTGGCCAAAACATTGATGGGGTCGTTCATTTTCTGGAACATCATCTTGATGTGTATGGGAGCAGCCAAGACCTTCGGTCAGTTGGCTGCCATGAGATTCTTGTTGGGTATTGGGGAGACTTTCTTGTTCCCCGCCTGTTCCATCATCACCGCCATGTTCTACACCAAGCAGGAACAGCCATTCCGGACGGCCATTTGGTTTTCGGGATTCTCCTCCGTGATCACGGGGGTGTTATCTTACGCTATAGGCCATGCCCACGTCCACATCGAGAACTGGAGACTCTTGTTCATTATTTTCGGAGCCATCACCCTTTTCTTCACCATCATCGGGCTCATCGTGTTGCCCGACTCCCCTATGACGTGCTGGTGGTTGACTGAACGTGAAAAGTACATTGCTGTTCACAGAACCAGAGATAACAGAACCGGTATCCAGAACAAAACCTTCAAGAAGTACCAAGTGATCGAGGCGTTGACCGACTGGAAGACCTGGGTAATGGTGGTGTTCTGTTTCTGCAACAACATCTCCAATGGAGGGTTGGTGACGTTCTCGGCCCAGATCGTCAGTAACATCGGGAAGGGACACTCTCCGTTGACGACGACGCTTTTGGGGATGCCCACTGGGGTGTTCATGACCACCTCGTCGTGGATCATTGCTGCTGTCAGTTTCTTCTTCCCCACCAAGTTCAGAACCGTTTCTGCCGCCTGTATTTGTTTGGTTCCCATCATCTGCTGTGCGTTGATGATGACTTTGGAAAGCAACAACTTGTTGGCGGCCTACTACTTCTTTTACTTCTACTGGGGGCCATACGTGGCTATGACGTCCATCAACTTTGCCAACACCGCCGGGAACACCAAAAGGAGTATTATCAACGGGTTGAACTTTACCAGTTACTGTGTGTCCAACATCGTGGCACCCCAATTGTTCATCGCATCAGAGGCTCCTGGGTATAAAACTGGGTACAATTCCATCTTAGGGTTTTCTTCTGGTTCGTTCCTCACTATTGTGATCTACGGGTTGGGTTGTTACTGGGAGAACAAAAGAAGAGATAAGTTGTACGGGAAAGCTGAAGAAAACGTCGATCCTGAATTGGACATGTTAGACTTGACTGATAGGGAGAAGGAAAAGTGGTTCAGATACACTTGGTAGGGATGTTTTTGTAGTTTGAGGAATATATTTTGGAGAAAATGGTGTAGATGGAGATTACTCTATTAGAACAGTACGAAGTGGTCTGAAATTACTTTGTGATGAGATTGTACTCTGTTAGGAAGTGCGTTGTGGTGTAGATGACTCTGTTATAGAAGTAAGACCGGTGGAAGATTTTTTTTTTGAAAAATACGAAGTGGGGTAAAACCAACTCTGTAAAACTTTTCTTTGTTATAGAATAACCAAACGTCGTATATACTCTGTGATGAAATGGAGAAGGTATAGAGTGGAGTAAATTATTTTTGTTATAAAATTGAAGCCTGTTATTGGTGAAAGATTATTCTGTTATAGTCTTAGATAAAGTTCCGTCATTTCAACTGGAATTTTCATCCAAGAAAAGCAAATTTTGCAACTGTTGTCAATCTTGCAGATCAGGCAAATCTTGTAAAACGGTTCTAAAAATCCACAACTAGCCCCAAAACTAATTTCAAACACTCCACCCAGCAGACCATCCAGATCGCCTTCGCCTATCTTATCGCCTGTCCATGAGCGTATTGGCTCTTTATCGCTTATGGGTGTTTATCTCCTGCACATGCGGTAAAACGACCTTTTACAGCTTAGGCGTATACAGTTGCCTCCGGCAAACGTTATCGAGCGTATGCGATTGCCGTTATTGTTATCAGCGACGAGGTGGAAAGCGTATACAGTTGCCCTAGCAAATCCGTACACATCGTATGGAATACCCAAGCAGCCATAGTGGGCCGATGTCCTTGCAAAAGTTTATAACAAAAGACAGGATAAAGAACACTTAGTAAAAAATTATCTGAAAAATTATCTCAAAAATGCCATCAGCTTTGATTGTAGGATGTGGGGTGTTTGGCCTTAGCACCGCCCTCGAACTTGCCCAGAAAGGGTACCAAGTGACCGCCATCGACGCGTACCCCGTGCCTTCGCCATGGTCCGCTGCCTGTGACTACAACAAGATCATCCGGACCGAATATGACGTGGAAGTGTACGCCAAGCTTTCGATCGAAGCGTTCCACTTGTGGAGATCCAAGGCCATGTTCAAGGACGTGTACAGCGAGTGTGGGCGGGTGTTGGTGACCCCAGAGCTGCACAAGGGCCGGAGAGACTTCGAGGCCCGGGGAATCGCCATGATCAAGAAATTGGGTGAAGGTACCAAGATCCAGACGCTTACGGGAGGCCAACAATTGGCAGAAAGATTCGACCACTTGAAGTACAACACCGTCGATGCGTCGTCAGGGTGGAAGTGGAACCCCGAGTGTGGATTTGGCCATGCTGCCAATGCGTTGAAGGCAGTGTTCACCGAGTGCTGCAACCATGGCGTGCAGTTTCGGTTCGGCCAGTCGGGCGAAGCCAAAAAAGTAGTGGTGAAGAATGGCATCGAGTACGTGGAGACGGTGGATGGGTCCTTGTACACTGCCGACCACATCATCATCAGCAGCGGTGCCCTGACCGGGAAGTTGGTGGACTTGAAGCAACAGCAAGCTGCTACAGGGTTGTTTGTCACCCACATTAGGTTGACCGAAGATGAGGCCAGAAGATTCAGCGACATGCCTATCGTGTTTGACTCCCAGATGGGGTACTTTTTCCCACCAGACAAGGCCACCAACATCATGAAAATCGCCTTGGCTGGTAGTGGGGCCTCCAACTACACCGTGAGCCCCTTTGGCGACAAACAGTCGCTTCCAAGGTACAAATTGCAGAATCCTCACGACACGATGCCGCAATCTGGGGCACAAGAGGCCAAGAAGCTATTGGCAAAATATGTTCCAGAATTGGCGTACCATAAGCTCTTTGACCACAAGGCGTGCTGGATTGCCGACACCGCCGACTCCAACTTCATCATCGACCGGGTGCCCGGATTCTCCAAGGTTTTGGTGGCCACTGGTGACAGTGGGCATGCGTTCAAGTTATTGCCCAATATTGGCAAGTATATAGTGCAACGGGTGGAGCAAACTTTGGACCCCGAATTGGCCCAGTTGTGGCAGTGGAAGACCAACCAGAAGCCGTTCGATCCCATGGACTGTGACTGGCGTGTGGTTTCGGAGCCGCTTGACTTTGAAAACGTCGACTGGTACCGTGAAGTAGAGAGTAAGTTATAGACATCGAATAGACCGAATAAACATCCTTACACCAGAAAATGATAAATACACCGCAAATACACCCGAAATGATGTACCAGAAATGATGTAGAACCGCATACACCTGCTACGTCAACTCTGTGGCATCTTCCCCGTGGCGACCTGTAGCGGCCAAGTCAGTGCCGTGTGTCCGTGGCGCCTGCCCGATGTCGCCCTCATCGCCTGTATCACCCCCAGGCGGTTGGGCACCCTTACACCAGCGGCGTATACAGTTGCCTCGCTTTCTGGAGATTCCGAGGCCGATGTGCTATCGCAAATCGCCCCCAATAAAGCTAACATGCAAAACGGAATTCGACCAGATAATAGAATATATATATCAGGAAATGGCCACCGAGATGGAAAAGTAACAAAGCCAGAATCCCAGCATGACCCAAGACGTGGAAAAAAGAATTAAAATTGCCATTGACCGTGGTGGAACCTTCACCGACGTGTTGGCCATTATTCCCGGACAGCAAGACTACCTTTTCAAGCTTTTGTCGGTGGATCCAAATAACTACAAAGATGCCAATATCGAAGGGATCAGAAGGGTGTTGGAGCACGTCCACCAGACCACCATCCCCAGGGGCAAGTTGTTGGACACTTCGTGCATTGAAAGTATCCAACTAGGCACCACCGTGGCCACCAACGCTTTATTGGAACGGAAAGGTGCTGCTACTGCCTTGATCACCACCCAAGGGTTCAAAGATATCCTCCACATCGGCAACCAGTCTCGGCCCGAGTTATTCGCGTTGGAGATCATCAAGCCGTCCGTGTTGTACAAGGAGGTGGTAGAAGTGGACGAAAGAGTGACTTTAGCTGCCTACACCGAAGATGCCAAAGGAGCCGACTGTCTCGAATTGGTGGACCACAACCAGTACGTGGTGGGCAGCACCAAAGAAGTGGTGCAAGTGTTGAAGCCGTTGGACATCGAGAAGACCAGGGTTCAATTACAGCAATTGAAGGCCAAAGGAATCGAGTCGGTGGCTGTGGTGTTGATCCACGGTTACAACTACCAGGCCCACGAAAAGGCCATTGGCGAATTGGCCCAGGAAATCGGGTTTAGCAACATCACCTTGTCGCACGAGGTGTTACCGATGATCAAGGCCGTGAACAGAGGCCAGTCGACGGTGGTGGATGCTTATTTGACGCCCATTGTGCAGGTGTACATCAAAGGGCTCTTGAGCGGGTTCGAACCGGGGTTTGAGTCCCACACCAGGGTCGAGTTCATGATGAGTGACGGTGGCTTGTGTGACTACAAGAAGTTCACCGGGTTGAAGTCGTTGCTTTCGGGACCTGCCGGAGGGGTGGTGGGCCAGGCCCGGACCTGCTACGATGCCCAAGAAGGTGTTCCCACCATCGGGTTCGACATGGGAGGTACCTCCACCGACGTTTCGAGGTATAACGGTACTACCTACGAGCATGTGTTTGAGACCACCACTGCCGGAATCAAGTTGGCAGCTCCGCAGTTGGACATCAACACAGTGGCCGCCGGTGGGTCTTCCGTCTTGAGCTACACCAACGGGTTGTACCAAGTGGGCCCCGAGTCTGCCTCTGCACACCCCGGACCTGTGTGTTACAGAAAGAATGGCCCAAATTTGACCATCACCGATGCAAACTTGATGTGTGGTCGGATCTTGCCCGAGTTCTTCCCCAAGATCTTTGGCCCCACCGAAGACCAGCCCTTAGACAAGGACTTGGTGGTGGAACGGTTCACACAGTTGGCTGACACCATCAACAGCGAAAACCCAGACTTACCAGCCAAGACCGCCTACGAGGTGGCCGCTGGGTTCTTGAACGTGGCCAACGTGGCCATGGCAAAGCCTATCAGACAGTTGACGGAAAACAAGGGTTTGGATGTCACCAAACATAACTTGGCATCGTTTGGAGGTGCCGGTGGCCAGCATGCGGTGTCTATAGCACGGAACTTGAAGATGAAGAGAGTGGTTATCCACAAATACTCGTCCATCTTATCGGCGTACGGGATCGCTTTGGCCGATGTGGTGCACGAATCCCAGGAACCAACGTTGATGGTGTACACCAAACAGGCCGAGGGTGCGTTGTTGGCCAAATGTGAAGATTTGAAGGCCAAAGTTGCAGCCGAATTGAAACTGCAGGGCATCGAAGATATCCACTATGAAGTGTTCTTCAACATGGGCTACAAAGGGTCTGACTCCAAGTTGATGATCTTGCACGTCGAAGGGAAGCCCGTGGATAAATCGTTCTACGATCTCCACAAAAGAGAGTTCTCCTTCAACAACTTTGACAGGGAGGTCGTTGTCAGTGATATCAGAGTTAGAGGAAGCGGATCCGTCAATAGACTCCAGGAAAGATCTTATTTTGAAGACTTGAACAACATCGCCCAAGCTCCGGTGAACGAGAAGTTATCGAAGTTGACTACCCCTGTGTTCTTCGACACTCTGTTCCACGACAGCAAAGTCTACTTGTTAGACGAAATTGCCGTTGGGTCTGTCATCGAGGGCCCAGCTTTGGTGTTGGATTCCACCCAGACCCTTTTGGTGGAGCCACTGTGCAAGTTGACGGTTCTTCCAAGACACGTTGTCATCGACTTGGACGACTCCGTGGGCAAGAAGGACATCTCCAAATCCCACATTGACCCTATCCAGTTGTCTATCTTTTCCCACAGGTTCATGTCTGTTGCTGATTCCATGGCTTCCACGTTACAGAAGATTTCTGTTTCTGCCAATATCAAGGAAAGATTGGACTACAGTAATGCTTTGTTTGACATCCATGGCGACTTGATTGCAAACTCCCCTAGAGTTCCTGTGCATTTGGCGTCCATGTCGTTCGCTGTGAAGTACCAGCTCAATTTGTGGGGCGACAACTTGAAAGAAGGCGACATCCTTTGTACGAACCATCCTGTTGCATTTGGGACCCATTTGCCCGACATAACGGTGATTTCTCCGTTATTCGTCGATGGGAAGCTTCGGTTGTTGGTGGCTGCTAGAGCCCACCATGCCGAGATCGGAGGAACCGTGGCCGGATCTATGGACAGTTCCGCCACCAGTCTTGACGAAGAAGGTGCCAAGTTCATTGGGTTCAAGATCGTGGAAAACGGCAAGTTCAACGAAGATGCCATCCAGAAGTACTTCATTGATGATTTGAGAAAGATCAAGGGAGTATCCCCTACCAGAAAGCTTTCGGATAACATCTCAGACCTCAAAGCTGCCATTGCTGCCAACCAAAAGGGTATCAACTTGTTGACGGATATGTTCCTGGAATTTGATGTGGAAACGGTGTTATTCTACATGGATGGGATCAAAACCACCAGTGAGTCGGCAGTTAGAGAATTCTTGAAGAAACTCGCCAAACAAAGAAACCACCAGCCATTGGAAGCAGTGGACTTCATGGATGACGGGGCTAGAATCCAATTGAAGATCACCATTGATGCCAAAACCGGAGATGCCACTTTCGATTTCACCGGCACAGCACACGAAACATTTAACTGTTTCAACGCCCCATCGTCCATCTCCTACGCCTGTATTACCTACTGTCTCCGGTGCCATATTACCGAGGGAGACTTGCCATTGAACGAAGGTGTTCTCAAGCCAATTAACGTGGTTATACCAAAGGGAACAGTTCTTAACCCCAGCGAGACCGCTGCTGTCAGTGGTGGTAACGGAATCACATCGCAGAAGATCACCGATGTGATCTTGAAGGCGTTCGGCACAGTGGCCGCCTCCTACGGGTGCATGAACTGCTTGTGCTTTGGCCAGGGTGGTTTAGACCCCGTCACTGGCGAGCTCATCCCCGGATTTGGATTCTGTGAAACCATTGCTGGCGGAACCGGTGCCGGGAAAGGATTCAACGGGTACAGTGGTGTACAGTGCCACATGACCAACACGTTGATGACCGACCCTGAGGTGTTGGAACAGCGGTACCCTGTGGTTTTGAAGCAGTTTTCCGTGAGATCTGGCAGTGCCGGTATTGGGAAGTGGAATGGAGGTGAAGGTTTGATCAGAGAGCTCCAGTTCACGTCTCCGTGCCACGCTTCGATTTTGACCCAAAGAAGAGTGTTTGCACCTTACGGGATGAATGGCGGTGGTGAAGGTGGCCGTGGGGAGAACAGATTGGGGAGAATTAGAGACGACGGCAAGACCATTGACTGGAAGTACATTGGGCCTACGGCCGAGATTGATTTGAATGTGGGCGACGTCATAAAGATCTCCACACCAGGTGGTGGGGGATACGGCGCTGTAGACGACGTGGACTTGGCCAACGTGGCTACCACCGGGAAGAAGCCGGTGACGGTGAAATCTGGGGGAAGTTACGGCCAGATCGTGGAGGCTATCCACGGCCAGTAGATTGATTAGGTATTTTGAATATAAGCACAAAAAGCAAACGACAAACGATGGTACGGTCCAGCGCAAGCCTTGGAAGTATTCACAGCCACAGAGAAAGTCCCCGCAGTAACGGAGACAAAGTTCTTGTGGACGTACGGAGAGTTCTGTAGACTGTCTTCGCAGCCGTTTAGGTATTTTTCCTTATCGTGAAAATATCAAATATCATTCAGCCCTTCAAACCCATGAAGAGAACTCGTAAAAGCACCACTAGGAGCCACAACGGGTGCACGTCATGCAAGACGCGTCGCCGCAAGTGTGACGAAGCACGGCCCCGGTGCGGTGGCTGTGAACGGCTCGACATCCAATGCGGCTACACCACAAAGTTGTACTGGAACCAAGCCAACCAGATCAAAAGCAACAGGAGCCTCCCAAAAACGCCTGCTTCCGAGTTCATGTTGCTGTTCACAGTAAAGGACATGAAGCTCAACCTTTTCTTGAACGGCCACGGCGGCGGGTTGCAGCAGGAGGTGTTTCGAATCCCCACCAAGTCGATCCACGAAGACGACGACTTCCAGAGCATTATCAACAACGACGACGCCGATATCGAGACCGATCTCTTCGACTACTACGTCACCGTCATCAGCGGCAAGAAGGTGTTCAGCGACGGGGTGTTGAACGAGTTCCGGTCCATCATCATCCCCAACTGCATCATATCTCGAGCGTTGTTCCAAACAATCATCGCCTTGAGTGCCAGCAATTTGAACAGAAGCCACCGCACCGGAAACAACGAGCCCCACGGCGCCCGCTACTACTCCAAGTTGACGTCCAAGTACAAGAATGAGGCCATTTCCACCATGTACGACTTGCTAGACAACCCCGGGCCCGAAAGCTTGAACGAGATCGGCATTTGCATCTTGATGCTCTGCACGTTGGAGATTGGCGAGAACGGCAACGACAACTGGATCAACTACTTGAAGCAGCTGTGCTTGATTTTCCAGAGTGTCGACGATGCTACCATCCTCGAGTCGGAGCCGTTGTTGTTCTGCTACCGATACTTCACGTTCCGGTACATCTTGCTTCTTTCGACGTTGACTCCAAACGAGTATACCACCATCACCACCGAGTTCCCCATGAAGATGATCCCCAGCTTCTTCTCCAGCACCGCCATCGACTATATGTTCGGGTGTTCTCCGCAGTTGATTCGAATAGTCGGTGATATCACGTTCTGGAGGAACAATCGTCCCGGCTCTGATGATATCCTAAGCATTTACCAGGAGCTTCTAGACTTGGTCCAGGACCCCAAGGGGTTTGAAACCGACGAAAGGCTTCTCCGGTGCTCCAAGTTCTACCTCTGCACAACCCGGCTTTACTTCCAGAACAGTTTTGGGGGCTTCAAAGACGACGGTCAGCTAGCGATGTTCGATGGCTGCAGATTGATAGCGGAAGCCATCCCGATCTTGGACGACATCGCCAGCGATGCCGGGTCCACGCTTTTCCCCAGCTGGCCGCTATTTATGATCAGTGTCAGCGATGTGAACGAGATCCACGACGAAAGACGGATAAAGTTCATGGCGGTGTTGCAGCTGCTTGAGAAAATATGGCCCAAAAGTTCTTTGACTATCATCAAAAGGGCCATTGAGTTGATATGGAAGAGTTACGACTTGAGCGAGGGGGTGGACTGGAGAGACATTTTGAGTGTGATTGGGTTCAAGATCTGCTTGACATAGGCGTGTAGTGTATATTAGGGTTAATGCATGGTGGAATGGGTGCTTGTAGTTTATCAGCTTGTTAGCTTGTTAGCTTGTTAGCTTATTAGCTTTCGTAGTTTATCAGCTTGTTAGCTTAAGAGCCAATTAGCTTATCGTAGTTTATCAGCTTGTTAGCTTAATAGCTTATCCGCTTATCGTCGTTTATTGGCTTATTAGCTTATCGTAGTTATCGTAGCAGCTTATGGTACTCATTGGTGTTGACCGCTTATTAGTACTTTCTGGAACTTGCTGTCATTCGTACTTGTTGGCAGCCCTAGGCTTGGCCTAGCTAGCTCATTCACAATCGTGGATGGTTATGGTGGGGCTGGTCGGGCTCGGCAACTGGGCTGAGTTCAAGATGTCGCTACTGTGAGACCTCGAAAGCTTGTTTTCGAAGTGGTAGTCAATAGAAGTGTCCACCAGGAGGTCTTGTTTGAAGTGAACATTGTCGGTGGTTAGATAGTTCTCTTTCAAGGTGATATTGTTGTCGGTCAAAGCAAGTTCTTCTTTGTTCTGTTGAAGGTACTGGTACAAAGCGGCACCGGCAGCCTCCGACTTGGCGATGATGATGACTCTGCTAAGAAACGGTAAATTGGTCCAGTTGTCCAACTGGTCGCAGTTTATTCTCGACTTCAACGCTTTGATCTTTGTGTGGAAATCGCTTTTATGTAAGTTGGAAATGATGATCAAGTTCTTCATGGTCTTGGGTTGGATGTTCACACAAAAAACATGGGTACGGAATATGCAACCTTTATACGGATTTTTATTATCTAGCGTTGCAGCATAGCCTGGGGGCCGCACCCCAAGATGAAAAAAGATGGATGATAATGGACAATACCGGATTAGGTAACGTAATAGGCCCAAGAAAAAGTAGTGTTTCACCCATGCTCCATGACCACCACTCCATGACCGCACGTTCTTACTTCAGCCTCAGGTCGTCAGGGGCTGCAATGTCACCCTGTCATTCTGTCACTCTGTCACTCTGTCACCCAGTCGACATTGTCACCATTGTCACCACTGTCATTAAAAGTGTCGCTGCCACGGCCCCGGCCGGCGGGCCATTGTGGCTCTGCGACCGAAATGTCTCGTATCGATGTTGCATTGAATTTCGATGGCACCTAAGCACCGTGCATCACTAGCAACCCTTGACAGCCTTCAAAGCCTTCATCGCTAAGAAATGCCAAGGGTTACAACCAAGGGCCGTACGTCGCCGGCGGTCGCAGCCTCACCGCTCACAAATTATCGCCGGGTCGGTGCCTTCAAAGTATATAGGGTAGTGGAGCTTGCACCCCGGATTGAACTTGCTGTGGCACCGGGGGCACGTCAAGCTCTTGTAGGTGTCGAAGGACATCTCGAGCTTGCACTCGCCGCAAAGCACCACCGATTGGTTCCCATCGTCCACCCGGTACTTTTCAATGGCATGGTCCGTGAGCTCATTGTGACACTCGTAGCACGGGTAGTAGGTGGCACAACACTTGAACTTGATGGCGATGATGTCGAGGGGCGTGTGGTAGTGCACGCAGCGGGTCTTGTCGTCCACAAGGTGGCCTCGGAGCTGTATGTTGTTGGAGGACATCGGAGGGTGGGCTGAGAGAGTGGGCTGAAAATTTGCGAGGCCAAGAAATCCCACCGAGTCTCAATTGAAGATCACTACCACCAACATTTGGCCAATGTCCCAAACACGGCTGAACAAAAATAACCCTTGAGCCCCAACCAAATGCCCAATGCCCAATGCCCAAGGCCGGAAACACCCTTACACCCTTGCCCGTAGTGCCTCCTAAACCCTGTCCTCCCCCCGTCTCTCATCGTGCGCCCACCACCGTACCGTGTTGCTGCAACCGCGCGACGTGCAGGACCTACGCCAAACACCATTCGGTCGCCGTCAACCTGCCTAACACGACGCCAAAATACCACCACGCCGGTGATGGTGCCACCAATGCCAGCGGCCAACGCAATGGCACCATAAACTCATGCAAAATGGCCCTATTTCCATAGAAAACACGCACACCGAAATCAAACAGTGCCCTGCGAAACGCCCCTCACACTGCTCACCTCACACTGCTCAAAGTTGTGCTATGACCCAAACCAACTCAAAACCTACGTGGCTTCCCCTGGTCATGGGACCCTTTCTCCTTGAACCTTTGTGTGCCCAAAATTCCTTTGTTTGGTGCAGCATCTGTTCAAGAACTACGCTTTTTGTTTGTGTTTACGCATCTCTTGAAATTTTAAACAATCGCGATTTGTTTTGCAATCCAAAACACCATTTAGAAAATTAAAGGTTCAACATAAGCAAAATAAACAAACCATTTTCTTTGCACTTAAAAATTGTTTTCTCAATCCTTCTTCCTTCCAGTACCAGTTGTTTTGTTTCTTACATTTGTTATTTCTGTTGTTCCCACTTTCTTTAATCCAACTACACACATTCGTTTCCCCATTGCATTTGTAACATGAAATCATTCAGATCTGACAAACACAGAAAGGTATTGAACGACTTGACGAAGAACGAAAACGTCAAGGGGTTTGAGCGGTTCGAAAAGAAGCCGAAATTGCACAAAGATCACACCAGTTACAACCATATATCTTCATACGACGACAAGGAGATAGAATTGGACCACTCCCAGATTGTATCCGATTTCGAGTCCCACAACTTACCTTATTCCAATGACTACAGGAACAACAATAAACCGCTTCAGGACCCCAAAGATGCCACTGCCAGCGACCTGGATGACGACGATTATGAAGACGACGTGGACGAAGAAGGCGTAGAGAATGAAGATGCCGACGACGAACACTTTGGTCTCGAGGACGACCTTGAGATCTCCGAACTCGAGGAGTTTGAGGAGGTGGACGAGTCTGGACGCATGGAAAGGCAGGTGCTGGACGCGGACGACGAAGAGAACGAAGAGAACGAAGAGAACATAGACCCAGACACCAAGCCTGCGCCGGAGCTGCAACATTCACAACATGCACAACCACCGCCTGCCCAAACCCTGACGCAGCACAAAAGCCCTTTACCCATGGAGCCCATGTGGAATAAGGCCATATTCAAAGAGCTTGAAGTGATCATGAAGAAATACTCCGACAAGCTTTTGGACGAAAATGATGAAGATACCTACGACGTAACTATGGTGGCAGAATACAGCCCTGAAATTTTCAATTACATGCACCAGCTCGAGTACAAGCTACTCCCAGATGCAAACTACATGGATAAACAAGACGAATTGAAATGGGAAATGAGAAGCGTTTTGATTGACTGGGTGGTGCAAGTTCACTCCCGGTTCAATTTATTGCCAGAGACCTTATATTTAACGGTCAATTATATCGACCGTTTCTTGAGCAAAAGGAAAGTGTCGTTGTCCAGATTCCAGTTGGTCGGGGCCGTGGGGTTGTTTATCGCCGCTAAGTACGAAGAAATCAACTGTCCCACCATACAAGAAGTAGCATACATGGCCGATAATGCCTATTCCATTGATGATTTCTTGAAAGCAGAAAGATTTATGATTGACGTATTGGAATTCGATATGGGATGGCCAGGCCCCATGTCGTTTTTAAGGAGAACGTCCAAAGCTGATGATTATGATTACGAAACAAGAACTTTAGCCAAATACCTTTTGGAGATTACCGTTATGGATTCCCGGTTCGTGGCGTCTCAACCTAGTTGGTTAGCAGCCGGGTCCCATTACTTATCTCGGAAACTCTTGAACCGGGGAAACTGGACCGAGCTTCACGTGTTCTACAGCGGGTATACCGAAACACAATTGAAGCCATTGGCCACCACTTTACTCAAGATATGTGAAAATGCCGAAACCAACCATAAAGCCATCTTCGAGAAGTACCAAGAAAGGAAGTACAGAAGAAGCTCTCTTTACGTGCAGGAATGCATAGAGTCCATGAGGGCTTAACCTCACTCCCCCTTCCACTCCCTTGTGGGGGCATTGTACCATAATAATTGCATATAACAAAGCCATAATAAAACAACCGAATGAAACAAAGCCAAAACCGTAGCAATATTTTGCAGCCGTCTCGCACGACTTTCCCAAAAATTACGTCTATTCGCGATGTTCGTGAGGAGAAAAAAAAACTACTAATCATCACCATAGCTATGTTTCAAAGAGCCTTAAGATTATCGAAAATCCCCATCACAAGCACCGTGGCAGCCCGGAATGTCGCCCCTGCAGTGTCCAGAATCAGCCAGTTCCATGGAATGAGACTTTACTCCACCGCCAATAAGCAATTAAAGCAGATTTTGAAGGAAGAAATCGAAATCGTCAAAGAGATCCCTAACGAGTTAGATAACACGTTTCAAGACTTTTTGGCTGACAACAAGTTCGAATTGAAGGCCAACGAAGGCGAGTCGAATGTGGAATTGACCAAGCAGTTGTCCAATGGCGAACAATTGTCGGTTTTCTTCGACATTGACGAAGTTACTGATATCCCAGTAGACGAATTGTCTGCTGAACAAGAAGAGGGCGGCGAATTGGATTTTGATGCGTCGATGTCCAACGTGGATGCTTTGTTGTGTTCTGTGAAGGTGTTGGTGTCCAAGCCAAACAACGAAGGGTTGTTCCTTAACTTATTTTTACAAGCTAGCGAATCTTCGTTCTTGGTGGATTTCATCAGCCATAAGCCAGATGTCAGCAAGTTCTTAGGTGAGGTGTCGCAAGGAGAATTCGTGGACAAGATCCAGTACCAGGGGCCAAGATTCACCGAGTTGGATGAGTCTATTCAAGTTGGTTTTGAACAATACTTGGAATCTATTGGTGTTAACGATGACTTGGCTGATTTCATTTTGAACTACTCTGAATTGAAAGAGGAAAATGAGTATAGGCTCTGGTTGAACAAGATCACCAATTTCTTCTAGGCCGCTGACCTTGGCGCCTTTGTCGGCCGTTTTGCTTGTAAATAGACATGTCCATAGTTTTATTAACGTTTGTTATCATCGCTTTGTAGAGACTAGCTTAAGGAGACTAGCTTAAGGAGACTACAAGGGACCCGGGTCTGAGGGCACCAGCCCTAAGTGTCGTGGAGAATGGTAGGTAGCGACACGCCACATCTCCTGCACCTAAACATCAACCGCGCGACTCACTCTCACTACACACTGAAAAATTCGACCTTTATCGAAAATTTTTCTTTAGTAAATCAAACTTCAACATGTCTACTGAAGCCTCCATTTCATACGCTGCATTAATCTTAGCCGATGCCGGTTTAGAAGTCACCGCTGACAACTTATTGTCCATCACCAAGGCCGCCAACGCCAATGTTGAATCCGTCTGGGCCGATGTTTTCGCCAAAGCTTTAGAAGGTAAAGACCTCAAAGAATTATTATTCTCCTTAGCCACTGCTGCTCCATCTGCTGGTGCCGCTTCTTCTGGTGCCGCTGCTGGTGGTGCTGTTGAAGCCGCTGCTGAAGAAGAAGTCGAAGAAGAAAAAGAAGAATCTGATGACGATATGGGATTCGGTTTATTCGATTAGAAGAACTGCGTTATTCCTGTATAATTAATTTGAATATAAAGATCAACCAAAGAAAGACAGAGGCAATTGGATTCGGGCCACGACGCCAAGGGAGAGGAACAATGATTGGGCTGAGCACCACGAATTTGGTCAAGCTTGTGTGCGCTATAAGGTCACACACTGCGCTACCGCAGACTCTGTATTTACACACACTTTTCACCACTCTCTGTTACCCGCAGTTCTCTACCACACTTTCTAATGTCCCACTTCTTGTCACACTTCTTGTCACACTTCTTGTCACCCTCTACTTCTCTCTTTCTCTCGGAATGGATGCAAGTACCCTAACGAGATCTTTTGAGTCTGTTGTGTGGGTTTGGTGTGTGGGTTTGGTGTTTGGATTTTGGCGTTACTCCACAGTCTCCAGACGTCGCTCATCGAAGGCCTAGGTCTGCAAACTGCCTAGTTTGCTGAGCCAAGCAAGTAGTCTATCTCATGGAACCCCACAAAGCAACATGCTTACATAATTGCTCCAGACGGATATAAGAATCCACACCATCCTAAATTGGGTTTATAAGCCTTCGGCTTTATTTCCCTATGCGGCAAGTCAAGTTTGCTGCTCGTATAAACTTTTACAAGCAACACAGCAAAGTTCTTCGATTCCATTGCTAGAGCCTAAACCCTACTTGTACATTGGTCGTCGGACTTCCTGCGCTGTTTATTTGGCCTGGCCACCACTGCTGGTCTTGTACTACGTTTTAGACGGACGGTTAAAGCATCGCTCCAAAACTCGGCTACTCGCAGCTTCCGTTTGCCGTGGAGTTAGATGCGGCGGCGGCTCCGCGACGGAAAAAGGGTTTTGGAAAATCTAACGGCTAAAAATTAGCCACGTCAAGGCCGAGGCACCTGCATATAACCCATGGTCGGAAGTTATGAACGGCTTACAAATGGCTATGATTCACACGCAACGTTCGATGTCCCAAAACGGCAACAGCGATGGCTACCTGTCAAATGAGAGAAAATATTCTCTACGGATAATCACCGGCAAGAGAGAAGCCATTGGCGGAACAGATAAAAGTGCAAATTCCACACACCGAACGAGAAGGTTGGAAAATCGGCTGACATGAAGGAGGTGGCATTTGGGGTAGACTCCTATTGTGTAGTGAACTTTGATGTTTAGGGGCTGCCGCTTGGATCGGTTGAGGTGAGGCCTTGTCTCGCCATGACTTCCGCATTGGGTATAGTGTCAAAGTGGGGCAGGGCACACAACCTCAACTCCTGAGCCGTCGCTTATTGAAGTGCCGGCGTTTGGGGTTACTGTTGGAGAAGATCCTGCCGTGTGGAGGACAATAGCCAGTGCCTGTGTCGGATATTAGGGTAACGATCGGGCCACTAAACAGCGGCATAGAAGCAATTGGCGTCAGTGTTCAAACACCTGATCCAGAAGGAACACTCATGAAGGCTTCGGTGAAGATAGTGGTGCAGTTTTCCAGGCTGTCAGAGTGGGGATCGTATAGGCGGATACACAAAACACAGGCTATTAAATGGCTCACCCAATTACAAATGGCCTGAGGTTCTATTCGAAATAGCTGTAACCATAAATGGCTCATTGGTAATCGTTTGAGTAAAATAGAGTTTACAGAAAAAGAAATCTCTGGCCTAGATAGACAAAACGGTTATTCTTGACCCCGGTTTGGTTGCCGGAATGGGTCACAAGCAGCATACCCAGGAGGGTAATTTAAATCCGTTGGCCAAGCCCTTGGAACAACAATGGGCTTCTTTTACTTTAGGCGGTGGTGCTGCAAACCCAATTTATAAAGCAAACCGCTGCTATTAGCAAGCCGCTATTTAGTGAAGCTGCCGGCTCAGGCGTCAACTGTTGCCAATTATGGATTGCGGTCAATACTTTAGATTCTAAAGTGTTTCGGTGAACCTATTATGTCACTTACCGGCAGCCGTTATCGTTGCTTATTCGATCGGCGGTGAGGCGGATTTGTAGTGTTGGGTACTGGTGAGGTTGTGTGGGTACCAGTGGGTTCCAGTGGGTACTTGTGTGGCTGTTGGGTGGCTGTTGGGTGGCTGCAGTTCGGATTTCAGGCACATTCACTCAATAGTCCCCTACTGGGTGCTGTTCTCGTTTGCTCTCACCAGCCACAACCGTCTGCCTTCGTTGCCAGTGGGAACCGTAGCCTAAGGGGCCTTCTATGACTAAAACCGGTGTTAGTAGTGACGGGTGCCGTCATGGCTCATCGATGATTTATCGCCGATGGTACCTCACATGCCAAGCCAACTTGGTTATCTAGTCCTGTCAACATCAGCCGCCATTGTTCCTTACCCCTGTGAATAACCCCGTTCGTCGCTGTCGCCGCTTTTGCTGAGAAAGGAACAAGTGCCGGCGAAGATTTCAGCTTGTCTAGTGTTATAGCCATCGCTTGATGGATGTCAGGCTGTATGCAGTACCACAACTAAATCACGGATATGTAGTTACACTTCGCAAGCGCCCCTTCCACACAGGAATAAGAACAAGAAAGAACAATCTAGCTAGCTCAAATAGGAAGCATTGCCTCTCACAAGTGGTGGCACAGCCAAAGGTCTCTTAATCAGTGGCGCCTCCTCTTGTGTTTGTGAACTTTAATTGAATAACGCTCCCCGTTAAGCTCCATCTTAATAGCCGTCTGTACCTAAACTATTGCCGGCGTAGAAGATTTAATGCATCCAGACCCGAGGGTTTATATGCAGTCTCCGAGTGTTTCTGAGCAAGGATTATACGCAGCGCACCCCATACTATTAGTCACCTGCCGCATCGGGCAATGCATCCACCGCGCATCCTTACACCGAGATTGTTTCACTTTTATTAGTAAGAATCCATTAGTAATAAGTTACACGTCAGTTTGCCAATGTGGTGCCTAATCAAATGATGAATAAGTACCTAAACAATTGATGATTAATCTGGCGCCCGCACCCAAGCTGCCTCGCAGGCCTTGATTTGTGCTACGTCCGTATATGTTCGGCTCCAATCTAAGTCCCTGTATATCCGTAGGCAGCGGCGGTCGGATGAGGCATATTTGGAGTTCTTCCCGAGACATATGAAGAATCCGGTAGAAAAAAACAGACAAATTAAAAAAAAAAAAAAGAAACGCACGGGTATGTGCAGTACGGAGTCCATTAGTCAGAACCACCGAGTTCCGATTCCCGTAAGTGACAATTCAGTTTTACAACCGAATTGCAAAACCACAAAAAATATATAAATGTGCATGATTTCTCTGGTTTTTTTTTGTAACAACATCTTTTAAATCATCACTCAATACAACAGCAATGTCCTTCGCCCAAACATACGTACTTGCCTCCAAAGTGAGGAGCAAGTTAACCAAAGACGCATCCAACGCCAATGTGCCCTTAAGAAACTTGGTGGTGCAAGCCAACATGTTAGACAATTTGATGGATCACATTTCAGAAGAAAACAGCAAGAGGTTGGAGAAATTGAACCAGGTCAAGTTTGCCTTGCCCCAAAGGCAATCAAGTTCTGGGCTCCACACCGAGATCACCGAGTACGAGGTGTCGTCGGAGTCTGAGTCAGATTCAGACTCCGATGAATATGAGTCGCCTTCTGACAGCGACGACTACTACTACAGCTCAGAGGAGGAAGAGAACGAGGAAGTGGAGCAGGGAGAGGCTGTGCCTTTCAAGCTCTCCACCATTGAAGAAATGCCGGAATTAACCAGAGACGACAGTGAAGAGAGTGATTACGATAGTGATGACGAAGAGGTGTTCAGCAGTCATAACTTGGGGTTGAACATGTTCAATAAGAACCAGTCCTTGTTCAATAGGGAGGTGAGTGTCAGCGAGGTGTACTAGGCCCGCCACAGCAGACTAGGCCCACAGCAAGCAGAGGTAATTGAATTAGCTTTCGGCTGTTAACGCCGCCATCATACCACCGCAACCATCACCTTGGTCCTGCATTCCACCTGTACGATACCCACGACTGCCACCTGACGACTTACGATTCACGACTTATGGTTTTATTTCTTGTTTATATTTAATGAATAGATTATTAGCACCCACTGATTTGTATTTGCCTATTTTTCTGTATTTGTCAGTTTGAATTTTTTCTGGTTTTGGTTTTCTGTAGTTTTGGTTTTCCATCGGCCGTAGTTATACCACCGAGATTTTGCACTGACCCAAAAAAACTAGGTTTACTGTGGTCGGTTTATGGCCGGCGGTCGTCTGATGTCACCGGCGGCTAGTTGCTACATAAAGCTTAAGTTACTGTTGTGATTCATTATGTCTCATTATACTTTAGTTACGTAGTGGCGTGTGTCTATTGCTGGGTTGCGGTTGCTTTGGTGATGGGCCGGTGAAAACCTCCGTCTGCCGCGCGGTGGCCGAGCAGTTCCCGCGTCGGCACCGCGACTAATCGGAGTAACCATATTTGGTGCGCTGATGCACTCCCAAAGGGCTGGCGATGGGGAAGGGGCTACACGCAGCACCACAAAAGGCCGATGACCACTGCCCATTGGAACATTTGGAAGTAGTGTTTGTGGAGCTGGGTGCGTCGCTGGCGGTCGAGAATCATGCGCCATTGGCTGTGATCGGGTACACCGTGGAGATGGTGCTGGCTTTTGTGCTGGCTTTTGTGGTGATCCTTGTGGTTGTGGGTGTAAGGGTGTTGGTCCTTGTGGTTGTGTTGGATGTGAGCCACTGGCTGAGCTGTCACCTGGTTAGCTGTCCCCTGGTGAACGGCCTTGTGGCCGTGTTGGCTTTTATGAGACACGTTGTCGTCGTTCCTCGGCCCCACCTCCAAACTCTTCACGTCGGCCTGTGCCGTTCGCGTGTCCGTCTCCCTCTCGACCACCTCCTTGAACACGGGCAAGATATCGTACTTCTGTGCCAAGCTGGTCCATTCCTCGGCCACCACCTCATCGTACGACGGTAACAGTTCTGGTTTTCTCTTTTGGTTTTGGTTCTTTTGCTGCTGCGGCGGCCTGCGCCCCTGCGATCTGTGCTTCCCTAGGCGGTGCCTGCTCACACTGCCCTTCACACGGCGGGCCATTCTCATCAATAACATGGTTGGTTTCTTGTTTATACAAAAAACAGATGCGTGTTCGTCTCTATATAAAAACCAAAAAAAGAAACTAATAAAATAAAATTAAACTTTCAGCCCGAGCATGATGACATCAAATCACACTAAGACCCTGACATACCGTGGCATGTGAGACATATTGTTCAGCCATTCGGGCCAGAACCTGTGCGTTGTTTGTGCTGTGACGGCTCTTGTTTCCGAGACGAAGCCGGCTTAGGTAAGCGTTCTCTTGGGTGCAAATCGTGTGCACAGTGTTGTGACAGTGTTAGTGATACTTTGTACTATAGTGTTAGTAAAGTGGTACTGCTGTTGTTGCGGAAGCCACCTTTCTCTTGTGGATGTTTTGATTACGGTACCTGCGGTTTTGCGTCTGTGGTTGTTAAGCCGGGCGATTTTGCGCTCCAGCTCGTGTCAAGTCGACTCGTTGCTATTGTTCAAAGCGTATTTCTTTTTTGGGAACTGAAATTGCACCGGCCTAGGTTCACTACGCTTATCTAGCTGTATCAGGCAAGCAGATTCCAACAAACACAATGATTTGGTGATAAGGATCCTTTGTGTGTTGGCCGACATGATCTGCGTTTTTGCAGGGGGTTGTTCGGCCCTATTTCCCGTGGGCTGTTCGGCTGTATCGATAAGGTTTTGAGTTAGTGCTAATTTAGCCGGCAGGCCAGGGTTTAGCTCGGGGCCATAAACGGAGTCGATGACGCCGAAAGTGTGGCGAGGTGTAAGGGGGCTGACGATTGGACGAGCAGCTAGACGATGGAGTTGGCCCTAGGGGTGGAGGGTTGCCATATGTAGAGGAAAATTAGACGATGGGGTTTATTCGGTGTGAAACATCTTCTAACACAGAAACGAATGCAATCAAAGATATACGGACAACGTGGTGATACCCTCAACAGCTTGAACGAAATTGTACTGAAGATAGAAGACGCTTTCACCAACATCAATGTCGTCAGTGCTTTGAGATAATCGTCTGTCTCTTTGAGGCAATTTGCACAAGTGGAATTGCAGGAGATCGATGATATCCACCACGACATGCAAGAGGGTATCCACGAGACTAACATAGTCAGCGATGCCTTGGTGGTAGAAAAAGTAGATGGAAACGAAGACGAAGTGAAAGAGGAGTACAGGGCCTAATTAAAGGAACAGGAAGCCGAAGAGAAGAGCTCTGAAGATTTACTTATGAAGCTTCAGCATTTGAATGTCGACCAAGAACCCTTACAGAAAAACGAGCTTCATAAAGACAAGCAACAAAGCAAGTTACCAGACGACGATACCAAGACTGAAAAACCAGCACTAATAGAAACTTAATTACGAATATATATTATTTCAACAAAAAACTAATCACTACAATTTCTCTGATAAAATGGCCTTTTTAGTTCTCGCATATCAGATCCTGCACCAAGTTTAAATCCCAAAGGTCTCCCTTTCTTTTTTTTGACACCCTTTATTCTGTCAATTGAAAGCACAATAGTTATCACTCAATTATATCGCGTATCGGGCCTTGGGAACATGAGTCTTTCAACGCGATTTGGGTCTTTATTTTACTTTGGTGTGCCCACATAACGTGTTTCAGTTGACCGTTTGGGTCTATGTTTTGGGCCAACTTTTAGGCAGGGTCGTTCCTATTATATCATAACTATTAACGCCATCTACTAGCGATATACAATAAATAGGATGCCAATACCACGTTAGTACCACTGACGGATACGGCTATCTCTTGAACGAGGGTGCAAATGATAAGGGTGAAAGATCGCAATTCGAAGAACATAGAGCACTCACAAACTGCTCCTTTCAAGTCCCCAATGAAGTGATGGCTAATGCGGCTTTGTTGTATGTAGATCACCTGGTACCAGACTCATTCCCTTGCCCTCTTTTTCCGAGCCCTCCGAGACTGCTTCAATTCAGCCGCCAACTTTTTCAATTCCTTGATACTGTCCGTACTATCGATCTGGTGGGCTACTCGTTTACACTTGTTGAAGTCAATAAATATTAGCTTCCCATCAAGGACCCGTAAGTTCCTGGCCGCAATATCGTCGTTCCGAATTCCGATCTCTCCCATCTTTTTCAATTGCCGGATCCCGTCTTTAAGTTGACCCGCCGTGATCACCTCAATCTCTTCTCCAGCATAATCCAAAAGTATGAAGAATCCATTCAATAAGATTCTATGATGCTTCCGGGTCAAAGGTTTCCGTAGTTGTGGAGAACCGGTACACGGATCCTTTCTCGCACTGGTGCATCGTTATTGTGTTTCCAGATTCTCTTGTAGCATTCAATCTCCTCCAAAAGTTGTGCATGGTAATACGTCACTTCTTTCTCGGCTGACCCTACTGACCACTCATTCGGTTTTACGGCTACACGGTAATATGTCTCCATGTGAGCATAATCGTACAGCTTAAGAACAAGCTTTTGGCGAGGATTTGATGACTTCGTGGTCATTGTAGGAAATAGTTCCACAAGTTTGGCTTGTTCCATACCGAAGACTAGAGCTGGCAAGTAGTCATCACGCTGTATCACCCCAAAAGCATCCATGTTGGCGCAGTCTGACATATGTTTTGTGTTATGAGCTGGATCAAAATCTTCTTTATGAGCCTTCAACGCTGCCTCATCCAATTCAAGCACGTCATCCAACCTCTCCGCTGCTTCCTCCTGCTTGACCACCTCATCTGGGGACAAGTTCAGTTGCCGATAGGACAATGCTGCAATTATGGCGTGCGCTGTCATACCAGCATCTTCAATGTTTATCACCTTTGACTTAATAGGAACGTACCTGTCCTGATTGGGGGACTCTTTCCTGACCTCGTTGTCGAAATCCAACTGTAACAAGAAGGTCGTCGTAAAATCGCTCACCATACATATATCGATCTTCAGAAGAATGAGGCACCACTACGTCTCAAGCAAAATGGATTCGAACTTTTCCCGTACTCCCTCTTCCATATCCTCCGGACTCATCAATTTTCCTTCCTTAACGAAATAATGCAACCCATGATCTTTCAAGACTACGAAGAATTTAGGTAACCCAGACTCGGTATAGGGTTTCATTATGGCCAGGACATCAGGTTTGAAGCAGTTGCCCGATTCACCCCTCATGGTCGTTCTTAGAAAATCAATATCAACATCCACCAGATAAAACAACATTTTAAGTGGATATAGAACACTTCTCACAATGGCATCTTCAACACCGCTTTTATTGGATGAATTAGCCAGGTAGAAGGGACCGACCAAAAATAGCCGGATTGCCAGAACCCATTTGTCAAGTTTTGTGCTGTCATGTTTAATCATGGAAGACTTCAATTCCTTATCAAGCTCGTCACAGCGATCATACAACCAACTACCTGTCACTTCCCCTGCTAAAACTAATCCCCGGTTTCTGTAATAAGCTATAGAGGGACCTATCGTACCTTCAGGAAGATCGAGGAGCTCAACTTTTTCACGTACAAACTGGGGGACTGTGTCTAAAGGAAGTGAGAAGTATACTCTGTAACAAGAGAGAATCAATTCCAACTCAGTATCCGCGTCGGGGGTGGGAGGGCCTCCTGCTGCTATGCGGTCTTGTCGAGCAGTTGCTCGTAGTAAATGCTCTCGCAAATTTGTCCTAAACACTCTGACCTTAAGAGTAAACTCTTCGAGTTGTTGACTCGTTAGGGGTTCTCCCAGGTCTAAGCCCCGGCCCAGGTTCAATACCTCACAGGCTTGCATGGGAATGGTGCTTCTCAGTAATATCAAGCTTTTGCACTCTCTGATTTCTTGCAAGCATCTATCCTTAGTGGCACCTGAGAATTCGAACAGCTCCATGATCTATCCCTTTGTCAAGATTTTTGTGGTATGTATCACTTGGGTGCGAAAAGGGGAAACTATATACTTGTCTGAGGTCTTAATTGTGAGATGTGAGGAAAATAAGAGACATAGATAACAAGAAAATTATAGAAGCTACACAATAGCATAACCAGCTGCTTTCAATGACCGCCACTATCAACTTGTTGTTGGAAAAAGTGGGAATTTTAGATCCTTCTGACCTTTTCTGGATTTTGGAAGATGGTGAAACCATACAAGGGGTTGGGGCTGGTTGTTCTCACACACAGTTTTTCAGAATGAAACGGATGTGCTTTATCAAGCCTTCGATGTGGAAGGCCGTTATGTGGGGATTCTGGAGGAAAGGTCACCTGATGAAACGGCGGCGGTGAAGACAAGATAAGGATTCGTACCAGATTGGGACGAAATCAACCCAGTATAGGAAAATCCAAAAGGTCTAAGGAGGAAAACATAACCACATGGGATGTGTGGCTGAGGTGCAACATGGCCCAGGTGAGGTATGACTAAGGGGGAAGTGCCCGTCGATGTACAGTGTTATCTGGATGAATAACTGACCTTTCCTATTGAAATGTTGCACCTGACCTGAATCGGGTAATTTTCCCGGGATGTGTAAATTCTTGTGCGGCGCAATTGAGATGTGTAAATTTATCTGCGGCTCATCAACTAAGATGCGAAGAACATTATCTGACAATATCTATCCCGCCCCCGATTTACGAAAAACCCCTATTCCATTCTGATACATATTGCACCTAGTTAAAGCCACCATGTTTGCTAGCTAAAGCAATACTCGCGGTAAATCTTGAATTAGCGCAGCCCACAGATACGATATGCCTCCGGTGAAAGAAGGTCAACCGAAGGACTAAAGACTGGAGACTGAAGCAGGGTCGACATGCAGAGCGGGTTGACACATTACAGCGGGCTGACACTAGAGAGCGGATTTATGGGTTGACATCACAATTTGTCTCTGAGGGTCGGAGTTGTAAAAGGTACGCCACACGGTCAATTGACAGGACTGTGGTATTGGTCAGCACTAGCGCTTGTGTGTGCATCACTGTGTCAATAGACCGGTGCACTGGTGGTGGGGGCCGATGGAAATTTTGGGCTGAAGTTTCAGCCGTGTTCAATGTGTTTCTGAACGGATTACTTAATTGAGTGTTCCATAGAATGCTTGATGGAATGTTTTTGAAGAGGCTCAACAGTGTTTGGTGGTGTTGCTCGATGAGCTTGAGGTAAAACTACTCGATCAAGATAATTCGTTAGGGTGTGGGTAGCTGGAAGTCTTGTTGGGCTGTAGTTTTAGAGGTGCTTGAACGAAGTACTTGATGAAATGCTTGAATGAGAGTACTCCGTGAAACAGCCTGATCCCCCATATAGCTATCGTAGGATAGTGGGTATGCTAATTGGTCCCCAGCTGGACATGTCTAACAGTTTGGCTGTCACTGTAACGAGAGTGTTTGAGTTCTAGTTATGATTGGCGTTTGGGGTGATTAGAGTTTTAAGGGCTGCCGGAATGGGAGACGCTAGAACAGAAGAACCGTGGCTCCGACCGGCTACAAGACCAAGAGAATCAAATGTGCTGTTCAGAAGCTTAATTGGAAACGAGCAATTCATGCTTGCTCTTCCCCGGGCTAGATCACGATAGAACGTGATAGCATGACAAAGCAGGGTATGATGGGATAAAGTAGAACACAACTGGCTACAACAGGATACAACGTAGAATAGGATACAAACCAGACTGCTAATATTTATTCATACTCAAACTATCAAAGACAACCCCTGACCCTACTCACAGTCCATCAACCCCACCGTCTTCAACTCGACCTCCACACACTGGTCGGCGATCTTCTCGTCGTAAAGATTGTAATAGTCACCAGATGCACACTGGAAGAACACCCGCTTGTCTCCCAAATTCAAGTTGCCCATATCGTCAATTGACCAGCCATTGGCATAAACGGCCCCGTATTGGGGTGTGGGGCCATCGAATTGGAATTGTCGATTGGATACAATGGTTCCGATACGGTTGCTGCTATCTCTCAAAATCCCACCTGCTAAACTCATCAGAAGGGTGGTGTCACTCTTGCAGGACACGGCTTTGGAAGCAGGGCTGTCGTGGTGGTTTTCCAGTTGTTGATCCAAAACGGCCACCAGAATCCCAAAAGTGAAATCGACGGTGGCTGCACCGGTTCCGGCAACAGATGGCTTCAATGTGGTCCAGTCGTCCCCTCTTTCTGGGACATAGAGAGCAGTGGCAGCGGTGATGGCAGTTGCCAACATGATAATCAGATGTAACATAATTGGTAATTTTGCAGCCAAGTTCACAAACCAGTTTTTATAGCGTTAAGTTTACAAACATGCCCTGCAACATTACACACCAGCGGGAATAGCGTCAATTACAAAGACACAATCTTGAGCACATAAGGGTGCACAAAGTGTGCATCGCGAACAGACGCAGGGCGTAAACTGCAAGGCAGTGTGTCTGCCAACAATAGAAAGACTGAAATAAGAGAATGCCTAGGTCCGAAGCCAGAACACCAAGCAAAAAACCAAGCTAGAACATAAGCCAAGACCAAAACCAAGGCAAAAGCTACAGGTCAAACCTGTGCAACAGTGCCCAAAGGAACCTGAAGATTCACCAGCCCGATACGCGCCCAAAGCTTCCTAACCAGGCTAAATCCAGAACCCCTTTTACGCTTTGAGCCTTGGTTATGATCCTATACGGTGTAGTCAAGTTAGAATGTCGCAGTTATTCGATGTCGCCATCCGATGCTTTCTTCACCAAGGTCGCCAAGCCTGGCCTGTCCATCCTTCATGAACTTGAACCCGTGAACTTGAACCCGTGAACTTGAACTCATTCCCTGCTGGCCCCTTGGCCTCGAGAACAAAGTCGGTCGCAGGGGACCTCATCGCAGGTCGTATCGTATAGCTCGTCGGAATCTTTTTTAGCACCTTCCAGACTTAATTTTCAATCTTAAAGTCAACCTTAATTTCCTGCAATAACTTTGGTCAACTTTACCCCCCCTTCCCCTCCTTACCTGCCACTTTAGACCTAACATATGCTTCTGGTTTCAGCACACCCACGATCCACTCCTTCCTGGTGCCTCATTGAGCTTGCTCCTATTAATTTCTCATTTTTGGTTTGTTCCTAATCTGATCTTAATTGTGTTTCCAACAGAAAATTCTTGAAATCTGCTGGTTGGTAACTGACGACAGACACCGGCCGTTAGTTTCAAACGCCCCAGGGCTAAACCCAGAGATCTTCTTCCTCAATATGCCGTATGTGGAAATTGCGGACCTATGCCGTTCCAAGATTCGTGGCGGGGCGCCACTTTTTCGCTTGGTGTCGGGATCTGGCTTCTATGGTATTGTTTTACAGGACCAAACAATACCGGTGTATCGACAAATCTAAGGTGGGAAAAGAAGGCATTTCTCACGCCCTGCTTTTGGACAACTGTTGTTTAACTGAGGTCCCGTTGTACGACCCCCTGCTTCACAACCCTCGCCCAGGGCTTCAAACCAAAGGCCCGTCCCACAATAGAAATCATGCACCGGTTATGGTTTCTGCCATGGCCACTTTTAGCACTGTCTGCATACAGACTTGATTGTTTTAATGTAAATGGATCTGAGTTGCTTTAATTAGGTTTAAACGTCGTTTTTCAATCTATGTTACCGGCACCGTCAATTCGGTATTACACACGACAGGGCCTTGCAGGGCCCCAGGAGTGGGAACGGCCCCACCTGTTTCCTTTGGTATATAATTATGCCGTTTTCCTTGGAAAATTTTATTTGGTCCCCCAGTGTAATCACAAGATATTTGGTGCTACTCAAATTTGGTGTTATGATAGACTTGCGTGTGTTTAACTACTTGGTGGTTATCGGAGCCCTCTTTGTGGCCCGCCACTTGTACTACCAATACCTTGCCCGCAAATGGAAGTGTGGCCCGGTGGTGAAATTAAAGCAGGACTTTTTTGGCATCAACCAGGGCAGAACTTTATTTGAGAATAGAAACAAAGGTGTGGACCTTCAGGAGTCCAGAAAAATGTTCATGGACTACGACACCGACACCTTCCAGCAGACGGTGTTTGGCAGATCCCTTTACTTCACGTGTAACATCGAAAACATCAAGGCGGTGGTCCACCACCAGTTCTCCGACTTTAGTATCGGCTACAGGCACGAGGCCTTCAAGCCGCTTTTGGGGGACGGTATTTTCGCTACAGAGGGCCTGGTCTGGAGGCATAGCAAGGAGATGTTGCGGCCACAGTTCACCAGGGACCAGATCAGCAATTTGGAGCACTTGGAAGTGCACGTCAAGAACTTTGCTGCTAAAGTGCACCAACAACAGGGCCAAAGGTTCGATGTGCAGGACTTGGTGTTGAAGTTCACCTTGGACTCGTCGTCGGAGTTTTTGTTTGGAGAGAGTGTGCATGCCTTGGTCAACAACGACTACGCTATGGGGAAGTACACTTTTGAGTCTGCTTTCAATAAGGTGCAAAAGTACATCTTTGGCAGAACGCTTTTGCAAGGGCTTTACTGGCTCTACAACCCCAGGGACTTCAAGGAGTGCTTGGAGGTGGTGCATACGTTTACCGACAGTTTTGTGTCCAAGGCATTGGCCCTTACACCAGCCGAAGTGGAAGAAAACAGTAAGACCAACTACAATTTTTTGCTTGAGTTGCTTAAAATCACTAGGGACAAGAAATTGATCCACGACAGCTTGATTAACATCATGTTGGCAGGACGTAATACCACGGCTGCATTGATCTCTGCCATCATCTTGGAATTGGCAAGAAACCCAGCCACCTATGAGAAGTTGAAGAAAGAAGTGTATGAGCATTTTGGCGATGGTGAAAACGTCCAGTATGATAAAATCACTATTGAGTCAATGAAAAAGTGCCATTACTTGCGTTATGTCGTCAATGAAGGGTTGAGATTGTACCCTTCTGTGCCCCAGAACTTCAGATGTGCCAAGAAGTCGTTGACTTTGCCAAAAGGAGGAGGTCCCGACGGTGAAGATAAGATATTTCTTGCCAAGGGCCAGACGATTTTCATGTCGTTCTATTCTCTTCAAAGACAGGAGAAATACTACGGCAAGGATGCCAACGAGTTCAACCCCGACCGGTGGGCCACCATCAAGAACCCGGGCGCTTTTATGCCGTTCCTTTCAGGTCCCCGGATTTGTTTGGGGCAACAATACGCTATAACTGAAGCTTCGTACATCATTTTGAGGTTCAGTCAATTGTTTCCAAATCTTCAAGGACACGAAGAGGTATATCCTCCCAGAATCTCCGCCAATGCCACCATGAAGATGCGGGACGGGGTATGGATCTCTGTGAGCTAGAGAATGTGAGCTCGAGAGTTAAGTCGGCGTTCGTTAGGTGGTTTTATTATATATTTATCTCAATTAAGGCGTAGCTCCTGTTCCTAGGTATCGTATCTTTCTAAGGTATCCTATTCATATCCCATCTCTGACCCGGCAGTAGTCCAAGTACCACCGCGTGGTCTTTATCCTGATGGTCTTCCCATAATATATCAACACTCCTGCAAACATCGACGCCACAAGTTCAATCACCGCCAAAATAATGAATGTATGGGTGTTCCCCATAGCATCCAACCACGGCGAACACGCAAACGTGAACACCATCCCCGTGTAGTTGTTGATAATGCTCACCCCACACATCATTTCGATAACCATATCGGGATAAGCGTCCATCAAGTAGCCCATGGCAACATCACCAGCAGCCCCGAACCCGAAACCGATCAAAGCCAATCCGAAGTACGTAGGGAACCAGGGCCAGTTCTGGTCTGTCCCCACAGCAAACAAAATGAGGCCCACAGGGGACAAAATCCCCGGCACAAACAAGAAATACAATCTTGATTCAGCTTCTTGGATTCCATTGTTTCGTCTGGCCATCCATAACGAGAACTTATCGGAAATGACCCCAGCAAAAAAGCACCCTATGACGGCCCCAATCAAGCACGGGATATTCATAAGTGCCACTCCAGTGTTTCCGTAGCTGTATGGAGGGTCATAATACTGGTCGTCTTCCACCGTCAAGTAGAACGTCAACAAAGCGTCTTGAATCCCCCAAATAATCCCCGAGAAGATCACCCCAGGGAACAAAAACACCCTGAATAGCCGTTTGAGCAACCGGAGGTACTGCTTGAACCCGAGCCCAATGACTGTAGGGGCTCGCCTGATGAGCTTTTTGTCGTACCAGTAAGAATTTCGGGTCTCTTGGATACCATTTTCAGACACAAACGATTCCTGGTACGTGGTGGTGACGTTAATGATATCGTGGTTGGTATCGGCCATGTTCTCCTTGTCGTGTTTTGTCTGCACGTTCCGGATGTCCCTATCGTCTAAGAGCTTCTTATTGTACTTGGCTCTGTCGAACAAGGTGTTGTCCATGACGAACACGATCACCACCAAAGTGACAAACGAGATGATCACCGACGTCCACCCCACCCACCGGAACCCACAGTATTCGGTGATGAACCCGGCAATCAACGGGCCCAAGTACGTCCCCACAGAGGTGGCCAAGATGTACACCGTCAACACCGACCCCAACTGGTGCTGGAAGTACAAATCACTCAAGCTCTGCTGCACATGAGCCTCCGCACAGCTTTCACTGGCACCCACCAAAAGCTGGTTCCAGATGGTGTCGTTGGTGGTCTTGGACTTCGCCAACCAAATGGCCCCGCCCAATCCGTACAAGATGCAAAGGAAGTACGACACTTTCCTGCCGTACAACGACGACGCCGGGGCCAAAAGGAAGGTGTTGGTGCCGATGGCTATGAACAACACCCCGGCCCCGGTGTTCATGGAATCATAGCTGATGCCGTAGAGCTCGTTCAAGTCGTCCTGGGTGGCGCCGGCGTCGTTGGAGGTGGCGGCCGTGAACGCGGTGATGAACGCCAATATGGCGAAGTTGACTAACTTGCGGGTCTTGCTATAGTTGAGTGGGTCGTTGGGGGAATCTGAGGGCTGGGGCACCAAAATGACGTCGCCGTCGGTTTTGAGCTTGTTGAGGGCCACGTCCCCGGTGACGTTGTTGGCATAGATATTGAAGGTGCCGGGAATGAAGTTTTCGGAGTTTCTGCTGTTGTAGTCCATCGGGAAGTGTGATACGTAACTGTTATGTTTCTGGAGTTTCACAGGCTGGCTCAAAGCCGTTATTCAACGAGCAAGGCAAAGAAGTTCACAAAGAAAGTTCACAAAGCAGGTTCACAAACCAAAGGCCACAGACGTCTGCCGGTGTACCACGAGAATATGCCGATTTTAGCGACAATAACACAATAGGTCTTCTCACGTCTAAGGGTTTATGACATGTATTTTGTACATCAAATTTTTCTCTGCCCAGTTCTGATGCCTTTCCTGCATATATGCCATTTTTTAAACTCTAGATAAGAAGATAAGCTCGGGTTTGAGCTACCTGTTTGGGAACCGTAAATTGGCAACAACGGGAGAATGGGAGAATTACGACGTACCAAACGGGAGGGTGGAGACGTTTAGGTGTTGGAGTTGGGTCTTTCGTCCGGGTTTGGGGTCTTTGGGCTTGGGTCTTTGTCTTGGTCTATGGTCAAACCGCACGAGAATGACACTTTAGATGGCATGCACACAAGATGGCACGGCACCGAGTGAAAAATACACCCAGAATTGACACCCATATACGTATGGTGCTACACGTCCCATTCGATCTTGCAGCAGTGCTATTGGCCCATTGCCACGCCTATGCATGTCGTCTGAGCTTATTTGTGTTTGAGTTTAGGCACGCAAACAGTTTCCAGATTGGTGGCTGTATGTTGGCCGTTGTGAGATTCTTGGTGGACGCAGTTGGTCTTGCTCCGTAAACCCAAGTAACCTGTGGCACAACTTAGCACTCTTCTTTGGCCATGCTTGCTTGTTTCTGTTATCGGCCACTTGTTTCTGTTTTCGGCCGCTTGTTTCTGTTATCGGCCGCTTGTTCCTGTTATGGGCCGCTTGTTTTTTGTTCTCGGCTTGTTTCCGACTGCCCTCCACGTTGAAGCAAAGCAGCTCGCAAAAGTGGCCGGAACTTGGTAACTGCCGCTATCGGTACAAGAGTGGAGACCTCAGCATGTGCTGTGGATACTACTGCGTGGTGTATGGGTCTGGTGTGCGGGGTTTCGCCAGCTGTTTGGCTATTACGCTATTTCGCTGTTTCAACGTTCCTTGGTGGGGACTGGACGGAGTTCGACTTACGCTTCTCCCCACCGTTACCTTTGCGGTTGTAGATAGGTTAAGAGGAGTGGAAGTGAATGGATAGTGGGCATGAAGACGATGATTGACGGTCAGAGCTTATTGCCGGGCCCCTATTGCCGGATTGCCAGTGTCCAGTTTTCCAGTTTTCCAGTGTCCAGTTTCCACTGTTTCAAGTGAATCCTGTGATTTCAGTGTTTCCAGGGCCAGTTTCACTGAATTTGTGCCTGAAGCCTGTACCGACGCAGGTTCTTCTTTAGGTGCTTCAACGTGCATTAGCCTTCGGCGAGCTACGGCGGTGCTTGACACTTGGGGAAGTGTCCACCTCGCCACTGCCCCCTTAGTACTCCACCTCCACCTTCTCACAAACTACCCCATGATCCATTACGTCACAAACTACCCGACAACCGCACACGCATAAGTCCGGGGTAACTGCAGTCCCTGCACATCGCCAGTATAGGCACACTTAGCCGCAAACATAATACAGCCGCACGAATCTGGGGTAAACCCCACATACATCAGATGCATACCGAAATGGTTAAATAGGCCTCGAGACCCACTGGAAACCTAAAACAACACATCACAATGAAGTACTTCGAAGTGTGGAAATCCGGCAGACATGTGTCGTGGGCCATCACTTTCACGTGTGAGCTAGCCTTCATTCTTTTTGGTATTGAACAGGGCATTGCTGGAATCTTGATCCTCGGGGACGACTTTCTAAACCAGTTCGGTCACCCCACCGGCAGCTACCTAGGCATCATCGTGTCTATCTACACGTTAGGGTGCTTTTTTGGATGTATACTTAACTTCTTTATTGGAGACGCTTTGGGCAGAAGAAGAATCATCGCACTTGCGATGGTGATAATTATCGTTGGGGTGACACTCCAGACCACCTCGTTCACGGTGCCCCACCTAATGATCGGCCGCTTCATCACCGGTCTTGGAACAGGGCTCGAAACTAGTGCGGTGCCCATGTACCAGTCTGAGATGGCCAAACCCCAAATCAGAGGCCGGTTGGTGTGCTCCGAGGCCCTTTTCGTGGGCATCGGCCTCTGCTACGCCTACTGGCTTGACTATGGGTTCTCGTACTTGAGCGGAAGCGTGGCCTGGAGGGTCCCCATGGCCACCCAGATTATTTTTGCAGGGGTGGTGTTGGGGTTGTCGTTCACGACCCCCGAATCGCCCCGGTATTTGTACGTCAATGGCCAGAAGGAAGAGTGTATACGGGTGTTGGGGTATGTTTTTGGCAAACCCATCGACCATCCCGACATCGTGGCCAACTACGCCGAGATCGAGCTTGCGGTCAGCATTGAAAACGCCGAAGGCGACTTCTCGTGGGTCAGAATCTTCAAGGCCGATAAGGCCAGAACCCGGTTCCGGGTTCTCTCCAGTTACATGGTGATGTTTGCCCAGCAGATGAGTGGGGTCAACTTGATTAACTACTACATCACCACCGTGCTTATCAGCGTGGGGATGTCGCACGACTTGGCAATGATCCTTGGAGGTATCAGCGTCATATGTTTCACGATTGGGTCCATCGGGCCCGCCTTATACGCCGACAAGTATGGACGGCGGTGGCCCATGGTGTTGGGGTTCGCCGGCTGTTTCACCTGCTTCTTGATGGTGACGATTCTTTTGTGTTTCCCCGACAGCCAAGGCTGCAAATATGGGGCCATTGCGTTTTTCTTCATTTTCCAGGCGTGCTACGGCCTTGCTCCCAACTGCTACCCTTGGGTGATGGTGCCGGAGCTTGTTCCGTTGCAGGCCAGAGCCAAGGGGACCGCCTTGGGGATCTCTGCCAATTGGTTGTGGAATTTCGTGGTGGTGGAAATTACCCCTGCGCTTATCGATGCTGGGGTCAATGCTAACAAGCCGGGGTTGAGTTATATTCCTTTTGCTGTCACCAACTTCTGTTTCATCTTCCAATTCTACTACTTTTACCCTGAAACAAGAAACATGTCTTTGGAGAAGATTGACGAGTTGTACTCCGAGAACCGGACGGTGTTCATGGGCTTGGTACATACTAAGGTGAAAATGGAGGTGGATTTGGAGTCCGACAGTTCCCACATGGAGAAGGCGAACGTGGAGTACGTGGAGACCCAGGTAAAGGCAAAGGCGTAGCCACAGGGCTAGGGCGGGCGGTTTCTAGTTAGTTTACTTATGGTATATGAAATGAACGACTGAACGGAATTGAAGCACTCTGGAATGGCCCGGCTGTGGTCCAAGCACTCTCCTAAGAGCGGTTTAAAACCCATTGCAACGCTAAGACGATAACGGCGTCATGGAAGGTGCGTTGGTATGCACTGCAATATACATCTTGATTCAGCACAACTATGTAACTCTCGGTGTTACTTTTCTAGCCAGAGGACCAATGCAGTGGAGGGGCAGGGCATTTAGAGCCGTACCTAAAGGAAAAGCAGCCGCACGGAGAAATTGCCTGGCCAAGTGAGACCACAGTAGCTCAAGACAACAGAGGTGTTCCATCCCAACTTTTTTGGAGAGAGTACGTATGCAGAGAAAGTGCCCTTGGGCTTGGTGGGAGGCCTACTGGAGAATCAGACCCAATAAATTTGAGTGAACTAAAGTACACTGCTAACAGCGCAACCCAAATTGAGTGATAACCCCAGACATTACCCAAGCCCTAACCTAGCCCTAACAGTCCAGCAAGCCCGCCTCTTAGCAAGCCCAGGCTCTGGTGTCTAGCCTACCTCACCCTAAACCCGACCGTTTCGGCCATCGGTTCCCTTCCCTTCCCCAGTCTCTGCCCTGGCCTAAGTGGGGAACCACCGTACCTATCTCCGAGATTCTGCACCCCGTCTTCGTGTTGCCTCTCTCCCATATGCCTCTGGCGCCTGCAGCATAGGATCACCCTCGCCTATGGCCTGCCGAAACTGGCAATTTTTAACCGCAACTTCCCCATACTCTCACCACCCACAACTCACCGCCCTTAAGACATTATCCACCGACTATCGTCCCATATTACCGCTGCTCCAGCCATATATAAACCCCCGCTGTTGCAGGGCCGATCTTCTTTTCCACACCATCTCAACTTTCTTATCATCTGAACCTTCTTACCCTTATGACTTCAGACCCCCACGACCTCGTGCTCAAAACCTTCCGTGTGCTCATCGCAGACCTTGTGCAGCAGTTCAACGGAGGCCACCCCGGCGGTGCCATGGGCATGGCCGCTATCGGCGTGGCTCTTTTCAAGTACGTTCTCAACTACTCCCCCGACTCCCCCGACTTCTTCAACAGAGACCGGTTTGTGCTTTCCAACGGCCACACTTGTTTGTTCCAGTACACCTTTCAACACCTTGTGGGGTACAAACACATGACCATGGCCCAGTTGAAGACATATCATTCCAACGACTACAACTCGTACTGTCCAGGGCACCCCGAGATTGAAATTCCCGGCGTCGAAATCACCACCGGTGCTTTGGGCCAGGGTATTGCCAGTGCGGTGGGAATGGCTGTGGCTACCAAGAGCTTACAGGCCCACTACAACAAGCCTGGTTACGACGTGGTGTCCAACCACACCTTCGCTTTGCTTGGAGACGGATGCTTGCAGGAAGGGGTGGCGCTTGAGGCCATTTCTTTGGCGGGCCATTTGGGGCTCAACAACTTGACGGTTGTGTACGACAATAACCAGGTGTGTTGCGACGGCACTGTGGATTTGACCAACACCGAAGACATCCGGGCCAAGTTTGAGGCCTGCAACTGGCAGGTGTTGGAGGTGGAGGACGGAACCAGGGACGTGGCCGGCATTGTGGACGCGTTAGAAGCCCTGAAGAAGTCCGCTTCCAAGCCCACCTTGGTTATCGTCTACACCGTTATCGCTGTGGATACGGGCCTTGCAGGAAATGCCGCTGCCCATGGTGCTGCTATTGGGCAGCAAGAAGTCGATAAGCTCCACACCTTGTACGGGATTCCTGTGGAACAGAAATTCCACGTCCCCAAGGAAGTGTACAGTTTCTTCTCCGATGTCATTCCCAAAGGGGAAGCGTCCATTGCCCTGTGGAACTCGCTTGTGGAAAAGTACACTCAGGAGTATCCCGAGGTTGCGGCTGAGTTCCACGCCAGAGTCCGTGGTGAATTGCCACAAAACTGGCGGTCGCTCATTCCTTCGTCGTTCCCTGACACTCCTACGGCTTCCAGAAAGTCCAGTGGGTTGGTGGCGCAATCTTTGGCTGCAAATATCAAGTCTTTCATCCTCGGGTGTGCAGACCTTTCGCCCTCCGTCAACTTGATCTGGAAGGGCAAGAAGGACTTCCAGAACCCGGCAATCAAAACCGATTGTGGGATCAATGGTGATTACTCGGGCCAGTACATCCACTACGGAATTAGAGAGCATGCGATGGCCGCAATGGCCAACGGGATGGCTGCGTTTAACAAGGGAACCTTCATCCCTGTGACGTCTACGTTCCTCATGTTCTACCTCTACGCAGCTCCTTCTGTTAGATACGGTGCTTTATCGGAGCTTCAAGTGATTCACGTGGCCACCCACGATTCCATTGGTACCGGTGAAGATGGGCCCACTCACCAGCCTATTGCGTTGCCTGCGCTCTTCAGAGCCATGCCCAACTTGCAGTTCATCAGGCCTTGTGACTCCACCGAAACGGCTGCTGCCTGGGAAGTGGCCATTGATGCTAAGAACACTCCTTCAATCATTTCCTTGTCCAGACAGAATCTTCCTCAGTACCCTCAATACGCCAGCAAAGAAGGCGTTGCCAAGGGTGGCTACTACTTCATCAAAGAGCCTCAAGCGGTAATGAACATTATCTCCAGTGGGTCTGAAATGTTCTTGGCCGTTGGCACGGCTGAAAAGTTGAAGGAAAAGGGTATTGTGGTCAACGTGCTTTCGTTCCCCTGCCAAAGATTGTTTGACAAACAGCCTTTGGAGTACAAAAGAGACCTTTTGAAACGGGACAAGATCCCTACCGTGGTCATTGAAGCGTATGCTCCTACTGGCTGGGAGAGATATGCCACTGCTGGGATCAATATGCGGACTTTCGGGAAGTCGTTGCCGGGAACTGAGGTGTATAAGTACTTTGGGTTCGACGTTGATGTTATTGCGCCCAAGATCGAGACCTATTATGAGGCCTGGAAGGCGGACCCTAGCTTGAGCTTCGAGTTCCAGGACTTGTAGTCGCAGCAGGCACCAGGCCACATGAGACCGATTGCTCTGTCGTGATCTGTATATGTTCAATAAATTGTTTGTTATTCTTACGCTTTAGTTTTCTGGCCTTTGTTCGTTTGGGCTTTCTTTGGGTTTGTTAAGATTATCTTTCTTTGGGTTCGATTTTTCCTTTTGTAGGCTCCTTGGTCATGCTTTCTTAGCCTCTGCTTTCCCAAAGCCTTTTTTAGGTTAGGTTTCAGGTTAGGTTCTCTTTAAGGTTTGTTTGTTTAACCGTTTTGCAGCCGGCTGTATACAGTCCAGTTCCTCCGATATTCCCTGAAGCCGCCGCGCCAGGGCTCACAATCAAGCAAGATCTACCCCACCAAAGTTATACAATGCGCAGGAGGTTCCCCACATCAATGATAAATCGCCTCCGACCAAATCTCAACAGCCACCACCAACAAACCGCAAACAAAACATCCACAACCACAAATCCACAACCACAACAACACACATATTCCCGAAACCATTAATCTCACAACATATTCACAACCCACAATGGTAACGATACCGGCCCGCCGCAAAAGAGTCAAAACTGGCTGTTTAAACTGCAGAGACAGGCACAAGAAGTGTGACGAAAACAAGCCCATCTGCGGTCTCTGTTCCAAGCGAAGCGAGGCCTGTACGTGGCCCGACAGCACTCGGGTCACCAAGAACTCCTTTAGAATCGTCAAGGTCGCCAACCCCGACGACGACGGGGACAGTAAGCTCAGTCTACACAAATACTCCACCCGGCTACTCAAGACCTTGGACACAGACCCCGAAGACGGGTCGCCGCCACCAGGGCACATTCTTAAAGAACTAGGAAACAACACCACGGCGGTAGCGCCTAATCATGGATCTATAGCCACCATTCCACGCATTATAAGTCCCCAAAATTATAGACACAGCATCTCGCCGCACCTCCACAACTTGGTCAACAACACCGACGACATACTCAAGCCGTCTGAGTCCGACTCCATGCCCTTTGATCTGCAGAACCCGTCGGCGGGTATAGATGAAGTGAGCATGGTGGTGGATGTGCCGGAAATGACATCCAAATTGAACGACCTCAACTTGGACTACGCTTCCAGCATCAGCAACGTCACCAACGGCAGCCCCAACATCCATGATTCTCACAGCCCCGGGTCCAGCGGCCCCGAGTCTGTCTCCAGTGACGCCCTTGCGCCGCCAAAACTGGACTACTCGCAGCTCCATCGCACCTTTAGGGACTACATGTTCACCAACATCGTCACGTCGTCGGTGCCTGCCATGGACGGGGACGACCTCCTTGACGTGGACTTCAAGAACATTCTCCAGCTGCCGGTGCCCGACTTTCTCAGCCCCAAAACCCCCGCCAAAAACCTCCAGGACTTGCTTGACGACAAACAGTTGTACTCGCTCATCCCACCGCCCCAGGGCTACTCGTCCACCCCACCGCAGCATGGAACTGGCCTGGACTTAGACGGCTCCATGTCCCAGCCGCCACCAGAATCGGCAGAGCTCACGGCCGAAGACAAACGCAAGTTGTACACGATCTATCTCTACGAGGTGGCTCCGTGGTTGGACATGTTCGACAAATCCAAGCAGTTCGGGGCCACTATCCCCTACTTGGCATCCACCAACCCGGTGCTCCTCAATGCCATATACGCCGTTGCAGCCCGCCAGGCAGAACAGGTGAAGTCCATGTCGCCTTCCCACAAGTCCATCCGCTTGTACCAGGATATCTTGAAACACCTTATCCCGTCGGTGAACAAGACCATGGACACGCCGCTGATCATTATCTGTGTGCTTTTGTGTGTGTTCGAGATGATGTCGTCGTCCCCGACGAAATGGCGGTACCATCTCGAAGGGTGTGCGGCCCTCTTCAAGAAGCACCGCATCAATGGGTTCGGCGACCCGCTAGAACGAGCGCTCTTTTGGTGCTATGCCCGCATGGATGTTTCTGCAGCCGTTATTGGGGAACAGTGCACCATTGTGCCGTTGGAGGGGTGGCTTCCGCCCGATGCAGACGTCTACGACGTGAAACGATTATTCACGTCGTTTGGCGATAAAGAAGACATGTACGCCAACTATATGGTGTACCTCTGTTCCCGGATACTCAACTTGGTGGCCAAGGCTCAGCAGAACTACGAGAAAGAGTGGACGTTGTTGTGGGATGAGGTGGTCCAGTGGCACCAGGACCGGCCTCCGCAACTCGTGCCGGTTTTGCAGCAGAAAAGCACCACCGACTTGTTTCCCGGGGTCGTGTACGTCAACGGCCCTGCCATCTCCGCCAACCAGCTCTATCATATGGCGATCATCATCATGACCCAGAACAAGCCCAGGTTGCACAAGATCGTGTACTCGGAAGATATACGGTCGCCCGTGTGGCACGCCAAGCAGATCGTGGCTATAAGCTTATACAACGAGCACCACGGGTGCTGGAATAACGCCACGCAGCCACTCTATATTGCAGGCCAACTATTGAGCAGTGAACAGGAACACGAGGTTATTTTGACGTTGTTGGAGCGGATCGAGAAGTCGACAGGGTGGCAGATGAATTTCCGGGCGAAGGACTTGACCAAGCATTGGAACGAGGAACTTGGTCTGGGATAAGTGGGATAGAGAGAATTAGAACCACCGATAAGGACCGGTATAGAGATTTATATTACTTTGTATTAATTGTATATATGTGAAACGGTTGCAAATACTCACTCACGCCTCTATCCCTATTAAACCATCTCTCATGCTCCACTCTTCATCTTCACCTTCACTCTTGATCTTCACCTTCACTCACTGCTGGAAGTCAGCTGCCACTATGGAGGATTTCTGGCACATTTGCAGGAAGATACCGCCTTTTCTGAACAACCCCAACGGAGTATCGAACTCCGCCACTTCCCCACCGTCAAGCACCAAGATCCTGTCATAGTTCACGATTGTTTTCAACCGATGTGCTATACACAAAATGGTGCAGTGACTGAATTCTCGGGCAATAGTCAGCTGGATCTTGGCGTCGGTCTCGTAGTCGACCGACGACGTGGCCTCGTCCAAAATCAAGATCTTCAGGTCCCGAACCAAAGCCCGTGCAAATGCAAGCAATTGTCTTTCTCCAAGAGAGAAATTGGCACCGTCATCCTCCACCATTTGGTCCAAATGAAACTTGTGAAGATTGTCGTCGTCCAGTTGCTGCAGTTTCACCAACTGCAACTTTTCTGCGTCTATCAACCCGGATCTCCGCAAAGCGTCCCACAACTTATCGTCGGAGCTTTCGCCGAATGGATCCAAGTTCCGGCGAATGGAGCTTTTGAACAAGATCGGGTCTTGGGGGATGATAGACAACTTGCTACGGAATTGCTTGAGCCCGAGCGTTGAAATATCCAACCCATCGATTTCGATCTTTCCTTCGTTCAATTCGGCAATCCTGTACAATGCAGTCATGATAGATGACTTCCCAGCACCTGTCCGGCCACAAATGCCAATCTTCTCCTGGCTCCCGACCTTCAAGTTGACATTCTTCAACACATTAGGCAAGCCGGCCCTGTAAGCCATCGACACCCTATCGAATACGATTTCTCCCTTGTGGGGCCATTGCGGTGGTGGAGATGTCTCTGTGATGACATACGGAGCTTCCTCTTCTAAATCGTAGGCAAAGTCACAGATCCTTTCAACGGAGTTCATACCGTTTTCCACTTGGGTGTAGTTCCTGATGAACATAGAAAACTGGCCCGTCAACTGAAGCGTGAAAGACAACAAAAGTCCCGTGGACGAGGGTCCGATGCTGAACACACCTTTAACACACAATAACGAAATGATAAATGTGAACACGCCCGCAATCAAAGCAAGGTAGATGGTCAACCATCTCTGTACACCAATGCTGACCAAATAAGACTCATTCATCTTGTTAATCAATTGGGAGTTGTACCCCAAAAACCGATCCTGGGCGTCGTAGGCCTTGATGGTGCTCATACCGTTCAAACTCTCGTTGAAATTGTTGTACACGAACGATCTCTGCACCGCCTCAAGCCGTTTTACCTCCCGTGCCGACGACACGTAGAAGTTGGCCACCACCGCAATAGCAAACGCCACCAAGGGGATGGCCAATGCAAACCATGGCAAGAATGTTACACACAACACGAATATTCCAATGAGATTCCCTGAAGTAAACACCATAAACCTGATCTGTTCGCCGATCTCGTTGTCCAACACGTCTGTGTCCTTAGTGAACCGGTTGAGAATCCGGCCCATGGGCGTCGTGTCCAAGAAAGACATCTTGGAGTACAATACTCTCTCCACTGCCTTGATGTTCAATGTGGTGGCCAGCCGGTTGCAAATGCTAACAATCAACACAAACTCAAACAAGAAGAGCAAGAACGCACAAAAAGCCAACAACACATACACCCCGATGTACTTGGCGTCCGACATGTCGAACTTGTGCTCGGTCCAGAACGACAACCACACGCTGGTGAAGAAATAGCAGAACGTAGCCAACGCTACATTCACCACCAATACCACGACCATCACCACCGGGTGCACAGGCCCACAGCCGTTGGCGAAGTACCGCATGTACACCTTCCCATTGGTGGTGCTTTCGGCTTTGGTCTCTGCTGCCCCCAAGCGGCCGTCGGCGGTGGTGTTGGTGTTGTACTGTTTGCGGTCGCCTTCCTCTTCTGTCTTCGGCTGTTCCTTGTTGGTGGACTGAATATTCTCCAACTTCACCTGTTCTTCCTCCTTCAACTCCAACTCTTCCTCCTCTTCCTCTTCCGTGGCCTCGTTGAATGCCATCAAGTGCCTGAACCCGTCGTTAGTGGCGTGCAACAGCTCCATGTCCCCCACAGAAACAGAGCCGTCCCCGTTGAGGAAGATTATGCGGTCAGCACTGCCGACCAACGACAACTGGTGAGTGGCCAAGATCCGGGTCTTTTCCTTCAACATCCCCTGGATGCAGTGCTCCATGATATGTTTCCCGACCCGGGCATCGACTGCAGATAAAACGTCGTCCAAAAGGATGATGTCTTTCTCTACGTAAACGGCCCTGGCAAGATTGAGCCGTGCCTTCTGGCCTCCTGATAACGTGATACCTCTTTCTCCAATCTCGGTTCTGTCGCCGGCTGGAAGTGCCGCCAAGTCGCTTTCAAGGGAGCAGGCGTACACCACGTCGGCGTACCTTTGAGCATCGTACTCGCTGCCGAACACAATATTCTCTTTCACGGTGGTGTTTTGGATCCACGGCTGTCCACACATCAACAACGACCCTTCCACCGCTACCCTTCCCTTGGTCTGCTTCATGAACCCGGCCATTGCCTGTAATAACGACGACTTCCCGGACCCGATGAGCCCCGTGATCACCACAAACTCGCCCTTACGGATTTCGAAGTCGATATCGTTGAGTCCAGGGAACGCCTGTGCCTGGAGCGTCAATGAGGATTCCACAGAAGACACTTCCTTGACTGTTTCCTGGTGTTTCTTTTCCAGTTGTGTGTCATCCTGTACCTCTGGAAGCTTCTGCTTCTGTGGCTCTTCAGAACTGTCAAACACTTCCCACTCAAAACTGGCCCCCTGCACCTTTATGGCTACGTTTTTCAACTCCACATCGGATCTGTTCTCAAACCCTTCACCAGGGTTCCCAGAGACTCCTGCAGGGTCTTGTGTTCTCTCGGCGGCGTCGTTGTCCCTCTCTTCGCCGCACGATAAGAACTCTCCAACTCTGCCCAACCCCACAGACGCATCCAGCCCCGCCCCCAAGGCCATGGGCATCAAGAACAAAACCTGCGTCAACACATTGAACACGGACATCGAAGAAAAGATGTTGGCGGCATCGTTGCTTCCGCCCACGGCGTACAACACCAAAAACGTCACCATGGAGCAAAGAACACTCAAGTTCATCGCCAACGCCGTCACCACGTTCTTCAAGATCTGCATCGTCCGGACGATCCTCATCTCCTTCAACCGCACACCGCCAATGTTCTGGAAGTAGGGGATTTCCCAGGAGTAGTACTTGATCATCCTCAAGTTGTTCAAGCACTCTTTGATAAAGTTCACCCTGGCGTCGGTGTATACGGTAGCGGTTTTCCTGTACTTGAACAACGACTTGGTGGAGAAGCTCATGAACACAAGGAACACCACCATAATGGCCACCCCCACCAACGCCACCGCCCCGATGTTGGTCACCAACACCACAATGGCTGCAATAATCGGCACCGGGAACACCACCACGAACGGCTGGAGCCCCAATGCAAAGTCGATCCGCGACAAGTCTGTGCCCATGATGCTGGTGATCTTGCCCACAGGGAAGTCGTGCTTTCCCTGAGCGTCTAATCTGAACGACTTGTCCAAGACCGCCTTGGTGAGCACTGCTTTGGTTTGCGCTCCCAAAAACATGGCTCTATAAAATGCCTGGTTCAACGCTACTCCGTTGACGAGAATCAAAAGTGTCACCCCAAGTGCATACCCCACGCCTTGGCCAATGGGATCCAGCATTCCTAACGCCCTTCTGTCCACAAACTGGATCAACCTCTTTATAAGAAGTGGGTTTAGCACCTGCGATAGTTGCGACACCGTCAAAAATGCACAGGCCCAGTTAAACGGCGACGCAAACGTGAAGTACAATGCCAACGCCATGGAGTATTTCGACATCTTGAACACTTCACTATCGGCGTCTCCCGGGTGTGTTTTGGCTTGCTGTTTCTGCCATTTCTTGTACAGTTTGTGGTACTGGTTGTCAAAGTTGCGGTAGAACCGTTCAGCAAGTTGCTCCACCTCCATATCTGCGGTCAAAGTGTACATATCTTCCGGAACCAAGGTCCTCTTGTACCCCACTTTCATGATGGGGTACAACCATGTAAAGCACATCCTTTGCAACACGTTGGCGGTCTTTTCTTGGAACGGTAGCCTCTCCGATTCTTGTGGGATGGGGGGCACTTTCTTGCTGAGCAAAAACGTGAAGAGACGCTTTTGGAGCCGTGGCCCGTCTTGTGTCGCCTTCTCTTTGTCTTCACCTCCGGCTATTGTGTTTTCGGCCATTTTGGTTTCACAAAGATGTATAAAGGTCAAACAGCAAAGGTGCCGTATTTATGCATTTTTCAGCCATTGCCAAAATGGCGTTTAGCGGCGATGGCGTTAAACGGCGATGCCTGCGAGCGTACCAGATCGGGCTATATGCAGAGCTTATCTATTGATATATAAGCAGGGCTAGGAAGTGCCAAAATGCCGAACCCCACCACCCGTGTGCGTGTACTCTGTGTTGTACTCCAGAAATACTCTGTTGTATATTGTCTACCTGTGTTTCTGTTTTATATTCGCTAACCTGTGTTTCTGTTTTTATATTCTCTAACCTGTGTGTCTGGGTTTGAAAATTCCACTGTGTTTTTCTACCCTACTTGTACCCTTTGAGATCCACCTTCCATACCTTGACGGCGCCATCCAATCCAGTGGTCACAACCACAGCAGTGCCAGAGGCGTCGAAGTCGTAGTGGAGCCATTCCACCTTGGTGACGCCTGTTTGGTGTGCAAGGCCAATTTTCGTCACCTTGCTCAACTTGTCCACCGAGTAGATGAAGATCCCACAGTCCAACCCTGCACTGACCAAGAATTTCGAGTCAGGACTCCAACTGGCGTCGTTGACCTTACTGGTGTGGAATACCCACCGCGTGGTCTTCACGCTCCCGTCAGCGTTGTAAACCGTATACTTCCCGGTGGTGTCTCCTAAAGCAATATACTTCCCGTCTGGAGATGCTCTCACAAGGCACGGAGTGCCTCTGATGCTGTCAAAAGCCACGCCGGTGCCTTCGACACTTTCAAGCTTGTTATCGTTCAAGTTGGTCACCACCAACTTCTGACTGAGAACATCAATGTCGTTGGTATCGTACTTAAACTTGTGTTCGTTTTCTAAAGTAGTAGCGGCGTAACTTTCAAGCCCGTTTTCGAACACAACACTCACATTGTCGCCGGATTTCACCAATTTTTTGGGCTGGGACTTGAGCTGGACCTCGCTTGCGACCTTGTCGGTGTTGAAATCCCATATTTTGAGCTTATCGTCCCAGCCAATGGATACCAACTTGTCGCCATCTTTGAGCAAATCGGCCACATAGTTGGTGTGCTGCCAATCGGCGTCACCAATAGCCTGTGGTTCTGGTGCCAAAGCGTCTCCCTCTATCTTCCACTTGTACAAGGACCCGTCGGACCCCCCAGTGACCAAGTATTCCCCAAACACTGTCGACGCAGAGATCGCGGTCTGGTGGCCCTGGATTGTCTTCACCGGCGCCAGCTCCGTTTCAGACAAGTACACAAGTCTGCCTCCCAAAGTGACCGTAAGAATGTACTTGTCCGTGACAACCAACCCCACCAACTGGTTGGCCACTGTAGTGCCCTTATCGCTGCTGACGGCAAGGGTGGCCGCAGAGTCCCAGGTGCCAGCATTCCACACCTTAACGGTGTTATCAGCCGAACACGTAGCAAACTTCGTGCTATCTTCGTACCAGCTAACGCCAAAAATCCCACCGTCGTGGGCATTTTCGATCTTGTGCAAAAACTCGCCTGTTTTACCATCATAAACCACAACTAACCGGTCAGATCCCACACTCACCAAGTACTTCCCATCAGGGGAAAACTTCACCTGTCTAATAATGTTGGTGTGGTAGTCCCGTACACTTCTGTCGAACTTGAAAGGTGGTCCCGTATAGAAAACTAGCGCCTTATCGTTCCCCACGGTGGCAGCCCTGTATGGCCTCTGAGGCTTAATATCCACGCTGTTAACCGTATCAGAATGGCCCTGTATTTCCCCCACGGAATTGCCCGAGTCAAACGTGAAGCAGTGGCCGAACTTCTCCTTCCCATCCCCCACAGCTATGATCCTCGAGTTATCTGCGTCCCAAGCAATTGACTTAATGGGCCCCGAAAGGATCTGGAACTCGCTCTTGACGCTGGGCAAGCTATCTTCCGGCCGTCCACTAATCACCGGCGTATTCCACACCTTGACCTGTCCGGCCTCATCCCCGGTGGCCAAATAGAACCCACTGGGTGAAAACGAAGCCGCTGTGGTGATGGCAGTGTGCTTGGAAAGCTGGAACGATGGCGTTTCGGGGGCCGCTGGGTCCACGGGTTTGATGAACACGGACCGCCCCAGGGCGTATGCAATACGGCCGTGCGCCTTATCGTACGCAATGGACACGCTTTGTGCCCTGGTGGTGGCTGGATGTGGCGGATAAAGCCCAATTGGCGTAATACTTGTCATGGTAGTTGTTTTTAATCAATAAGGTTGATTGAGATTTTAGTAGTTCTCTCGCTTGGTCTCCGCGCACACCAAAAAATAGAGAACGAAAAAAAACTCGAACTTTGAAATAAATAACGTTGATTGGATTACAAGTAAACATGCTTCGTTCTATTGCAACTAAACCGTTGGTTCAACGTAATACCCGTCAATTGACGGTTTCTGTTAGGCGGATGAACGACGTGGTCAAAACCCTAGATCCCAAAGCCACAATCAAAATCAATCCTGCTACTGGCGAAACGACAGTTGTGAAAGCTTCCCTGGCGATTTCAACGCCTGCGACTGTGCCTCCAAAAACCACTGCTGTGGTCCCTCCATCGGTCCCTCCTTTGCCTCCAAAGAAGAAGAAGTTCTCTTTGACCTGGTTCTTGGTCAAGGCGTTGTTGGCGGCCGGTGTGGCTTATGGTGGTACCTTGTATGTGGCTACCAAAAACGACAAGGTGATGGACTTTGTTATTGACCAGCAGTTGCCTTACTATGAGGAAATCATCGATATCTACGAGAAAGGATCCATTGATGACGTCAAAGCTTACTTCAGCAAGTTACAGAACAAGGTTTCGAATTTGGACTTCAAATTACCATCCAAAGACCAAATCAATGAAATAACCTCAAAGAGTGAAAAGTACTTTGAAGAAACCAAAAATAAGTTGAGCGGCAAGCCTGGGCATGTGGACGTGACACTGCTTGGCAAAGACGCAACGCCAGCCCAGCAATTGCAGAAACCCGTGGAAACTGTGCAAAAAGCCATTGAGCATTTGCCGTTGATTGAATTGAACAAGAGCGTCAAGTCTTCTGTGGATGCTTCTGTCAAGCAAACCATTGACTCGTTCAACAACTTGATCGCGTCCATTGACATTGGATCCCAGAACACCGCTGGAAAAGAGGCATTGGTCAAGTCCATCAGTGAAAATGTCAGTACATTGGCCGGCAAGTTGAACGCCTTAACCACCAGCTTCGACAAAGAGTTGGAAACCAAATTGAAAGACTCCCAAACGGATTTATTGACTTCATACACCAAGAAGGAGTTGGAATTGACTGAAACTTTATTGGACCAATTCAACACCGAAAAGTCCCAATTGGAAACCAAATTGAACGACAGATTGAAACATGAAATCGAAACTTCCAAGCAAGCCATCTCCCAAGCTGCTGTTAATGCTGTCACCATGATGAGAGTTGAACAAACCAAGCAATTTGAAACTTTGGTCAGTGACAGAATCAACAAAGAAAGAGACGGTAGATTGGCAGATTTAGACAAATTAAACGACAGATTGAAGGAATTGGAAGATTTCTCTGTCAGTTTAGAAAACCAGTTGGTTTCCAATCACAACAAGTCATTATTGCTGAAATCCGTGTCCAATTTAAAACACGCTTTAGCCTCGTCTGATGAATCACAAGTGCCAAAAGACTTGACCAACTACGTCGACCAAATCGCCAAGCTCTCCACCGTTTTCAAAAACGAGTTGATCACCCTTACTTTGAACGACTTGAAGCCTTTGGTCTCCAAAGAATCCACCCATTCGATCTTGACCAATTCTCAATTGCTCAACAAGTGGGAAGAATTGACTCCTGAATTGAGATCTGCTTCTTTGTTACCTCCAAATGCTGGGTTGTTGGGACATTTCTCCTCCATTGTATTCTCCAAGTTGTTGTTGCCTGTGAAAGGTGCCAAACCTAACGGTAAAGACATCGAATCCGTCATTGGCAGGATCGAAAACTCCTTGGCTAAAGGTGACTTGGACGTGGCCGTGGAACAAGCCGCCAATTTGAAAGGATGGCCTAGAAAATTGGCCGATGATTGGGTCAAAGAAGGGAGAAAGCGGTTAGAAGTTCAATTCTTGGTCACTGTTCTCGAAGCCGAATCCAGAATCGTATAACCGACATATTTAACAAACATTACGACTAGACACTATCTCTTCATACCTCTCGCCATATTCTCATGCCATACCCTCTAGAAACTTGCCGTAGCCACGCCTTTTGTGCACCATTGCATACGCCCAACTTTGGACGTCTTTCGACGTCCTCTAATGCACCAAAAAGCGCTCACTTTTTCAAGTTGATACATATTTTTTTCTTCCTAGACACAATGGCTACCGCCAACACTACAACCAACGTTTATGGAGGAGACGAAATCAACGCCATAATCCTCGACCCCGGCTCTCTCTCCACGCGGATCGGGTACGCCGGCGATGATTTCCCCAAGGTGGTGACCCCCTCGTTCTATGCCGACCCCGGTACCCAAGAAAACGGTAAAACCAAGATCTTTGGTGAATCCATCAACGTCCCTCGAGCCAACTACGACATCAAACCCATACTTAAGGACTCGGTCATCTTGGACTGGGACACGGCCATCGAGCAGTACCAGCACTACTTCGACAAAGAGATGGTGATTGATTACAAGGAACAGCCAATAATGATAACAGAGCCCATATGGACATCCACCAAGGAAAGGCAAACAATGGTGGAAAACTTCTACGAGAAGTTCGACTTCCCAGCGTTGTACTTGGCCAGAAGCCCCACGTGTATATCGTTCCAGCAGGGCAGGCCCAATTGTTTGATAGTGGATATCGGACACGACACCATTAGTGTGACGCCCGTGATCGATGGTATTTCCTTACTTAAAAACTCCATGAGAACCCATTATTCAGGCCTGTACTTGAGTGACCAGTTCAAGGACTTGTTCTTGTCGAAATTCCCCAGTTTGCCGTTGGATGCCAAGTACAAGATAAGGACCAAACAACCTACGGTTTTCCCAGAGGCTCCTCAATTTACCGTCAAAGACTTGCCTTCCGGGATCACCAAATCGTTTGACGACTACCAAAAAGAGCAGTTGTACCACGAAATGAAGGAGACGTTGTTGGAAGTGCCGGAGAAATCAATCAATGACGAGAACTCGGAAGCATTTTCCAAATCAGAAAATAAACGGCTATTCGAATTACCTAACGGGCAATCGGTGGAATTATCCATTGAGCGGTTCGAATTGGCAGATTCATTGTTCGAGCCAACAAATTACAGCTTCACAAGCGAAGACTTGGCCCAAAAGTATGCCATTGAATCGGGCAATATCACCATCGACTCCAAACAAGACGATTACAGGCCATTAAAGAGAGCCAGAAAGAACGAGTCCAACCAGGCTACCCCACCGCCTTCCGGCCCTAACTCTTTCCTGGGCCCCCAGGCTCGAGGCTTGACTCAATTGGTTTCCTACGTGTTGTCCACTATAGATATAGACTTGAGAGCTTCTGTGGCCCATAATATCATCGTCACCGGCGGTGTGTCGTTGATACCCCAATTGACTGAAAGATTGTACAATGAATTGTCGGCATTGAACCCTGGGCTCAAAATCAGACTTCATGCCGTGGGGAACTCCACAGAAAGAGTCAACCAAGCGTGGATTGGAGCAAGTGTCCTTGCTTCTTTAGGGACTTTTCATCAAATGTGGGTCACCAAGCAAGAATACGAGGAAGCCGGGGCCGACAAGATTCTTTTCCAAAGATTCAGGTAGCCACCGTCGCTAGGACTATCGTCTTGTTTCATGTCTTTTGTACTATAATATTCAATAAAAATATAACCTGTACCGAAACTGTCTTCGTAGTAGTCGGTATCAGTTGATGGCTTGAGACGATAAAGTCGTGTGTGTACCGTTTTGATAACCCCAAAAAAAGAAGGGCATAAAACACCAGGGCAACATATAAAATTCGATAAATACCTTTTCAAGGATACTTTGCTTTTTTTCTTGTTCAATTGGGGAAACCAGACTTTTTTGTAATTCCACAAGTACTTTCAAGGCCTAAACTAATATGTCTGAAGTTCAATCCCTGCCACTGGCACAATCGATCAAAGGAGCGTTAGATCTAGATCCTTGGTTGGAGCCTTACTCAGGCGAATTGATCAAGCGACAGGTCACTTTGAAAAATTGGGAGGGAAAGCTCACTGGTGCCGAGCACAGTTTGAGTGAGTTTGCCTCCTCCTATAACGTGTATGGGGTGCAGGCCAATTGGGACACAAAGGAGATCACCGTCACCGAATACATCCCCGATGTTAAAGAGGTGTCTATTGTTGGAGATTTCAACTACTGGGACATCAACGCTCATAAATTGACCAAAGTCAACGAGTACTCTTTGTGGAAATTGACCATTCCCCCTTACAATGGCGACTTCGCCATCCCCCACGATTCCAAGTACAAGATAGCCATGACCTTGGGGTCCGGGGAAGTAATCTACCGGCTTTGTCCTTGGTCCCATAGAGTGACTCCATCCACTGAAAATTCGTTGTACGACGCCCGGTTTTGGAACCCTCCTGCTTCAGAACACTACCAGTTCAAACACCCACGTCCGATCATCGAGGACAACGGAGGGCTCAGGATCTACGAGGCCCATGTGGGTATTTCTACCCCACAACCCACAGTCGGGTCATACAAGAACTTTACCCACAATGTTTTGCCTGTAATCCACAAATTGGGCTACAACACCATTCAGTTGATGGCCATCATGGAGCATGCTTACTACGCTTCTTTTGGGTACCAAGTGACCAACTTTTTTGCTGCATCTTCTCGATTTGGAACCCCTGACGATTTAAAGGAGTTGATCGATGAAGCTCATGGGTTGGGAATTAGAGTGTTGCTTGACGTGGTGCATTCCCATAGTTCCAAAAACGTCGATGACGGGTTGAATATGTTCAATGGCACGGACCATTACTTATTCCACGGAGGAAGCAAGGGTGTACATGATCAATGGGACTCTCGACTTTTCAATTACTCCAATTACGAAACATTACGGTTTTTGTTATCGAATTTGAAGTACTACTTAGACGTTTTCAAGTTTGACGGGTTCAGATTTGATGGTGTCACTAGTATGTTATACAAACATCATGGATTAGGGTTTGGTTTTAGCGGGGATTATAACGAATATTTTAATCCTGAATGGGTCGATAATGATGCCATTTCGTATTTCATGTTGGCCCATCAGCTTTTGGTAGACATAGGAGAAAAGGAAAAGTTTAAGTTTATCTCGATTGCAGAAGACGTCAGTGGGATGCCCACCCTTTGTGTCCCCATCAAATCTGGGGGCATTGGGTTTGACTATAGATTATCTATGGCCATTCCTGACATGTGGATTAAAATCCTCAAGCACTTGCAAGATGAACAGTGGGACCTTGGTAACATAGTGCACACATTGACTAACAGAAGGCACGGCGAGAAATGTGTTGCATACTGTGAATCTCACGACCAAGCGTTGGTGGGTGACAAGTCTCTTGCGTTCTGGTTAATGGACAAAGAAATGTACACCCACATGTCGACACTTACGGAAAACACCCCTGTTATCGACAGAGGGATTGCCTTACATAAGATGATCAGGTTGATCACTTTCGCCTTGGGAGGTGAAGGGTACTTGAACTTCGAAGGGAATGAATTCGGGCACCCAGAGTGGTTGGATTTCCCAAGGGCCGGTAATGGAGAATCTTATCACTACGCTAGAAGACAATTCAATTTGATCAAAGACGACAATCTCCGGTACAAATTCTTGTTTGCCTTCGACAGCGGCATGCAACATGTGGACCTGAAGTATAACGTTTTGAATTCCCCTCAGGCTTATGTGTCCCTCAAACACGAAGGTGATAAGGTGGTTGTTTTTGAGAGAAACGGTTTATTGTTTGTGTTCAATTTCAACCCCACTCAGTCGTTCCCGGACTACAAGGTTGGGGTAAATACCGCTGGTACTTATAAAATCGTGCTCAACTCAGACGATAACCAATATGGTGGGCATGGTAGGATTGGTGACGCCGATGCTCTGGGAAAACCGTTGAGATTCTTTACAAACGACGATCCTTGGAATGACAGAGCCAATTCCTTGTTCATTTATCTTCCCTCAAGAACAGCGTTGGTGTTGCAGCTAGAGGACAAAGTCTAATCGTGTGTGTATTTCATAAAAACCTTCATTTTCGTCTTTAAGTGTGCTTTTTTATGTACCGTGGACCGTCATTTTGTTCGTGTCCTTTTACTCTTCATCACCTTCCTCTATTCAAGTTCTTCGAACTTCCCCTCCTGTTGCCATGTCTTGACGGGGTTCTGGAAATTTTCAAACGTCCCCAATTTTTCCATCCGTTCGAACAACGTGAACAACTTTTCAGCTTCTGCCTCCTTCTCTTCCTCAGTCAACTCATCCATGGCCAGTCTCCCACCAATGTCTTTTGTGTTCAAAAAGTCTGGCTTTTTCGCCATATAGGCTTCTTTATCAAGGTACTGGGACGTGGGATTGGAAAGTTCGTTTAAATCGATACTAGGATCTACCGGAAACTTGAACCTTTCCATGAATACTTTTGCGTGCACGTAACCTACCAACTCCAAGAAGCTCCGGTTGTGAACACTGGTATCATTATCATAGGTCAAATTGTAGAACAACATTAGAATGCCATCTTGGATGTATGTCAATTGCTGCATATGCTGCACGGTATGGTTACCACTAAAATTGGGGAATGCCAGCACCGCCAATATCTGGAGGAATTGGTTATAAATAAACGTGGATCCTTCCCGGGGTACCACTACGTCCTTTAATTGACCAAGGAGATGTGTGAATTTTTCACCGTCAAGTCCACTTTGCACGTCTGCCACCAACAGTTTGGACATATATTGCAACACCACCAACAGATTCACAAATAAAGGGTAGTACTGTGCCTTATTTTCATCGCCAGCTATTTCCATAAGGTTCAAATGGTTCCCTAGTTGGAGCTTCATGTGCTTGAAGAAAGTGGTGTACAACAGCACCGGGCCCGTGTACAACTCCTGGGTCTGGGCCTCATCTCTCTCTTCACACAAAAGCAACAAAAGATTGAACGTGTGTTTGATCACAAGCAACGTCGACTCGTTTTCAACCTTCGTTATGTCCTCAGCCGAATACCGGTTAACGATTTCCAAGCAATCGTGGGCAAACAGTTCATTCTCAAATAGCCGAGCGCCATAATGGTGCTTGTGATGAAGTGTATACAAGCACTTTAAAATCTCCACCAACACCAACTGGAACGGCTCGCTGTCTCCCTTGTGACCAAGCTCTGCCACGCAGTCTTTAAGGCTCTGGAGCAACACCCCAAACACTTCCTCAATAACCGAATGGTCCGCGTCATCCAACCCTCCGTAGAGGGCTAAAAAGATGAACCGAAACACCGCCAAAAGGTCGGCAAACGACGTCGTTTTCACGTCCACGGCGCCTGCTTCCACAAACGACCCGCACCATTGAAACACCTCTGTGGCGTACTTGGGAATGAAGTACTTCACATGCAAGCTGCGGTTGACTAGCACAACATTAGATACCGACGCAATAACCTTGTACACATCTTCCCCTCGAACTATGCCATTGAATACAAGATGGAGCATATCGTCAAGCTCCGCTGGTTCCACTTGGCTACAGAAGGCCACATTCTTGGACAACTGCCGTAACTTTGTCAAATCGAACAGCGTAACACTGCCGTTTTGTTTTTGATGCCAGTCCATAACAAAATTGCAATTGGTTCGATTTTCTAGAGACAGTTTTCTTTTTTGAGTGATTTTCGCAATCTATTTTGGGAAGTGGTTTTTGCGACCTAAAAACGAGAACCAACTGGACCCTGGCAAAACTGGTTAGAATACTATATAAGTATCCCCACCTTTGAGAAAAGTTGGGAAGAGTCGGCGTCAGGAGGTTATGGTTCCGGGTCGTAAACATCTGCAAATTCGTCACAATGAATATCTATTTCTATTAATGTCTATATCCTCCCCGTCTTTCTCTACCCAATAATCAACTTGGTCTGGAAAATGAAGTGGCAAGTGTCGATGACCCGTTCCATAAAGTACTCCAACTCCCGGTACTCACTTTGGTCATCGTGCAAGTACCGCGCCACATGTCTGATAGTATGGATATTGATGGGCCACAAATGTAAGTTCAAATCGTACGTTATCAAGGTCCCAATAACATCTTTGGCAAGAAGTTTGGCATGGTCCCTAGAGATGGTCCTCAAATACGCTTGCACTTCTGGGGAATCAAGGTTGGTCTTATGGATTAAAGCCTCGTACAACGACACTTTGGCCAACTTGAACTGTAAGGAAATCAACGCTGATAACTCATCCCGGAAATAGATGGTTGGGTAGTTAGACCCGTGGAAATCGGTGGACCCAGGCTTATAAAGTATGGGCTTTAGTGCCTCAGGCAAGCACCGTTCAAACTCATCCAAACTGGCACTCAATTCCAACCAATCATGGAAAATTTTATTGCTTTTAAACTCTTCATCTTTCAACACCGTCACCTGACAATTGAATTCGTTGACTATACTGAACTGGACCAAGGCACGATGGAGCCACCAAATAGCCTCTTTTTTCCCTATGAACAAACCGTTATTGATATCTTCTTTGGGGCTAGGTTTTGGGGAGATGGGGTTGATGTACTGCTCAATGAATTCGGGGTCAATTTGCAACCAAAAATGTTTCACCGAGAACATAGACGGTAAATTGAACTTCAACGACAAGATCAAATCACACACAAACATGGCCCAAAAGCACATTTGGAGGAAAGGAGAGTTCTTCAACGGGCTCTTATCGTCAGTCCTGCTGAAGATTGACGTCAATAAGCTCACCGCTCCCTTGACATAAGTATTGTCGCTAGCAAGGAAAAACATTTCGTACACACACAACAAAATGGTGCTCAAAAGACACCTTGCAATAATCCCGTCATCTTCTTCCGCCGACGTGTTCCCGCTACTGGGCAAACTGAGATGATGTCGTATAGACTTGATGGTCTGGTGGTAGTAGTTTATGGGGATCGACAGGTCGATGGAAGTGGGGTCGATTCTTTGAAGCATCAATGCACTAAGACTGTACATGGAGCTCAAAATCAACCCCGACTCATCAAGCAATGCCATTTCCGGCACGATATCGGAGAAGAAGTTCCCCATCATGAACATGTCCATACAAGTGGACACCTGGTGGATGAAAAGATCGAATAGTTTCTTTTCGAGCAGCGAATCGACGCTGTAGAATGCCGGGGATGTGGGTGCCGTTTCCTCTTTGGAAAGCTTCAATGAGTTGAGGAAATGCACAAAATATGGGTCGGTGGACGGCTCTGCTTCCTGGTAGTCGTCATTATCCACTTTCAACACCTTCTTCATCACTTTCTTGTCCACTTGGTTGTTGAGCTTGTTGATCCTGGGACGTGAATTTTTCTTCGGGGCTAGTGGCTTGAACGTCGACAGGAACCCAAGCTGCAGGGCTCGTGCTTCTTTGCTCAATTCCACCTCGTTCAAGGGAGGCCCCAACAGGGGCGCAAACACAAACGGATATGCAATAGCCTCGGGGTGTTTCCTGATCGCTTGAGCTGGCCCCGATGTGTGCGCTTGAGCAGATGCTTGGGAAGGAGTTTGGGGGTCCGCCGGCTGGGGGTGGCCTGGTCCAGGGGTGGGATGATGTGTAGTTATTGGCCCCTGGAGGGGGAACTGCTGGGGCGCATTGGGGAGCATCTGCGGTGGGATGTGTGGTGGCGGTGGTTGTGGCAACTGCAGCGGCATTTGGTGCGGGTGTTGGAGCTGTGGAGGTGGCTGCTGAGCACTAGGAAACGGAGGCGGCATGGTCCATGGCGGCACGTACAAGTTGCCAGTACCAACGGTATAAAACGGTACTTGGACACTGGCGGCTGGATTGGCATGCGGACTGGCATGTGGACCGCCGCTTAGCCTAGGGCTGGGGTCCCCAAGCGGGTACTGGAACCCTCTGCCGCCTATGGTCTGTGGTGGCGGCATCAACCAGATATTGGACGAGTTGAGAAACGACGAAGACGGCTGCAGGAGGTGATGCAGGGGGTGGTGCAGGAGAAGGTTCTGATGATGGTGGTGGTATGGATGCTGGGTTAGCGGTTCTTGTGGCGGCAACCGCTGCCGGAGACCGGGGGCTGCCGGTGACGCAAGCAACTGGTCTCGATGGCCCGTGGCCTCTGTGCGTGCGGTGAAAGTTCCGGCACCATTGGCGCTGTTTGTGGTCGATAGCAGGGGAATCGGCTTGGAAGACCCCAGGATTGATGATTGAGTGTCGTAACTGGTACTGGTGGGCCCGCCCGCCGACAGCTGGTGCGGTGGATCTCCGCCGTACATGTGGTAGGGGCCGCTCATGTATCAATGGAGGGAGTAGGAGGCGGAAATATTTGGTAAAATTCAAGTGTGAGGTTTTGGCAAGTTTCTATTGTTTCATGGTCAAAAAATCATGTTTTTTTTTATATAATTTTTTGGGTCTTTCGCGACAAACTGCCAACTGCCGTAAATCTTGCATTCCGCAGAACCCAAATACAAAAACCGCTTTTTTTTTTTTGTTGACACTTTTTTGGTTCTTTGCGTTATGTCTAAGGAATTGACCACTTTTGTCATTGATCTAGCGCCTTCGATGTCCACGGACCTCGGCGGAGAGTCGCGCCTTGATGTGGGTTTGAAGTACTTCTATCATCTGGTGATCTCCAAAATGATCAAGGGAAGAGTCACTGACTACGTGTCTGTCGTGACATTTCACTCGTCGCAGACCAACCACATTTTCCAGGACGAAGAAGAGCCTGAAAAGCTCCAAGGAATGGAGTTGGTTACCCGGAAGATGGCCCCCACTTTCGGGCTCCTTAAGTGGTACGAATCTCATTTAAAGCCCGTGGACACAGCGCCCGGTGATCTGGCGGCTGATTGCGTGGAAGCGCTTCTGCTCGCAGTGGCATTGTTTGGAGAAGACGCCAAGGGGGCATTCATCAAAAACGTCGTGGTGATACTGGACATGGTGCTGCCCATCCGCTCTAAGGAAGATGAGCGGTTAGTGGGTGCTACTGTGAATGCGGTGGCTGGGTCGGGGGTCAATGTTACAATAGTGAACGTGGGGGCGCCGAAGCCAAACAGCTTGGCAGAGGCCAATAGGGGCTTTTGGCAAGGCATAGCTTCTGATTCGGACTATTTCACGGTGGTGGATGCTCTGGCGGTAGCCACGGTGTTGGAAAAGTGTCCGCCCTTGAAAAGAGTCGACCCCCGGTCTATGTTTAAAGGGTGTTTACGGATGGCGGCCAATCCTGCGGTGCCGGGGATGGACCCAAATGGCGTGTGTTTGGATATAGAGGTGTTTCCAGCAGTGAGGACTGAGAAGCTTCCGTCCATGAAGAATTTTCTCGTGAAAGATGGAGAGGTGGTGGACTTGACTTCGGCGTACAACTATTACGTGGATGCCGACGCTGGTGGCACCGATGAAGCCACCAAGCAGGTGGTACAAAAGGGGGAGTGGGAAAACGGGTATCGCTACACCAACAAGGACATCCATGTGACCAACCCTGAGGCGGTGGAGGCGACAAAGCTTCCCTGTAGTCCGTCAGTGGATGTGCTCGGCACTCTTCTGATTGACGAGCTCCCGGTGGCATACTTCACAGAGGATTCGGTGTACTCGGTGCCAGCAAAGCTTCTGGGGCCGAGAAATATTCTTAGCTACAACTGTTTGTGTCGAGCTTTGATTGACACCAAGAAAGCACTTGTTGTGCGCTATGTACAGAAACAGAACGACGAAGTGAAGGTGTGTGGCATGATTCCGTGCAAGGCCAAGGTGCGACACCACGAGTATGTCTACGGGATGCAGATGGTCAGACTACCATTCAGGGAGGACGAGAAGATTGGCCGGTTCCCGGACTTGGTACCTGAAGCGTCAACTGATTCAAGCACCAATGATATGGATCAGTTCGTTTTGGGTATGGACTTGGATACTGAAGATCCTCATGACATGTTTTCCTTGGGAAACGAGAAGTTGGCAATGACCAGCCACCAAACCATAGCACAAAAGATGCCCCCTCTGGTGTCGACCACTGACGACAGGCTCAGATCTCAGAACCCAGCTATCAACAAGTTCAACAACAACCTTTTCAAATTGATCCGAAAAGCAGCACAGGCAGAAGATGTCACAGCGTTCATCAATGAGCCTGATTTTGTGACAAAGTACATGGCTTCCAAGAACCACACCAACTTGTTCAACATGACCAATGTTCTTAACAATAGGCATTGTGCTTGGGAAGCAGACTGGCTCACGAGCAAGAGCACATCCATCAAAAAGATAGCCAAGAAGTTATCGACCACATCCAAGCCATACAACGCCAAGAGCACTAAGAGAAAACTCAAGTCCAAGAGAGAGGCCGCAGGTAACTACGGAGAAAACGAGGATAACTTGGAAGTTCTCGACATCGATGCCTTGTTCGAATAGTTGTCAATGTAGAGCCGTCGTTGTATAACTTTATGATTAACGAAATACGTCCTATTTACACTGGTCATTAACTATGCTGACATCTCTACAACTTGAACAATCTGTTCCGCTTATCGTATTCTCTGTCCTTAGCGGTCCTGTTTCTTCTATGAGATTCTCCCGTGCCATCTTCCCCTAAACTGTCAACGATCTTCTTATGCACGTTCATGTTCCTCACCCGGTCGTGTTCTCCCTGGATGATGTCCTTAAACTCCTTTCCGTTGATGGCGTTAATCGTCTCTTGCTCAAACAACCCCTTGTACTGTTTGTGTTTAGCTTGCCTCCAAAGATTCAACCAACTGTTGGCCATGCCCAATTCATCGTACCCACCGTCCTTGCGTAGTTTGTTCCTTTTTTTGGCTATGTTGTACAATAGCTCATCCACAGAGTTCGTGGGGTGATCCATGTACTCGCTGTACCTAGATCCAGGGGTGTCCTGCAAATTCAAAAGGAACAACAAGAAATCAGCCTGCACCACTGGGTCGATGAACGAGGAATTAACGCACCCCACCAACGCCAACGACAACATGGTATAGCTGTTTTTGACCGAGGGCAAAAATACCCCCGGCGTGTCGTGGATGTATATCTCGGGGTAGGGACAGATTTTGATCACTTCACTGGTATTTCTCGTGACCCCCGGCTGCCCTCCTGTTCGAGCCACTTTCCTTCTCTTGCTGGAAATGCTGTCCTCGATCACCTCTTCGGTGTAGCCTACATCCCTCAAAGTGTTTACCAACGTCGATTTCCCCACATTGGGCATCCCCACAATCATCAACCGCATCCCCAATGGCGGCAGTGGCGTCATTTTGTCGTACTGTTGCTTCATGGCGTCTATAATGCGGTTGGCGTCTTGTTTGCTCCTGGCGTCAATAACCATGTAAGACTCGTTTCTTTTGCGGTGCCAAGTATTCAAAAGCTGCGTGCTCAACACAGACAAGTCCTTCTTGCTGTAGAGGATCATTTTGGGCTTTCTGGCCAACACCCTGTCGAATAAAACGTTGGTGGTGGCAATCGGAGCTCGACTGTCTCTCACTTCAAGAATGTAGTCGATTTGCGGCGCCAAATGGCTGAATTTCGTTAACGCCTTCTGATGGTGGCCCTTGAAGTTGGCAAGCGGGATATTGTACTCGGGGAACACCCTCCTAGGCACGAACGACATTTCGATCAGTCTTTGAGGTAGTTCAAGAACGGTGCTTAGAAAGAATGAGTATAATCTAATTTGATCTCTTCGCAGCTTCTATAAAAATATCTGGTAAAAAATCGATTTTTCAACCTTATGCCTTTGATTACGCTTACAGGGTTCCCTTGTTCGGGCAAAACAACATGGGCCAACAAAATCATCGCTCAGCTCGAGGCCAAAATAGCCGCCGCTAAGGATGCCAGTGAGCCAGGCCACAACTACAACATCAAGTACCACAATGATGACACTTTAGGAATAAGTCGTGAAAGTTACAGAGAATCCGTCACAGAGAAGCACAGTCGAGGCACACAGATCTCTGCCGTTAGAAGAGATTTGTCCCGGTCGACTTTTGTGATATTGGACTCGTTGGCGTACATTAAGGGGTTCAGGTACCAGCTCTTCACCGAAGCCAAAGGAGTGGTGACACCGCATTGTGTAATTCACATTGTCAATTCCAAAGACGACCTGAAAAAGTGGAATCTGCAGAACGAGTGCCCCAAATGGGACAACGTGTTGATCGACCAGTTGTGTATGAGATACGAGGAGCCTGTGGATACCAACAGGTGGGACAGCCCTTTGTTCACGGTGGTGTCCAGCGACGACAACGAACAATTACCCATTGATGAAATATGGGATGCTCTTGTGTTGAAGAGGCCGCCACCGCCAAACACCGCCACTTTGGTCAAGCCGACGTCTGGAAACAACTTCCTACAGGAATTGGAGAAACTGACACACGAGGTAATAGCAAAGATTTTGCAGCACCAACAACTACAGAGTGTGGGGGGGAAAGTGATTATAGACAAAAATGCCAATGTGTTTGTGACGATGCCCGCAAACACCGTCAGTATAGCACAGTTGCAGCGGATAAGACGTACTTATATTGCATTAAATAGAATGAGGAGTGTTTCCAGCGATAGAATCACTCCCATGTTTGCTGATTATGTTACCCGGAACTTAAATAATGACGAATAAACTAAATCAAGGATGATTTTCCAGTTAGCTAATAGGTTAGCTCACCTCTTCCTCTGGTTCTTCCACTTGAACAGAACATTGCCGTTCCGGTCCACCACCTTCTTCTTATTTCCCTTCTTCATCAACTCTCTTTGCTGATCCATTCTCCCTTCCACCTCACGAAGCTTCTGTTCTCTTTCCAACCTCGTCTTCATGAGTTTGTACTGCTTCACCTTCTTTTCGTTCAATCGTTCCTGTGTCACTTCATCGATCTCATTGGCGATGATTCTTCTATTACTCTCGAGCTGATCTGTCCTCACTCTGTTCTCTCTGCGGGACAATAAGTCCTTGTCTGTGTCGAAATACTCCACCGGGTCGAACAGTCTCTGCTCCTGTATGGTATCCACAAATACCGTATGTTTCCCTTTACTCTTGAATGCCAAATTGTCCTGCTGTTTCTGTATCTTCTTCAACTCATTTAGCCTCATCGTACGCACGTAGTTCACGTCTTGCGTTTTGAGAAGCTTCACCTGGTCCACAGACATCGCCTCGTTCCCCCTGTCGGCCACTACAATCCCCCGGTCGTCCGTCCTCTTCTTGGTCATGGCATGGTAGTATTCGTCGGGGTTGTATTGAGATGTTTTGGCTTTAAGGGCCTTCAATGCTGCCTGTTTCTTGTGATAGTCATCTGCTCTCAAACGGTAATCTTTCTTTTTTTCAAGAAGCCCAAACCTGGCCCTGTCCAGCGTCTGGGACCTTTCTCTGTGCTGTTTTTTCTGGATATTATGCACCAATTTTGCCATGTTAAACGTTACTGATAGAAAAAAGTGTATGAAAAAAATAAAAGATGAGATGCGACTTCAACTGATTTTATGTAGCTACTTTTTTTTATTATGAGATTTGATCTTTTTTTCTTGCTTAGATTGACAGGCTTATGATTAGATTGTTAAACAAAAGGATCGTTGCGACGACTGTACGGTCTTCCAACTGGTCCAGAAGTACGGTGTTGACCAGATCCCTCACTTCCAAGCATCCAGAGCCCCAGAACGTGTCTCCACCTGATACGGATGTTGTTGAACAGGAAGTGCTGGAAGCAGCAACTGCCGACGATTTGCCTTGGTATTTGAGAGAGCAAGTGGACGTCCCTACGCAGAGGGAAGATGTATCACTTCCTGAAACGCCCCAAGGGGCTCCAGACTCAGTTGCGCGGATTTTGCGGTTGTTGGGCCATGAGTACGGTCTTGACGATATCCAGGTGTTTGATTTGAACACTTTGGACCCCGATCATCCACGCAGTACACAAAACCAACCATTTGATTATATACTCATTGCTTCAGGGAAATCCGAGAAGCATGTATACAAGGCAGGGCAGGAGTTAAAGCATTTCCTCAAGCATGAATACTCAAAACAAGCTAGAATCAACGGCATGGTTTCGGCAGCCCCAAGTCCTGTTGCCAGAAGAAGAATGCTCAAAAGAGCAAACAAGGCACCTGCTGCCACGGACAACGATTACGGGTTGGCCGCCAACTCGTGGGTGATGTGCGAGACGTTTGTGGACAACGTTTGTGTTCACTTTCTTACCAAAGAAAGACGTGAAGAGCTTAATTTAGAGTCTTTATGGGCAGAACAGTTTGAAACCAACGGGGAACAGATACAGGATCAGGAACAACGGGTGCAGACTACGGAACAAAGACAGAAGGACGTGCAGGATGTGCCTCCGTTCTTTCTCGCTCGGAGATATTTGCATGTGTCAGCAAAGAAACACAATGCTGTTAGTGTCAATGATTTACCACAGGCAGTGTACAAAAGGGTGCTAGACAGCACCACTTCAACGGACGACATGATAAAGGCACACATTGAAGAGTTTGAAAAAAGCTTTAATGGTGAGGATTATCGTTTGAAGACAGACTTCTACAGAACGTTGCATATTGTGGCACCGCAAGTGGTATCTTTGGACAGATTGACCAATGTAATTCTCGAGAAGTATACTGACTTGCATTATAGCGTCAATACTGCCACTGACCTCGAACAAGAAAGGGTTGGGGATTTAGTGACGTACATGAAAATATTACTCGACTCCCCCGAAGTGAACACCAACCCGCCATCCAAAAGCATTTCAGACCTGCGGTACGATTTGTTGTCAACATTCGCCAGCAATATTTACAGACTCACGGGTGACAGCATCGATCTTGGGGCAATCCAAGAAGTCATTCCTCTATTGTGGAAATTGGCATTTGTTGCCGAATCTGACACTATAGAGCTTGGGTCTTCAATAATCGACCAGACCATCTACGAGAACAAAGACACCAATCTGTTCCACTTCCACACAGACATATTAGCTGAAAATAGGGCCAGGGATGTCACCGATTTACTTGACTATTACATTAGTCTCAGTCCCGAAAGCGTGCAATTGAGCACTTCCGTGAAAGAATTGCAGTTGTTCTCCTACGGGAATGCAGGAAACTGGGCTCTATTCTGGAAAACCTGGAACGCAATGAATTTGATGTCCAACAAGGACGACGTGAAAAGATGGGTCAGACTCATCGTGTACCTTGCGTTGAGAAACAATGCTGGTGCTAATACCACTTTCTTGACAGAGTACTTTCTCAGTTCTACCCACGTCTCCGGAAGTTTTATTTCGGATTTTAAGGTCCATTTCCACACACTTTCTATTGCTGAGAGGTCGCAGGTGAAAAGAAGCCTTTTGTCCGTGCTAGAGTCGCTGTTGCTGCTCCAAAGTTTGGCCAAGACTGACGAAATACGATCAATTATTGGTGCCCTTTAGTGCGTCGGAACAATTACTGCATATAACCCGGTGTCATTGGTATACCTGTATGTAAGACGGTTTTTGTTTTTCTTGTACACAGGTGTGGCCCCACAGGGTTAATGGCTGCTACACAGTCAAAAGTCTATATAAACGTACTTTTCCTCCGCTGTGAATTTTTACTTTTGAGCTCCCTGATACTCCAATTGAATATCAAACCAACAAAGCTACTTAACTACGAGTAACGAACAATGAGTGTGACTGTAGGCGCTGTGGAATTCGCAGCCATGAAAGTGAGGATCAAGTTGCTTGAAGACAGATTATTATCAATGGAGCAGCAATTGAAGCTGTCTACGAAGCCGTTCGCCCAGAGGGATAGTGTGACACGTGCTGGGACTGATGTGTGTCGGTCGGGAATGGTGGAAACTGGCCCTTCAACACCTTCTTCCGGGTGGCTGTTTGAGGACGTGGGACGCCTGATGGGACTTCAATCAGACGACGCTCTGGCGATTGAATCTTAGATACCTTCTGACGTGGTTTTTGGCCAGAAGATAGCTGCAACTGTTCGATGAGGACTAACTTGGCTGAAGTGATGTCATTACATGAGCAGTTCTTGGACATAGCCCTTGTGCTGGCCTTGGCCATGTTCTTTTAGCCAAGGTAAGGGGGGTTGGCATATCTTTCACTATTTAAGCGACTTCGAAGGCCCTCAAGAATCATATAGACGCCAATATAGGACGCCAGAGACGTATGATCGTTTGACATGATCGATTTGTATTCTTTGGAGTACACGGAAGACGTATAAACTGACCAAGCCCAATCTCTTGTATTTAGTGATTCACCATACTGAAAAAAACATTGTCCTTGCACAAGAGACATCCTGTTCCCCCATTCACCTCTTCCACCTGCTTGCAGCCATCTCTTGCAGCCAAATGCCTAAAAACTTCGCGACTAATACGCGTATTTTTTTTATGTACTCAACATCATGTCTTTGGATACAGATATCAACACACTCAAACGACAGATCAAGGAATGGGAACATTCCTTCACACTGGACCATTCTCGGCCTCCTTCGAGGCAAGATGTCAAGGACAACGCAAAAGTGCTGAAGCTATATAAGGTCTACAGAAGTTTGAAGTCCAAAAAAGTACAGAAACAACAACCCACACAGCACCAACCAGTATCCATAGGGCCGCGGAATACACAAATAGATCTCATTAAAGGGCTCAGTGACGACGAAATGAGCGACGGGGAGCTCGCTGATGCATCAGGTAGCCAAATTTGGAGGAAGAATACCGAGTTGGGCCCCACTCCTCAAGCGGGCGGCAGAGTGCTATCAATATTTGATGTTAAAATGACCCCACCAGAATCATCGCCCTTGAAGGATAAACAGGCTAAATTACGGCAATCCGTAAATCCTGATGCTGGAGGGCCCTCTTTGGAGTTCAAAACACCCACGAAACCGCAGCAAATCTCCCAAGTAACACCAATGAAATCGGGAACAAAGTCGTTCTTGGAAAAACTCAATATGGTGCAAAACAGCAGTCCAACAAAAACCCCAATTCGTGGATCTCCAGGAACCTCGAATATGGCCCAGCCTATCCAGACACCCCAATACTTGAACCGCAACATCAAAAAGTTCGATATATCGATACAAAAGCCGTCCGAGCCATCCCCGTTCAATGTGACTCCCATCAACATGAACCATATGAGCTCTCCCATAAAGACCACCAACTCTGGCCACCTCAGTCCCGGCATCACCACGCCTTCCATCTCCAGAGTGACATTTCAAGTGTCGCCCTCGCCATTCAAACGGCAAGGCTTATTCGGTGCCAAGAAGCTTATGGATGTTTACCAAGAGCATAAAAATATAACGATTGACGAACAATTTGAGATGGAAAATCAACCATCCGGGGAGTCTGAGGACGAGGTCGCTGATTCCAATGAAATAGCACTGCCTTTGAAGAGACGTAGAGCCAAGACTCAAAAGAGAACCACGAGAAACTGGAAGATGAAACCCAATCTTATTGGGCCACAAGATGATGGTTTACGTACTAAGGATATTCACAAGGTGCTAAACGATATAAATGAAGTCCAAAACAAGTCACTTGACAGGTTGGCGGATTCTGATGCATCTGATGAGGAGCCAGAAGCACCCATCAAGCCCACTATCACCAAGTCCACAGGTAGAAAGATTGCTCCAATTAGCCACAATTACAAAAGGTTGAAAATTCATCACAAAAAGGGTAATAATAGATTCGGAAGAAGACGTTGAGTATATACAAACATTAATGAACCTAATACAGTTGTACCACAAGTTCGTTGGGGTCTGCCTTGGCATCAAATTGCACCCTTTTGCTCAAAGCTGGGGGTTCGTAGTCCACAGCCCTTCCTCCTCCCATATACACGGGCCTCTCCCATTTATGTTGGTCTGCTTCATAGTCCCATACATTTTGGGCCATAGACTCTTCCGTCTTCTTTTTAGACTCTGTGAGTTCGTCTTCCAACGTCTTGATGTCCTCTCCCTCTGCTCCTTCGTCGTCCTCGTTCGAAAATCGTTCAACCATGGTGGCCTTGCCGTCCCTGATGACCATTTCAACGAATCTCTTGCCTCTACCAGTCCGACGCTGTTCGCCTTCCTCATACTTCCTCAATTGACGCTGCTGCTTCTTCAACTTCAACGCCCTTTCGGTGGCAGAGAGCCACATATTCCCACTATTTGACGTTGCCAACTCGTAATCTGCGGCGTTGTCTATGATCTTAGTTCTCTCCACACCATTATCTTGGAACAGTAGTAATGTGTCGAGTCTTTCCTGGGCAGCTAGCAAGTCGTCATCCACGCTCTTAGTATTCTTATAGTACTCCAACTCCGCAGCTTGCTTCTGTTCCGATTCTTTTCGCCTACCTTCCTCTTCCTGGTTCTGCTTCTGTAATTTTCTTCCTTCCTCTGCTTGCTTGAGAGCATCCTCTTGTGCCTTCCAGAAATTTTCTCCGTGTCTCATCGACACTACGATTTTCTTCTGTTTCTGTGGCTTGTTAGGTTCCGGTGTCACCAGCAGTGATTTTTTATTGCCATCGAGCTCTTCTTTCTCCTTCAGGAGAATATCTCTGATCTCTTTCCGGTCACTACTCGAAAGAAGTTCGTGCCCACAGAAGGAGCACGGTTGGAGACCCTCTCGGGCACATATCACCTTGCCGCAATTCAAGCAATTGGGTGCTATTTCGAATAACGGGTGTCGTGTGGCATTACAGAAGCAAACGGCATGGGAATCTCTCGATTCCTTCACTTCCAATGCACTCAAAATGCTCTCGATATCCTTCAAGTTGTCTGTTTGCTTCTTCCGGGCCTTCCTGTTGTCCTTCTTTGCGTCCTTCGCCTTCGAAGGTACCAAATCTGAAACCACTTTGGCCCCCGGCTTTATGCCTGGCTTACTCGAAGACAGCGTAGCATAGGGCTGTTGGTTGCCTGCATCCCATGCATTTGTCTTCTTCCCTGCAGCTTTCAGCGGCCCTTTACCCACAGGGATATGTGTGGCCTCGGTGGGTGTCTTGGTGGGTTTGCTTCGTATATCGATGAACTTGGCAAGAAACTCATTGGTGGCATCACTATCGCCTAGCAAGTTAAGGAAGTGGTCGCTGATGTCGGACTTGGGTAACTCCAATGCGTATTCCACCATCTGGTTGCATGTTTCGGGGTCCAAGGGGATGATATTGCTTATGTCGTTGGCGAGTGAAAGCTTTTCTTTAGCGGAGACCATGGCTGATTGATGTTTGATTTCGCATCACTTTTTTTTCACTTTGTAGCCTCTCACACCAGCAGACACACGCCTTCTATGACCACTTTTGTGGCCTTTGTGGCCTTTATGGTGGCTACTTACGTGCAAGCAATCGGTTCTGTGTTCCTTAGATGCCCTCTGCATCCAATCTTGTTCGGGAGAATCCAGAGAACCACGATACCGTCCCCCGAACCGAATCCCTTGCCTTCTCGCCTACGAAATACCTACCAACGTGTCCACAAACGCCTATTACAGTATCCAGCTGATCCCCGTATCTGTGTTGTAGACCTCCAAATCGACCGGGCTTGCATTGGCTCGTTTTCTGGTTCTGGTGGGCTTTTTTAGGCCTTTCCCCTTGCCCGGAATGTTAATGCTAGCTATCCACACACAGCAGCTAATTCACACACCGCTGACTCTCCCATCATTGGCCCGGGTCCCTCAAAAACTCTGTGACTTCCTTCCATTCTACTCCCACTCTCTTTCGCATGTTCGTCTGGCTTACCGTATACCTCTGATAACTGACGGAGCAGTACGTTCTACAGGTCTTATCAATAAGCTTATCGCATTAAAATTGTTGCAAAAAAAAAGTAGAGATCTATATCCACAAAGGACTGCTCGACGTATCGCTCGTCGCTTATACACCGTTTGACACCAAGTAATATTGCCCGTGCAGTCATCGGTATAGGCAAGGAAGTGGGCCTAGTTCATCCTTTGCTGTGCTTCCAACAATCTCCTGTTTCAAGCCTAAGATGATGAGTTACTTTTCCCACAGTAAAAAGCCCAAAGATGACCAGTCGATTCCAATGCCCTTACACTTTCCTGTCCATTCCATCCACGACCAGTACAGGCTTATCAATGTGTTGGGGACCGGCAGCTTCGGACAGGTTCTCTTGGCCAAGAACATTACCGACAAGCCTAACTTGGCAGAAATATCACCAAGGGTCCGAAATACGTTATTGGCCCCCGGCCCCGAGGCCAAGTTCAACAAGACGCCATTGGTGGCCATAAAGATATTGAACAAGGCATACCCCAACGTTGGAGACCATTTCAAAGACAAAGAAATCAGGTTCATTTTGTCTATCCCTTCCCATTGCAATTTGGTGCAGGTTTTTGACATTTTTGTCGACCCCCTTAGCCACAAAGTCAACATTGTTATGGAATCGTTGAACCAAACGTTGTTTCAGTTGATGACCGCTAGGAAGTCCGTGCGGTTCAGCCACAAGACTCTAAGAAGTATCCTTAGTCAAGTCTTGAATGGCCTCAAACACATACACAGTTACAACTACTTCCACAGAGACATCAAGCCTGAGAATATTTTAGTTATACCAACAGCCCAGTACTATGGAAGCAAAGCCGATATCCCACCCAGCCGTGCAAATGACAATTACATCGTTAAGGTGGCTGATTATGGTTTGAGCAGGCATGTGGACTGTAAAGACTCCTTTACGTCTTATATTTCAACCAGATGGTACAGGTCACCTGAAATCCTATTAAGAAGAGACCATCATTCTAGGCCTGTGGACATATGGGCTTTTGGGTTGGTGGCAGTTGAGTTGATCAATTTCATGCCATTGTTCCCCGGATCCTCCGAGTTAGACCAGCTATCTAAGATTCTTAAGGTTTTGGGATGTCCTATTTTGCCGGATATTCGCTTTGTTGGCCCACACACTAAGTATTTCATCCCACTAGGAGGTTTCTGGAGGGAATCACAACAACTAGGGTCCAAATTGGGGATCCACTTTCCTTATGAGCAAGGAGTCACCATCAACGATATTTTCGACACCAAATTGTACCAGGGGCAAGGGTTGGACGAGGTGATCAAAGCGTGTTTGACATGGAATCCTGACACAAGAGCGGATGCCATCAGTTTGAGCTCCTTCAATTACTTCAAGAACAGCTGCGCCTACGAGCCAAAACTGGGGTCCGTCCACCACCACAGTAGGAGCAATTATGTTAGGCAATTAAGTGCAGCCCCGTGGGAGCACGAAGCTATTGATGAGAACGGAGGCAAGCTGATCAACAGCTTCATATACACCGACTTCGATGATGGGTACGAGAACCAATTCATGGCCCACGACACCAACATACAATTGAAAAGAAGTTCTTATAACAGCCATAAGAACGTAGTGGCCGAAGTGGATATTGATCTAGACCATGACCATGATCGGGACCAAAAAACAGAAGAGTGTACCGAAACAGAATCATATAAATCAGATGTCCAAACCAACTTGATCAACCACGACGGTCATGATAATGATAAGGAATATTCGTGGGGCTCGCAAGCAGCTCAATTTATTGAAGATTACAAAGGGTTCCCCAATGATTCCCCCAGCAGCACACCTGCTACCAACTTCAATTTCTTCCGGTTGAATGAAGAATTAACTTGAATTAGTTAAGTTTCCCCGTTTTTCACTTTCTGGGTTTGGTTCATTCGTTTTTTGTTGGCCTAATCTTCACGCAAAGATAAAATAGCAGAACCTAAAAATTCACCCCACATTACACAAAAAAACAAAATCAAACCTATCCATCTAGTTTGTTGAGCTTATCTGTTTTCACATTCCTTTACAATGTGTATCCTTCTAGCCACCACCGAAAGCGATGATTATCCCTTCATTCTTCTTTCCAATAGAGACGAGTATTTCCGAAGACCCACCGAGAATGCTCGATTCCGCATGATCAACAACAAAAAGGTACTCTCTCCTGCGGATTTGGGGAGAGAAGAGCATGGAACGTGGATTGGCGTCAACAAGGAGGGCAAAATTGCCGTGTTGGTGAATTACAGAGAACTGGATGTGTCGGTCATTAGTGATGTTTCCAGAGGTATACTACCATTGGATTACTTAAGCAGTGACTACGATAACGATGATGAATGGTACGATAATTTGGAAACGTCGTTGGCAAAAAGAGTGGAAGGCGATTTGCAGTCTATTCCTCTTCGACGAGTAGGGGGATTCTCATTGTTATACGGTAAGCTCCGGCTCAACGCCCACAATGGAATAGAGAAATTGAACTTCATCAGTAACAGAGGCGACAAGGGCACAGTTTTCGATGACAATGTCGCCCAAGACGTTCCAGAAGGGTACCATTCCGATGACCCCACCATAGGGTTATCCAATTCATTATTCTACGATCCGTGGGAAAAGGTCCAGAGCGGTACCAAGCTTTTGAAGGAGGTGGTCAACTCAGGTAAGAAGTTGCTGCAAGAGGATTTGGTTGAAGAGCTTTTCAATGTTCTTTCTGTCGATACCTTCGACAAATCCCTCAATGGAAGAGATGATATTGGCATGGCTGACAAGCTCGTGGCATTGCGGTCGACGATATTCGTACCACCTTTGGAAACTAACTATGACCAACACCAGATGAACTCAGTGACGGGCAAATACTACGGTACCCGGACGCAAACTGTCATCATGCTAGACAAGTCGGGTGTGCTTCACTATTACGAAAAAGACATCCACCCCACAGATGACTTACTCCCAGCTCCCAAAGTGCAATACTTCAAAGTCCAAATTCAAGAAAAGTAATGAGCCATCAAATGGCTTAAATTCGCACCCATTTCCGCAAACGAATAGAATTGAGCCTGATTCGATTTTTCCCTCCTACATACTTAAGAGCTTAAATATAGAGATATAAATGAGTTTGATCACAGCAACTTCGTACCCATTGACAAGCGTCTTCCATCTCCCACCATTGGAAGATTCGAAAATCCCCGAAGTTTTGTTTTTCATCCCCGGAAATCCCGGTCTAGTGGAATACTATATCACCTATTTGACGTTACTACAAAAGCACCGGCCTACCTATGAAATTTTCTGCATCTCCCAAGCTGGTTACCAGACCACCGACAATTACCGTTCCAAAACCTTAAACAGGTACCCCAACTATGATTTGAAGTTCCAAGTTGACCATAAATACGATTTTATTACTGACGTGGTTGCTGCTAAAGGAGGCCCTGTGAACATATCTATCATGGCACATTCGGTGGGTGCTTATATCACCCAGAGAGTAGTGAAAAGGCTCGAGGACAATCCCTTGATCAACTTGAAGTTTGTTGGGTTCATCTGTCCCACAGTCATCAACATCAAGGAGTCCTTTGCAGGCCAGCGGTTGGTTTCGTTGCTGAAGTATCTTCCCGTGGTGCAGGCATCGATGTTTCTCAGCTGGTTCTTGGGGGTTTTCTTTTCTGAGTCCGCCATCAAGTGGATCTTCGCCAATTGGGTCTTCGCCAAGCCAAGCTCCACTACAGAAGAGTCTCGCCAAGCGTTGCAGAACTCCGTAGATGCCTCGTATAAATTGGTGACAACCACTCGGATTGTCAAACAGGCGCTCACCATGGCCATTGAGGAAATGGATATGATATTAGATGACGAAGAATTGAACGACTGGTTTTTTAACGACTTGACTGCTAGGGGTGTGAAAATATGGACCTACTTTGCGTTCGCTGACCATTGGGTCCATGATAACACCAGGTCGTACATTTTGTCCAAGTTCCACGACGAGTCTAACCACAACATTTCTTTCCAATTGGGAGATGTCGACGATAAGATCACACACAGTTTTTGTGTTGATCAAAGCGTGGAGTTTGCAAATATCACCACTCAGATGTGGGACCGGTTTGGAGTAAATTGAATTATGTGTTTTCACCCATATACCGTCATGTAGGCATTTTAATTTTTCCTACGTAACATACACGGGTATCCACACCTCTTATATGCATCTTCACATACTTCAATACAAAAACACCTGGCTTGAATCAGGGCTACTTGGGGAGCCGGACCAATTGTAGCGTGCGTATACCGAAATCCCAACCCGATGAGAAGAGATGAAAAACGCAAGAGCCAAAAAAAAAATAGTTAACAACACCAGCCATGTCAGCAACTGATAAAGAATCCTTACCATTCACCGAACAACACTACTTTTCCTCGTACGACCACTTCGGTATCCACGAGGAAATGTTGAAAGACACCAACCGTACTTTGTCGTACCGGTCTGCTATGTACAAAAACAGACATCTTTTCAAAGATAAGATTGTGTTAGATGTCGGATGTGGAACAGGGATTTTGTCCATGTTTGCCAGTAAGGCAGGTGCCAAACACGTTTATGCTGTTGACATGTCTAACATCATTGGAAAAGCCAGAGAAATCACTGAATTGAATGGATTTTCTGATAAAATCACTTTGATCCAAGGCAAATTAGAAGACATCCAGTTACCAGTAGAGAAAGTGGACATTATCGTGTCCGAATGGATGGGTTACTTCTTGTTATACGAATCTATGTTAGACACAGTGTTATACGCCAGAGACAAGTACTTGGTGGAAGGAGGATTGATCTTGCCTGATAAATGTAACATGTACATTGCCGGAATTGAAGATGGTGAATATAAAGACGAAAAAATCAACTACTGGCAAGATGTTTACGGATTCGACTACAGTCCATTCATCGATATTGCCATGGTCGAGCCTTTGGTAGACACCGTCAACAACAACTCGTTGATCACCGATGCTTACAAGTATTTTGAATTCGATATCAACACCGTCACTAAAGAAGGCTTGCAATACACCAGAGAGTTCGAATTGAAGCCTATCACTAATGAGTTATGTCATGCATTTATTGTTTGGTGGGACTGTGAGTTCCCCGGGGACGAGAAAGTCTACTTGAAGACCGGCCCAATGAACCAGTACTCCCACTGGAAGCAAACCGTGTTCTACATGGACCAAGTTTTGAATGTCAAAGAGAACGACACTATCAAGGGAAGAATCTCATCGAGACCTAACTCCCAAAACCCAAGAGAAGTCGACGTCGAAATCGACTGGGACTTGGTCACGTCCGATAAGTCCAGAAAACAGGCCGGTAAGCGCAACTACTTCATGCGTTAGGGTAAGCTTCAAGCACCGGACTCAATAGCACCGATTTGGTGTGGTACTATAATTCTACTTTTGTATATACGCAAATATATACCGGGGGGAGAAGAGTTTCTCAATTCGGATCAGATATTTTTCCATTTATAAGCGTTGCGTAATTTCTACATTTTTAATCGTTGCCGTATTTTATTCATTTATCATCGTTGCCGTATTTTATTCCATTTGTCCCCATCGATTTCTTTTCTTGTGAACGAGAATTTGCAAGTGTATGAGACCAATTGTGCCCCACCAGCTTCGTTCCACACTATTTAAACCACCCATTGCCCCCGCGTCCCGATTATTTGTCAGATCGTTAAACATGAAGTCAGAACAAGAATGGAAAGCAATCTTATCTCCACAACAATTCAAGGTCTTGAGACAGAACGGCACTGAAGCCCCCAACACCGGCGAGTATGTCAAGACCCCCAAGAACACAAACGCCACATACAAGTGTGTTGGCTGTGGGAGCCCACTTTATGAGGCATCCACTCAATTTGACGCCCATTGTGGATGGCCTGCTTTCTACACCGCCATTCCTGGGTCTATCACCACGAAGGTCGACAAGACCCTCGGCATGGTGAGGGAAGAGATGAGATGCGCCAAGTGTGACGGCCATTTGGGCCATATATTCAAGGGGGAGGGCTACAACACTCCCACCGATGCTAGACATTGTGTGAACAGTGTGTGTTTGAAACTCGAAGAAAACTAGTTTGTATGAAAAGTATATACACAGACAGTCGGCTCAAAGAACGCAAGGCGCACTAAAGAACGTATGGAATAAGCACCTTTCTGTTCAACTTCTTGTACTCGTCACCAAAAGTCTTGAGGTATCTCTTGTGCTTTCCTACGGCCCAAATGTACATTTGGCCAGCGGCCACAACGGTGAAAACCAAGTAGGTCCAGTTACCACTTAAAATGGTGAAACCGACAAACGATAAGATCTCGAACAAGTAGTTTGGACACGAGACCCAGTAGAATCCAAATCCGTACGGGATTTCATAATTCTTGGGGTCTTTGGCTCTGATGTCAGACAAGTTTTTGTGAGTCAAGTAGTTGAAGAACTCCAACACTACAATAGCCCCGCTGATAGCGACGACCGTTGGTGCAGAAAAATCGTTGACGTGGAACAAAGTGCTCAAGTACTTGTTGTTGGAGTTTCTGACCCACTGAGGAGCATAAGTGAAAAGCCCACATAATAAACCATTCAAACCCCAGTAATGAGCACAGTTCTTGAAGATGTTGAACACAGGCATGGTGGCATTGGAAAATCTGTGGATGAACAATGTTTCGTACTCTCTCTTAGTGAAGTGAGCCAAAGTCAAGTCGTATAACGCAATTTGGGTGTACGATAATATCACTTGTTCGTCGTGGTATGAATAGTACTCCCTGATTCCGTAGAAGAAGAGGGAATGAATCAAGATAGGTCCGAAATACTCAATCAAAAAAACCAATCTCCAGGAGATTTGTGGTCCCAAGTCCTTGGCTGAGACTTTGCTGTCCTTGGTCAAGTTGTACTTCTTTAACTGGGTGTTAATTGGCATGGGCACTCTTTTGCCGTCCTTTTCCACTGTGAGTCTGATCCGGTTTCTATTCAACCCGCTTTCTTTGCTGATCAACTCGACCACGTCATTGGTGAACGCAATGCCGGTGAACTCGTCAGTGGAGATGTTTTTGATCGTTTTCGATCTTGATTGAATGTTCAATAACATTTGTCTGGCACAATTGTTTTTGTTGGGTGTTCAAACTGGAAATAGAGACGCCATTGCGCTGCGGTGTTCGGGTACGCTCCAACACCGCAGCGGTTTCGTGTCCCTACCGTTTACATTTTTCACACACCTCGAAAAATAATGTTCCTTTGCAACCTTAATCAGGGAAGCGCATTTATTAACGTACGAACGAGTATAAATTCACACACAACTATAACACACACGCCGCATCCAATGAAGATATGAGTGAAGGCACAAACACAAGTCCAAGTACGCCCGAAGAGTACGAGATGGAGGACGTGCACCAAGGCCTCAATGGCACCCTCTTCAGCTCCACCCACGCTAGTGATCCGCTCCTAGATGCCTCTGACACGGATAGCGTGTCGTCAGTGGTGTTTGAGCAGTTGGGAAGAAATACAGCAGAGGCACAAAAGCGTGCTGCAAGCGAAGGCCATGGCGGCGGCGAGGACGTGAAGGATTTCCACGACGACGTATATTTCCAAGGAGTGTTTGCCGATTATATGGGAGTACGAACCTCAGGCAGTAGGCGGTGGTGGTTGGTTGTGGCAGCAGGGTTTGTGGGGTGGTTGGGCCTTTTGGTGTTGTACTCCAATGGGAAGTTTCAAAACGTGCGTTCGAGCCTTCGGTGGCAGACCACCATCCAATTGGGCGGTGAAAACGTCACTATAAATCCCTACAGCGTGTCCAATCACAACTTGACGATGGACTACCTTCGGACAGGGTACTTGACGCCAATGTTTGCAGATATCTTGTGGTTGAACGAGAAACAGGCTCCGGTGGCTGAGAAGAAAAGGCTGGGTCATTATATCGAAAGAAGCAGCCAGGAGCTGTGGTTGTTGAAGCAGTACGCATCCGGTGACACAGAGACGTTTCTCAGCTCTCTGCAATTTGCTTACATGAACAACTTTTTTTACATCGACCAGGTGTACTTGAACCCGGGCATCGCCATAGACGACGCCAACGTGTACCATTTGGTGAAAACAGATGTCTTGACCCAATGGAGGCACCTGTCGTTTGCGCTTTACTGGTTGTTTAGACCTTCCACCAACGATTACATCCCCATCCAGCCGCCGATCAAACAGAACAAACAGCCCACGCAGAACAAACAGCCCAAGCATGAAGCCACCAGCTTGGTCAAGCTTCACTTCGCTGAGTTTAGCCCGGACGGTACCAAAGTTCTATTTGGGGTAGACCATGATCTCTTCATTCAAGATGTCCAAGACCTCTCGGTCCTCCCAATTACCAATAATGGATCTCCCAATATATTCAATGGGAAGCCAGATTGGGTGTATGAGGAAGAAGTTTTGAGTAGCGATAGGATGGTTTGGTGGTCTCCCAACAGCAACCGAATTGTCTACGGCTCCATCAACGAAACAGGCGTCTTGGAGTACGACATAAGCTATTACATAAAGCAGGGTAACGATATCGGAATGACGTACGAAACCGACACCTCAGCCAGCGAAATCGGTGGTGTGAATCAGTACCCAGTACGCAAAACGATCAAGTACCCCAAACCAGGAACCCCTACGCCCAAGCTTCTGTTGTACAGCTACAGTGTCCAGGACAAAAAACTGGAACTAGTCGATATCAAGCCACAGTGGCTGGACTATATCTTGTACGATGCCAGTTGGGTGGACTCCGACCATTTCTTAGTGAAGATCACGGATTCACCCAGCTCCATCCAGTCCAAGAAAGTCGTGCCCATTAAAGACGGCACTTTGCAAGAGGTCAAAGAAATAGAGACTGTAGATGCAGCTACGTTTGGTGGCTGGTTTGATAAGTACAGCCCCATTGTACGGGTTCAGAAGGGGTACGTGGACAAGGTGGTCCATAACAACCGGACCCACATAGCGTACTATGACACCCCATTGTCAACCGCCCCCAAAATGTTGACTACGTCCAAAGACTGGGATATACTAGAGTCGACACCGATGGTCTATGATAGTGCAGAGAAAGTGGTTTATGCCCTCTCAAATATCAAGGGGCCTATGGATGCTCATTTGATGGCCATAGATCTCGAAGGGAAACTCAATTTCGTGCTAGCAGAAGAAGAAGAAGGCCAATTCTCATTCCGTGCAGACGACGCCGGGGCATTTCTAACCCTTGAGTATCTAGGTCCCAATATTCCGTGGCAGAAGCGTGTCAGAACTGGCGATTTGCACGTTCAACAGGACTTAAACGACTACCTAAAGAAGCTACCCATGACCAGCGATTATAAACGGGCACAGGAGGAAGCGCAAAAGGTCAACTTGCCCACTAAAGTATTCAAAACCGTCAAACTTGACGGCATAGAGGTCAGCGTGCTAGAGATTTTACCCCCCAATTTTAACCCCAAGGCATACAAGTATCCATTGCTTGTGAACGCATATGGGGGTCCCGGGTCCCAGGTTGTTTCCAAGTCGTGTACTTTTGGGTTTGAAGATGTGGTTTCGGCCCAGTTGAATGCCATAGTGCTTCAAATCGATCCCAGAGGCACCAACGGTCGAGGTTGGAACTACAAGACCCTTGCTCTCAAAAACATAGGCCATTGGGAGCCCCGAGATCTTACGACCATCACCTCAGAATATGTCAAAAAGAATTCAAAGGTGGTGAATAAGGACGCAGTGGCAGTGTGGGGGTGGTCTTATGGTGGATTCACAGCGTTGAAGACGTTGGAGTACGATAAGGGGAACACCTTCAAGTACGGGATGGCTGTGGCACCGGTGACGAACTTTTTGTTCTACAATGCGTTCTACACCGAACGGTACATGAAGAAACCAAGCGACAATGCCAAGTACCAGACCCAGGCATTGATCAAAGACACCAAAGCGTTCCAGGCTCTCGACAGGTTCTTGATAATACATGGCACTGCTGACGACAATGTCCATGTGCAAAATCTGATGTGGTTACTTGATAAGTTCAATGCAGAGAGCACTGAAAACTACGACGTTCACTTTTTCACTGACAATGACCACGGCATCTCGTACCATAACTCAGATGTAATCGTATACGACAAGCTTCTTCACTGGTTGCAGGATGCTTTTATGGGTAAATTTATCAATTTTGTATAGACACTAATAAATCAGAGTGGTAAGCTCATCGCGAACGGTTTAATCTCATCTCTAGAATTTATAGAGAAAAAAAAAAATAGGAAAAAGAACTACGAGTAACAATCATGGTCAAGATAGGCAAATCAACCAGGAAGTTCCAGAAGAAGCATTTGAAGCATACGCTTGACCACCGGAAAGAGGTCCAAAAGCACAACAAAAAGTTTGCCTCTCGTAAAAAGAAGACGGGCGATGACGGGGAAGAAGCGCCAAAGAAATCTAAGGAGATTTTTAATGATATGTCAGTAGATGAATTTTTTGAGGGAGGGTTCGCCGTTCCAAAGGCAAAGGGGAAGAAGAACGATGAAGACCCTTCCGAAAGTGAAGAAGTTGACAGTGAAGACGAAGAGGAAGATGACAACGAAGAACAAGAGGAACAAGATGGCGAGTCATCTGAAGAAGAAGATATCGATGCCATGGAAGAAGACATGAAGAACTTACAGGACAAGGACCCTGAGTTCTACAAGTACTTACAGAATAATGACAAGGACTTGTTGGACTTTGAAGGTGTTAATCCAATGGACGCAATCAGTGAAGATGAAATGTCAGAAGATGAAGCAGAGGAAGAAGAACAACCTGCAAAAGTGGAAAAGACCACCAAGCCTGTCAAATCAGAAATAACCGCTAAGCTAGTCAACTCCTGGGACAAAGAAATCACTAGCAAGCCTAGCCCACAAATTATCAGACAGATCTGCATTGCCTTTAAAGCAGCTATTAATGTTAACGATGACTCCAAAGAGTATAAATACGTGGTGACGGACCCTAAAGCATTCAATGGGTTGATGGTGTTGGCCTTGCAAAAAGTGCCTGAAGCCATTCAGAAAGTGATCAAGTACAAAACTGGTCCAAATGGTGTAAGGATAGTGCCTCAGAAGAACGAAAACGTTAAGGCTATTTCCACTATATTGAAATCTCATGCTGGGTCGTTCATCACTTTATTGAACGATATAAACAACACAGAGACAGCTACATTGGTGTTGTTTTCCCTTCAGGAAGTTTTCCCATACTATTTGAGTTTCAGAAGGTTATTGAAACAAATTTTGGGAGCCGTAGTCAATATCTGGTCTTCTACTACGGAAGTTCAAGTCCAAATAGCCACATTTGCTTTCTTAAACAACGTCTCCAAAGAGTTTCCCAAGTCCATCTTAGAGACCGTCTTGAAATCCACATACTCAGTGTTCTTGAAGAATAGTAGAAAAACCAACCATTTCACTATGCCGTTATTGAACTTCTGCAAGAACTCCGCTGCTGAGTTATATGGAATTGACGAAACTGTATCGTACCAAGTTGGTTTCGAATACGTCAGGCAGTTGGCCATCCACTTGAGAAACAGTATCAGTGCCACCTCCAAGTCAAAAGAAGGTTTCAAGACCATCTACAACTGGCAATACTGTCACTCGTTGGACTTCTGGTCCAGAGTTTTGAGTCAACAATGTAACCCCGAGAAAGAGTTACAAGACCACAAAAACAAGGAGAGTCCTTTAAGACAATTGATATACCCATTAGTCCAGGTCACCTTGGGTGCTATCAGGTTGATACCAACTGCACAATTCTTCCCATTGAGATTCTACTTAAGCAGATCTTTAATTCGTTTATCACAATCCACTGGAGTATACATCCCTATTTTCCCCTTGATCATAGAGGTTTTGAACTCCACCGCCATCACCAGAAACCCAAAGAGGACTAATTTGCCTGTTTTTGACTTTGAACACAATATCAAAGTTAACCAACAGTACCTCGGTACCAAAGTGTATCAAGACGGCTTAACTGAGCAGTTTGTTGAGTTGACTTACGAATTCTTTGTGTTATACTGCAAGAGTGTAGCATTCCCAGAGTTGGCCACTCCAGCCATCATCAGTTTAAGAAGATTCGTCAAGAATTCCAGAAATGTCAAATTCAACAAGAATTTGAGTCAGTTGGTGGAAAAATTGAACGAGAACTCCAAATTCATTGCTGGTAAAAGATCAAATGTGGACTATGGTCCTTCTAACAAGCATCAAGTGGCTAACTTCCTCAACGACTTCGACTGGGAAAAAACTCCGTTAGGTGCATACGTTGTTGTTCAAAGAAGATCGAAGGAAGAAAGAATGAAACTCTTAAGAGAAGCCATCGAACAGGAAGAAGAAGCCAGAACCCAAAGGAAGGGTAACCAAGACGACAGTGACATTGAGGTCGACGACGAAGAAGATGATGATGAAGAAGAAGAAGAAGAAGAAGAAGAGTAAGCTACTCAATAAATAGTTAATTATTACCATACACAAGAGCTGAAAGTCGATATCGTAGAAACCAAGAATCGAATAATACTAAAAATACATTTTTGAGCACCCTATGAATCTATAGGAATGAAATTTCCCACGATACAACTTGGAATGTTGTACCGATCTCTTCTAATAGTGAAACTGAAGCAACAACTTTTCCTTTTTATGCCATCTCTGGTTCTCAAGTTACAGCTTGTCAAAACTGCCTTTTGCCCCTTGTCAAATGCAATGGCCCCATACTTCTCCCAGAAGTTCACGGCACTCTCTTCACTCATCAATTCGTATATGGCCAACTTCCCATCCTTCAAGTCGTCGGCTGTGACTCCCACTAAAGATGCAAATTCTTTGTTCCCTCTATAAATTTCCCCCGTTCTCCTCCACAAACATGCGGGTATAGCCATCGACGTGAAGACTCTATCATAGTCCAATAACATTCTTTCAAAACTTTCTTCCACCAACACTAAATCCACATCTTTCAACGTCCGAGCAATTGCTCTGAAAGCCGGCCGGAAAATCGACAACGGTTTCAAGATCCTTTGCCGGCTCGTGGAGTTCATGTAATTGTCCATATAATTCTGAAGCCTAGCGTAACCTTTCGCATAATTATATGGCTGTAACAATCCTGCTTCCAATTTGGCTTTGATAACTTGCTTCAACCGTTCTTCAGGGGAGATTTCAGTGGTGGGATCTGCTGCCGTCAAGAAGAACTTATCCCTCGCGGAATCTGAAATCACTGGCTGATGGCCGTCGGACTCCTTTCCCAGTTGAGGTGGATCAGTCGTGGCCACTTGACTAGAGTTACCTGGTTGTACTTGCCGAGGTGCTGTGGTTTGTTGGGCTTGATTGGCAGTGGCATACTGTGGGAAAAGATTAGCATTAGGCGAATAAGACAAAATGTTGGTCAAGTTCGTATCTGAAGCAGGATTGGTGTTCATATTGCCCACGGGCTGGTTTGCCCCATTAAGCCCGTTGGTAGCCCCTGGAGTGTTGGGAATAAACTTGTCGTCATTCATACCAAAGTTGAGCATATTCTGGCTGTTGGGAGTGTCTTCATTCAAAGCACCGTTGACTAAGTCAGGGTCATCTATCATCGACAAGAAGTCATTCAAGGAACTGAACTCACTTCCTGCGTGTTCCGAATAGAAGAAAGGCTCGAGATTAAACGGCATTGTCTGAGAAAGAACCGACTTGTTGAACCCATTGACTTTCCCGCTTTGTAGTTGTTCTTGTTGCTGTTGTTGGTGTTGTTGTTGGTGTTGTTGTTGGTGCTGTTGGTGGTGCTGATATTGTTGTTGAGGATGATGATGATGATGATGATGATGTGCCTCTTGTTGATGCTGTAGTTGTAGCTGTTGGTTCTGCTGCACCTGCATCTGTTGCGCCATTTGTGGCGGGCTTGCCACTGCTGATCCCAGACTAAGGGGAGACGTCTCCCCTCGGTTCAACTGCTGGGCCTTCTTCTTCTGTCTATCGTTCGAAGGTTCATCATAACATAGGTGTCCGATGCCTCTTTTGATACACCGCTGGCAGGGTCTCGATTCGTCACAAATCATATGAGACCGCCTGCAGTAAACACATGCTATATCAACCTTCTTTCTCCGTCTCTTCTTGGCAGGCTTTTCCTTCTCTGGCACCGAAACTTCCTCGGAATTATTGCCAGTAACCGGCTGTTCTTGCTTCACCTCATCTAGCACACTGTCTTTACTGAGAGACATTTTTCGAGCAACCGACTAAAAAAACACAGGGAAAGGGTAAGTTTGGGTTTATATGCCTACGATACGCCGTTCGGTCATGTACTGCGTTTCCCTATTGCCGATACTGTACCAGGTGAAAAATGGAATAATGTAAGCCAATATTTTTGTTGTTCCAAAAAACAGTTTGCGGAATTGTCTATTTAAGTATCAGTCCGGGAAGTACGACTTTCTGGGAACTCTAGTCGAGCCACGACTTTTATAACTCACTACAGGCAAAAAAACGAACAAAATGTGGAGATGATCCGAAATCCACCGGGACCGTATTTACAGTAATGAATACAAGCTAATGTTCTTCGACACATCAAATTACGAAAGAGGATGGATACACTAGCTGGAGGCAGGATTTGTAGAGTTGGTAGCCTATGTTGGCAAGTTTTAGCTCAAAAAAAAAAAAAGATCCTCAAAATAAATCTGGGAAATTCACAAGATCAGTCGACGTTTTGGCGTATCCTTCTTAGACAAGTCTGCTCACTACAGGGATCAGTTTTTGCTTGTATTTCAGATACAGAGAACATTTAAAACCCTTCTTCTCCAATTCATTTGGCACCACTTATAAAATAAAGTTAAGGTGTCATCGCAGAAAGCCATTCAAGACTTTTAGTGCAGCAAGCTTCATATGCAGCTCCTACCACCCGTGTAATTAATACATGTATGGCGAAGTATGGTATGTCGGTATTCCACATATTCCACTATGTTATGGGTATGGCTTTCATTTCCTTGCCCTTTTTCTCCGGTTCAAATAAATGGCTAACTCTGCCAATTTCTCAATACTCTCCATGTTATCAACGGCATGTCCGACATGCACACAACATGCAAGGTCGATTAAAGTGAGCTCTCCTTTATTAGATAGTAAACGGCTAGTTTTAAAACCATCATGTACTATTCCAATCTCCCCCATCTTGCGTAACATTCGATTTCCATCTTTTAGTTGTTTGCCTGTGATCTCTTCAATCTTATCTCCTGCATAATCCAAAAGTATGAAGAACCCGTCCAACAATACCCCATGGTGGTCACGAGTGATAGCAAGGTTTCCATAATTGTGTACAAATGGCACGCGGATCCTCTCCAGCGGCGGTACATCATTATTGTACTTCCAAATTGTCTCGTAGCACTTAATTTCATTTAATAAACGCTTATGATACAACTTCGGCTCTTTATCACGTCCTGAATACACCTCCAAGTGCACATAGTCGTACATCTTGAGGACAAGCTTTTGGTGAGGGTCAATTGACTTGATAGGGATGGCAGGAAAATGTTTCACAAAGTTTGCTGGATCAATAGAAAACACTATTGCCGGACAGAAATTGAGATGTTGCAAAACCTCGAAATCATCGATACTACCGGAGTGTGAAATATGTTTTGTGTTATGACTTGGATCAAATTCCTCTTTATGTGCCTTCAAAGCAGCCTCGTCCACTTGATGCATGTTATCCAACCTTGTAACTGCTTCTTCCTGTCTGGATTTCTCATCCGAAGATAAGGTCGCTTGATGGTGAACTAACCCAGCCACTACAGCTTGCACTGTCAAACCAATATGTTCAATATCTATAACCTTTGTCTTGATGGGAATGCTTGTTTCCCTATTAGGCGACCCTTTCCACTCCTCGTTGTCGAAATCCAACTCAATCAAGATGGTGGTTACAAAATCACTAACCATGCAACGATCAACTTTCAGGGCAATGAGTAACCCATACGCCTCAAGAAGAATTGTTTCAAACTTTTCCCGTACTCCCTCTATCATTTCATCAGCATTCATGAGTCTTCCATTCTTGACAAAAGCGTTCAAGCCATGATGCTTGAAAATTATGAAGAAATTAGGTGCTCCAGTTTGAATGCAAGTGTTATCAACACTAAAGCCTGTTCTGGTGCTTTTATAGTTGTGATTGGTGGCAACATGGAATTTGGGCACATTCAAAATCTTGCCAACAGGGATTAGAATATGCAATAACCAGAGTTTATCCACCTCTTCAACGGGTAAAGGTTCCTCTGAATACTCCTCTTCATCGAAAGAAGAATCCCACTCACTGGATCCCCATTCATTGGATTCCCATTCATAAACAGACCTATATGAAGACTCCCATCTAACCTGTGACCCCATGTCTACCGCTACTGGCATCCATCGACCTACTGCTGTGTCAAAATCTTTCTTCACGCACGACTTCAATTCCATATCAAGCTGATTGCAGCAATTTTCCAACCATTCGTCTGGCACTTCCCCCGTCACGTAAAATCCCTTTCTTCTGATATGTCTTAAAGCTGCTCCAATAACTCCTTCAGGGACTTTTGATGACTCCAAATTTTGAGGAATAGGAGAACACTTGAAAGGGAGTGAACAATACATTCTATAACAACAGGAAAGACACTCAAAGTCAAAACTCTTCGTTCGGGGATCGGTAATATCCCGAATAGGGGATTCCCTTGCTGCATTTCTAAACGCAGTGTGAGTCCACAACAAAACATTTTGGAAACGCATCTTTTTCTCTTCGAGCTGGTCTTCTAAATTCTTTATTTCATGACGTTTTGAATCTTTCTTTGCATCTTCACTAGGTCCCAATTTCAAAAATTGCGATTTCAAAAGTTTTAAGTGCTTGTAAGCTAGTATGAAAACTGCGTCATCCGAAAGGACCAAACCCTCGCAATTCTTGAAATCGTCCAACCACTGTTCAGCGGGAATGTTCGACAAATCGAGGGCCGTCATAGTGTATTATATATTTGATGTGTGCTCAGAAGGACCTTTGAGGGAAATGAGAACTGCGACTTAACGTTTATTGCTGCAAAATATCACAGTGGAGCGACCATCTAATGGCGGGGACCAACTTGTAGTTTAGATATTAGAAAACACTAGTTTAGTTGTCTGGGGTTGTTATATTCTGACTGATTGGATATCTATAAGGTATCAGAGCTAATTATGTGTAAGAATACTTGATCTAGGAGGTATTTAATGACTCCAGTTGACTAAAAAGTTTACTCTTCCTTTGGGAAAATCGACCTCTTCATATAATTCACGATTCTTGGATAATCGCAACTCATTGCACTTATAATCTTCAGACTCATGCATCCTCAAGCAGCCCATTAAGGAAATATCCTTATTGCTTCCTCACTCATAGAAACACTTCCATAGTGAAGACTCTTAATCTTTCCTCATTGACGCAATTCTCAGAGTTCGTCATAGTGCCCAAAATAGTAGTAGGATGAACAGTAGGATACGTTTTACCGTAAGAACACTTAGATCGCAAATAGGTCCCTTGGCCCAGTTGGTTGAAGATAGAGACTTTAGAGACCAAATAGAGGCCCTGATACGTAAGTGGTTTTTGTTTTTGAGTGCGATCTTAACTATGTGAATCGCGGTGTTCCGCTTTGGAAACACCACATCGTGCGTGGCCTGTATCACAAGACCATTTACAAACATAACTAGACACGACTTTTTATTTGAGCAACAGCGAAATGGTAGAACATAGTCAAGAAAACAAGAGCATAAAAGGTAGTCCCCGAGGCATTTCAAAGTGCAGGAGGTGTTTCAGAGTCGAACGTTGGGACCACAGCGAAGTTTCCTGGGTGCGTTGGGGGACGTTGTTCATTTCACAAGGGTATTAGTATACTGTATATCGTGTGCCCTAATGAGCCCGCAGAAGATCAATGGTGGAATCACCGGTGCCTATGGTGGACTGTGAAGAAAGGGAGCCTGCAATATCGTGATCGTAAACGTCATCAATATTGGCCGGTTGATGTGAGTGGACTTCGGAGTGGTCGTCTGCACTAAAGTAGCTCCCACTCGAAATGGATGCACCCGTGGGCGCCATTGGAGCTGTGACAAAGGTTTCTGCCACCGACGACGGTGGTGGTGTCAACCCAAACCGGGGTTCTCCCAAAGCTTCAGTCGCTTCCCGTGTTCCATTTAGTTCATCTGTTGCTTCACTTTCACCTGTACCTCTTGCTTCACTTCTATCCCTCGCTTCACTCTCACTGGGGTTTTGTTCGAGGCCGATGCTGGATTCTGCATCATCAAAACTTCCGTAGTTGCTGTTTGACTGGCCAGCAATCAAACTGTCGGTGACATTCCCCACCACAGGGTTGTTACACAAAGGACAGCTTCTCCTGAAATTTATAAGCCAATTCGATAAGCACGCCTCATGGAAAAAGTGCTTACACTGCAACACGAGAACTCTGGATTTCAAAGGCTTGAACCTGTCGAGGCAAATTGAACATTTGAACGTGGGGAAGAAGTCTTGGTGCATCACAAGGATGTTCAAATCCTTGGCCTTTTTCCTCACATCCAACCCATTGACTTTGAAATTATTGAGGGAATTGTCAGAAGACGACGGTGTAGGTTTGGAAGCAGCCACACCGTCCACCGATGTATTGGAGTCATTTGACGATAGGTCCACGTTGCTGTCGTTAAGAAACACTTCCCGCTGCCCGGTGTCATTCAAGTACTTGTAGAAGTTCCCGGAATCAATCAAGTGGTTTTTGTTATATATGAAAACCAGCAAGTTTTGAACAATCTTCTTGCTATTTTTGCTCCTTTGAAGTTTTCTAAACTGTTGGATGGACTGCACTAAACAGTAAAACAACAAGATTAAGAGTGGGGGAGACAACATCATTGAAATCACAACATTAATCCAGTTCCCCAAAGATGTGGTGCTCACTGTAACCAAGAAATTCTTGTCACGGAAAAAACTCAAGATGTCATACGCTTCTTTCGTGACGAACATCACAGGGATAGTCAAAGTTCGATCTTCGTTGAAGGTGTTGGAATACATGGTAATCAAACCTCTGTGGGGCTCGTTGTTGGCAACAATGATAGCTTTGGGGTTCAAGTCATAACTGACCAAATTCTCTACTTTCTGCACGAAAGTGCATTTCCCCCTCATAATCACAATGATCTTGTCCCTATACTGGCCGAGATCGCTTAATTTGTCTTCTGTAGGGGAACAACCACTAGTATTCCATACCACATAATGGTCTCTCAAGGGGAAGTTCAATATAGGGCTGAAAGAGGCGTACCTGCCATTGAACTCGACGTACTGCTGGGACGTATTGAAGGAGATGGTGGAATCGATGGGGAAAATGGAGTTGACCACATTACTTATGGGATAATCAACCTCTTGCACGTCCACAAGGGCTCCGGGTTTTCCTGCGGTGCTTCTGGCATGGAAATGCTGTTCTTTGAATTCCCTGAACGAGTTTTTGGTAAGATATAGCGCATCTTCGATATTAAGCTGGGACTTGCTGGGATCAGAAAACAGAACGAATAGAACCAATCCGAGGATGATGAGAACACATAGCTTCTTCGTGATCGATCGTGACACGGCCTTCAACATTTTGCGTGCTTGTATTTGTTTCCACGGGACTGTCTTCTGGGTTCATGTGCACTCTATCGATTCCCGGATGTAATATGGGGTCCACAGTAGGGTGACTTTTAGTACCAAAAAAACAAACTGGAGTGGCCGGAAAAGCGTGGGGGGTTGGTTCTGTGGGATATATGACAGCTTCTTGTCCACGGGAAACGTACTAAACAAACGATGGCTCTTTATTACAAGCTCTGTAGCAAGTCAGACGATATTGATCTCCTGAATTCACATCTAAGAAAAAATGTGTTTTGCGCGCCGCAACACATCACACACAAATGACCCGGTTAAATTGACAACAGAAGTCAACCGCAACCAGTGAAGCCGAAAGCTAAATACGTTTAAATACGTTTGCGAGATTGCCCGGGAATTCTGTCCACTCAGTTGAGAAGTAACTTCTACCGCAGTTTCAGCCTTGTGGCGACGTTTTTTGTGGCGACTTTTTGGTGGCTGCAAACTCCCCAGCCTCCCGAAAAATCCACTGCACAGAAAATGTACTCAACTGAAAGTGAACACGGGCTAACCATCAAATGGCTTACTACGATGCCCTAGACGCTGGACCAGTTGGGTTTCTATGCCGAGGGTTATGGGCGTGAAGTGGGGCCGCCTTGCGCCGTTTATTCAAAAGGAGAACCAAATAGGTTTTTTTTTGCAACTTGGCCGCGTAACCAGGTTTGTTATCAGTCTAAGGCTGAATTCCCGACTTTCGGTAGTTGCAAGTGCCTGTGACGAAATTGGTACTGTTGTGATGTACGTTATGCTTCGACTACACTTTGTTAGGACACCATGATCTAAAACGTAGTTTTAAACCGGGTTATCGTGGGCTCTTCTATTTGCGGAACAAACTGCCGTAATTATCGTATTCCCGTTGGTTGTGAACGCTTCGTTTTAGGTTATGTTCTTCAATGCATTTTCAAGTCAACGAAGCACCGAACCCCAAAAAAGTAAATAAACTAACCATTCAACGGAATTGGGGTTCTTGGCTTTGTACTCGTATATTTACATTTTTGTTTTCAGCTATATAAAGGTATTCAGAACACCTCACCCAACTTCAATCTTGGTGCTATATTCATGGAGATTAATTCCTGGAATAATAACTTGGCGGCATACGGAATCGTCATTTTGATGACATTTTCAGAACTGGCACACCCTGTACACCAATTATTGTGGCCCATTAATCCACACTTGTTGCAAATGTCCACCTCAAAAGCGTCTGACGATAACATCAATCTCTCCAATAATAACTGAGACGCACCATAAGCAATAACACAATCTCTTTCCATTTCTCCCAATCTCAACCCACCGTCTCTAGACCGACCTTCAGTGGGTTGTCTAGTTAACACTGCTCTTGGCCCTCTGGCTCTGGCGTGCATTTTATCAAGCACCATGTGCTTCAACTTTTGATAGTAGATTGGTCCGAAAAAGATATACGCTTGTAAGCACTCACCGGTGATACCAGAGTATAACATATCCTTACCACTGTAGTTGAACCCGTTCTTCACCAACACTTCAGACATGTCTTGCAAATCGGAACCACCGAAACAAGTCCCATATTCCAAAGACCCATTGAGAACCCCTGCTTTCCCGCTGATCAACTCGATCATTTTCCCGACCGTCATACGAGATGGGAACCCATGGGGGTTCATGATTATATCTGGAGAAATCCCGTCGTCGTTGAACGGTAAATCTTCTTGCTGCACAATGATTCCACAAACACCTTTTTGTCCGTGTCTAGAGGAGAACTTGTCACCTAATTCCGGTCTTCTTGTTTGTCTTAATAACACCTTGATAAGAGCTTGGTCGTTGTCGCTGACGGACATCATCACCTGGTCCACATATGTGGGCTCTGGACCCTTGTAGTAGGCTGGGGTTTCCCTGTGACTCTCGGTAGGCGTGCCACTTTCGTTAGGATTGCCACTAGGGTTATTCAACACCGATTCTCCGGCATTGGTGGGAACACACTTATTTACAAATACTTGACCGTTTTCAAGCTTCATGCCCACTTCCCCTAACCCATCAGGCCCCAAAGATGCATGGGGAGGAATTGGTTCATCATTTTCGTCCACTCTCATCCCCATTAATGTATCTTTTGTGTGGTTGGGGTATCTCTTCAAAGTGATAGTATTCTTTCTTAAGACTTGACACCTACCAAAACCACGGTCGAGGGATGCTTTGTTCAACACCAACGCATCCTCAATATCGTAACCTGAGTACGACATCACTGCCACGGTAGCGTTCTGACCGGCCGGTAATTTATCATAGTCTATCAATTCGATGGTTTTGGTCTTCACCATCGGTTGCTGTGGATACACCATCAAATACAATAAGGTATCGATTCTTCGGAACTGGTTGTATCCAATAGCACCAATGGCTTGCTTACCCATAGCACACTGATAAGTGTTTCTGGGCGATTGGTTGTGATGTGGGTAGGGAATTAACCCAGCCACGGCTCCCAACACCGTGAACGGCTCGACCTCCAAGTGAGTGATATTGGGCATGGCCGGATCCTGCAAGTCTTTCTCGTAAATGGCAATCAAAGAATCATTTTCTTCATTGACATCCAAATACTCAACAAGCCCATCTTTCAAGAAATCGTCAAAAGCCCACTCCCCATTTTTCAATTTCAATAAATGTTTGGCTTTAACCTTCGATTTATTGTTCTTATCCACAATAATCAAAGGACGACAGATTCTACCACCGTCCGTGGCAATATGTACAGCGGCTTGGTGAGTGTTGGTATAGATTGAAATGAAAGCAGAAATCTTGCCGGTTCTTCTCAAGAGCCTGAAATCACTCACAAACTTGGCGGGAAACCGAGAAGTCCCCACCAAAGTACCGTTCAAGTAAATCCCAAAGTTCCCTTCCGAATGCAACGTGGCAGAGTCCACACCCAAGATATCTTCACACCCCAAAACGAAGCACAATTTCCTGATAGGCTCTTCTTCGTCATCAGTTGTGATATGCGTCATCAATGCCAAATTCTTCACCAACCCACAGGCTTCCCCTTCTGGAGTATCAGAAGTACATAACATCCCGAACTGGGACGGTTGCAAGGCTCTTGGACCAGACACTTTCCGAGATTTCTCGAACTGCGATGAGATTCTTGTCATCATACCCAACGCAGATATGTAGGATAATCTCGATAAAACATGGGTCACACCGGCCCTTTCCATCTTAAACCGTTTCAACGACCAGTTACCTGTAGAAATAGCACGATTCATCCCCGTGGTGATGTTGTTAGAGTGGATGTTGATCGATAACAATGCATCGAATTCCGAGGCCCGACTTGGTTTCTTCAAGATCTTGTCAATATTGGCTTTGAAGTCGGAATTGAACTTCTTGAACAAATCTTCGAACAATAATGACATCAATTGACCGGCCAATTCCAACCGTTTGTTCCCCACGTAATCTCTATCGTCGACCATTTTGGGGTTTTCCATGGTCATCAATACCCTTCTGGTCATCATAGCTATGTATAAGGCCTTGTCTCTGAATTGGAGATCAGATACAGTAATATGGGCAATGATGGTGGTGGCTATAGCTTCGATACCTTCTTGCAATTGGGACAATCTAGGGGCGCCTGCCCTTCTGATAGTTTTCACCCTTTTCCCAACGTAATACAATGCTTGCTGTTGGGTGAAAATCTCCAATTTTGCAGCTTCTTCAAAGTTAATTGCAAACAAGTCCTGGTAGTTGGAATCATCTCCACACACCAACTGTAAGATTTCCAAATCGGAGGTAATCCCTGCTGCTTTCAATATGATGACAATAGGAACATCTTCACTGATGGAGTTATGCTTAAGATAGATTTTCTGGTTCTTGGTGACCACATATGTCTTGGACTTACGCTCATGTGTAGAAGACGTCACCGATGCTTGAACTATACCCTTTTTTTCATCGCTTTCCACAATGATTCTATTCTTCGATAATTGTTCTTGGACCAAAATCACCTTCTCTGTCCCATTGACAATAAAGTATCCACCAGGATCCAATGGGCACTCATCATATTTGGCCATTTGTTGGTCGGTGATACCGTCCAATAGACACTTATTTGATCTCAACATGATAGGCATACGACCAATTTCCAAGTCTCTATGCACAATGATCTTCCGACCCCTGGTGTATTCCACATCAACGTAGATTGGAGCCGAGTATGTCAAGTCTCTCAACCGACAATCGTGGGGCACCAAATTGACTTCTTTGGAGACCCCTTTGGCATGTGTGGACGATGACTTGTGGCCCACTCTGATATCTAAATACTTCAAGTAAAAGTCCGGATCCACATCGGATAACACCAACTCATTGGCCCTGATGATCTTTCTCAAGTCTGTGTCCACAAAATAGTTGAAGGAGTCGAGATGCTGTTTGACAAGACCCTTCACCTTCAAGAACGCTGGCAATAAGTTCCACTTGTCTTCAGCGGTATTGATTTGATCCGTAATCTTTTTGCCCTTGTAGACCTCCTTTAGCAATGGCTGGAACGCCTCATCTGTCCCTGTAGTGTCCGCTAAGCTGGACGCTTTTCTTTTGCCAACCATCAGTTTCTTGCTTGTTACTTGATATGTCTTCTCTTTAATAACCGGAGATGGGATGTGGGAAAAAAAATTAAGATGAGTAAAAAATATATGTAAGCAGTCGCAAAAACATCTACACTTGTTCCGCTTGTTTCACATCCACCTCCAAAAATGTCTACTGCCAACTTGTTCAAAACCACCGTCATCAAGCATTTGGAGAGCTTAGACGTCAACATTCAGTCTCGACTATACGACGCCCCGGCCACCTGCTTGTCCATATATCGATTGCTACCGCCAATCGCCAAATTTTACATAATGTCGATGCTATTCTTCGAGAACCCAGTGGCTTTGAAAGATTTGGACAAGTTATGTAAGCCAAGCGCCAGACATCTTCAATTCGAGTCGTTGGAAAGGATGAAATCGTTGCACTTGATTGAATTGGATAACTCCGGCCTGTTCATACGGTTGCACCCGATCTTTCGAAAGAACTTCAGAGCCTGTTTGACCGGTAGTCAGGCGCCAGATGCTTTTGGGAATTTGATAACGTCGGCTGATAAACATCCGGTGGATATGAAGTTCTTGGACACCTTCGCTTACACCAAATGGGAGACGATCCTCCATTACATGGTGGGGACCGAATTGACGCTGACCCCATCAAGATCGGTGCTTAAATTGCTTAAACTGGGGGAACTAATGGAAGGTGACGAAAATGATTTTCAGGGGTTGAAAATCACCAACAAGGGGTTCCAGTTCTTACTTCAAGATATAAATGCCCAGATCTGGACGTTGCTTCTACAATATTTGAATTTGACCCTCGAGCTACAAATGGACGCTGTTGATGTGTTGAACTTCATATTCATGTTGGGATCATTGGAGTTGGGAAGGTGTTATAGTGTTTCTGCGTTGAGTGACACTCAAATAGAGATGTTGTCTGACTTGAGAGACTACGGGTTAGTTTACCAAAGATCGGCCAGTTCCACCAGGTTTTATCCTACGAGGTTGGCCACTACTTTGACTTCAGATTCCAATTCGCTACAAACCCCTTCGATGGCTATTGAAAAGGCCAACTCCGGCAACCAGCAACTGTTATCTGCTTCTTCACAGTCAGATACCAAACAGTCTCAGGGCACGATCATAGTGGAGACTAACTTCAAAGTGTACTCCTACACCCAGAGTCCATTGGAGATTGCCATTTTGAACTTGTTCGTCCACCTCAAAACTAGATTCGCCAATATGGTGCTAGGGCAAATCACAAGAGAGTCCATCAGGAAAGCGTTGTACAACGGTATAACGGCCGACCAAGTGATCAAGTTCTTGGAAACCCATGCCCACCCCCAGATGAGACTAATGGCACAGGAAAAGCTCGATAAGAAGTTAGAATTCGATGCCAGTCACAACATCAACACCGCCGGTGGTGCAGGAACGGGAACCCAATCGAATGAGTCAATTCAGCACAGACTAGAGATTTTACCACCGAATGTCGTGGATCAGATTCGATTATGGCAATTGGAGTTGGACAGAATCCAAACTCATAATGGATATTTATTTGGAGGGTTTACCAACCAGAAAGAATACGAGCTGTTGAAGAACTATGCCAATGATATCGGCGTATTGATCTGGTCCGACGAATCCCAGAAGACCTTCTTTGTGACCCCTGAAGGATTAAAACAAGTCTCTGACTACACAAATAGAAGAAGGTAGGTTAAAACAAAGGATATCTATTGCCACGTCTATGTACAATTCGTTGTGGCTCTATATACAATTTTATTTTTCATTCGTAAAACACACGTTAATCATCCAGAGCACGATTCACAATCTGTAGACTCGATCTTGCAAAACCTAACGGTAGCATCAAAAATATTAACTCCGTTGTCGTCTGCGTTATCAGGGCGAGGTCGTTTCACTGTTTCAGGCATGGTGGTTGCCTCCACGTACCTCTTTCTTTTCAATTCATGCTGGGTTCTTTTCCTCATTTCATTATTAGTCTTCCCCTCTTCCACGGTGTATTGTATAGCCTTGGACGCTGCTTGAGTCCTGAGATAGTACATCCCTGTCTTCAACCCTTTAGACCACGAATAAAAATGGCAGCTTGTTAACTTTCCGAAACTTGGATTCCTCATATAGATATTCATACTTTGCAGCTGGTCGATGAACTTTCCACGGTCTGCAGCCATGTCCACAATGACTTTCTGTGAAATCTCCCACACGGTCTTGTACAAAGCCTTTATCTCGTCCGGAATCTCGGGGATTCTTTGAATGGACCCTTCCTCAATAATGATCCGGTCCTTCATTTGTTTGTCCCAAAGTCCTAGTTCAATCAAGTCATTCACCAAATAATTATTCACCATCTGGAATTCTCCAGATATCACTCTTCTTGTAAAGATATTCGACGTCAATGGCTCGAAGCACTCATTGAACCCTAATATCTGGGATGTAGACGCCGTTGGCATGGGCGCAACCAACAACGAGTTTCGCAACCCATACTTTTTTACATCCTGTTTCAAATCGTCCCAATCGTCGTAGAAATCTGATGGTTTGTGGCCCCAAAGGTCGAATTGTAGCTTCCCTTCAGAGGCAGGAGAATTGTCAAACGATTCGTGAGGACCGTTCTCCCTGGCCAAGTCTACAGACCCCTGCACTGCCGCATGGTAGATGGTCTCAAAGATCTGAATATTCAACTTCTTGGCCTCTGGAGAGTCGAACGGGAGCCTCAACAACATGAAAGTATCGGCGAGTCCCTGAACACCGATTGCGATAGGCCGGTGTTTCATGTTGGAGTATTTGGCTGTTTTGACAGGGTACCTAGTAACGTCAATGACGGTATCCAAATTTCTCCCTAGCACCTTTGTGACAGAATGTAGCTTCTCGAAATCAAACTCGAGTGTCTCCTCTCCCTCTTTCACGAAGGAGGGCAAAGCAAGCGAACCAAGATTACACACAGCTGTTTCGTCTTTTGAAGTGTATTCCACAATCTCACAGCAAAGATTCGAAGACTTGATGGTCCCCAAATGCCTTTGGTTTGATTTGCGGTTGCATGCGTCCTTGTATAAGATATAAGGGCCACCGGTCTCGGTTTGACTTTCAAGAATGGCCTGCCATAGCTTCTGGGCCTTGACCACTCTTTTCGCCAATCCGGCGTTCTCGTATTGTTCATATAACCGTTTGAAGTCATCCCCATAGCACTCATCTAACCCAGTAGCAATATCCGGACTGAAGAGACACCAATCGTCGTCGTGTTTGACCTTCTCCATGAACAAATCAGGAACCCAGAGACCGTAGAAGAGATCTCTTGCCCTCATTTCCTCCTTCCCATAATTCTTCTTCATGTCTAGCACCTCAAACACATCGGCATGCCACGGTTCTATGTATATGGCAAATGCCCCGGGTCTCTTGTTTCCACCTTGATCCACGTACCTGGCGGTGTCATTGAACACTTTCAACATGGGCACGAGACCGCTGGAAACGCCACTGGAACTGGATATCATCGACCCTGTGGCCCGTATGTTATGTGCATGAAGCCCTATACCACCAGAAGCCTTCGATATCATAGCGGTTTTATGCAACGTTTTGTATATCCCGTCAATAGAGTCCTCTTCCATAGCCACCAAAAAGCAAGAACTGAGATGGTTGTACACAGATCCTGCATTGAAAAGTGTAGGCGATGCATGAATGAAGTATCTCAGCGACATCAAGTTGTAGGTCTCGAGTACCCGATCTATGTCGTCAAAGTGGATGCCCAAAGCAACTCTCATGAATAAATACTGTGGAGTCTCTGCCACCGCGCCATTCACAAGAATCAAGTACCCTTTCTCCAACGTCTTTATCCCGAAATAAGAGAGGTCGAAATCCCGTTCTGGTTTAATGGCGTTGTCTATCTGATCTCTGTACTTCCTGACGGCCTCGTACACTTGCGGCGAGACCAAGGGGCTTGGTTTCTGTGATATCTTATGGACATTGCCAAAAAGCCGTTCGATATTCTCACTGAATGATGCACACGCTGCCCTCTTTAATTTCACAGCCTCGACTCTTCCTGCCAACACCGAGTAGTCGGGATGTGTCGTCGTCTTCGACGCAAGCAGCTCTGCCACAAACTGGAAGAGCTCATCCACTGTCACCTTTTCTGGCAAAGATATGGCAATTTTCGATACCACCAGTTCGATATTCAAAAACTGCTTAGTCAAGCCGCCGCAAAGCGGCGACAACAACAGTTTTAGCCGAGACTCGTCAAACGGTGTCTCCCTGCCATCTCCAGACACTACAAAACACGTATCTGATGTCATTATACGATCTTTGTAGACTGAAGCAGTATATATCTAATGGCAGCTTATAAATATTTCGCTTTTCCCAAAATCAGATAAGTAAGTGATATATTTTAGATGCATTTGCTCAATCTTTTTTCGCAATACAATACCAGATTTTATTTCAAACAACTACTGGTGCAAAAAATGTTACTACGGTGTGTTCGTATATGGCAACCAAACCGAACATGGAGCCCCTTGATGAATGTGGCCTCTAAGTGTAACTACAGCAACGGCCGGTCCAAAAACGGCGGCGGAAAGCCCTGGAACAGTCACGATGAGAGGCCTAAGCCATCAGGTGAATACGACAACAGAAGGCCGATAAGAGCGTGGAAGGGCTATTCTCCCAAAGCCAATGAAGCGTTGCAGTCTTTGGTTGAACAAGTTCGGACTACAGGCTCGTACAGGGTGAAATTCGTGGAGAGGGGGAAGTTGGCCGATAGGCATTTGATCGATATCATAAACAAATTGGATCCAGCTAAAGAAGGTATTGAAGTTCTTCCCAACCGTGAGAACCAGTGCATAGTTCGTCAAGTTCCGGTGACTGACATGATCAAAAACTACAACGATAAGTTGGCTAAGGAAGTGGAACAAATGTTGGCCGAACAAGGCAGTAGGTCCGCTTTAAGAGCTATTGAACAGAGAGAGCGGGCTGATAAAAAGCGTGGGGCTGCTAAGGTCATCAACATGAAGTGGTCGATCAGTCCTCAGGACTTGAAGTTACAGAAGATGGCAGAGATCATGAAACGAGTGAAGAAAGGGGAAAAATTCCAAATCTTTATTCTGGGAGATGACTTGGCCAAAGACCGTGAACAGACAGACGAGAAAGAGCACTTGAGACAGCTTGAGCTCAAGAAACGGGTACACATCCAAGAAACGCTTCAGGCACTACTAGAAGAAGAGGGTGTGCTGGTGGTTGATTCAGGCGGGCTTCACAAGCTTTTAGTGTTCAACTGTTCTCCACCAGTAGTGCAGCAGCCTGAACAAAGCCGGGGAGAAAAGCCCACAAAAAAGACCAAGACCAAAAAGAAACCGGAGAAGCAGGTGAAGAAACCGCAGAAGATCGAAGAACAGGACTTGGATGCGTTGTACCTGTTCAAAATCGAAGACTAACGCCCAAATGATCTTGTAAATAAAAAGAGCTTTGTACATAGATCGATAAAAGTTCATTATTAATTTTGTTCCCATTTGATGTTCAACTGAGCCTAGACTATGCTTCCATAATTGATGCTGTTTCTGTGCAAGGATCTTCCTCTTTCACTGGAGGTTCTTCGACTCTCCCGCAACCTTTTCACCTTGTACCCATACAAGTGACTGTCAACGACGTTGTCTACCACAGGGTAATTGATTAGCCTCTTTACCCCGGCCTGGTCAAGTCTGTACTTGTTTATCACAGAGTACGCCTTGTTGTAAAGCGCCTCGTCCTCGTCAAACAGTTCCATGTCATAGTTGAACTCTTCGTTGTTCAATGATTCTGTTATGGGGAAAGCCGGGATGCCTGATTGCACAGGTGACAATTCAGGAGACGACGTCACCGACTGGATGTTATTAGGAGACCCGGTATTCAAAGTCTTGGTGGACGTGCCCTGTGATCGTATTGATGGCGCATATAAGGAGCCATCTCCGATATTGGCATTCTCCACTATGGACTTGTTATCGAAGTTCAACGGCAACCAGTGCTTTTGTTTTCCGTCGTAGTGGTACCGCAACCCTTGGTTGATCTTTTTCATTCGGGTTTTGGAACTGTGCTGGATCAAAGCATTGACAGAGTCGAACGTCTTGTAATCCCTGTAGGAGTCACCGTAGAAGGTCACTTTGAAATCGTGGATCAAATCTTTGATCCCAAGCATGTCCCTAACAGCATAGCGGAATTGTAGTCGGCTATTTGGAATCTGGGAGAGTGTGAATGGCCAGAACAGAAACGACACCCAGTGGCCTATAGCAAACCCAATGAGTTCCACGCATAGAAGGGCATTTTGAATGGACACGCCGATGTTCGAATTGGCCTTGGAAGTATCTCCAGACCCCGGCAACACATTGAAGTAGTTTAGTATGGCCAAAATGACTCCCTGCCAGTAGGAAGCAAAGATAATCAACTTCACACACAAAAACTTCCCCACTGGATTGAAAGGTTTCAAGTCATTCCACAAGATCTTCCAGAAGATAGCCAAGCAGTACAATGACATACTGACACTGATATTATAAATGACCGTGAGCCAAAAATATATGGACTGGGAAGACATATTGTTGACATTGTAAACCCCCAAAAGCTCCGTCAAAATCGTTCCGAAGCAAATGAACGGTTTGATCCACACGTACTGTAAGATTCCTCTCTTGATAGCCAAGAAACTGGCGGAGTCTGATATATCAATGTCGGGCATCACATACTTCAAAAACCCTGGGTGACTGACGGGTTTGCGGCCACTGGTCATTATGATGATACTTCTTTCGCCTCCCAACATATCGGACAACAACGAAAAGAACGTGTATATCACGAACGCCTCGTAGATCTCTCTCACAGGCTCTAGCACAAACTTGTTGAACTTGGACTCTGAATTCTGTAACATACAATAACACGATAACGCAAATAGTGGGATAATCAATTGGATTCGGATCATTAGTCTTTGCTGGAACGGTTTCCTGTAGTTCAACAAATGGAATAGTATACATATGGATACAATGAATGTAGACACTATCGATGAGTAGAACGAAGCCGTTATCACCCAATGGGGTAGGGTAAAAGGTGTCCCGTCAGACGTCATTCCCATCATTGCTAAAAACACACAAAATGTTTCTCATTTTTAGACTCGCTTATCTTACAAAAACCACCTGGACCAAAAATAAACACCTAAATAACACCTAAATCCTAATGAATATGTATTGTACAAACCTTTATCTATAAATCACCATTTGGCCCCTAATAAAATTGCGTTTGGGTCTGTGGGCTTTTCAACCTCTTTGAACCATGTTCTGAATAGCCTAGACTCATCGACATGAAACTTGTCTGAGAACTGCTTGCTCCATTCGATCAAGTCCAAGATCAATGCGTTGGGCTGTTTTGCATCGGCCGTCAAGTCGAACGTGGGGATGCTGCCGTAGTTACTGAGTGATTTCGTCAACCAATCTTTCTCTGCTATGTCCGGGGGATTACTGATTTGTCCTCCTCCATTGATGCACCCATTCGGGCAAGCCATTACTTCAACGTAGTCACATTTCGACGCATCAGCCACTTCTTCTTCCGACGGTTGTTCGCCGTCACCGACCGGCTTCATCCTTGCACGCCTTCTGGCCACAAGAGGATTGACCTTGCTGGAACCTTTATTAGTCCTTGGGTTTGGCTTGAACTTTCTGACCAAGTTCTGAATGTTTCTGAACCCATTCACCACGGCTGCACTGGCCACTTTCTCGTTATTGTACATGAGCCTCATTTCGTATATATCGGGATTTTTCCCGTAGATGGTCTTTATGGTGAATTGGGAGTCTTGGTACTGTGAATTTTGTGCCATCAAGTGGTTCTTCATGATCTTCAAGTAATTTTCCGAATAGCCTCCTGAGGCCGAGCCAGAATCGTTAGACCATGATAGTTCCACTAAGGGCCAGTTCACTGGCGCCGCTTCTCTGTAAATGGTGGAAAGTGGCACAGATGAGTTGATGAGTTTATTGACGTTGGGTGGCATCAACTGGAACTGGCTCTGCTGCTCCAACAACGTTACCAACTCCTTTGCCGTCAACACACAGTCCACGTCCACATCTGAGGGGACCTCGTTCCCTGCGTCGTCCTTTTCCGGCCTGGCACTCTCCAACTTCTTGTCAAAGCATGGCATGATTGACAAGTGGTAGATTTCACTTCTGTCAACGTTCAACTGATCAGCCATCAAGTTCTTCAACAAGCACCCGGTTATCTGCTGCGGAGACTTCACGTCCGACATCTTGGGCAAGATGTAGGGATGTGTCTTTTCGGCATAAAGCACCCATCCGGGGCACACCGATGATAAGATAGGACCTTCGAAATTGGCCAGTTTTTTCTGAATGATATTGTGAGATTCGTTGATTAGCGACAACTTTCTGCCCAAAGACGTCCCTATCACCGCCTTGAACCCCATCTGGTTCACGAACAAGTTGACGAGTAACCTGTCGACTTGCTCGACTGTCAAGTTGTATGCCGTGGCCAAAGATGCCCGTGACTGATGAGATACACTAGCCACAAACTGTTTCTTGGACCCCAGGTCATCCCTCAACGCCTTAAGCAACTCCTCGTGCGAGTGTTGCGCCACCAAGATCTCCTCTGCCGAAGTGATACACCCCGAACATGCCAAACAGTCGGCCAAGGAGATCTGCGCCGGTGACAAGTTGGAAGTTGTGCCATCTACGGTTGAGACTTCAAGCGGTTCGCCATCTCCACCAATTTGCACCTCCACCTCACCGTTGGCTGCCTGTGGTGGGGCAGGTTGTGTGGGCGGCTTGATACAGGCAGCGCCGGGCGATATGAAGTCGTTCAAATCGTCTGCTGATAGTATGGCACTCATTGCTGTAGAACAAATGAAAAAGAAATATATTACAAAATGGTAGATAAAGATCGTTTCTGACTAATTGCGTGCGAACCATTACAAACTCAGAGCGATGCGGATTTGGTGTATGTGCAGGAGGTTGGATACCGTTTCCGGTTTGGGTATTGGCAGCCAGAGCCTACTCCCTCTCCGGGGTTTCTTCGTCCGTCAAATCTTCCAACTCGAAGTTCTCCACGTCGTGGGGGGCGATGGACTGGTACGCCTCTTCGTCGTGCAACTGGCCATCCTCGTCGTACCCCACCAACCTTAAGTAAAAGCTGAACAAAAGAAGCATCCAGAAACAGATCATGAACCCAGCAGCCGTCACCACTAGCACGTAAGCGGCATAGGTGGACCCCAAGTCGTGCACGAGGATCAACTGCTCTTCGGTGGCAGACATAAACAAGATCCCCGAAAGAACGAGACACGTAGGTGGAAGGTACTGAAATGAGAGTATCTTGCCGTCTTCACCACAGTACTTGTCCTTCAACACGAACAGGATCTCAAGGATCCGCGTAAGCCCAGCACACATAAGGGCCAACCCAAACATCGAATGCACCTTGGTGGAGATTTCCAACTTCTGGTGGTGCTGCGACATGGACCAGCCGGTCCAGATCAATAAGAGTCCGGGGATGAACGATCTTCTGTCTTTTTTGGAAATCCACATTCCCATAAGCCCGCCGCAGGCCCAGATGATCCCCATGGACGTGTGGTCGTAATCACCCATATTCCAAGGCTCCTTGCCCCACCGGTGCTCGGTGAAGGTGTTGACTATGCCCCACGCGAACATCACCGTAGAATCGTAGAATTCTTGGGGTCTGCCGGTATTTCTCTGGCGCAACCAAGGCACCAATACCAACATGAACAATACAAACCCATAGGCTATGAACGACGTGCCCATTATCCCGTGGGCGATGCACTGTCCGGTGTGTCTGCCGTAGCAAAACCCGAACAACGAAATGGGGGCTATGGACACCCTCACCCACCCCGTCAATACCACCATCACCGTCAACGTCTTGTACACCTTCAAAACAAAGCGGTCGTTGTCTTTGTTGGCCATGGCCAAGTTCGGGTAGAACTTGTTCATCACCACATTGGACCCGTTGATCAAACTGCCCACGAATATCGTCACCCCAAGCAATATCGTCAAGAATAGCGATGTTCCCGTCGACGTCCGGTTCTCGTGATTGTCCTTGTTATCTGGGAAATCCAACAACATGAACTCAAACGCCAGGTAAGCCGTCGATACCATCAGAAACAACAACGACCACGAAAGCCGATTTGCAATTGCCAAGCATGAAGACACCGAAGGGAGAACCAATAAAAGCGCCAATGTCAAAAGCCAGTGGAACGTTTTCGATCCGGCGTTTATGGGATGTAATTCTTTGGGCTTTTCCATATCCATGCTACCATGGTCGTCGTGGTGGTCGTCCGCAAACACAACCCCCAAAAGTGTGAATAAAACAACGGATATTTCAAGCATACTACTAATACCAGGCCGCTTTAATATTATCGGAAAAAGCAAGAGTTTCACGGTACGCGCTTTTGCAATGTCAAAAAAGTACAATAAAAAGCTGTGTACTAAAAATAATGCGACCAACTGAAAAAAACCTTACTTTGAGTTCTTTGAAGGAAGCCAACACATCAAAACCACTAACGCTTCCAAACGTGAAAACCACCACGAAGTCAAGACCGTTTATAGTCCAGAAGTGCTCCTACCAGACTTTTTTTTTGGTTTTTGTTTTCAGTCAATAGTTTAATCGAGATCAGAAATCCTGCTGAAGCTGCCACATAAACTTAATGGCTAACTGGCAATGAACTTGAACGTTTTTTTGCTTATCCTAGGGTGTTTGACCAAAATCAGCGGGTCTAAGATCCCCCCTCGGGACTATGAGAACAAGAACTACTTCATAGCGGAGATAGATACGTCCCAGTCGAGTGAACCCTTGTCTAACTTCATAGCACGTCACAAATCAACGTATAGCTTCGAGCATCAGGTAAGAGGCTTTGACGATCACTTTGTGTTCAGCTTACCAAAAAACCATAGCCACAATGATTTCTTGGGCAATTATAACTCCAACAGCGGTCAGTTGTTGACCAAAAGAGAAGGATATGAACAAGAATATGATGCGTTGATGAATGATCAATATCTCAAATCACTTCATCTATTAACACCTAAACAATTAAGTAAGCGGTTGCCGGTTCAAATATTGCAACCACAAGAATCCACCAAACCAAAAAGCGTCAAGCCAAGGACCTTCAAGGCCGTCGACTCGTCTCAATTGGCCATTCAAGAAGCTAGTGAGAAGCTCGACATCAATGATCCTATCTTTTCTGAACAGTGGCACTTGATCAATTCCAATTATCCAGGGAATGACGTGAACGTCACAGGGTTATGGTACGAAGGAATCACCGGGACCGGTGTGGTTACTTCTGTCGTCGATGATGGCTTGGATTACGAAAGTGAAGACTTGAGACAGAACTTCAATGCTAAGGGGTCTTGGGATTTCAATGACAACACCGATCTTCCTAAACCAAGATTATTCAATGATTACCATGGGACCAGATGTGCCGGAGAGATTGCCGCCGTGAAGAATGACGTTTGTGGGGTTGGTGTGGCCTACGGTTCCCAGGTCAGTGGTGTCCGGATTTTATCAGGATCTCTCACGTCAGAAGATGAGGCTGCGGCTATGATTTATGGGTTGGATGTGAACGACATTTATTCCTGTTCTTGGGGTCCTACCGATGATGGGAAGACGTTGCTGGCACCGGAAAAGATTGTCAAAAAGGCCATGATCAAGGGGATTCAAGAAGGTAGAGAAAAGAAAGGTGCAATTTATGTGTTTGCATCCGGTAACGGAGGAAGATCAGAAGACTCTTGCAATTTTGATGGGTATACCAATTCCATTTACTCCATCACTGTTGGAGCCATTGATCATCAAGGTGAACACCCCACTTACGCTGAAGCTTGTTCTGCAGTGATGGTTGTCACGTATTCGTCAGGATCGGGTGAACATATCCACACCACCGATATCCATGGGAAGTGCTCAGCTCAACATGGTGGGACGTCTGCTGCTGCACCTTTAGCAGCAGGGATCTTTTCGTTGATCTTGCAGGCGAACCCCGACTTGACTTGGAGAGACTTACAGTACGTCGCCGCTTTGAGCACGGTTCCTGTCAATGAGCATGATGGACATTATCAAAAGACTGCTTTGGGAAGATTATACTCCCATAAATACGGATATGGTAAGATTGATGCTTACCAAATGGCCCACTTTGCTAAGACTTGGAAAAACGTTAAGCCCCAGTCTTGGTACTATTCAGATGTCATTCCCGTTGGCCAAACTATCAAGATAGACTCCCCTAGCAGCAAAGAGAAATCCAAGGTTATTGAGTCCGTGCTTGTCGTCAATCAACGGGAATTGGGAGTCATGAACGTTGAAAGAGTTGAACATGTCACTGTCACTGTTAACATCAAGTCAACATTCCGTGGACAAGTCGGTGTCAGATTGACTTCGCCTTTCGGAGTTGTCAGTGACTTGGCTACTTTTAGACCCAGAGATGCCAGCGGCGAAGGATTCAAAGATTGGACGTTTCTGTCGGTGGCTCACTGGGGGGAAAGGGGGATTGGTGAATGGAAGCTCGAAGTGGTCAATGATCCTACCACTGAGGGCAACAACATCGAAGTAGTCGACTGGCAATTGAGATTCTTTGGCGAAACTGAAGACGAAAGTAAGGTGGAAACCTTCAACATCGACGAAGACTATGCCCAGATCAGAAGAGACAGATTGGCAGAGTTGGCCAAAGAACCAGAGAAACCTACCACGACTGAATCTACAACCACTTCCAAGGCTGCAGAGAAGGAAAAAACCACCACCGAAGCCAAACTGCCCGACACCACTACTGCCACCACCAAAGCCAAAGAACCGGAAACCACCACTGCCACCACCAAGGCAGAGGATAAGGCTAAGACCACCACGGAAGCAAAACCTAAGCCAGGAGCTACGGACGATCCCGATGCCGAGGATGACCAAGACAATGAAGAAGGTAAGTCGGCATATGGTAAAGATCGTAAAGGGTACTATTTCATGGCATTGGTAGGGGTGGGGTTCGTCATTATCTTGATGATCATGAAGTACCACAAGACCCCCGGCAGTACTAGAAGAAGGAGAGAGGAGTTTGAGTTCGATATCATCCCAGGCGAAGACTACTCTGACAGTGAAGACGCATCGTCACATGATCTGTTGGATTTAGGTCACCGGAATGACGATGGGTTTGACGTCGACGATGAAAGAGACAGATTGTACGACGAGTTTAACGCCGAAACACTTCCCGACTACGAAGATCAAGACATGTTCAAAATAGGCGATGAGGACGACCAAGACGCCCAGCCACCTAAAAAGCAAGTCAACTTCAAAGACTCGGTGGAAACGTTGAAGCCCAAAGACGCCGAAGACACTACCGATAAGGCCGCCACTCCCCCATCATAGACCCGCAATGTGCTATATGCACGCCATCTCATTTTATGCTCACTCCGGTACCCACTTGGAAGCCGTCTCTGCGACGGCGGGCCTCACACATTATCTCGCAATATTTCCTAGAAGGACGAAATTCGTGCTACAGTCGACCGAAATGCGGAACAATAATCACTCGCAACCCCAAGGCCCGCCCACTCCCCATTGCTGCCGGCAGAAGTTCATACAAACAGTCACAAATTCCACGGATTTGAAACTTCGTTTCGAATCACTTCAATTTTGTGGGCCTCTATATAACTTATCCATATCTTATATTTAAACCGTTCATAGAGTGTTCACAGATATGCGAAATTTCCGATTGCTAAAAAACCGTTAACTGCAAAATTCCAACCGCCAAAAAAACAAAGCGGATCCCTCTATGTTATAGGATGGTGTTGCAGTTGTTCTCTTTCTCTTGAATTGTAATGCCATTTATGGTGATATCGGGGCCATAATTAATAAGCGTAGACCATATGTCATTAATTAGAATATGAATTAGTAATTCTATTAATCTTTGCCGGAGCTTGTCGCTTTTTTTTCTTTTCCTCAAAATTTGTCTGGTCAAAAACTTTATAACGGGACTAATATTACCAACATTTTTTTCACAATTGTTCAACTGAATTATTAGTGAATTTATTGGTTCTTTTTGAAATTCACATCTCAGCAGTGTAATTGGTTAATCAATCGCTTATATTGTACTTCGGGAAACTTTGTCTGTGATTTTTGATACTAAAGCAATCAACTCGTTGAATAAAATCATGTCTGATTCATTTGGAGAATACACCTCAATTGTGGTGTTCGGAGCTTCGGGGGACTTGGCTAAAAAGAAGACCTATCCTGCTTTGTTTGGATTGTTCCGTGAAGGCCATTTACCGAAGACAGTTCAGATCATTGGGTACGCCAGATCCAAGATCGAAGAGCATGATTTCAAGAACAGAATCTCCGAAAGATTCAAGATCAAGTCTGATGGCCAGAAGTCCAAGATTGATGAATTCTTGCAATTGTGTACCTACGTCCAAGGTCCATACGATACTCCTGAAGGTTACCAAAGCTTGAACAAGGAAATTGAAGCTTACGAGCAGAAACATGGTTCGAAGTCGAAGGCTGAAAGATTATTCTATTTGGCTTTGCCACCTTCGGTTTTCGGAACCGTGGGTACCCACTTAAAAAAATACGCTTATCCAGCTAACGGTAAGTTCAGATTGATCGTGGAGAAACCTTTCGGCCATGACTTGGAAAGTTCTAACCAATTACAAAAAGAATTGGCTCCCTTATTCACCGAGGAAGAATTATACAGAATTGACCATTACTTGGGTAAGGAAATGGTCAAGAATTTGTTGGTGTTAAGATTCGGTAATCAATTGTTGAACGCTGCTTGGGATGCTAAACATGTGTCTTCAATTCAGATTTCCTTCAAAGAAGAGTTTGGTACCGACGGTAGGGGTGGCTACTTTGATGAAATTGGTATCATCAGAGATGTCATGCAAAACCATTTATTACAAGTATTGACCTTGTTAACCATGGAAAGACCAACTTCTTTTGACCCGGAAGCTATCAGAGATGAAAAAGTCAAAGTTTTGAAAGCTTTTCAACCTTTTGACCATGGTGATATTTTATTGGGTCAATATGGGAAATCCGAGGATGGCTCAAAACCAGGTTATTTGGACGACGATACTGTGAAAAGTGATTCCAAATGTGTCACTTACGCTGCTCTTGGTTTAAGGATTAACAATGAAAGATGGGATGGTGTTCCAATAGTTTTAAGGGCTGGTAAAGCTTTAGATGAGTCTAAGGTTGAAATCAGAATCCAATATAAGCCTGTTGCTAAAGGCGTGTTCAAAGAAATTCACAGAAACGAGTTGGTTATCAGAATTCAACCTGATGAGGCTATTTACTTGAAAATCAACTCTAAGATCCCAGGTATTTCTACTGACACTTCTTTGACCGAATTGGATTTAAGTTACGCCACCAGATACTCTAAGGATTTCTGGATTCCTGAAGCTTATGAAGCTTTAATCAGAGACTGCTACTTGGGTAATCACGCCAATTTCGTGAGAGACGATGAATTACAAATAAGTTGGGCTTTGTTCACTCCTTTATTGAACTACCTTGAAAGCAAGGATGGTCCTGTGCCAGAAATCTATCCATATGGATCTAAAGGGCCAAAGAATTTGAGAAAGTTTTTGAACAAACATGATTACATCTTCACCGATGAAGGTACTTATCAATGGCCTTTGACTACTCCAAATGTTAAAGGTAAGATCTAATCCTCAATTAGCCTTGAAGCTGAACGAAAAATGCCTTCTCTGGGTACACGAATCTAATTTTGACGATTATCACTCATAAATATACACAAGAAAACCATACGACGATAGAAAGAGCACAACTTTTACAACTCTCAAACATTTGCAATTGGGGTCAATTCCGGTACTTATCAGACATCCATGGAAGGTCATAAAGCGGTCACCGACATACTAAGATGGGTTCTTTGTGTATGCTACCGAGGAAACTGCGAATGTTAATGGGAAATTTCATCATATAAATGTCGGAAGAAACCCCATGTTACAATTGTTTTGAGTAAATCAGTTTTGCTTCAACCCATTTCTTTATTGCCTCTAACTCTTTAATGAGTGCTTAATGTAATTCAATTAACGGTGAATCAGAATTGTAAAATTACTGGCAAGTAAAAGTCGATAAAAACAAAAGTTTATATCAACGCATTATCAACCCTGTCGTCATAGTCGAGTCAGACAGAGCAAGAAGATACTCCATTTCATCAGCTTCATGTTAACTGCAATCACTAAGCCCTAAGTAAAAAGTTATTTGACTTTTTCGTATAAGAAAAGAAAGAAATGTTAGTTGATGAAATTGAAAAATTTTCTGAGTAGAAAAATCGATGCCCTTTATATCTAACTATTTTTCGCATCCGGGTAACAAGCTCTTCTGCAGAGATTTTTCGAGAAATGCAATCCCAAAAACAGTATAAAACGACTGGACAACAATACAGACTGTAGAGTTTTACTTCGCTGATATGGTGTGACAGTCGATGTATTTGGGTCGGTACAGAAAAAAGTAGGAATTGTACGAAACCATACTTCAAAAAAGAGAATTTAAAAAAGAAATGGTCCCTAGCAGGATCGAACTGCTGATCTCGGAGTTATTAGCTCCGCGCCTTAACCAACTGGGCCAAGGGACCTATTTCTGATTTACGTGTCCCTACCGTAAATCTTAACGTACTGTGCATCCTAATACGGGTTTTTTGGCACTATTTGGAACTATTTGGAACTATTTGGCACTATTGGGAACTATGGGGAACTATTGGCATTGCGATTATCATAGTTAGGGGAACTTTACATTCGTACCCACGCCAACTTGACCAACTGAAGTAAGGCTTATCTCATGTAGACTAAACTCGTGATGCGTTACTACGATTTTGCAATTTGGTACTTTTTTTAGTGCCCCAAATGGGCACCAACTAGAGACTAAAAGCACCAAAAGCACCGCGATTCACATAATTAAGAATCGCGCTAATCCACTAGTTATCAGGGTCGCTATTTGGTCTCTGAAGTCTCTAAAGTCTCTATTCTCAACCAACTGGGGCAATAGACCTATTCGTGATTTGAGTGTAAGAAACCAAACTGACTGTTCAAGTTAATACTATTTTGGGCACTATGACGAACTCTGAGAAATTGTGTCAATGAGGAAAGATTAGAAGTATGGAAGTTTTTGTTAGAGTGAGGAAGTAAGAGTATTTCCTTAATGGGCTACTTGAGGATGCATGAGTCTACAGATGGTAAGTACAATGAGTTGCGATCATCCAAGAATTGTGAACTATATGAAGAGGTCGATTTTCCCAAAGGAAGAGTTAAACCTTTAGTCAACTGGAGTCATTGAATAGACAACATCCTTGATCAAGCATTCTCACACGCTATTAGCTCTTAGTGATCCCTTACAGGTATCTAATCACTTAACTACGGTCAGAATATAGTGCTTTCTAATATCTAAACTACAAGTTGGTCCCCACCATTAGATTGTCGCTCCACTGTGATATTTTGCAGCAATAAACATCAAGTCGCAGTTCACACATTTCATGGAAGAAAACCCTTCCCTCAAAGGTCCTTCTGAGCACACATCAAATATATAATACACTTTGACGGCCCTCGATTTTTCAAAGATTCCCGCTGAACAGTGGTTGGACGATTTCAAGAATTGCGAGGGCTTGGTCCTTCCGGATGACGCAGTTTTCATACTAGTTTACAAGCATTTAAAACTTTTGAAGTCGCAATTTTTGAAATTGGGACCTAGTGAAGATGCAAAGAAAGATTCAAAACGTCATGAAATAAAAGATTTAGAAGACCAGCTCGAAGAAAAAAAATTACATTTCCAAGAGTTTTTATATTTGAATAACTATGCGTTTAAAGAGGCTGCAAGGGGATGCCCAATTCGGGATATTACAGATCCCCGAACCAAGAGATTTGACTTTGAGTGTCTTTCCTGTTGTTATAGAATGTATTTTTCACTCCCTTTCAAGTGTTCTCCTATTCCTCAAGACTTGGAGTTATCCAAAGTTCCTGAAGGAGTTATTGGAGCAGCTTTAAGACATATCAGAAGAAAGGAATTTTACGTGACGGGTGAAGTGCCAGACGAGTGGTTGGAAAATTGCTGCAATCAGCTTGATATGGAATTAAAGTCGTGCGTGAAGAAAGATTTTGGCACAGTAGTAGGTCGATGGCTGTCAGTAGCGGTAGACATGGGGTTACCGATTGAATGGGATTCTTCATATAGGCCGGTAAATGAATGGGAATCCAGTGAATGGGACTCTTCTTTCGGCGAAGAGGAATATTCAGAGAAACCTCCACCCGTTGGAGAGGTGATAGAACTCTGGCGTTACCGGATTCTAAACCCTGTCAGGAAGATTTTGAATGTGCTCCATCTGGATTCTGCCTTTAAACACGACATTCAAATCTGCAAAACACGCTTTAGTGTTGATAACACTCGCACTCAAACTGGGACACCTAATTTCTTTATAACCTGTAAGCATCATGGCTTGAACGCTTTCGTCAAGAATGGAAGACTCATGAATGCTGATGAAATGATAGAGGGAGTACGGGAAAAGTTTGAAACAATTTTACTTGAGACGTATGGGTTACTCATTGCCCTGAAAGGTGATCGTTGCATGGTTAGTGATTTTGTAACCACCATCTTAATTCAGTTGGATTTTGACAACGAGGAGTGGAAAGAGTCCGCCCATAAGGAAACAAGCATTCCCATCAAGACAAAGGTTATAGATATTGAACATATTGGTTTGACAGTGCAAGCTGTAGTGGCTGGGTTATTTCACCATCAAGCGACCTTACCTCCGGATGAGCAATCCAGACAGGAAGAAGTGGCTACAATGTTGTATGACATGCATCAAGTGGACGAGGCTGCTTTGAAGGCACATAAAGAAGAATTTGATCCAAGTCATAATACAAAACATATTTCACACTGCGGTAGTATCGCTGATTTTGAGGTTTTGCAACATCTCAATTTCTGTCCGGCAATAGTGTTTTCTGTTGATCGAGCAAATTTTGTGAAACATTTTCCTGCCATCCCTATCAAGTCAATCGACCCTCACCAAAAGCTTGTCCTCAAGATGTACAACTATGTGCACTTGGAGGTGTATTCAGGACGTGATAAAGAGCCGAAGTTGTACCATAAGCGTTTATTAAATGAAATTAAGTGCTACGAGACAATTTGGAAGTACAATAATGATGTACCGCCGCTGGAGAGGATCCGCGTGCCATTTCTACACAATTATGGAAACCTTGCTATCACTCGTGACCACCATGGGGTATTGTTGGACGGGTTCTTCATACTTTTGGATTATGCAGGAGATAAGATTGAAGAGATTACAGGCGAACAATTAAAAGATGGAATTCGACTGTTACGCAAGATGGGAGAGATTGGAATAGTACATGATGGTGTTGGACCTACCAAGTTACGATCTTGTAAAGGAGAGCTCACTTTTGTCGACCTTAAATCTTGTGTGCATGTCGGACATGCCGTTGATAACATGGAGAGTATTGAGAAATTGGCAGAGTTAGCTGATTGGATTCGGAGAAAAAGGGCAAGGAAGTGAAAGCCACGTCCATAATATAGTGGAATATGTGGAATACCGACTTACCATACTACGCCAATAATGTATTAATTACACGGGTGGTAGGAGCTGCGTATGAATCTTGCTGCGCTAGAAGTCATGAATGGCTTTTTGCGATGACACCTTAACATTATTCTATTAGTGGTGCCAAATGAATTGAAGAAGGGGTTTTAAATGTTCTTCGTATCTGTAATACAAGCAATAACTGATCCCTGTAGTGGGCAGACTTGTCTACGAAGGGTACGCCAAAACTTCGGCTGATCTTTTGAAATTCCCAGATTTATTTTGAGGATCTGTTTTTCTTGAATTAAAAATTGCCAACATAAAGCTACCAAATCTACAAATCCTGCCTCAAGCCGGTGTATCCATCCTCTTTCGTAATTTGATGTGGCGAAAAACATCAGCTTATATTCATTATTGTATATACAATTTCCGTTGAGTCTCAGAGTTTGTGTTTTTCGCAGCCATGCACGGCTGCGTCTTAAGGCCGCGCACTCCAAAGCAGCAAGCTAAAAAACCAATTTTTTGGTACTAGATTTTTAGCCTTAACCCCTCGTGACCAAATTATCGAATTGAGCAGGATTAATTCGCTAACTGGGGGTGTTAACTAGATACAGGGATTGAAGGTAACATTAAGGCATTGATATAGGTTCGTTTGTGTCTACCAGGTGTATTCTGTTCTCCTCATCTTAATCTCATTAAAGGGCACACTTTATTTGAAACCAGAGATCGGTTTCGGGTGGATTATCGATTACGAAGTTAACTAACGTTGTTTAACAGCCATTGGTAGATATGTTGATGTGTTTCTGGTAATTTTTGGAGGAACTATAGAATCAAAGTGAAACTCTTCGCAGAAATTATCAAATATAAGTGTGATTTTCACTAAAATTGACTTATGAGAGCGGTTGCAAATTTAATTCAAACCCATTATTAACAGTTTTGGGTCGTTTCGAGAAAAGAAAACAACGACACAAGAGTCGGTAGAGGATAAAGATCCCAGTAAAGCTCCAGAAGAGTCAAATGAGCCAAAAACGAGACCGGTAGCGTCCAGGAAATGCCGTCCACCTCAGAGAAATTTCTAATTCTGGGAGATCAAGGGGCGATTCGGTGGTTCCCATACACCTATTACCAGTAAGCCCATCTAGTAGTATTTGCCATAAACCATATATTTGGTACTAGCCCTATAAACGTGCTCCAAGCGGGCCCTAAATTACAGTGGCCTCACAACTGAAGCTGATGCCATAACATTTGTGAGAATCAAAGCACCCCCGGGTGAGGGGTTGTCTGGCTAGTTGCCCTTGCTAGTTCCTCCCGAGAAGCACTAAAGAAAAAGAAATGAAATCGTCCCAATCAGTTTGTTCCCACAACATGGGACAGCAATGTACCACACCTTCAAATCCAAGTAGCGGACTGGATAGTGAAGGAGGGCCATCGTTTCAGTCAGGGTACTAAGTCGAACAATAAAACGCCTCTATCATTCTGGACAGACGCCGCAGCACTAGTACTGTCCCCAGAATTTCGTAGCATCCCGTATAGCTAGTTGTTTAGATGAGCTCAGATTCAAGTTGGCCCGAGGACTTATAAGTACCCTTTTCCTCTAATTCATCGACGATGAGGCCTTTGCTAGACCAGAGAAAAAATACTCCCACTTTTGTACCAACGTCTACCAAGAAGGTGGCCCAAAATCTAACACCATAGACACTTCTGAGGTCCATCCAAAAACCATAGACCACTTCAGTGTTCTGTTCGAAGAAACCCCTGTCAAAGATGATATCAAAGAGCTGATCCACCAAAGACCGGAAGACCAGGCATATCGGTAATAAAGACATTAATACCAACGACCATTTGAATGCTGTGTAAACCTTCTCATTGTGGAACGCAGCATTGTCCACGGCAGAAGCAGAATAAGGCGGGAACCTCTTGATAGTTCTAAGCGTGTTCATGCCATAACAAATGAACACTACACGCCACACATAAGATAAGTACAGTTGCACATTGAACAAAGTTATGCACACTGTGGTAACCGAATCTTTTGAGTTATTGGGGTACTGGTACTGTAAGAGGTCCCACACCAACCGCATGTTGTCTCTACCACCAATCATAGAGACTACTTCAGTCAACAACAACAACACGATGACGCTCCCTGACAATAACAATCGGGAGATCATTTGTGACCTTCTGGGGAAACGTCTGTATGATTTTGTGTCACGATGGTAATACAACAGTCCGTAACCCATACAGAACAAAAGAAACACATATCGCAGAAGAATCCCCCTGGAAAGGCTAATAAACGGAACCCAACCCTTGAGAAGGTTCCCACCTTCTAAGTAATTGTTCGAAATGTATTCGGATAGCACCACCGCCAGCTGCACCAAAATTGTTGGAAGGAGCACATACACAATCACGGCCTTGGGCACAATGGATCCGTGGCGCAAGCTCACGTTCCTCCGGAGGTGGCTGCAAAGCACGAAAGCGACGAAGATCAGAATGCACACACCGGTGGAATGTTGGCGGTACATGTCATACTCAAAAGCATGTAAGTACCCGTGAGAACTCTTGAATACGACTGGAGCCGTAAATGTGGCATCTTCTGGAGCAGCAGCGTATACACAGTAGTACCCCGATTCTTTGACATTTAGTTTGACCCTCTGCTCTTTGGAAATGTACGAGTTTGCGTATGCATCGTCTGAAAAAGCACTGGTATTCACATTGAATCCGTCAGCAGAATACAGGGGATAAATGAAGTAGTGGTTAGAATGCATCTCCGGCAATATCATAATAGGAATCTTAGCATCTTCATTCAAGTTGGACTCTTTCAAAGAAACTTCCACAAATGCAGGCTTCCCAGTATATTCAACATGTGAACATCGGTCCTGTCTGGACTCGGTCAATTGACCGGACCAGGAAGAAAACTTTTTACGCCAGGGTGCCATGTCTAAAGATGCCCTTGTGTAGTTAGTAGATGGAAGCGTTGCGGCAGTGGTTGAAGACAGCCGCAAAATTAGGAGCAAACAGAAGGACTTCAAAAGCATAGGCTGAAGTTGTTACAAATTAGGGGTTTTCAATTTTGAGGATTTTAGTTCATTTATAATCAAACGGCAAGATTAACCCAAGTTCGTATTTTTGCCTGTCAGTGCCTCACGCTATTGTGACACAGCCGAATATACGGCAAATTCGTGTTTTTGAGGTAAGTGGTCACGCTATCCTGGAGGCCCAGTTTGTTTGAAGTACCGGACCCACGAATAGACATCTGAACGGAGACGTTTAAATCGGGCAAGATCGTAGTTAAACCGAGCAAGATCGTAGCATCCCTACAAAAATTGTTATAGGAGCTCGGATTTAACAGGCGTAAAAGTACCTTGCCTCTTGTGTAACGACAACCCTTTGCTATACTAAATTATATTTTCTGATTTGATTGAGTCTACAGGAAAAGACTCCCACAATTGTACCAAGTCACACAGAAGAGTCATATTCTAAGATCGAAGATGACTGGGATATCAAATCAATAATCATAGAGTACTGAAGTGGTCAGCTCTCCTAGAGGAAATAAAAGAGGTGATCAACGGAGCATTCTTCACAGAATAAGGCGCAGTCTCTTGATGGCAGTTTGTGAGCCATATGGATATCACACGCCACACAAGCTACGTGCAAAATATATATTATGTAACACTAAAGATAAGGATATCGAAAACGGATTAAAGATAAATTTATTGAAAATCCTATATTTGAGATTACATTATTTTAATGTTACTGTGTTTAATAATGGCATGTCGTCTAATGGATGATCCTCCTCGGACCTTACCATATGGCTTTATAACTCAAATAATGCTAGGTCCTTTGAAGACGGATTACATCTTATCAACAATTAAGATTAGCTTTTAATGTAGCTCTCATATATTTGATTTGGTTTATTATTCAGTGAATTTCACAACTTCACTAGTATTTTCTACCTCACCTACAATAAGCCCAACAAAGTAATATAGACTCTCTTTGTCGGCCCATAAGTCTACCAGCTTATACGAGCAGTAACTCACTAAGGTACTAATTGGATAAAATTCCTGAACCTTGTTGTCGGTCTGTCATAACTGCAAAACCAAAAGCATCACGGACACGACTTTTGAAACTCATATAAAAGCTCATCCATGAAAAATTTTATTGAAACACTACAACTTCTTCTCTTTTCCCAAATTAATACCAAACAACAGACAAAACGTATGTTACTTGACCACCTCACGATTGTTATAATGATGAAAGAAATATTACACAGACCTGTACTGAATTACTACTGTAGATAAACATATTGCCTTTTCTGACATTCGATCATAGTGTTGAAATAATTACTAACTTTTAAAAAGAATTGAATAACCAATGTACTGTAAATAAGTAAAGAATTGTGTGGACTTTGCCAAGAGCAAAGATCGACAAAGCTTTATGGACCTACGCCCTCTGTTCGAATCTTTTAAACATCTTCAAACTTCATTGAACAAGTTTTCCTGGCTTTAATCTCTTGAAGACATCGGGTATCAAATAATCGAAGACTTCCCTCCTAAAGAACCTACTGCTGTCTGACGGGTATCTTAATATGATCACATCGCCCTTGAACAGACCTGTGCCTCCAAATATTGCATGGATTGTATAATAGATGTTATACACGTTACAGATATATATATATTATTTCTTAGAAGTTATGAAATGACTTATTTTTTAGCAGTTAATCTTCTCAAGTAGAAAGCTAATTCTTCACCTTCTAAGATGTAACCATCACATCTACCAGATTGACCAGGTCTAGAAGAAATAGCAGCGTATAATCTACCACTACCGAATTGAGCATCAACAGCAGATTCAATGACAGCAGAAGAAGATCTAGAAGCCAATTTTCTTTCTAATTTCTTAGATTTCTTGGTTGGTTCTTCAGCGGTGGTACCCTTCTTACCTAAGGTTTGACCGTAATGGTTTTCATACCATTGTCTGAAAGGAGTAGCATCGATTTGAACAATAGCAGCTTTAGTTAAAGTGTTGGTTCTAACTAATTCGTTATTGGATGGATGGTACACAACTCTAGCGATTCTGGTCTTTCTGGAGACACCTTCAGAAGCCCAAGAGAAGTTACCACTTTCGATTCTTATAGCTTTGAATTTTTGGTTACCACCTCTAGTTCTGACGGTGTGGATTCTTTTAGCACCTAATCTGGTGTTAGTGGTTTGTCTACCTAATTCAAACTTTCTCTTCTTTCTGAATTGGGCTCTCTTGGCACCAGTGGCAGCACGTTTGTGACGTGAATCTCTTGAAATACCCATGACTTAAGTTTTACTTTTGGTATGAAATATAAAAAGTGTTTATGAGTTAAGAAGAAAGAAAATTTTCAAGTTTTTTTTTCACCTCACTTCTTCACCCATTGGAAATTTTTTTAGATTTGGCTCTGCGAAATTGATTATGTAATCCACACATTCATCCTCGTTAACTATGGGAAATGGCCGAAAAAGTGCGAAATGAGGTGTGTTTGCGAAAACTATAGGGCCCAAGTTGGCCGCTGTCACAGGACTGAGCACGTGACGCGCGAAGAAGACAAGGGCAGGAGCCCTCAAGCCTCCATCATCATCTCATCGTCTCGGTTTCTTTTTCGAGTGATAACAAATATTGCATCTAATAATTCTTACACATGGACATTTACGATGAAATAGAGATTGAGGATTTCACGTTCGATCCCGTAACCCAGCTTTTCCAACACCCGTGTCCTTGTGGAGACAAATTTGCCATTTCGATTGATGATTTGGCTGACGGAGAAGACATAGCCGTTTGTCCTCTGTGTTCGCTAATGGTACGAGTGATATTTGAGCCGGAAGATCTACAGGAGTACTACGACCAAATGGAATGAAGGGAATAAAGGGACAAGGGAAAGGAAAAAGGGAGAAGAATGGATTCATGACGGGGACAGGGGATAACGGCATGAGCCGTGGCATAACAACAGCACCTACGAGAATTACAAATCAGACATAAAAGAGGTGGAAAACCACAGCTATGACAGAAGAGACTCAAGGGCTCAAACTCCGGGCACCACATAGGATAAACAAAGAGTCAACAAGCAGAGGTGAACCAGCAACCACAATAACGCATTTGCCAGAATGTTCGTCAATGACCGGCTGGACACAAGTGCCAAAGCGGTATGTCGGCCTGAATTAGGGGCCGGTGCTAGCAGAGTCGAGACAGCGATGCCCAGAACTGTATAGGCTGCTTGACTGTGTGATGGTGGATGGGCCGCTTGATTGTTGAAGGCCCAACGCCGCTTCAACACACAACATAGTCGTAGATCATTAATAGGCACTAATACAAGTATGAGTAACGAATTACACTTTGAATGACACTCCGAGAAACCCATTGTTTTCTGTGCCAATCCCTGCAGAATTATGGCGTCACCCAGTTTGTGTCTGTGATAGTTATCTTGCAACCAAAGCACCGTCGTCAAAGCCGATCACTGACACTCGGCTGAACGCCGTCGCCAGGTCCAGCCGTCGCCAGGTCCGGCCGTCGTGACATGTGCTTCGGGGCACAGAAAGGCCAATGACAACGTCTCTAGACAATGCACGGCCACAACGGCCAAGATAACAGATAACGGATGAAATAGTGGTAGAGACACTGGCCTGGAAACGACAATTGTAAACGGTTTCCAGTTGCAGCGATGGACCACAACTGACGACGGGGTCCAAGGAATGTTGGGGCCTCGTAGACGCACCGCAAACAAGTGAAGTTGGGCCGTTCCCAAACGGGGTATTGGTGCCGGTGTCATGCAATGGCGATGGTGGGTTGAAACAATGAAATTGTCAGTTTCAGGAAATAACGATGTAAGTTTACGGGCTTTTTTTATTGCCGGCTAATGTTGACAAATTCCACCCCAACCAAGCAACGCAAGCGCAAGTCCCCCCAACGCAATTTCCACGGCGGTCGCTCGTAACAACTTCGACCCATTGTGCATCGTGGGGCCATGACGTTTGCCATTATTGTTTCTCCTCACGCCGGCCCTAGCAACATCGGGGCTAAAACCTGCATTATTTTTTTCAGTTTCGGTATTGTGAGGGTTTCAGGTGGAAGCTACAGCGGTGGTTGCTTGGCCACTGGATCATAACCTGGGGTTTTCCCGCTTAAATCAGCATGGAGTTTTTTTTAGGGTAAACCGTTTTTTAGCCAAGTTTCGATGAAAACAGAAACATAGAGCTTAGTGCCGGTGTTAGCAGCTGACAGTAGGGGGTGTTGTAGCAGGTAGTATTTTTTTAATTTTGGCTGCAACAACGCCGATTAAAACAGGTGAAACGTCTGGACCGTTTTCCTTCTGACCACAGTTCACTGGATTAGGTTGCCATACATTGTTCCTGAATTTTTCCTGTTTCTAATACTTCGTTGAAAAATTTCGTGTCTTTTTCTATTCTATTAGGAATTATTTATTCTCTAAACGAAATTTCTCCCGGTTTGTTTTTCCACAGCTTAACATTGACTTTTGCTTACACTAAACAAAGTTGTTGGGCAGTTTAAAACACTTGACACAGTTTACACGGTTTGAAACAGATCGTACGACGTTCGGCTACCGTTGACGGCGACCCTTTTTAGTTTGCATTTGTCATCGTTTGTCGTTGGTTGTGAGGTCCCTTAATTCGGTCCCTGAATTTCAGTGCAAATTAGTCGTGAACAGCAGTGTGGCCCAAAGCACATTTATAAAGCCTGGTACAGACGTTAAAAACAAGCTTTGAGTACAACCCTACAAAAGCTTCTAATACAAGCCTTCCAAAGCCCAGCCTATTGCGTCGCGTTACGGTTCTTTGGCGTTTAACGTAAGTTCATGAACAACGCATCCAGAAGAGGTCCCTGGTCCCATGAAGAGGACCAGAAGCTCATGGAGCTCATATCCATATTTGGACCCACGAACTGGGTCAGGATATCCAACTCGTTGGCCTCCAGACTGCCCAAGCAGTGCCGGGAGCGGTACCATCAGAACTTGAAGCCGTCACTAAATCGAACCCCGATTTCGGCCAAAGAGGGCGAGTTAATTGAACAGTTGGTGGCCAAGTACGGCAAGAAATGGGCAGAGATTGCCAGGCATTTGAACGGGCGGTCGGATAATGCCATCAAGAACTGGTGGAATGGCGGCGCTTCTAAGAGAAGAAGAGCCAGTGTGCAACATGACCAAATTGACGATAATAACAGTCAACAGATTCCACCTCAACAGCCACTGGCACAGACGTTTGCATCGGTGCCACAACCGCATGCCCCACAGGGTCTACCCCACTACCCTCATTACCAAGAACAGGGCGGTCCCAAAGATTTGGGCGGCGGCCACTTGATGCCTCCTCCAGCGCCGTACATTTCCCAACCGGCACCGCCACAGGCCCAACGACAACCATCCAACACCCAAACGCAGCCTCCACAAATGCAGAATCATCCACACGTCCAGCACCCCACGCAGTATGCCATGCAATTACCACCTCCCATGCAGCCCAGCGGCCCTGGCGGCCCTGGCGGTGTGGCCCCTTCTAGCCAAGAAGAAGACACTCAGATTGCGTTCAACACGTCGATGTTCAACAACCACCATTCCAACAAGTCGTCGGACTCGTTGAGCCCCTCCAGGACCACCCAACATGCCGGGTTCCAGGGGATCCGGTCGGCGAGCTTCGACTACTCCCACAACTCCGCCCATGGGGCCGGGAACATCAACTACCCGAGCCAGTTGCCTCCGCTCATCAACAAACGAAGGCTTCTCGACGACCCGTTGCCTAACAGAAGACACAGCAGTACGGGGTCCGTCAACACCATCTACTCCGTGCCCAACGGCAATAGTAGCTATTTGGCACTCAACCACACAAACAGCAACAACAACCTTGTGTCGTTGGCTGCAGGCCAAACGGGGGGCTCCCATGGGTCTGGTACCGGCCAGGGTACCCAAAGCCCTTACAACCAGAGCCCCTTGTTGTTGAGCAACGTCAATTCGAGGAACAATTCCATTTCTACCACCTTTGACATCAACTTGGTGGGGTCTACCAATAACTCTGGTGCCAACTCCAGAAGGTCGTCCATAGCACCGGACTTCTTTCCCAACCCTCTCAAAGAGTTGGGACCCCACAAGCGGAACATAAGCTCCAATTCCTTGAAAGGACCGGCTGCAAATGGACTCACCACTACCATAAGTAATGGGGGCAGCAACTCCAACATTCCCCCACCATTGGCTTTGAACCAGCCGTTCACGTTCCACCCGTTGACGTCCATCAGCAACTCGCCCACTCAGCAGAGTTTTAGTTTGAACAAAAGCAATCCTAGTTTGTCGACGGTGTTGACGTCTTCTAATTTGAACCCCAATAGCCCCAAGGTCAAGGAAAAGAGTGAAAAGGGCGAAAAAGATAAGATTAACGATACCAAGATCAGTGTTTCCAGCCTTATTGATTGAGGTGAACAGGTCTACTATGTAATTGTAATATTAATATATATAAAAGATGGTAGAACCCATCGGGTCGACATGTTCGTGCTAGAGGTAGACCTATTTTGGGGCCAAGTAGGCCTTTTTTTTTCGGTCGCGATGTGAAATCTCTACGCTAATGACAGGTTCACTTGTGTGGTTGCCTGTGATAGATCACGATGTGTTGATCTTTGACGTTGAAGATGCCCGGCAGTTACGAGAGTGGGGCATAATGGGTACTTTGATCGGGTCCTTGGCTCTTGCACCGCAACAGAATAACTTTTTATCGCTTCCTTTGAAGTTGCTGATTTATGAGACTGTATGGTTGGTGGAGAACAGACTAGGCGTGCTTTATTTGTCGAGGCCGCTGACGGCGAAGTTCGATAACCAGAAGGGTTCGTTCTACCAGACGGCACGTACCAATGACGTTTTACCCGGACAGGAATCTGTGGAGAAGACCCTTTCAAGTTTGGACCAGCGCCAACTAAACGAACACGATGAGTTGTACAAAAAACTCCGGCAAACGGTGGACGAAGCCAAATATTCCATATTCTCCGAGCTCAAACGGAACAGGTACTTCTTGTTACCCGGGCTCAAGTTTGGCGGGGAGTTCATAGCGTACCCTGGGGATCCTTTGCGGTACCACAGTCATTTGATTGTCAATTGTTTCGAAGCTATAAATTTCTACGACTTGATTGTAAGCGGGAGACTTGCATCGGGGGTGAAGAAGGTGTTTGTGGTGTCCAAACCGGTGGGCGTGGAAGAAGTGGCGACGTTGTTCGAGGAAAACGAGGGGGAAGAGAAAGGAGAGAAGGAAAAGGAAGAGAAAGAAGAGGATAAACCCGAGGTTGAAGGGGAAGGGAAAGAGGAAGAAAATACAGACGAAACGCAAGATAGTGTCGTGTATAAAAGGCATAAAAACTTGTCTTTCTCCATAGAATGGGCAGGGTTCGGTTAGCGTGGATGTTCGCTGTATCTTCCCTTCGTCTTGAGTCTTTCCAGGCTCCTCAAGCGACGGAGGGACAGAGAAAGACACCTTTGAAAGACGGGCCATCAGTGGAACCCAAGGATCAACCTTGGCCTCCTTGGCCAACATGCTTACCTAAGCGACCACAGGGCCACTTGGAGCAACACAATAAGCACCATCCAGGCCACTTCGAGTTTATGTGTCCGTGTCCAGCGTGACTTAGGTGCTTCGACTTGGTTTTCCAAGTCGAAATCTTCCGTTTGCAAACCTACTTTTTCATCCAAAGGATGTTCAATAGGCTCCTCCGTATCAATGCTCACCTTCAGCGCCCCGAATAGAAGATGATGGAGAATGGTGTCTTCTTTGCCCAACATATCTTTGAGGAAAAAAACAAGGAAGCTGGTGATGTGTAAGATGTAATTTAGGGATGGTGCGATGTGGGAGGCATATCCTGCATACAATTCGTAAGGACTTTTAAATATATACGATAATATGGTTCCATTTGTATACAGGAATGACAAACCTATTGTCTCAATGAGCTAATACATCTATAAACTTGTCTTCTTCCTTCTGTTCCTCGATGAAGTCCAAAGTTCTGTGATAGTACAGCTTCAAGTTCTCAAACAAGAGCCTCTCTTTGTCGCCTTCAATATCACTGGCATTGAAGTTTTCCTTCAAGTTTTCTATATTGTTATTGACCAATTCAATCAAGCCGTTAAGGTAATGAGAATTGACCAACTTATTGCCTTGGATATTGAAATTAAGGCACTTGTTAAGGATTTCGATGAACAATTTGAGGGACAAGTACGGGTCTATGCATGAATCACCCACCCTTAATGACTTCTGGAGACATTCAAGAACTCTCTTTTCATCCTGGAATAATGTTGCCTGTTGTTCACTCTCTGGTGCCGTTGCTTGGTGTTGTCCTTGTTCTCCCTCTTCCTCTTGTTCTTCCTTAGGCTCGTCTTTCTCGTGTTCTTCCTTGGTCTTCTCTTCCTCGTGTTCTTTCTCAGGTTGTTCATCCTCCCTGTCTGGCTCCTGTGCCTTCAACTCCTCTGTCCAATAAAACAAATGGCTGCAATTTAACACTGATCTGCACTGGTCCTGTTTTTTCAACAACTTACTTCCGTAAACAGTCACCTTCGTAATCAAGGCCTGGTAATCATCACTAGTCAAGTTCCGAATGAAGTAAAGCTTGTTCAAAATGGCAGTTATCAGTTGATACTGAACTGAATTACTATTCAACAGATCCTGGGGATCGTTCAACCCCTGACTCTGGTTGTTTCCCATAATCAAATTTTCTTCGTAGACGATAAAGGATTTGTTGAAGAATTCAATGGTTATATCGGGAACTTTCAATTGGTCTGATACCAAAGCACAGTTCAAGTATAAGTTTAAAATCAGGCTGGAATGGGAGTTTTGGTGGTGTTGGTACAACTCGTCAACGATAATTGACAAGTTTTTGAACTGGCTGACGATCTTGCCTTCAAAAATGGCTTTTCGTTTGAGACTTATGGTACCAATGAGCTTGATGTTGTTGAGAATGATTTCAATCAATGTTGGAAAAGTGTAGATGATATTTGCTGAATTCTTGTTCAAGTACTTCTTTTTGATGTACTGAAGATTGTTGATCTTATCGAGTAAATTGACTTCTTCAACCTTGTGCAAGAGCTTACATATCTTGCTTTGGTTGACCAAGAATTCATTCGTTACCAATTTGTCATCAATTTTAACAGTCTTCACTATCCCCATTTGCTTGCTCAAGTTCAAGTCATTGTTTTCTTTGATCAATATCAATAAATACCGGAAGATGGTATCTATTTGATCAACAGTTTCAAGCTTGAGGTCCGGCGATTCCAACAACTTTTGTAAGATCTCCAGCGAAATGTGCCTCTGGTACTGAATATTAGACAATTTATCGTAGAACTGATTGAAGAAAGACAAGTCCAACAAGCTAAAGACGGATCCAAAGTTCTGGATGGGCGTTATCAACAAGTTCAACCAGATCTTCTCGTCAATCTCCGAAGAGTTAAAGTTCTCGGTCACAAACTTGTAGATCTGGTTCAAGTTTTCATAGTTGTCTGGCTCAAACACCAAACTGAGCCTTATGAAGCTTTGCAAGATGAGCGAGTGTTCCTCCAACGGGATATTGAGGTTCACAAGCTTACCATAAAAGTCCCAGAACTCGCTGAATAGGCTGACGCCCACCGGCGGATGTTGCTGGTGGTCTTGCTCGTAGTAGTTGATGAACCTCTCAATGACAGTGTTGATGAGTTCACTTTTGTTGAGCGTGGGATTCAAGTTGAGAATGACTCTGTTCAAAAGGTCTCTCAAGGTGTGGAAGTGGAAAGTGTCGGGGAAGATTTGGATGATAACGTCAATGAGGTACGACTGGGCCAAATGGTCTTTGCACTGAATGATTTGTTCGGTGATGATAGGAAAAACATGGTGCTTGTAGTACTCTTCCGGCTCGTAGGTCTTGGAAGACTTGTCGCTCTTGGCCCCTTCATCAACACCAGGACCTGTGACGTCGCCAAAGTCGTCAATTATCTGGGACAACCTGACCAAGTTGGACCCCACCAAGATTTTCAACTCCTTCCTCTCCTTGAACCTCAATTCCCTCTCGCTGGAATGACCCTGGTGCTGTAATCTGACCCACAACTTGTTCATTTCGATGAAGTTCGTAATCAAGAAGTTGACGGTCTCATTGAACTCCTGTTCGTTGCCGATAGGCAAAAGATCCTTGATCCGTTGACTCAAATAGTACCGCAAAAACAACCCTCGGATGGGGTTCTGCACCCCCCTGCACATTTCAATCATGTCCTTCATGATAGCCTCCTTGGGGGCGTTGTTTGTGGACATGAAGGTGGTACCAATGGCGATCATCATGTACAATCGTGGCACGATATTGCCGCTGTATTGAACCAACTCGTACAAGTCCGACAAGAACGGCGTGTCGTGGTTTTTCTCGTGCTTGGCCTTGTAGCTCGTAAGCAAGTAGTTACAGAAGTAGTCCAATGAGTCAAACACCGCCATGTAGAGCTCGTAGTACTGTTTGGGGGAGATCTGGTTGATTCGGAGCTCGTTCAAGAAATTGGAACAATGTTTGAGCGCCTGAAGGAGATTGTTGTCGTTAAGGCATTGCTTCATGAGGTTCGACTGCTGGCCGATGTTGTTTAGGCATGACTGCAACACAGACTTGGAGTCGGTTTTGTTCATTTTGTGTTTGCCGGTGGGAAATGGTTTTAGGGTATCGGTTGTTTGGTGGCAGAAAAATGGGATTGAGAATTTGAGAACTAAAAGATCGAGACTCGAATGTGTGATAAGAACCAGCTGGCCAGATTTACAAGGCGACAAATAGAAAGAGAGGGACAGTTGTAGCAAAGAGGGTCTACTTAAAAGGTCTACTAAGAAGGTCTACTTAGAAGGTCTGCTCGGAAACGGGTTTGAGAAGAGACAGTTTCTCCGCAGGACTCTTTATATATATGTGGTCTTACTTCCACACTATGTGCAGAACCAAGAATGGGTCTTAGAACACCACAGACACAAGGGGTACCACATCAATGGGATGTTCTGGAGCAGTGCAAGAGTCTGAAGAGTTAGAGAAGAGCGGAGGCAATGAGTATTACGTTTGTTGCCTATAGTACAGTTCGTTAATGGTTGATGTATCCCGACAAATCGTGGATCACCATGGCGGCAATGGCGGCGGAGATCAAGGTGGCAATGCCTCCCGAGAAGAACGCAGAAATGATGGTGGCGGAAATGTCTTTCCCTCTGGTAGGACACAAGGTATTAAGCACCCCTAAAGTGATACCCACAGAACCGAAATTGGAAAACCCACACAAAGCGTAAGTGGCAATCAAGGTGGCTCTGTCGGACATTTTGTTGTATGGGGCGTCGTTGATCAACAAGTCGTAAGCCACGAACTCGTTCTGAATGGTTTTTGTGGCAATCAAGGAGGTGATGTGCAAGATTTCGCCTCTTGGAGTCCCCAAGAGGAACCCCACTGGGTAAAGGATATAAGAAAGCATCAACTCCAACGTCAACTGGTGGATGTTCCAGAAATTACCGAACCACGTCAACAAGCCGTTGATAAGCGACACCAAGGCAATAATGGCAAGACACTGGATCATCAAAGTCAAGGCGATTTTCAACCCTAAAGAGGCTCCCTCAGAGAAGGCCTGCAAAACGTTTTGAGGAGCATGAGCACCTTCTTCCTTCTTGGGGAACACGATTTTACCGGCCGTCAAAGGTTCTTCGGCCTCGGGGAATCTCAACTTCGACACCGCCAACGAGCATGGGATAGACATCACACAGGAAGACACCAAAGCTTGAGCGTTCAAACCCAACCCAATGTACCCCACCAACACTGACCCGGAAATGGTTGCAAAACCAGCACACATCACCTGGTGAAGCTCGGCCTTGGTCAAGTAGGGCAAGAAGTCCTTGATAAGAATGGCAGATTCACCTTGGCCAATGAAAGGGGAAGCGGCGGTGACAATAGCCTCGGCTCCCGACACTCTTAATGCCCAGAAGAAAAGGTAGGCGAACTTGACGATGGCCCATTGAATGACACCAAAGTAGTACCAGATATGCACGAAAGCCACGAAGAACGCCACGGCTGGCAAAACAGAAAAGAAGAACATCCCGAGTTGCGATACTTCAGCACTGGTTAAGAAAGCCACCCCATCTTTGGCGAATCCCAACAATTCTCTGGCCAAAGTGGAGATGAAATTGAAGATATCGTACCCAGCCTTGGTTCTCAACACGAACAAAGCGATGATGAACTGCATCAACATTCCACCGATGACGGTGTTCCAGTTGATGTGCTTTCTGTCCCTGGAAGTGGCCCATAAGCAGAAAAGTGCCACAATGATACCGAAAAACGACACGGCTCTGTCCTTCCTTTTGGAGTAAGGCGTTTCCGAGGGCACAAACCCACCCACCAACACGGTGGCCACAGTGACGGCGGCACCGGCGAGCAATCTGTGGGATCTTTGAGGCAACAACTTAGAGTAAATGATGTTGGTGCAGTAATTCCAAGGAATGGCCACAATTCTAAGACACAAATGCAACACTTTCCAGTGGAAAGTGATCAACCGAAGCATGATGGCTCCCCACAAAACCGTTGGGATCAACCATTTGGGCCTTTTCTTGTCTTGGATGAGAATGGCAAGCCACCATCCGGTGAAGAAACATCCAATGATGATGTGACATACAAGGGAAAAGTGAGGGATCTTGGACTTGGCCCAGCTGAAGGTATATTTCAGAGGCCCGGTTTCGGAGGTGGAGGTTTCCACGTCTTCACTGACTTGCTTGTCTTCGATGGACAATTGCTTTTCGATGTCGTTGGCCCGAGGCTCATCGCCCACCAGCACAATGGAATTTCTTGACTTGACGGGGTCCATCAGGAGTAGGTGGTTGTGATGCGGTTCAGCGTAGCTTTACGGAGCAAGAAAGTGAAAAGCTTACTATTAAAACTAGAAACTGATCTTGTGCCAAAACTTTTCAGTGGGAGAAGAAGCTTTATAAGAAAACGGAAGAGAAAAAGAAATTTTTTTTTTCAAAATGCCCTTGAAAAAAGCCTTATAGAATGCAGACAAAAACTGCTAATTTTTTTAATTGGTTACAAAACTGATAAGCCCAAAGAACAATCTGACGCCCTGCTTTCACGACCCACTGGGGCTGGTTTGACCCAACGGTGCTCTGGCTGATCTTTTCATTTCGGTGCACGGCCGATCTTTGCTGAGTTAATCCGGGAATAATCCGAGCAAAGCAAAGATCCCAGCACAAGAGGCGTCGACTAGAATAACCACCAAAATAAAAACACCTAGGACGACGGAGTTGATCTGGAGTTGATCTTCGCTTGATCTTTGCTCGGAAGGAGAATCGAACAAGGTTTCAGGCCAATTCTCGATGAAGATACGGCACGGCACTAAATTTTTCTTTTTTCCTTTATCGAGCCCTGATTCTGGTTGCACTTGCCGCAAGGGCGAGGCACCGCGGGAGACGGCAAGCCTCGTCTGTCAGTTTGGGGTTGCATGTGCTGAACGTGGGTTGCAAGTCGTGCTGAACTTCTGTTTGAACGTGTTTGTGATTTTGTGTTTGTAAACTTGTATTTGTGAAAATTTGTTGTGGGCCGATACATGTAACATTGTATCTCTCATCGCCGTTGCGTTGCGTCGCTCCAACTTTCAACCGTTCTTCTTTTCCGTTTTGGGTTTTTTCTTGGGCCCCTCTTATCTTTCGCCCCGCACGACTCTTCACTATCATACTATGCATGGACGTCGTTCAATTATAAGGCTCTAAATATCGTAAACTACCATTTATTAAGCTTTTGGCGATTCGGTGAAATCCACGCTTATGAAATCCACGCTTATGAAATCCACGCTTATCAGGCCAAGCTTTTGCTGCATACCACATTTGCAGTCTTTTTGGTGTCGTATTTGTGTCTCACATCTAGCCTCTTATCTTTGGTCAAGTTTCTTTGTACTTATCCTTGGACTCTGTCAACTCCTTGGCACTTATCTCGTTGCTCAAGCCCATCAACGCCTTGGAGAGTATCTCGGTGGTGCCAATCATGGGCCGTAACACCAACAAAGGGCTTTTCTTCAACAATACCTTGAGGGTGTCCTCGTAGTTGTCTGTTTCATTCAATTTTTCAATCAAACTAAGAAACTCTTGCTTAGTCAAGTTATAGTTCTTGTTTATGGACTTGTAACTTGACTTTACACCTTGCTTGAAGTTCTCGGGCTGGTTCAGGTAAAGACTCACCACTTTTTCTTCAATGGACTCGTCATCTTCGCCGTTATCGTCAAAATCAACTTCTTCACCAGAATGTTTTCGGTCGTTCATGAACTCTTCCACTTCAGAGTACTTCTTCTTCCCGGAACTGTAGATATTGTTGGACTCATCTTGCCCTTGGCTGGACTTATTGAGCCTCATCGAATTCTCCATCAAAGTATCCTCTTCGTCTCCTACGACTGGCCTTTGGCTATTTATGGCTCTACCAAGTCCCTGCGATCTGGCCTTGGCTCCTGTTCCACCTAGAAATTCTTCTCCGTGCTCCAAAAGGTTTTGTGTCCCATTGGTAAGCTTATATCCTAGCTTTAACAATTCAAAGCTCGTGGTCTTCAAGAACTCCTTCCCACTCTTGTTCAATTTCTTGTAGAATACCTGGTTATTGATGTTGTTGTAGTCTGTCAATGGCACGCTCAATAAGTTCTTGAATGACCCACTGATATTTATCAAAGGCTGGAGAAGCTCCACCCCATTGAACAAATTGAGTAGCTGTGTCTTTTGGATGTTGGGCAACCAGTGCTCAAATAACTTGACAAATAGCTTGTCCATTCCTTTGAGACCATATAGCTTGATTGCATTCAAATTGACTGTTAAGCCGTTGATGTTGATAAAATTTAAAAGCTCATTGAACTCCCCATTTTTCAACCCTATCAAGTTGATCTTTTTGGGCTTGTAGTCCACTTTGATCTTGAAGTCTTTGGCTATTTCAAACTTCTTCATGTAGATATCTTCTTCCAACTTAGGTAATTGGAATCTTTCGTCAGTAAACTTAAAAAATCTTGTCAAAAACTCATTGGCGTCTTGATCAATGAAAAGCCTTATCGGCAACAAGTCCAATCTGATGACGGTTTCATTGAAGTTCAAATCCACCGGGTCCCGGACCGTGACTATCAGCATTTTCAACATATTCTGCCCAATTTCTTTATCACCCATACTGTTCATGTAGCTCAAATACTTATTCCAGGTGGAATTGATTAGATTATCGTAAATAGTGAACATATCCACCACCACTTCAATCTCATTGAGCTTTTCGAAAGATTCTAGATTTGTAGGCACATCCTTCAACGGGTCTCGGAGCGTATGGATAATCATATTGACGTCGATGTTCTTCAACTCGAAAATTATCTTGTATTTGTTGCTACGCCTGAGCTTGAGGTCTTTGTAGCCCAGGCTTTTCGTACTTTCGTCGGCATTTTCGTTCAACTGCTTGTTGATATTCAGGGTCAAGGCACTAGGATCGATGCCTTTGGGAAGAGTCACATGTATGGATTGGAACAACGTCTCCTGGATCACTTCAAGCTCTTCGTCATCGTCTTCCTGGTCCGAGCCCGCATTCTCGGGGGCATTATCTTCCTCAAGCGACTCTTGTTCTACTCTCTTAATGGCTCCTTTGATTACCTTTCTTGTCTCTTTCCAGTCGTACCCGTCGTACATGTAGAGATTGAACTTTCCCAAATTGATATTCACACTTATAGGGTTGATTTTCACAGTCTGGTGGTCGACCCGCTTGTTGAAATAAGTCTCGTCGAGGTTTAAACTTGCTGTGCCTTGAACGTAGTCGTCTTCCATTTCCATGGAGTCGGCCATTTCTTCTTCTTCTTCTATGGCGCCATGGTATTCTTCAACAAAATCAAATTCCTCTGAGGGAACGGGTACCTTTACAGGAGAGGGTGTCTCTGATGGAGCAGCTTGGTTTTCTGGTTCAAACTCGAACTCGCCTATACCGTCAAAGACATTAAGGTTATCTTTCACTTCAACTCGGAATTTCTCTTCATCTTTCAAGACGAGAGGCACCTTCAAGTCGTTGATCAACTGCACCAACGTGTAAAAGGAATCCCCACACGTTTCCAAGTTGATTTCATCGAGGTTCACCTTTATATCGAGCAACGAAAGCTTGTTGTACAAGTTCTTGTATTTGTATCTCTGCACAAGTTTCTCTTCATCGAAATTGTAGGTTATGCCAATGTGGAGGTTGTTTATGTTCCCCACATTTAAATATCCCCGATTGAGAAAGTAAGTCAACGGTGTCATATGAAGAAGCTTGAATTTCTGGTGGTTAATTGATTTGAGTTCAGCCAAGTCGTCAATCAACAACACCGTCAAATCCCGGATTGTCGTTTTCACATAAAGCTGGTCAGAATGGACCATCACGTCGCTGCTCATTTGGTGAATATTCAAATAGCTCTTGCAACTCAACTGCCTTGGAGTTATACCCACCAAACAGTCCTTGAGTTGGAACCGTATATCCAACTTCTTTTCGGAAGTGGGAGTACCGCTTTTGGGATTGACTTGGTAGGTGACTTTATTCGGGTGGTCTAACTTTTCTTCTATCTCTTCGAGGTCCTTTTCAAATAACCTTTGCCAAGCTCCATACACTTCAATCACCATTTTTTGAAGTTTCAATTCGATGTTACCTGAGGACTTGAGCTGCCCAATGATAACTGGGTCACTATCAGCCTGATCTGCCTTTTCATCATAGTAGTAGATGACCTTCTCGTTGAGCTCCTGGTGCACCCTGTTCAATTTCATTCCTTTCACCACCAAGTTCAAATCGTCATTGCTCTTGAAGATATTGGCGTTGGAAGTCCGACCGATTATATCTCCAAACTGCCTAGACACCTCCAACACGCTGAAGTTGATTTCCTCGAAATGGATATCGAAGTCGATGACGTTTTTCATACTGTTGGGCATTATGTTCACCCGTTTGCGGAATTTCTTCGATGAGTTATAGACTGAGCCAGTAGAAGACCCTAGCACATTCTGAAGGGCCTTCTGGTCGTATCGGTTTTGCTGTTCGGCTAGATAGTCCTTCAAATCAGTGACACACCGCACGAGAGACTTCAATACCACAAACGGCACCTCGATATTGATCTTTCTGACACTGAAATTCACCGTGCAGCTCAAGTTTATTCCTCGGGCGAATAGATTGGTATGGTTGATGAAAGACTTGAAGTCTCTTAGCTTGGTGGAAAGGACAACATTGGAAATCGAGGCAATCCGACTTTTCACCACAGAGTCGCTCCCCTTCACCAATGTTTCCGAGTCCACTACAATCCTTTGACATTTGAGCTCATTGTTCAGCAGGTTCATGGATATTGGCAATACCTGGACTTTTAGCTTGCCGGACCCAGTGAAATTGATGCATATATCAATGTGTGATGCTTGGAAGATTATGTGGGTATCCAAATTATCCCGCTTCACTACCGGTTCACGTACTAGGGACTTGTACACATCCAAAGTCGAGAAGAGAGCTTTAAGTGAACTGGAAATCAAACTGAGAGCCTCGGACATTTCTATCAAGTGGTGAATGGTGGATGGGTCCAAGTCAATCACACAGGGCTTTGAAATCAAGAATGTGAACTCGTTGACCTTGAGGTCACTGGAGATCTTGCTGAACAATTCAAACCGGATATCTGCTTTTGCCTGTTCGTCTTCTTCTTTGAACAGAAGCACTTGGGATTCGGTTCCATCCACCACTTTGACCACAGTAAATGACTCAATGCCTCCGTATATCAATGTGCCGTGTTTCTGCTTGATGTTGTTGTTGGTGAGCTGCAAGTAAAGGTTGTTCTGAGGGCTAGCCCATTGGCCGTTGGCACGAATGGCTGACGTAAGACTTATCTGGATGGAGGAAATGGATAACCTGTTGAACAACGGATCGTCCGCGGTGTCTTCTTCTGCTTCTTCGTCCTCGAAGTCAAGCTCGTCGCTTTGCTGGTGGTACTGGGGGAACCTGGTACTTGGCTTATATTGGTTTGCCTTGCTGGCCTCTTTTCTTTTGTGATGAACCTTTAGTTTGAATCCTCTGGTGATGCCATTGATAATGGATAACGCCGTGGGCACGAACGGACTGCAACTGAGCTTGACGGCGTCGAGAACAACATGCAAATTGAAGATCTGGCCCAACCCTTCAAACTCAAGGTCGATCTCCTCAACGTAGATAATCACACTATCGGATCTGTGGTGGGATGCGGAGTCTGTGAGTTTGGGCTTGGCTTCCTTCTCGGGGTCCCTGAACGACTGTGACGTGGCCGACATGTAGATGGAACTTGCCTCCTCGTGCGTAAAAACCATACTATCCATAAGCAGAGGTTCGCCGTACTTGTCATCGTCGTCGCTTTTGTCGTCGTCCATATCATCTTCACTCTTAGGGCCTTCGCTCTTGTCATCTTCACTGCTTTTGTCGGTGTCTTCGTGTGGACTGCGGCCATCGGCCTCGTCACCCGGGTTTACCTCTGGCTTCAACGTCAGCACAGACACCCCCCGCAACTTTATGGATCGGGTGCCATTGACGGTATTGAAAAAAGCGCTCTCCACCTTCACCACCAACTCTGCCAGATCCGAGATCAACTTGATGTTGATGTTCTTAATCTTCACCTGCAACCTCAGGAGCGCCAATTCTACGGCCCTTCCCACCACACCACTGAGAGCCGATTGCTTAGGGGTGGAACTTGTCAGCGTATCGGTGGCACTGTCGGAGTCATTCTTTTCGTGTTTGCCTTCTTCATTCTCTGTCTCTTCACTTTCCTGGAGTTTCGACAAAGACTCCGCCAAAGACTCGTTCAACACACTCGACTGGCCTAGAATTATGGTATTTGCAAGGTCTTGTGTGCTTTGCGCCAACAGAAACTGCACGCTCTTGGAAATATCGTGCTGATCAGCATCGATAGATAAATTCACAGCCACCACCATATCTACATCTGAAGCCTCCACATTGACGCCATCCATAACACCGCCATTCAATTCGAGGCTTCCGACTTGACCGTACCGTAGATTGCATCCGGGAAGCGCAGCGCCGACTTTCTCTGGATCTATCAGGACGTTTTTAAGATGGATGTTGTTTAAGGAGACTTGCTCTAGATTGGGCAAGTCGATCTCGGAGAAAAGGGAGAGCTGCTGTAGCACATATAGGAGAAGCCGCTTTTGTATGTTCTGCGGTAGCCATTGGGGGCTCATGGCTTTTGTGCTATAATTTGGGGGAGATTTTGGGAGATTTTTGTGGTTTAAGATAGGTTTTACAGACTGATTTCTTTATCGTGGTGTTAAAAGCCAAGGGTGCGGTCGCGACATCTGTATTATCAGATGCCACATTCCACGACATTTAACCACCAAATCAGTAATTGCGACATAATGCCCAAACACCAAATACCAAACAAAAATAAACAGCATCATGCCGGCGTGTCTTTACCACTTCGATTGTCGGCTCCGAAAGAAACTCAAGCCAATTAGCGAAGTCGCATAAACTTGAAAAATGTTTGCAAGTCAGTTTCACGAAACCTGGAGAACCGGACTTACTCCGCACTTCCGAGGGTTTGGCCGAGGGCCCAGATCTAGCATTTGCTCTGGCACCGTTTTGGCACCAATGTTGCTGATTTGATTTATATAAGCAACCAAGATTTGTTATTCAGATTACAAAAAAAACATTTTTTGTATTTGTGAACAACCACAATAGCCACTTATTTGTGTACGATGGCACAAAAACCAAGCGGTGGCCGTTCTTCCTCAAAACTCCTGCCCCAAAGGCATATGCTTTCAGACCTCGGTGGCAGACCACGGGCCAACAGGCCCGCGGTGGCCGAGGGTAAAATGACCCTCGGAACTCACCGCGCGCTCCCAAAATTTATTTGTATTACTTCAACTCTCATTGGCCAAAGGCCCAGTAACCCGGATTTTCACCACCTGCAAAAAAAATCCCTGCCCCAAACTCCCATTATATAACGAATCAAATTTGCACAATTTTTTTTTTCCTTCTTTTCTCCCTACCTTTCTGTTAGTTCTTTATTTCAATTAATCAAAGATGTTATCTGTTACCAGAAGAGCTATCAAGGTTAATAATGTTCGTGGCTTGGCTACTGCATCTTTAACAAGAGATTCTCAAGTGAACCAAAATTTGTTGGAAGACTTTTCTTTCATCCAATATAAGAAAAACCTTGAAAACGTTGACATTGTTAAATCTAGATTGAATAGACCTTTGACCTACGCCGAAAAGTTGTTGTACGGACATTTAGATGATCCTCATGGACAAGAAATCGAAAGAGGTGTTTCGTACCTTAAGTTGAGACCCGACAGAGTTGCTTGTCAAGACGCTACCGCCCAAATGGCCATTTTACAATTCATGTCTGCTGGTATGCCACAGGTTGCTACTCCATCTACCGTGCACTGTGACCATTTGATTCAAGCCCAAGTTGGTTCTGCTAAGGATTTGACCAGAGCCATTGACTTGAACAAGGAAGTGTTTGATTTCTTAGCTTCTGCTTGTGCCAAATACAACTTGGGTTTCTGGAAACCAGGTTCCGGTATTATCCATCAAATTGTGTTGGAAAACTACGCTTTCCCAGGTGCTTTGTTGATTGGTACCGACTCTCACACCCCAAATGCCGGTGGTTTAGGTCAATTGGCTATTGGTGTCGGTGGTGCTGATGCCGTCGATGTCATGGCTGACTTGGCATGGGAATTGAAGGCTCCAAAGATCATTGGTGTCAAATTAACCGGTAGAATGTCTGGTTGGACTTCTCCAAAGGATATCATCTTGAAATTGGCTGGTATCACCACCGTTAAAGGTGGAACTGGTTCTATTGTTGAATACTTCGGTTCCGGTGTGGAAACCTTTTCTTGTACTGGTATGGGTACCATCTGTAATATGGGTGCTGAAATCGGTGCTACTACCTCCGTTTTCCCATACAACAACTCCATGGTTGAATACTTGAATGCCACTGGTAGATCTCAAATCAGTGAATTCGCCAACTTGTACAAAGGTGACTTCTTAAAGGCCGATGAAGGTTGTGAATACGACCAAGTTATCGAAATCGACTTGAACACTTTAGAACCTCACGTCAACGGTCCTTTCACTCCAGATTTGGCCACTCCAATCTCCAAAATGAAGGAAACCGCCATCGCCAACGGATGGCCATTAGAAGTTAAGGTCGGTTTGATTGGTTCTTGTACCAACTCTTCTTACGAAGATATGACCAGAGCTGCTTCTATCATCAAAGACGCTGCTTCTCACGGCTTAAAATCTAAGTCCATCTACACCGTTTCTCCAGGTTCCGAACAAGTTAGAGCCACCATCGAAAGAGACGGTCAATTGGCCACCTTCGAAGATTTCGGAGGTGTTGTCATGGCTAACGCCTGTGGTCCATGTATCGGTCAATGGGACAGACAAGACATCAAGAAGGGTGACAAGAACACCATTGTCTCCTCTTTCAACAGAAATTTCACTTCCAGAAACGATGGTAACCCAGCCACTCACGCTTTCGTCGCTTCTCCAGAAATGGTCACTGCCTACGCTATTGCTGGTGACTTGGGTTTCAACCCAATCACTGACACCTTGAAGGATGCTGAAGGTAACGAATTCAAATTGAAAGAACCAGTTGGTGTTGGTTTACCACCTAGAGGTTACGACAAGGGTGTCAACACTTACCAAGCTCCTCCAAAAGACAGAGCTACTGTTGAAGTTGCCATTGATCCAAAATCTGACAGATTACAAAAATTGACTCCTTTCAAGCCATGGAACGGTAAAGACGCTGAAAGATTACCAATCTTGATCAAAGCCGTCGGTAAGACCACCACCGATCATATCTCTATGGCCGGTCCTTGGTTGAAATACAGAGGTCACTTGGAAAACATCTCCAACAACTATATGATTGGTGCCATCAACGCTGAAAACGGTGAAGCCAACAACATTAAGAACCACTACACCGGTGAATTCAAGGGTGTTCCAGAAACCGCTGCTGATTACAGAGACGCTGGTAAGACTTGGGTTGTTATTGGTGACGAAAATTTCGGTGAAGGTTCTTCCAGAGAACACGCTGCTTTAGAACCAAGATTCTTAGGTGGTTTCGCTATCATCACCAAATCTTTCGCTAGAATCCACGAAACTAACCTTAAGAAACAAGGTTTATTACCATTGAACTTTGTCGATGTTCCAGCTTACGACAGAATAACTCCAGACGACGAAATCTCCTTGATTGGTTTAACTGAATTAGCTCCAGGTAAGAACGTTACCATGAGAGTTCATCCAAAAGACGGTGAAGCTTGGGAAACTCCATTATCTCACACCTTCAACAGTGAACAAATTGAATGGTTCAAATACGGTTCTGCTTTGAACAGAATGGCTTCCGCCAAAGCTGAAGCTTCTGCTTAAATAGTCGTTTGATTGCTCCGGAGCCGGTAAAAACGGTTCAGCCAGTAATTATACAAACCTTTCTATTATTTATTGTTTAATTTCCGAATACATATTCAATTTCAATGTTCCCATGTTTGGTCTTCTTTGTGGATTGTATTCTATGGTGGTTTTGGTCAGTTATAGGAAAGATGGGCAAAAAAGAAAGCCCGACGCGGGAGTCGAACCCGCAACCTTTTGATAACCTTTAATGTAATTTAAAAGTCAAACGCTCTAGCCGATTGAGCTAGCCAGGCAATTTCTGACGTATTTTGCCCCAAAATTTGCCAAGACCCACGTGATACAAGCTGATAATGCTTAGTCGGTATGCCCAAGCCAGCCTTATAGAGCTACACAAGGACACAAATAACCGACAGAAATGCCTGCTATATATATATTACAAATAAATAAGCCTCACTCGATATAATTGATGAGTTCGTGGAGAATGTTTTCCAAACTGATATAAAAAGCACAATAGTCGTTGATGTCCACATAGTTGTTCTTCAAATCGAAAGCTATCTTCTCCAGCAACACCACCAATTCGTTAGTGTCCAAGTCGTTCACGGGAAACTCACTCAAAACTTTGAGATCGATTCTGAAATCGTCGCTTGTTTCCACAACTTCTGTTGGTTCCGCCAAACTGATGTTCGAGTCCGCGTACTTGTTTATCAGTGAAGTGATGATTTCGTCGTCCAAGTCGAAATGTACCTTGGGCTTTGGCGAGTCGCCAATAAAGAACGCTTGGTCGTTGAACCCGCTCAAGGGAGCCATTCCAAAATGGGGAGACCCGGGGCTCGAACTGGGTGCTTCGAGTCTTTGATGATTCAATTTGTTGATCAAGTCCACCGACAACGCCGGCTGGGCCACCTTCATGGTCTTGAAGATTTCTGCGGTGTTCAAGTAGCCCGTGAGCTGGTGGTTGAAGTACTGGTACTTGTTGAAAAACTTGTTTTTGCTTGAATTGGGTATGGAAAAATTGGTGTTCGTGAACTTGTTGATGAGCTGAAGAATACGGAACTTCTTCAAAATGAACTCCCACGTTAGGTTCGTCAACGAGAGCATGCGTTTGTACTTCTCGTTCTTGAACCACTTCCGGTTCAAGATAAACAACGACTTATTGATCAACTTAACGTAGATGATGAGCTCGTTGATCTTCATCATTTCAGACTTGAACTTGACGATCATAATGATGAAAAGGAGAATGATGGAGTCCAACGGTATAGTTCTTTTCACGTACCAGTTGAACTTGCCAAACTTTAAGAAGTCGTTATACTTGAGGAAATCGTTCAAGTTGTGGAGAATCGATGGGATCAAGTTGTTGTGGAAGTCATCGTAGCTGAAGTCACTGTATCTGTTCAAAACCGGATTCAAGTTGATGTTGAGTGCCTCAAAGTTGGTGATGTTCTTGATCAAGTTACTCTCGGCCAAAGGCTGGAAAGTGTCTTCAAATTGGTTGAACGAAAGCACACCGTTTCTGGGTTTTGTTAGATGTACGGAATACGTGGACTCCACCGAATTGTCTGAGTTGGATCGTTGATTCCTCATCAACTGTGCTCCGTTTCCGTGCTGATACCCGTCGGTTCTTCTCTGTCCAATGAAGTTCATCCGAAGCTGCTGGCCTCCAGAGATCGGTAAATCCTCACTCAACAAAAACTTTTTGTGGAGCAACATCATGGCTCTATCGACAAAGCTCCAGCTGTGGTTCTTGATGAAATTCACGAAGTTGATTTCGTTCATCGTCTTGGGCGGATACTTCTTATGGTACAAGTTCATCTTGTTGATCGACAAATGGACGAACTCAAAGAATTCTGTTATCATATCTTTGATCTCATGGATCTTGTGGGGTAGAATCGTCTTCGTCAGCTCGTTGTGGAGCTGTGACACCAACTCGCTCAAAATCCGGTCGAACTTGAACTTGATGTTCAAACTCAACGTTGAAACGCTCACACGGGTTTCGACAACTTCACCGTCGTCGTTGAGAATGGCGTCTTCTTCGTTGGGCAATTGCACATTGAAGTCTTCGAACTTACAAATGGGAGGCAAGCAAAAGTTGTGGCTCGTCAAACAGTCCAAGCCGAAGATCATCCACCAAAGCACTCTCCTGAACTTGATGATTTCAGGGTTCTTGATCTTAAGCGATAAAACGGGGTCTTTGTTCATTTGTAAGAATTTGGCGTACCGTACAATCTGTGACATTTCCATGGTGGAAGGATTTGGAGACGTCGATTGGATGATAACGTTGCCTAGCAATAACGGGATAATCTTGAGCCCGTGGGGGTAGTTGTAGTATTGGCAGATTTTGTTGAACCCTTTCAAGTACTTGTTGATATCCTGGTTGAGCAAAAGGTTATCGTACTCTTCGAATTCGCTGATGGTGGCCGCATAAAGAATCGGAAAATATAGCGTATAGAACTGCAAGAAATTAAAGTCGGTCAACGAGTTGTTGGAGTCCTTGTCGAAGGGGTTGCACTCATTCCAGTATTTGTCGTGTTTACTGACGAAATCGTTGATGTTGGTTATCACCGGCAATAAAATGTGTACGGAGTTTAAGTACCGTTCCACCAACTCGTAGGACTTCTCTTTGGACGTGGGCAAATGGTTCTCCAAGTCTCCAAGCAAGTTCTCGTTGTCGTAGTAGATGTTGGTGCCATTCAAGAAGTTTTTTGTGTTATCCAAGTGGCTCAGCATCTCGAACGACGACGAGTTGAGGTAATGAGACGAGATCTGGTGGTCTGTTTGGAAGTTGGAGGTGCTGGCAGGCCGCAGGTCGATGAAGTTGCCGATGGAGGCACCGTTGGCCCCCGTAGGGTAAAGGTGGCTGGGGTTCTTGGCAAAAAGCGACGAGATGTTGGTGCCACTGTTGTTTCTGCTGACAATAGTCGAACTGATGTGGTGCACTTCGGGCTGGTGGGAAGGTGGTTGAGTGGATGAGTGTGGCGGAGCAGGGGCCGACCGGAGCGTCGGGAGATTGTTCAAGATGGGGTCGTTGAAGTTGCGGCCCAAAAGCGTCTGTGGTTGTGTGGGCAGGGCGTTGGGAAGCTTGTATGTCGAGGAGGGATAGTTGGCGAACGTGAAGGAACTGAGATTGAAGGAGTACTCTTCTTTGCCGTCGCCTTGGCCCACGCCGCTGTTGGGAGTGTCGTTTGTGCCCGCCGTGGTCCGAGCCACGTCGTTTGTATTTGTGTTTGTGCCGGTGGTGGCGTTGCCGTTGCTGAAGTAGGAGTTGGTGATGTTGTTGCTCAAATTGTTCATCACCGGCGTTTGCAACAACAGCTTGGAATAGTTGGGGAAGTTCGAGCTCAAAGTCTCCATCCCCAAGGACCCGTGGCCTTCCTGCTGCATCACCGCCACGTCGGGGATATTGGAGCTATTTGTGGCATTTGGCCCATTCTCATCGGAGGCGCCATCCGTGAGATCCTTGTGGCCACTGCTGCCATCGCTGTTGGTGCTAATAGCGTCAAACTCGTCGATGCTCTGTCGCTTTTTGTTCTTGCCGCCCTTGCTGATGCGGTCGTTGGCGAAGTACAGGCACGCCACCCCCAATTTTTCACAGTTGTTGCACGTAGGCAAAACCCTCGAGCACTTGATCTTTTTACTGTGGCAGTAAATACAACTCAAAATCTTTCTCTGTCTTCTCTTCTGCACCTTCAACACCTTCCCGTTGGAAAGCACCTTGACGCTTACGTCAGCTTTGGCTTTGTCTGTTTCACTTTCTACCGGCAGCATAGACCCAGATCATAAAAGAAGAACGATTTGTAATGAGTTTTTTTTTTCTTTTGAGAATTTGGTGGAATATGAATCCGGAGAACTGACCCAAATGACAGCCCTTTTTTTTGGTCAAAACACTTTTGTTTGAAATGTGTCAAGCGGGTGTCTCGGCTAATGGAGTGATAGAGGCCGTACAAGGTTTGAAGCGGAAATTGGGGCTTTTATTGTCAATCTAATAAACTTGTTCCTGTGGGCCTGCAGCTCTAAAAATCTGGGGAAGCACTTAATCTCCGAGTGGCCACAAACTCCGAGCGGCCTCCAACGCTGCCCGCCGGTGCTGCACGAGGAAGAGGTGTAGGGGTGGAGGGTCAGATACATAAGCAGACGCTCGTCGAAGCGTCCGAGTTTGTGGAGTTGGCACCATATGTGGCGCTTCTGTCCATAGCCGTGTGCCGCCTTCGCTGGAGATTAACCACCTGGTGAAATTAGGTTCGGTGCACGCCAAAAAAGAAGGTTTTTCTATTTTCTTTTGTCTTGGTCGTGGGTTGCGAAGTCTCGAGCGAATAGGCCCAAAATAGAGTAGCGAGAAAACGGTGCACACACGCCGGGCCCACCCTGGCCATAAACGGCAAAAACATAGTCCCTGTAATTGGTAGGCACACTCTCGTTAAACAAAAATGTCGCGAGGGGATGCACACCACAGAGGGCCAGGTGGAAACCGTATGTCGCGAAAAAATTCAATGTCGCGCCTCGCTATCGTCGTCGTCGAATTTCTACACGTAAACAAATTCAAACCTCCAACTACACAAAAACCCAAGCTGAAAAATGGATTTCGAAGAAGCTGAAGACCTTAACGGTATAAGATTCAGTTGGAACACCTTCCCCGCCACCAAGGTGGAAGCCAATAAGGTGGTGGTTCCAATCGGGTGCTTGTACACGCCTTTAATGAATCGTCAGCTGTACGATTTACCAGTAGCACAATACGATCCGATTTACTGTTTGAAGCAAACTTGTAAAGCCATTTTGAATCCTTACTGTGTTATTGATCCCACCGGCTCCTGGAGTTGTCCTCTTTGTGGCAACAGGAACCCGTTGCCTTCACATTACCAGGGTATCACCCAGGAAAACTTGCCCTTGGAATTAACCTCCACCGCTTCCACCATCGAATACATCACCTCCAGACCCGTTCAAACGCCTCCCATCTTCTTGTTTGTCATTGATTTGTGCCAAGACGAGGACAACTTGAAGGCATTGAAGGACTCGTTGGTTGTGTCGTTGAACTTGTTGCCTCCCAATGCGTTGATTGGGTTGATCACCTACGGCACCATGGTTCAGCTTCACGATTTGGGATCGGAGTCGATCAACAAGTCGTACATCTTCAGAGGCGATAAATTGTACAATGAGAAACAGATCAGTGACATGTTGAACAAACCAATGTTTACTGGGAACGTTCCAGGCCAACCTCCTCAACTCCAGCAACCTAACCAGTTCGCCAATTCTTTGAACAGATTCTTTTTGCCTTTGGAAGATGTAGAGTACCAGTTGACTAGCATCTTGGAGAATTTATCGAGAGATCCATGGGCCGTGGCCAACGGCGATAGACCGTTAAGATCCACCGGTTCTGCATTAAACATTGCTTCTAGTTTGTTGGGGTTGACGTTCTCTGGTTTCGGGGCCAGAATTATGTTGTTTAGCAGTGGGCCTTGTACTTTGGAGCCAGGGTTGATTGTGAGCAACAAGTTGAAGGAGCCAATCAGATCCCATTCGGACATCGACAAGGACAATGCTAAACACTACAAGAAAGCCACCAAGTTCTACAAATCCATTGCAGACAAAGTGGTGAAAAATAGTCATATCGTGGACATTTTCGGAGGGTGTTTGGATCAAATTGGGGTTTCTGAAATGAAAGATTTGTGCAACGTCACCGGTGGAGTCTTGTTGTTGACCGATGCATTCACAACGGCCATTTTCAAGCAATCTTTGCGGAGATTGTTTAACAAAGACAACGAAGGGTTCTTGTCGATGGGATTCAACGGGATTTTGGACGTCAAGACTTCCAAAGAATTGAAAATCAGCGGGTTAATTGGCCATGCTTCGTCCATGGCAAGCAAGAAACCAAACGTTTCGGAAACCGAGGTGGGTATTGGTGGAACCTGTCAGTACAAGCTTTGTGGGATATCCCCACAGCACACCTACGCGGTTTTCTTTGACATCGCCAACACCATGAGCTTACCCCCCAACGCCCAGAGTTTCATTCAATTCATAACTCATTACCAGCACAGTTCAGGCACTTATAGATTGAGGGTCACAACGGTGTCCAACTTATTGACCAGCGATGAGAGAGTGTTGACCCAGAGTTTCGATCAAGAAGCAGCGGCTGTGATCATGTCGAGAGTGACATTGTTTAAGTCAGAGCAAGACGATGGTGCAGACGTTTTGAGGTGGGTCGACAGAATGTTGATCAGATTGTGTCAGAAATTCGCTGATTACAGAAAAGACCTGGACGAGTCGTTTAGATTGAGCCCCCAGTTCTCGTTGTACCCACAGTTCATCTATTACTTGAGAAGGTCTCAGTTCTTGCAAGTGTTCAACAACTCCCCAGACGAAACTGCTTTCTACAGGCACGTCTTGCTTTCGGAAGATTGCAACAACTCGTTGATTATGATCCAGCCCACATTGACGTCTTTCCAATTGGACGCCGAGTCCCAAGCGGTGTTGTTGGATTCTGTCTCGGTCAAAGACGACGTCATCTTGCTCTTGGACACGTTCTTCCATATTTTGATCTACCACGGAAAGACCATCAGCGAGTGGAGGAAGGCCGGGTACCAGGACCTTCCAGAGTACGCCAATTTCAAACAGTTGTTGGAAGAGCCCAAACAGGAAGCGGCCGAGTTGTTGGTAGATAGGTTCCCTTTGCCCAGATTTATTGACACCGAAGAAGGGGGATCTCAAGCCAGATTCTTATACTCCAAATTGAACCCCTCCACTTCCTACAACAACCAAGACATTGTGGGTAACGGGGCCGTTGTTTTGACCGACGACGTCTCCTTACAAGTTTTCATGAGCCACTTGCAGAAATTGGTGGTTTCCGGGTCGTCGTAGAGACTGTTGCCGTAGAGACTGCTGCCCTTTTATAGCTAGATAGTTTTCTTACTACCGAGTTTATCTATTTTGCGATAGCGAACAAAAACTGAAAAATTAATACACACTCAAACAACTGATGACAATACAGGAATTATCTCGAGGTACGTGTTGCTTTTCGCTTTTCAAGGTCACTATATCGTGCCGTGGTGACCAGGTAATCCACAAAAATCCAAACTAACAACCTCTAGACGAAATAGCTCTTTATGACAGGCAAATCCGATTATGGGGTATGGGAACCCAATTGCGTTTACGGTCAGCAAAATTGCTTTTAATCAACGTCGGCGCCGTGGGAATGGAAACCGTCAAGAACCTCGTGTTGGGAGGGATCAACTCCATCGAGCTCATGGACGATTCGGTGATACAACTGCAGGATTTCGCCGCCCAGTTCTTCTTGCCCAACGATGACACCAAAATCGGCCAGTTGAAGGTGCCTAATGTGGTGGATCAGATCAAAGAGTTGAACAACAGGGTGGAGATCAGTGTGAACACGAACAGCTTCACCGCCGTGGTACATACGGATAAGGAGTACTTCCGGAAATTTGATTTGGTCATAGCTACTGAGATATCCAGAACCGAGATCAATTTATTAAACACCGTCACAAGAGAGTTCAATATCCCGCTATACGTAGCCGGGCTCCATGGCATGTTTGGGTACGTCATCACAGACCTTATACGCCATGTTTCGGTGTCTGAGAAGGACAAGGGCAATCAACCAAGACAGCCAGGGACCAAATTGAATCTCAGAAAAGTCATCACCGACGTTTCAGTGGATGGACTGAACGAAAAAGAGACCGTCACGGTGAACGACACCTACTCGGTGCTAAACGACATATTCACGTCCCAGCTCTTGCCCCAGCAGTTGAATAGGAGACAGCTCAAGCGATTGTCGCCTTCTTTACCGATAATTCTTGCATTATTTGACATAAAACGGTCTTTCGATGTGCTGACGCAGGAGCTCCTACAAAAAGCAGTGGAAGCCTGCCAGAACTTGAAAATGAACCCCGAAATTGTCACCCTGGAGTACTTGGATCACTTTAAGAACCAGGCGTTCATCGAGTTCTCGCCTACCGCTGCTATTTTAGGAGGCACTTTGGCGCAGGATGTCATACAATACTTGAGTCAAAAAGAGAGTCCGATCAATAATGTTTTGATTCTCGATGGCATGAGGTCGGAAATGCCCATATATACATTGTAACACAGCGAAGATCTTCTTTCAAGTTCACTCGAATCTTTCCCGCTCATTTAGGAGTGATACCCCTCCCTTTCCGTTTTTTTAAATGAGAAGAATCTCTCAAGTACCGGAACGACTTGACCAACTTGGCCTTCAAGGCCTCGTTCTCTTCTTTGGCTTCGCTGATCCTGCCAATAAGCTGGTTTCTTTCGATCCTGAACGATTTGATCTCCTGCGAATCTTGTTCTTTGAAGTTGGCATACCTTTTGTTGAGGTTATCGTTCAACTCCTTCAACTCTTCGATAGTAGACTTCAGTTCTTTGATCAGCTGAGCCGAGTTCTCAAACTCGGTCTTCATGTAGTTCTTCTCCTCTTGTTTGGACCCAATCTTGATGATGTACTCGTTGATAGACTTGCTCAAGTGCCAGATCTTCATCTGATTCTCCACAAGCTTCACCTTCTTTTCAAACTGCTTGACATCGTCCTGTTCACTGAACTGTTCTACCTGCTGCTTCATCTGTTCAATCTCCGCCTTGACGGCTTCGATTTCCTCGGTTCTTTTCACCACTTTTTTGTTTCCCAAATCTATTCGAGATTGCGAATGGTCTATGTCTCCAACAAGGTTGCTGGACGCCTTGTTCAATTCGTGGTACCGCCTGCCTACCCGATTGCTTTGCACCTCCTCGTGGTTGAACTCCTCATGGATATCGTACTCCTGCTTGATAATCTCATATTCGATGTACAAGTTGTTAATCTGAGTCAACAATTTATGGGTCAAGTAGGTCACTTGGTGCCCGTTCATGATGTTGTGGTTGAAAATCCCAATCAACTTGTCGAAGTTGTTGGTCAAAGGGTTGGTGATGTAGTTCAGTTGTAGCCGGTTGAGCTCGTAGTATGTCTTTTTGGGTCTCCTTTGGCTCTTCTTGGACCGGCGGCCTGCGCCGCCACTATCGGTGTCTTCATCGTCGTGGCCTGCGTGGTTATTGCCGTTGGCAAGCTCGTTATCGTAAGGCGTGTAGTGGAAGTTTACCTCGGTAAGCAAAGATTTCTCCACGTCTATAGCTGAAAAATCTGGTATCGCCGGCAAATCTGGTAAGGGCCACACCGGATACATATCATTTCTGAAAGCATCCACAAAGAACCCTGCCAAATAGTTCAACCCCTGGTTATAAATCGGGAAGATGTCCGGGGGAAGGATCCCTATTTGGTCACGAAGGCACACTATGGCCGATATGAGCTTGTATAAGTGTGTAGGGTCGTTTTGGTATGGCCCGTAGAAGATCTTGCAGTGTTCGATACTCAACATCGGCACCAACCGAATGATGTTCAGCGGGAACGGCCTATTCTGCTCCCTTAATCTCGCCACATAATCGTCGGGCACCAAGTCGTCGAATTTGATCACCAAATCAAACTTGATGTCCACAAGCTCTTGTTTCATGTCGTTGAAATTGCCGGGAATTAAGTGGATGGTCACGTTGGCGTTGTCTGGCTCGTTCTTCTTATGGTCTCTTCGAAGGTAGTTCCCCACATACCGCTTAAGCTTTATGGGCCTGTCCACATTGCCTATGAGCAAAGCCTCCACCAAATCGATCAATTTGTTGATATTGCTCAACACTATCCCGACGTGTTTGTGGTTGGGGTCCACAGCACCGCTCGGACTGCCTGCTGCACTGCCTCCGCCGGCCTTCTTTGCCCTGCCGTTCTTCTTGACGCCGTAGATCGTGTCACAGCTCCGGCACACCACATTGATCAAGTCTTTAAGCACATTGAATTTGCCGCTGGTCTCGGCCAATTTCAACGCCATGTCCCTCTGCAACAAATTCTTCGGCATGTAATGCGTTATCAACAAGTACGGATGCGACGACACCAACGTGCAGTTCTGTATACATATTTCCAACGATTTAACTATCAATTCTGTTTTATCGTTTGTCTCACAATACTTTAAGATATCGGAGTAATGCAACGACACAATTTGGTCCGTAAGCTCCCGTTGAAATTCGTAAACCGGCGTCGCTAGCGTGTACTCTCCGCTTTCATTGATATGGTCGATCTCAAGCTCCACTATGGGCGGCTCTGGCGTGGAATCTAGGATCCTAAGCAAATCCATAACACTGTTTTGTGAACTTTTTTTTCTCGTTTCGGACCTTTCACCTGGAACCTTTCACCTGCTAAGGGTCGGCGTGCGCCAACCGTTTATTTATACACTATACAGCATCTACACGCTAGAGGTCCACAACTTGACGGACTTGTCCCAGTGGCTTGTCAAAACACTGGCACTGTCTGGCGACACGTCGCAGCTCATCACCTTATCGGCGCTGGGCAACACCGCCACTTTTATCCAGTTATCTGTGCTCCAAATGGCTGTGGAGTTGTCGTAGGAGGTACTGACCAAGAACGTCCCGTTTGAACTCAAAAGTCTGGGGTTCCCGCCGGTTTCGTCTGTTACCATTTGTTTCTGGAACGGGGACGCTTCTGTGGTGCTCTTGTAGAACTTGACGTCGCTGACAAGCTTTTTGTGTGCTGGAATGGAAAATAGCTCTTTCTGGTCGCTATGAAGGTCATTGTTTAGTTTCCTTATATCCCAGATCTTGATGGAACAGTCGCCACTTCCGCTGGCAAGGTAGTAGCCGTTGGGGTTCCACCCTAAACTGTAGATGCCCTGGATATGGCTGCAAAGATTGTTGATGAGCTTGCCGCTTCTCAAGTCCCAGAGTTTCACTACAGCATCCCACCCACCGGTGGCCAAGATACTTCCGTCCGGGTGGAAATCTCCACAGAATACCTCCTTCAGATGGCCTTCTTGTTGCATTAGCTCTCTGGCAGTTTCGTAGTCCCACAACTTCCATGTCTGGTCAAAAGACGTGGTGACGAAATTGTGTTGATTGGGATGGAATAACGCCTTAGACACCCGAGACTCGTGCGCTTTGACGGTCCTTGCCGGCACAAGGAGCTTGGCATCTGGCTGGGGCGTTTCGGTGTCGATTTTCCAGTAGTTGACATCGCCTTCTGCTCCTCCCGTGATGAGGGAGTCGTTATCGTTCCAGTCCAACCCACTGGCCTTCTCCAAATGGTAGCCGGGCGTCAGGCGGGCCACCAAGCTGAGCTGGGAGTCGAGAATGTACACATTGCCGTCCCAGGACCCACACGCTATTCTTTGACCGCTCTTGTTGTACCGTACACTGGAAACGGCCCGCTGATTACCCTGGATCATTTGCGTCCCGTACAACTCGAGCCGGGACAAATTGTCGTTTAGTAGCCGCCGGTGCTTCAACGTCTTGATGTGGTCTGGCTCGTACGCCTGGTGGAGGTAGGCAATCCGCCTTTTGGCGGCATCGATGGAGTAGCTCAAGATGTTCTTTCGAGCCGCTAACAATTCTTTGGGCCCTGGCGTGTAGAACTCTTCGTCCTCCAGGTCCAGCTCTTCCAGGCTCTCGTGTTCGCCATTGGTGGCCCTGTCCCCGTCGACGTACACGTTGTCCCCGAAATTGGTGTGTTTGGCTTCACTGATCAACCTCACGAGTCTCTCTCGTCTGTCGGCTTTATCTTCACCAAAAAACGTCACCGGCTCGTTCATTCTTCGCAAAGCCGCTCGAACCTCGTCGTCCGTGGTCGGCACATTCAACCTGTCCAAGGCCCGGATTATCTCGTTAGATTTGGGAATACTTTGCATGGTATGTCATTAAAGATAAATAAAATAAATAGATAAAAAAACGATGCGCTCATACCTCAGCAGGCCACTAGCCACCCTAATGATTAGCATTCAAAATCCGGGACGAAAAGTCGGCAAAAGTCTCGGTGGAGTTGACCATCTGGTCCAAGTCAGGCTGACAGAATACCGCCAACGTGTTCCTGGCTACGTGGGGGAGTTTGGTGCCTTTGACGTAATGAGATACTGCTTTGAAGTTATTCTGAGACACTTCCTGTAAAGCACTCCCCGTTTGGAACGCCACGCAGTCCTTGGGGATGTTGACCTTGACGATGTCGTTGTTACGGTTTCGGATGTATAGGCCAGCTTCGGGGTCGGGGTTTGCAGGGAGATCGTGCGTTATCCCTTTGGTTTCGTCCATAAATAACGCAGAAGTCAAGCCGGTGATGCAAGAGTGGTCCAAATGCTCCCCACACCAGTCGTCGTCGTTCTCCGGGAGTTGGCTAGCGTCGTCGGTGGAGTAGTAGTGCAAGAGCCGAGCTTTGGTGCAGGTGGAGTTCTTGACGATGTTTTGGAGGTAATCTTTCTCGAGGTGAAATCTCTTCCCGATATACTGGTCACAGTTCAATGCCACCTTTTCAGCGATGTCGATGATCAAGTTGCACAACTGTTTCATGTCTTTCTTGAAATTTTGGAGCCCCTGTGTCTCCGGCGGCCATATGTTAGGGTTTGTGTATGTTTTGTGGTGGGGAAACTGCCTACACAACGCGTCCACTGGACCCTCTAATGCGTCGTGTTTGTGAAACGCACAATTGACGTAAAACGACCCTTTATTGTAGTCAGGCTGCCCAGACCGGAGTTTCTCCTTGCCACAACTCCAGCCTGTAACCCAAAGCGACTCCTCGTCCTCCAAGGTGTCCAACAACTCTTTTGGCTGGTGGGCTAGAACCGATGCACTTTTGAGCACTTTCAACCGTAACTCGGCGAAATGCTGCGGGAGCCCTTCTACCACTATGATTCCAAGGGAGTCTGGTCCAAACGCCTTATCTAGCGTATCGCCGGGGATCCCTTCCACGAGCTGTTGAAGGGTAACGACTACGGGATCTTCTGTGTGAACCATTTTTACACTGTAAGCTTTGGTTTATTGGCTTTTTTCGAGAAAAAGTGAGCAGATATTAAGCGGCCACCTAAAGGGAAATCCAAAGGAAGGATGCACAAAGATATCAAGGGGTGTACAGGATGAGAGAGGAGGAGACATGGTGTAGAAGGAATTCGAGTGCGGTGTGAGTTGTCGAGCTGATAGGGCCGACAAATTCTAGGACATCATAACCTTGTCCAACACAGGAGAGCTTATCGCACTTTGATAGGCTAAACACATGTTTTAAGCATTGAAAGGTGTGATGCGATGTGTCGGGTGTGAAGGGGCCTGAAGAACAAACCTGCAAAGGCTTATTGGCTTTGTGTCTCTATAACACAGCCACTACGAAGTACTTCTGATTTCGCAGCCATATGTATTTGCAACCGTTTTGCAAAGAAGCACTGAAACCCAACAACACACAATACCCATGAGTAATGGGTCTCGTATCTGAGGCACGTATTGGAGTGGTGTTTTGAAGAGTATGTTAGTCTCTGTACCGGTTTGCCTCGTAGCGAAGGATGGTCCTGTTTTGGATACATATTCTTGTGTGGATACACATCTACTTACTCTATTGATCTACCGCCAAACCGGGGAAAATGCACCTAACCAGGAGAAAGCGAACTGTAACGTGTCATCCGTTCATGGTATTGCTGTATATGTAACTCACATCGGCTGTCGGTAGGCAGAGCCACAAGGCTAACAGAACAGTGGCGATCGTGCCTGGCGTTCGACAGTATACGAATTATATTGTGGGGAGGTACCTCCACACTGCTACCGACAGCTGAAACACCCCATCCGACAGTTCCAGCTACAAAGGCATATCTGGGAATAGTGAATTTAGGAGGTCTTGATCTGGAAAGATACAACAGAAGCCAAAGAAGACGAAGGTCAGAAAGTTGAGAAGAAAACCGAGTCAACGAGGGTGCCCGTCAAAAGGAGAGGACCCAGCGCTGGAAAAATGAAGATGGAGTTCATCCAGTGCACAAAATACCTTCTTTGGGAGGTATAGCTCCTGAGGGGTACGTTGGCCCCCCCAAATCCCAAAAGCTCGGATCCAAACTTTCTTCCCCACCACACCGCAAGTGCCCTTCCTCTTCCCTTCAAAAGACAATGGTTCCCTCGCCTCCAAAACAAAACAATAGCACACGAGCCGCAGATTTGCCCCACTAGTACAAGAATGAACGGATCTCAGGCCCCGTTGAACGTGCATCGTTCAAGAGGTACAAGCTGGACCTTTGAAAGAAAATCTGTAGCACTTTAAGCCAGAAAGTCTCTCACAGCCCGGGCCACCAGCACAGCGGCTGCGACCGGCGTATTGGTTACGCTTCAGATGCCCGCAGGATAGGGCTTCCCAAGTATCACAACACGCGTAGCGCCACTCCACCTTTCAATTTCATTCTTCTTATCAGTGAAATCGGCAAACTTCATTTAAATCGCAGATCTCATGCTGCACTTTCCCCAATCAAGCAATACCATCTGTACTCACCGGACCACCCAAACAACCCACTATACAAAACCCGAACAACCCAGACACCCTCACTTCAGCCGTGCCAATTGCTCGTACATCCATCTCCGCATCCCAGCCTTTTGGTGCCAGCACCGTGCTGCAAATCTTGCACCAACTGCCGCAGAAAATAAACGGTGTCAGGCCACTAAAGGCACAATTCCACCACCAGCCCCTCAAATTCCATAGTTACTATCCCCCGTGGGCCCAAAACGAGCCTGGAATTCCACCTCCCGCTGTTTGCTGCTCTAAAGTTTCCCCTAATCCTTCAGCAACCACCGCCATCGCAAAGCGCAATCGTAAACCTGAAACCTGACCATCTCACCGAAAAAAGGAGCGCATCGGTTCATCAAATACTTTAACCTCACAAAGGCAAAGCCCCGCCATTCGCCAAAACAACAGGCCGTACGCTTTCTTGTGTTGCAATTGCAGTGTTCCAAAGAGTGCCCTCCGAAGACAATTGAGCTGCCAGAGCCACAGCGAATCTGCCAAGACCCCACTGCGCTTACACTTCTGTGCTTATGAACAACAGCGAACACATCCAAATCTTAACAGAAAATGCCCAGCACGGCCACACCGATGAGCACGTCACCATCCAGTACGTGCAGTCGCACGCTGTGGGCCAGGGCCTGTTCGGGGTGGTGTACCAGACGCGATTGATCCCCACGGAAGAGGTACATGCCATCAAACGAGTGCTACAAGACCGCCGGTTCAAGAACAGAGAGCTCCAGTTGATGAAGCTTTTGCGCCACCCCAACATCATCGATCTACGATTCTACTTCTATAAGCAGACCAACCAGGACGAGGTGTACTTGCACTTGGTGTTGGAGTTCATGCCCGAGACGTTGTTCAAGACCAGCTACTTTTACTTCTCCCGAAGAACGGCTATGCCTTTACTAGAGATCAGACTCTACAGCTACCAGTTGATGAGGGCATTGAGCTTCATCCACTGCCGAGGCATCTGCCACCGAGATCTCAAGCCCCAGAACTTGTTGATCAACCCTGCCACCGGGGAGTTAAAGCTCTGTGACTTTGGCAGTGCCAAGATTCTCAACCCGGCCGAGCCCAATGTCAGCTATATCTCCACCAGGTACTACCGGGCGCCCGAATTGATCTTCGGCGCCGTCAACTACACCACCCAGATCGACGTATGGTCTGCGGCCTGCGTCATTGGCGAGTTGATCTTGGGCAGGTACCTTTTTTCAGGGGCCTCGGGCATAGACCAGCTCGTGGAGGTGATAAAGGTGTTGGGCACTCCGTCACGAGACCAAGTTCGAAGCATGAACCCGACGTACATGGACCACAAGTTCCCCAAAATCAAGCCGTTGCCGTTGAACAAGGTGTTCAAGAGAATGCCACCGGACTGTGTGTCGTTCTTGCACGGAATGTTGCAGTATGACCCGCAAGAACGGGCCACCGCCATGAAGTGCCTTTTGCACCCATTTTTTGACGACTTAAGAGACGAAGATACGAAACTACCCAATTTCAGAAAAATGTTGTTACCCCTGGACCATGAGGGCCCAGACGTGAGAGAGATGCCGCCGTTGTTCAACTTTAATGACATCGAATTGAGCATCAGTCCTGAACACAATGACAAATTGGTGCCGGACTGGGCCCATCACCATTTGGACATCGACCACCCCTTGGCGCAGTTCAAGCCGTTGACGCCGGAACAACTTAGTATTAAGCAGTTATAGAGTAATGTAAATGATGATGTTGCCCGTTGTGGAGTTTGTTGGATGGTAAATGAATAGGAACCAAAAAAATAAGCCCGACGCGGGAGTCGAACCCGCAACCTTTTGATAACCTTTAATGTGTGTTTAAAAGTCAAACGCTCTAGCCGATTGAGCTAGCCAGGCTTTCTTCGACTTGTCAAAGTAGGAAATCGGCCAAGTCGTGTCTTTTGCAATAACCCTGGGGTTCTCTAGAGCCTGGATTCTTTGTCGTGTGGGTCGAAGCAAGAGCTTACAACGGCCTTTTAAGTAACCTCTAAGCACACACGAATCTTTTCCCCGTTTTGCGTGCTAAGCTGCCGTCGATTTCGCAGTATTTGCAACTGGCCAACACTCTTGGTAGAGCACAACCAGCACCCAAACACCCTAAGCTAACCCCAGCCACCCTGCATGTCACGCAATCCTCTCCCCTGCACACACACAGTATACACATATTGGTATCTAAAACCCAGGTTTTCGCTTTTTAAAAACAAAACCCCTTTTCACCCCGCCAAAACGGCACCGACTGCAAAAAAAGAAAAAAAGAAACTAATAAACGTAGCAGACAATAGGCCATAGAAGTACGATAAGTTCGTATTTGGCCCTCCAAAAAAGAAAGGTACGCCGCTGCTTTAAATACACCGGGGTGTCTCCAGCACCACCAGGTCACTACTGCTACCGAAGTGCCGTCACCACGGTGGCAGAAACCCAAAGTATAAAAATAGAAGTGCACGCATTTTCATCAAGGCTATATTTTTCCAACTAGCAGCAACTCATTTTGTTTCATATCAGTTTTTTGTTTTCTACGTATCACTTCTCTTCTTGCTTGTTTTTCTTATTTTTGCACACAACCATGAAGTTGACAACAATTACAGGAGCGTTGGCATTGGTGGCGATGGGCCTCGCCGAGCCGTTGCCCAAGAGAGAGACGGCCGGGTTCCAAAAGCTTGGTTTTAACGTCCATCGTGGTGAAACGGTCGTCAATGCGGTGCACGGTGAATTCGGCAAAATCGTCAAAAGAGCCTCCAACGACGGCGACGTCGAGGTGGAGATCAAGAATGGCCAGACCTTCTACTTGGCGGATTTGGAGATCGGGTCCAAGAGCAACAAGGTGAAGGTGCTAATCGACACCGGGTCGTCTGATTTGTGGGTGATGTCCCACGATGTGGACTGTTTCGAAGTTTCGTCGTCGTCCCTGAACACCAAACGGGAGTTGACGGGGATCAGAAAGGGTGGCGTCCAGTTGAACCCCTCCAAGTCACAGAACAAGGATTTGTTTGGAAGCATTTTGAGTGAGTGGGGTGGGAGCAGCGCCACTGAGGTGTTTATATCTCCCGACGAATCTGGAGACCTGAACTCCGACAGCGGCAATAGTGCCTCCAACACCTGTACTTCATACGGGTCGTTCAACACCGAGGCATCGGATACGTTTGAGAGGAACAACTCGGCACCGGCATTTTCAATTGCATACGCTGACGACTCGTCTGCGTCTGGGATCTGGGGCTACGACGATGTGTCCGTGGGGGGCACCAAGGTAAGCGACTTGTCGTTTGCGGTGGCCAACCGGTCGTCTTCCGATGTGGGTGTGTTGGGGATCGGGTTGTCGGGGTTGGAGGTGACATACTCTTCGTCCAAAAACAATCCTTACCAGTACTTGAACCTTCCCTACAAAATGAAGGCCGACGGGTTGATCAAAAAAGTGGCGTACTCAGTGTTTTTGGGTTCGGATAATGCTTCCAGCGGTACGGTGTTGTTTGGGGCAGTTGACCACTCCAAATATTCCGGTACCTTGATCAGTGTTCCTGTGGTGAATAGCTTGGCCAGCTATAACTACGACGAGCCAATCAAACTTGAAATCGATATCGACAAAATCAAGGTGGGCGGTGACAGTTCTGCTTCCGTCTTGACAAAGAACGGGTATACTGGTTTATTGGACACCGGGTCCACGTTGTCATACTTCCCCTCGGAAGTGTTGAGCAACCTCGGAAGTTTGTTGGACATCAGCTACGACAAGCTGGTCGGTGCCTATGCAATAGACTGTGATGTTGACGATTCGGTGACGTTGGAGTTTATCATCGGTGGTACTAACTTCTCGGTGCCTGTGAGCAATTTTGTTATCCAATCCACCAGCACTTCGGGAATTCTGAAACGGTCATCTTCTTCCTCGTGCTACCTTGGGATTATGCCTCAGTCCACTGATTCGTCCACTGGTCTTACGTATTACGTGTTGGGAGACAATTTCATCAGAAACTTCTATGTGGTGTATGACTTGGAAGACTTGACGATCTCCTTGGCTAAAGCCGACCTCAGTTCTTCCGACGAAGACATCGAAGTCATTTCTTCGTCTATTCCTGGTGCTTCCTCTGCAAGTGATATTCACACCCTGGCATACACCGGAGGTAAAGAGGGCACCGTCACCTCAGGACATGCTTTGGCAACTACTTCCAGTGATAGCAGTGACAGTAGCAGTGGAGATAAATCGGGGGACGGGTACCAGATCCTTCCTAGCATTATGTTGATCATGTTGTCGACAGTTGCGGTCTTGTGTATGTAGATAGATGTATGTGATGCTATAGAGTGTTATAAATAGTTTATGGGTATGTGGGACGTGTTGTAGGTAGGTACCAGCTCTTGGAATTCATAGGCCTTGACTGTTTCATTGGCCTGGACCGCTCCCTGGTCTTGGCTTCTAGTAGCTTACACGTTTGTCCACCATACCACACCTCTCGTGGTATTGCTGAACATCAATTGTCTGCACGTTGGAGTGTTCAGGTGGCCTATGCTCCTTTTTGAAAAGCCTCCTCAACTTCTTTCCTTTGTTCGCCTGCACTGTTGCCTCAAAAGTTTCTGCTGGATTTGTCACAAGTATCAGAGACCTTGTAGGTCCATCAACCAACTTGCGGCCGAAGTAGTTCTTCAAATCTGTACAGGGCATATTCCGAAGGAGCTCTGTGTCTGCTTGTTCATGTCCATTTTTCCCTCCAAATCGGTAACTCTTGGTAGCTATCTTTTCCCAGTAACTTTTGTGCCGAAGGAAATTCTTGTTGGAAACGTCGAAGTTAGTACTGCTTTGGGTGGGAGGAGTGTCAAAGATGTAACTTGGGGATAGAAGATGGTCGTTTGGTCTACCTAGGGAGTCTGTAAATGGCTGCAAAATACCGGTTTGGAATTCTGCTTGTGACATTGTTCCAAGATTGTCCATCATATGATACAAATAGTCCTCAATGTGGCTTTCCAATGCTTCCCATGGGTGTGAACTGCTTTCCACATATAAGAATAAACCTAGAGTCTGTCGAAACACCCTCAATCCCGTGGCCGTCCTGTATGTCATATTCTTTTCTGTCTTGAGCCAGTTCGATTCTTTGGCGACCATATAGTCCACGAGCCTGCTGATAGTTCGTGTATAATTGTCGCTCCTATCTCCTAGGTGTATGTACAAGTAGCAAAAGTTGTTAGACGATGCAGTGCCACCTTTGGAGGACATGGTGCTATTTTTTGGTGTCAGATCAGGTTCTTTCAAAGTAATAGGGATCCGGAACTTTCCCACCACAGGTTTGTAACTACGGGGATCAATTGCAGGAGGTAACTCATCCGCCAGCAAATGGCCTGTAAGGCGATTTATAACTTTGGAGATCTCGTGGGTTGTATCTGGGTCTGTATCCCCATTGACCAATACGTTGGTGTAAACTCCTTGTAAAAACCTTAATGCAATCTTGGATATGCTTTCTACCGTGAGCAGCTCAAGAACATCACATAGTTCGTCGACGTTATAAATATCAGCTTCTGCTAGCAAAACGTTGAAGGCGATACACTTTTCCAAGGGCCCTGCGTTATTCACCGATTCGTAGTGGTTCCGGAGATGTACTCGAGCCATTCGAAATACCGTATATGGGACTTGATCTAGGGCGGCCAAATTCCGGGCTAAAATTTCCACAAAATTGGTCAACACCTGGATGTAGTTGAATTTTAACCCATTCAAGTTGAAACAAATGGAATTGGTACCGTTTAAAGCAGAAACAATAGACCACGTGAATCCAAGAGACTCTGACTGGTAGAGTTCTGCCTTGGTATACCTTTTCAACACTTCGCAGATCAACTGTATACTAACAAATGTAAAGCTGTCGTAACCGAGGGTCTTCGAGATCATCTGGAACGACGTACTTATTTTGGAATTATAATCGGTCTCTGTTTTGGACCAGAGCTCTAAACTGTTTGAACATTTGATAAGATCGGGGTGACTGGGATTGGTGGTCCTGACACTGAAGGGATATACTTCTTCAGACTCATCGAAACGCACCAGAAGCTCCTCGAGCTGTTTGTCCGTGAACGAGAAAAAACGGTTTTGTATCAACGGGTTGAAATTTGCACCCAATTTGTTGCTGAGGCTAAGAATGCCATCTATGTCCAATAAATACTCCCGGTAGTTGAATCTATAGTACTCGTCAAAAGAAGGCGGGAATTGGGCCTTAAGGATGCTGCCATCTTTGGCGATGTTGGCACTGTGCAAGATAACATTCATATTCATTGGACAAATCCATTTCGCCGTTTTCATAACAATCATTTCTGCAGGAACTGTTTCCACTGGCTTGTATCCCATGAATATGTTGGAGGGGGGACATTGCCTGAGATTTTCACAGAGCGTTGTCACCTCGCTTAGGGAATCATTACTTGCGTCCTGGTAAATGAAGCGTAACTTCTCCACCTTGACGAACTCTTCAAATGCTTGCAGAACCTGACATAAGTCTGATCTCAAAAAAGTGTCAATGTAGCTGAAAATGCTTGCCATTACAGTGCCAAAACGGACCTTTCCCATTTTTGTTAGTGATAATTCCAAGATTAGCACAAGGTTATTGGTGTCGATGATTTGGTCGAACACTGTCACAGAAGAAACCCAGTCGTGGCTCATAAGATAGTCACAAAGTGAGCCCAGATTCTCCTGGCCTAAAACTTCGACCAAGAATTTCACTACTTGCATCACCGTGTCGTTGAGCCCACTGATTGGGAATACTATCCTTGCTTTGGAATCGCAGTCTTCTTTCACCACATGAACTAACTTTCCGGTTCGGTTTTCAAATAGTGCTGGAGGCACCGACACTGGTCTTTGTTTGGGTTCCAAGCTGCCAAAGTGTGCATAAACGAGTTTCTGAAGATAGTATAGTGATAGGGAACTCTTTATTACGAGATTCATGTTTTGGGGATGATAGTGTTCGTTGAAAAATCCCATGAGCTGGGTCCTAATTTTCGGCACCACCGACAACAGCTCAGTGGTTCCTGTAGAAAAGTCATGGAAGGAATGAAAGGGACTGGAAAGGAGCTTTAGACAATGATAGAATAGTTTCTCTTGGGACCCTAAGTTCGCCTCGTGTTCTTCATTGATCTCATTGATTTCTCGTTTGAGCAACATATTAGGGAATAGTGGGGCCTTTAATAACGAAGCAAAGACTTTGACCGAGTAGTCCAATACTGGGTCATTGCTCTTAACTCTGGCGTTCAAATCACGGATACAACTGGCTGTCAAAGGCACTTCGAAGTGGTAATTGGTTTGCCCGTGAGTAGTCGAAGCGTTAGCGCTACCACCACTGCTGAAAACAGTTTCGAGTAAATGATAAGGCTCATGAAACTGCTTGGAACCTCCAAATATTGTATGTTCCACCAAATGGGCCAAACCTAGCACCCCATTGTTCTTATCAGACCCTGAATTTATGGTCAAGGAAACAGCTGTAGACTGCGCATCTATATCGCAAATGAGAAGCGCTGTAAGGCCATTTGGTAATTTGATAAGTCGGAGCTTGGAGTCACGTCGGCTGCGGGGAATACTGAATACTGTGGGGATTATGGAAACTTTCAGGTTCATGACTTTTGGATCCCTGTGTACTCCAATGTTAGTTAGGGAGTGTATTCGCAGCCAAGTTTTGATCTTTTTTTCACTGCTGAAAAAAATTACCCGATTGAGCTCGTTCAATAGGCAGAAATATTTTTTAAACCCCCTTTTAGTTGAAGAGATTTTCAGTCCTTCTTGGCCTCTATCCTCTAATGTAGCTGTTGTAGGGGGTTATCAAGGGCAAAAAAGAAAGCTTTCCGATACCGGGAGTCGAACCCGGGTCTGCTGCGTGAAAGGCAGCCATGATAGCCGTTACACTATATCGGACTAAAATTCGAACCGTGGACATGTAATCCACCGGGCCAAATCACTTGTTATTGAAATATAGAATTTACACTTAAGCCATAATCCCAGGGCTTGGATCTGTTATGTTTGCAAGCATCAATGCAGAAGGGGCCCTCCTTGGAAGCATTGTATCACTCGTTTTATGGGACGCCAGATACTATGGCTGCGAACCTTCTCTTCATAATCCGCTTTTCAAGAATTCTATCAATGAGATCTGGAACGTGCCGCTTCTACAAACGTCACCAAACTTGGTTAGGTTCATGTCAGGCCCTAGAGATAATCTGAATCTTTCGAATAACTCACCAGCTTCTAACATAGATTTTCCCCTAAACTGGGGTGGCCCTCCTTCGCCTATACACCTTTCGATTTGATCAATAATTTTCTTGCATTCTTGACGGCTAGGGGTGCTAGGCGATGGCAGGGCCCACATAAAAGAGTACCAGTTTCTGAGGAGGACTGGTACAGTAGTCGGAACTTTTGGAATGGAGACAGTGTGCACATCTCTGGGAACGGATGGAGTGGAGGTAGAGGCCACAGATGACACGGAACGAATACTTTCAATTGAAGTATTCAGAGTGGATGAACTTGACGATACCACAATCTTCCCGGTTTCAGGTGACTTCCTTGTTGCAAACTTAGCAGCCTTTGTATTCTTGATTGTGCTCTTACCCACTTTTGCCATCTTTCGAGGACGAACCTGTACATAACCAGGCTCCGAGTCCACTTCAATCAACTCCGATATACGAGAGGACTGATGTTTGTGCCTCGATTGTTTCGGATCATACTCTCTCTCGGCTCCCCTATGCTCACGTCTGGGCAGTGAATTTTCCGATACCAAGGTGTGTTCTGAAAGTAATACGGAGTGATCAGACACGATCTGGGTGAGTTTTTGGAATTGTACGCCAAGCTGACGACTATCTCTAACAAGAAATTCACATAACTCTTGCAAATTCAGTAGCACCCTGCAACTTGCTGCACAACTCTCTTCTAACGACGATACCCGCCCCATGAAATCTTCCCATTGGTACTTATCCATTTGAGCTGCTGAAAATAAAAGTTCAAAAAGTTGGAAAAACTGCCCTATATATACTTTTTTTGCCCAAATGTGATACATAGCGTGCTACTCCACAAAGACCGGTTTTGGACATTTTGGCCCGGCGAAACCTAGGTGTTCGCCCCGTTCTTAGTGAGGCTGGAAATCCTGCTTTCATATCACAGATAAGTAGCCACTTGTAATTTTATACATATCACTTTATACATGGCATTTTTGGCTGCAAAAAGCACTCGTCTGAGCGAGAAAAGTATTATCCACCCTTCCTTTTTTTGTGCCTTTTATATTTTCAACGTGCTTGTATCTGTTTGTATCTGTTTCTTGGGGAAAGAGGCGGGTTTTGTGGAACAAGCGACTGACTCTTACCGTTGCTGTCAAAAGACCGTAGCACAAGCGGAAGCGTGGATCAAACGAACTCCGCATAAAGCCAATCAACAATACTTTGGTGCCCAGAAGACTACCCGAGCAACAAGTACTCATTTTTTGGCTGGAGATTGTGATCGCTTGGCCCAACGTGTACAACCTTTCATGAAAACCAGACACGATAACACAATATATGTATCTAGGAGCAACTCTACGGAAGAAGAAAGCCAGGATTGAACATTAAATTCTCTGGAACTTTTGGAAAATCTTTCCATGGTTTCCCCTCTGTGGTGGTCCCTTATGGTATTTGTGTGTCTTCTCCGTCGGTCTGGGGTGATAGGGTTTGTATTATAGGCACGAGCTGCTAATCAGTTTTTAACTGCAAAATTCACAGATACGAAAGTAACCAAGAAAATCCTAAAGGATTTCTATTTTTTTATCTAGCAAGACGGAACAGAAATGACACCCAAAAGTGCTAATAACTTGGCTCTCATACTGGCTAAGGCCCTGGCTTGTACCCAATAATATGGCACTTTGAAATAGGGTTTGTCCGGGTAACCACATAATATATCCGGGTAACGTTCCCCATTCCTGAGGTAAATTGCGGCTGCTACATGGTTTTGAATATTGCTTCTTAAACTGCTATAGACTATGATTACAGGAGAGGTAAAAGACGTTTCTGCCCTTCAATTCCCTCAGTTGGAAGAAGAGGCACTCAAGATTGCCCGTTCGGTACCCCTGTGGGCCAAAAGCAAGAAATTTGTCACCGATGGTGTCACGACCCAGACTCACACCACCACGCTTGATTCTCAGTTCTGGGTCGCTAGACGAACAGTGTTGAACGAAAGAGATACCGCCAAGTATGAAAAGAAGTTCGACAAGTTCTTGATTGGGTCTTTACCTGTAGACTTGAAGGAAAACCACACCACCCACGAGCAAAAGTACATTCATCCATGCTACAAATTCGATATAAAACCATTCAACGATAACACTTACTTGATCAAAACCTATTATCATTTGCCAATGCCATTCAAGAAAAGGAACTTCCACAACGTTGTGCATATAATCAGCAATGCCGAGTTCTCCCTCGTTTTGTCGTTGTCGACCGACCCGGAGATATTTGGCAGAAGTGAAGGACTAGTGGTGGGGCACTACACGTCCATAGAATTGATTGAAAAGGAAAAGGATACAGGTCGTCTTCTTTGGACCATGTGCACGTTCCTGAACCCCAATGGATTCATTCCCTTTTGGATCACGAAAATGAGTTTGCCGGGAGCTGTGATTGACGATGTCCCTAGTTTTTTGAAGTACTGTGACGAGAATGAGTGAGTCAAGACCTGGAAGTTTGAAACCAACCTTGTTACCCTAATCAAGTATCTCCGTTGATGACATAATTGTCAAACCAGAGCTTAACGTCGTCCCCTAAGTTCGAGAGAAAATCGACATTGGGGCTGTTATCCAGGAGGATCGACGGTGGTCTGAGCTGTGGTGCTATTTTCCTTTTTTTCTTCGAGTTGTGGTTCACATTCTTCATGATCACAATGTACTGGTCATCATGGCGCAAGTAATAGAACATCCAGTCGTTGATTTTGTTGGTGCTGAACTTGTGGAAATACTCTTGGATGCTGTTGCTGGTGAAAAAGGGTGTTTTTTGAAGAAAGAAAAGGTCGAGGAGTTGATCATGGAGGTAAAACATGGCGCTTCGCACGTTCAAGTTGTGCTTGGCAAGCTGGTTGACTTGTTCCAAGTTGATGGGCACCGGCAAGTAGGGAAGCGACGACTTGACCAGTTTATTTTGGTCGTCGAAGATGATAAAGAAGAAATCGCTATCGATTAGACCATTGTTTTCTGAGACCAACCCGTTGACACTCCGGGGAAGCGACCCCACGCTAGCTTCCAAGTTTTCAGTGTCGGACCCCTTGATTAACTCGTCGATGTCATCGGCATTAGGTTGGAGCACAGTGTCTCTCAACTCAGTGTAGAAATCGACACTATCCAACTCGCTGGCAGAAGAATCAAATATCAAGGTTATGAAAATATCGTTTTTGCAATACATCACCATCAGGTACTCTCTTTCTTCCTCCACCGTGTCGGACCCTTGTTTCAGTTTTGTGCTGAGGTAAACGAGTTTTCGCTCGATGATAAACTCGCCTGTCTGTCCCTCGTCGGCCAGCGACGGGACAGCTCCTATCAAGAACCGGCCGTTCTCTTCCGTCAGCTCCTCTTCTTCCGTTTCTTCGGCAGCTCTGCCAAATTGTAAGTACGACGGGACTTTGAACCAGCTGGAGGTTGAGGCTTCGAGTCTCAAATTCATCATGCTGTTCATTGTGTAGTTTAAAGGCAGCACCACAAGATTGTTGGTCAAATTGATGGGGTTGAGTAAGTCGATAGCAAAGTTTGCCCCGTCCCGAAATAAGTTTCGGTCCTCGTTCTGGCCATCGCCTTCACCGTCGAATTCAATGTTGATGTTGGCTTTCATCGTTTGTGGGGAAGAGAATAAATCGTCGTTTCGAAGCCGGACGAGATCCTTGGTGTTGAGCTTGGCGTGGTAGTCGAAGTACTCAAGGTAGTTGTACACATCGACTAGCGACTTGTGCAGGATACCTGGCTCCTGGAGGGCGTCGTCGAAGGCAGAACTGCAGTGGATGAGGCCGTATTTCTTCGGCACAGATTTGTCAAAGTAGCTTATGAGCACCGCTTTGGGAGTGCATTTCGTTGGGGAAGTTGGTGGTGTTTGCACCAATTGGTCCACCTGGTACTTCATGTTGTAGGTCAACTCAATTGACGACTTTTTATGGAACCGGCTGCCTGCAGACTTGGAACCATCAATGGTGTCAAAGAACCCCAAAACCCCCCGGTAGTTCAAACTGTTGGGCCATTTTACGGTGGGCGGAAACTTGAAGTTCTCCGAGTTGTAGTTGTGCAAGAAGCCAGTCCAGTGCTCCATCATGAGGTTCTTGAGTATGGCTGTGCTGTAGTTGTCTACCAAATTGGAGAAACTGGTGTTGAGAATTCGGAAGAACTCGTACGATTTGTTAATCAACCCGATCATCTGCTGGTCTATGGCAGCTTGCTTGAAGCCGCCTTCTGGAATGGAGATGGAGCATGCGAGAACGAACGATTTCTCTAGTCTTTTGATGATGATTGTGGATTTGCTGGCATGGATGATTTTGCCGCTATAGTCGTCGTGTTTCTCGTCCAAAAAGCTGTGGGGAAGCCCGTCCATCGCCTGGATGAGCCCAATAGTCCTGATCTGCTCTACCCTGTTGGACTCGAGCACGTCGCCGTCGTTGTTGTCGGAAATAAAGCAGAAAATCTGATCTGATAGCTCTTCATTCAGCTCACCTTTGCCCAGCACGTAATCGGCATTGTAGATGGTTATATACTTCAATTTGGGGGTTTTCTCTTGCTTGGTTCGAAGATAGTCAGTGGACACCCCGTCGGCCCCGATCAACGGAATCCTGTCCACCAATTGGCTGAGATACGTTGTCATAGAGAGAAAGAACTAAAAAGTATAGAATTAACGCGATAATATTTGATCTGTAATTTTTCCTCTCTAAGCCTATTTTCATTGATCTTACTCTCTTGATTTCTTATCTTTGTCTGAGGTTTATGAACTTCCCTCCTGCTACACCCACAAGTCTGACCAGCCGATATGTTTCCGCACAGCATTGCTGAATCCCTCGTTGTATTTCACCCATATCCGCTGGGCCTCGGTGTCCACAGTGTCTTTTGCCTGTTGAATCTGCGTTGAAAGTCCATCGTACTGGCCCTTGAAGAAGTCCACACTGCTGGCGACCTTCTGCTTCTTGCCCTTGGGCTGGTCTACCACACCCGACTGTATCTTTCTCTTTGTGTCGGCCACACGCTCAAATTTATTGAGCCTGTCAAGCTCAGTTTGTAGTAAGGGAAAGAACCATTTCCGTTTGGCTTGCAACTGTTTGTACTGGGATTCGTATGGCACAGTGGCTACTGCCGTTTTGAACTGCACGAGACCGTCGATATTGGGGTTCAACTCGAGCGTGACAACGTTGGTGGTCAAGTCTCTTAAAGTCTCGAGGTGGATCCCGAAATCGTTCACTACTTGTGCCGATTTCTCCAAACACTTTTGATCAAACGAACTGAGGGACAGTTTCAGCTTTGTTGCAAGGGATGTGACTCCGCTGGATGCCAACTCGGGCGATATGAGCTTTGAAACCAACGGCAAGATGTCGGTGCCAAACTGTTGATTCTTCCCCAAACTCAAACTGAGCGATATGGGAATCGATTCCATGAACGTCTTGGTAATGGACTTGTTGACTTTCTTGGCCTCGTCGCTTTCGAATTGCAAGTTCTTCATATCGACCACTAGCGGCTTGGACGATTTGTTTGGGTTGATTTCACTGAACAACAGCCAGAATTTCAACGTGACAATGCTGGAGTAGTCCACCGATTCTTGGTGGATTCCTATTCCACCAGCCTTATCGTAGAACTCCAACCAATCGCTCAATTCACACGGCTTGACCAAAGAGTCTTCTTGGTAGTAAACGGAATCAAGGTACCGGTTGAAACAGCCTCTGACGACTTTATCCAAGGTGTTTGAAGAGCTGGACGCCGACTTCCCTGACCCTTCAAGGATAAGCTTCATAAGGTTGTCGAAATCTTCCTCCTTTGTCAACTGACCGTCTTTCTTGAAGATCATGTCTGTGAGCTTGAACCACGAGATCTGGGAGTCTTTGTTCAGCCGCATAGCTTCGTCGGTTCCAGATAGCAACGATTTGTCAATGGCTCGTCCGTTGAATTGCAAATAGTTGATACAAGCCCTGATATCTCCTTCACAAACCTCCACCATTTCACTGATCTGCTGGTAGTCCAACTTGACGCCCTCCTTCTCACCTATCCACTTGATGTATTCTTTCACGGATGCAATGGCTTTCCCCCCTGTTTTCATACCGTTGGTGGTCTTCTGGAAAGACGGCCGTTGAAGTGTCACTATTTCACTCATGCTTCTTAGTTTATCCATGTTGAAGCCACCATACGTCCTGGAACTGGTGGCATAGGCGTCGTTGGCAATGCAGATAATGGGCCTGTTCAACAACTTGACATTCTTTTTGGCTGTTTCGCTGTATTTTTGCCCGGATTGGGCCTGATTGACTGCTCTTTGGTCAGCCATACTGATATCATTCAATACTCTGATGATATCACCGGAGTTCCCGGCGGTATCTATCTCGTCTATAATCAAACAGGTGGGCCTGCCGTCAGAAACGATCTTATTGCCCTTTTTCTGAATTGAATTGGACGTCAAGGCGTTTTGGATCTTGAGCTTCAATGAAGCAAACACCCCGGCGTGTGGGTTCCCACCACCGCTTCCTCCTGGCCCGCTGTCCATACTGTTAGAAGCGTTGACTTCTTCGACGTTGTACCCCAATTGCTTGGCTATCACATGAGCGGCCGCCGTCTTACCGATACCAGAAGGTCCCGTAATGAGTAGAAACTTCTTGAAAGGCCTTCCGAGAACGTCCACGCCTTCTTCATCTTCAATGTACTCGTTGAATACCACCGACGACCATTTCCGTAGCCAGTGCGAGATCAACCTGTACTGTTTGTCGTTTCCTCCGGAACAAAGCTGTACGAACTTTCGAGGACGGTACTTTTCTGTCCACACGCTTGTGGGATTTTGCTCTGGCAAAAGCTCGGTACTGTCTTCCACCTGTCGCTGGTTAGCTCGGAATTTGGCCCGCTGTTCTGCTCTCCGGAATAGGGTATCCATGTCTTCTGAGGTCAAATTGTCTGACGTGGAAAGCGCTTCGTCCACGGCCACACCACGTTTTGTTTTACGCTTCAAAAAGATAGACGTCCCATCAAAAAGCTTCACCTGTTTCTCGTCACCGGAGTTTCCCTGACGTTGTGCTGCATTTGGGGTCCCGACACCGTTTTGGGGGTCTGGGGCGCCAAAAAGGCTCGAGGATGCCATATCTATTAACTCATCGCTCTCAGTCGGTTCCCCACCGATGCCAGTCATTTGACCGTTTTTTTCAACCTCTGGTCCATCAACAGCACATCCACGGCCACTACCATGACTGGGATCAAACAACGACGACTCAGCTATATCGAACATAACCTCTTCCATCTTGATTCTATGTATACAATCTATAAAAAACGCGGTCCTCCAAACAAAAACATCGCGAACACTATTTTTTGGTGTTTGATCACAAATGGCTTGAAACACCGTAAGGAAGGGCACAGCCGTGCATAAGACTGTTCTTGGGACTGGAAAACCCTGCCTGGGACCACGTGGTCAAGTTGACGTTTTCGTACGCTGCCAAATGGTCTTTTATGTACTGGGTTGTGGGATAATTATGGGGATCACAAGTGAGCTTGCCCTCCGACCCTTTGGGCTGGTAAATTCTTATGTAATCGATTTCAAAGGTGGCTGGGAATTCGAGAGAGTTGAAGTCCACGTTGGACCATGTTTGGGAAAGCCCGAGGTTGAAGATCATGGACATCGGCTCCTTGGAGATCTGTCTCCAGCCAATGTTATCGGTGGGATGAAGCGCGTCTCCCCTTATTCCCACCGTTGGAGTATCGGCTGCAAAAAACTGGAGATAACTGTCGTGGGTGGGCGACCGGTTGCTGGAGTACTCCATTCCGAACGTCTGGAAGTAGGTGGACGCATTGAGTGGCACCGAAAGCTGGGTGTTGTTGCGGACTGAGTGGAACCAGGTGTCGTTCAAAACGGTGCCGGCGGCGATGGACTCTTGGGTGGGGGTTCCGGTGTCTGCTTTCATTTGGGTGATGTTGGGATTGTGGATGGACATGTAGTGGTAGTCAGGCCGCCACCAGGAGTCGAACGGGGCCACCTGAAGCGTTTGGAGCCCGAGGGCCACTGCGTCTTGGGCGTTATGGAACCCTTCGATGATATCGATTTCTGGGGCTCCACGGCCGACTCCAAGGTTGGGATGGTCCTCGCCGTAGCAGGTGCACTTGCTGAGCCGCTGGCCGGGCAAAAAAGATATGCCGTCGGGGGACGATTGGTTTGGGGTGATACCATAGTCACACTCGTCGTAGGTATACGGCCAAACGCCATCGGTGGTTGCCTGGTACCCCGGACGGGCAAGATTGCCTAAGCTCCAAATGGCGGGCCACAAGCCGTTCTCCTGGGAGTACCCCGGGAACTTGATGCTGACTTCGATGATGGCTTCTTCGCTGAAGCAAAGCTTGTTCCACGATTGAAGCATGGCAGACCGGTAGTCCAATCCGTTGGTGGGAAAAGCGTCCAAGGTGATTCGAAGACTGCCGTTTTGGGTTTGTGCCATTTCCGGGATGTAGTACTCCAAGTCGTTGGTGGCGGCGTAGTGGATATCGACGGCAGTGAAAAACTGGTCGTCTCCTTCGAAGAACGTTCGACCATCGGCATTGAACTCGTCCGAAAACACCAAGTCCCACAATTCTCCCGTTTTAATGCTTTTCTTGTGGCGGAACTGGTCCGGGGTGTCTGGGTCCACGAGAGATGTTCTGATCGCCGAAAGATGGGGATATTGGTAGGGCGATAAGATCTCATACACTTCTGGTGGAATTGGCGTATAGTACGCCTTGACAACACTGATAAGGTACCCTACGGAACCAAAGATCAAGATGGCGAACAAGCCAACGGACGCAATGATCTGCCCGTAGTAGAAGTGAGTGAAATAGATCACGGGGTTGAAGTAGTCAAATTTGGTCTTGAAGGGACTGACGTCGGGTGGGAATTGGCTGTCCAAGTCTCTTGCTTCTTCCTCCGTCATAACCATGTCTTTGGTGTTGAAGACCATTGTCTCATTGAGAGGATTCCATTCAGGAGTGGGCTCATGCACCGAAAACATGGAGTTGGTGGAGCTTGATGCTACCGAAGATTCTGTGCTGAACGAAAAATAGTAGTAGGGATCTTCTGCTTTTTCAACATCGTGAAGTTCACGGGCCTGGTTGTTGGTCTGCATCAAAGGAGTGTGCTTGATAAAGTACCTGGAGGCGTTTTGGATTTTCGAGGCTAGCGATACTTGGGAATCTTCCCGTACAAGCCTCTCATCTTTCTTGTGGAAATTGGGATGGCGGGCTCTGGAGTCGAACGACTTCTCGGTGGTGGAGGTGACATTGGTTTCCCAACTTGCGTTTTTCTTATGGCCATGTTGGAGGGACCCAGAAGGGAACTTTCTCTGTTCCACGATATCCATTGATTGCCGTTTTGGCGTAGACATTCTGGAGACTGAAGGGTCACCAGACGAAGGGTCACCGGACGGGGCGCTGTGTCTGTTCATTTGTTTCGTTGGACAAGATGTTGAAAAGACCAAGAATAAAATGTCAACCTGATATCTCCAGAATTATTTGTGTGTTTTTTGCCATGTTGGAGGTATTTATATTTACGACGATAAACAGCAACTCTAGGGCTGTGATAATTAAAGCTGCAAGAATTAAAGCCTAAAGATACTTTATCCACAGGCTCATAGCCACGATCGAAGAGCTAATATAGCGTGGGATATGTTTTAAAACATGTCAAATATTACGATACGGCGATTGCCGTGGATCCGCCCTGGATTACCGGAAACAGAGGATTATAAACGCCTTCACCCGTGAGTTGCAGAAGAGACGGACGCAGATATGCAGCCGAAGGAACTCAACAAGAGAACTTAGGTTTTTGGCATTCTTGTGGTGCTTCGTTTTGCATCCAGTCACAGGAGCACAAAAATTAGGGCAACACATGCAGGGAAAACGAAAATACAGCAGGTAATCTCAGGGATAACGGAGGTACAACAGGCAATCTCAGGGATAGGAAATTAAGGGATGATAGGGAACCGGAGGGAGAATTTGAATCGAAAGGCTAGTACAGCAAAGAGGCAGGAGAGAGAGAGGAAAGCAGTAACTCAAAAGTCTATCAAGGATTATAAGAAGAGACAGACTCTCTAGGTATTGGCAAGATTAAGAACGAAACTTGAAACAGATAACGTCACTCACAGTGTCGAAATCTGCTTGGATTCGTGTGGCTAGATTTAGGAAACTACAAGTAGACGAAATATGAAAACTTTCTTTTTCTTCATAGGGTGGTCTGTGTTGATTATGTGCCCCGTTTGTTAATAACGGAAACCGGTCTAAATTTGGAACACCTTTGGTGCTTCACCTTCGGGTCCAATGAATTCAGGATCTCTCCAAGGACCAAAATCGCCCATATACAAGTCTTGTTCTGACACATCGGATTTCCCACCGTATTTGGTAGGCAAGTTTTCAGGAGGGATTTGTTTCAACAATTCTTTGGAGTAACTGGAACTCAATATGAAGATCTTGGAAACGGTGACGGGGTCCAAAAATGGTTTGAATAATTTAAAGGCAGTGGAAAAACCAAATGGTGCATTGATACAGTAGAATTTGCCCATTCTTTCTGGGTAGTAGTCTTGGCCGATTTTCGAGGCCTCTTTAACGTAGCCAACTACTTGGTAAGCAGATCCAATAGAGATCCCTTTCAAGTCCATAATGGTGCATGAAGTTTCCACCAAATGCCCCTGCTTTCTGGAACAAGCGGGCAACCTGTACTGTGTAAAAGCTTCGTATTCCCACACCAAGTTCTGAAGCATTCTGTCCTGTGTGGTGATCTTCAACATTTCGGGTAAGTAGACTTTTCCTAATTCTTCGTAGTACACAGGTCTTCCTTCTTTATCGGTTTTGTGGTAGTATTGTGGGTATAATTTTGCCACCAAGGGCTTCTCCTTATACTCAAAGTCCTTTAAGATGGTGTCTGTGCCGAACTCCTTTCTCCATTTTTCACAGCTGACATACATCTCTTTGGCCTTTGGTAATTCAAACTTTCTGGCCCTTAAAAATCTCAATAATGTAGCTTTGTCCAATCTTTTGGTGTAGCCCATTGCTTGCAAGTCCTTATGGAACTGTTCAAGGGTTTCCTCTTGTTCCGCAGTCAAGTTGGAAGGGTAGCCCGTGAGCTGCGTTGGAGCGGTCACTTGTGGGTATGATGCTAAGATCTCTTCTTCGGTGGCCATTTCTATTCTATACTTCTTGATATTTGAAGATGTTTTGGTCCGTTTCGAATGGTTTTAACGTCGGGGGCGGTTGAATCTATCACTTTTTACCTGAATTCACACAACTACTTGGCCTGAAAGAGGGACGTTGAACGTATTGGGCCGTAAAATTGGATTTCTGGAAGCAATAAACAAAGATAAAAAGGTCAATATTTTTGGTTCTTCGTCTGACAATCAAGCGCGGAAGTATTTGGCGTAAATTTTTGGTGAAAGAATTCGTGCCGGAACCTAGGCCAAAGATTACAGCATGTAAAATACATGGTTGAGGGCCATCGGTAGAGACACGCGTTTACAGGGTTTATTGGTACAGCTACAATACATAATGGTAAAATACAACCGTTGTGGGTTCTCTATTTGAACCACTTTTTGAATGGGTTCTTGGTGATGGCTTTGCCCGACGACATAAGGTTGCTGGACAACGATGTCTGGGATATTTCTGAAGGGAGCTCATTGTCTTCCGGGAACTTCAATTTGAGATAGCTCAACCCGCTATCCAACACTCTTCTGTAGGTATGAGGAACGTCGACGTCATGGTCGTCGATTTGGACAATGCAGCTTCGGTTCAAGTCCACGTACAGCGATTTCAAAATGGTGTTGGTGAAGCTGTCCCACATCAGCTGGTCGCTTTGGTAGTTGCCTGGGCGTTCGTAATGAGATAAGAACCCCTCGAGTTCGGTGATTCTTTGGGTAAGACCCCTGCTTGCCTTCTGGAGGTCCTTCAATGTGATGTTGGACGTGATAAACGAGAAGATGTTCTCGTCACTTTTGACCAAGCTCTTGAGGAAACTCTCGGTCTCGTCGTCCCCAGCCAAGTCTAAAAACTCCGACTTTTCAAACTCAAGGGACCCGATCTGGTAAACGTTCTTCTTGATCCGGATATCTGACTCGTTGATGCCTTTGAGCGCCGTTCTCCTATTGGCGAGCTTGCGTGTGGTATCGGCGTCTAGCCCCTTTAGGACATGCGTGGTGTCCACCTGGGGAGCTTGATCGGTCAGATCTTTGAACTCCTGGTCTTCTTGTTCTGTCTCGTCGTCATCATCATCATCGTCATCATCATCGTCGTCATCATCATCGTCTTCTTCCTCATCGTCCCCAGTTCTGGTGTCCAATAGGTGAATCAATTCCGTCAATCTGAGGTACTTGTCGATCAAGTAAGGCGTTGTGGGCAATTCGCTGGAGGTAGAATCGCCGCCAAACCCAAGATCAAACCTCTTCACTTCATGACTCAAGTCCAAAATCTTTTCATGGAAATCATTCTTCCTGCCGGTGATCTTGTCGAAGTAGTCCAACACTTCATCCTTGTACTTATCCAAGAAAGTATTCATTTTCACCAAATGCGGTTCCTTGTGGGGAGAAAACTCCTGCCTGTTAGCCAAGTTGAGGAGAATCTTGGCTATCAACGTTAAGGTTCTTTGTGATGTGCCAGTCTGGTGGTTTTTTGTCAAGTAGAAAAGTTTCGGGTTCAAGATGGCGGGACAAAAGAATCGTAAGAATATAAAGGCACTTAGACAATTGAGGGCTGTGGTTTTATCATTGGGATCACACGCCAACTCCACTTTGTTCCGAAAATGTTTCAATTGAAGTTTTATCTGGTCTGGTAAATCGTTGGACGTGATATAAATCTTGTGCCACAACACTTCAGCGTATTTGTAAAGATTATTGAAGTTTTCCTCCACCATAGTGTTGATTTTTTGGACCCTTGCAGCTTCCTCGTCGGAATCGTAGTCTTCATCTTCCAGATCGCCCGACTCGTTTTCCAATTCGGAATCGTCTGGATGTAGCCCTTTCCGTCGTGCTTTTTCTTGAAGCCTCACATATCGTGGGTCAACTTCACAGTTCTTCTTCTCGTTATCGATCATAGCAAAGAAGTCCCCAAACACTTTTTCCAAGTACTCTTGCCCTATTCTTAAGTTATACTTTTCAAGAGACTTCGAAAAGATCGAAGAGCCCCTGAATAAGGTATTGAACACATTATTGGACGACGACGAGTTTCCTTGGTTAGGACCGCTGCTGCGGCTATTGGCGACGTAGTTCTGCCTGGTAACTTTATCGACGTTTATCAATTCGGCGTCCATCAACTCTTTGAACCACTGTCCCTCAATCCCAAGGCTCTGGAAAATGTCCAACATCACCAAACTGACGTTCTCAAATTCGGAGCTGGACACTGTTTGGTTGCAAAAAGTGATCAAGTCCTTCATGGGTGCATTGTGAAGCATGTTTTCCAACGGTTTGAAGCTCTTGGGCGATAAGATATGGTACTCTTTGAGGTTAACGTTCACAAGAAGCTTTCCGATCGGTAAGTTGGATGAGTCGTATATCGAAAGCTTGACTATGTCATTGCTGGTAGACTCGGTTGTGTTCCTGACGCCGTTGACATTGATTGAGTTGCCCTTCATTCCTCCGTCGATCATCATGGTGGAAGAGTCGTTTAAATAACGAGTCAAGATATCCGGGGTCAAATACACAGTTCCAATGACTTTATCTCCTTCCAGGTAGCTGTTCTCGTTGAAACTGCACTTCTTTATCAAAATGTGGATGATCTGAGTGGAAATTGGCAAGTCGGTTGCAAACTCTTCTTTCCAAAACGGGTTGGAAGTATAACTCACCAACGCCGTCCTGGACCATGGCAAACCCCACATAACAACCTCAGCATAGATTTTTGACTTTCCCGGAGGACTAGAATCAAATTTGGCCTCGATTATATCGATGGAAAGCTTCTTGGATATCCGGAACGACTCTCTCTCGTAGTCGCTAAGATTGGGGGGCTGCATTTTGGTGGAGGCAGGGAACGATGTGGCCGTTGTGTCTGCAGCCATACTGTCTTGGTGGGAATAGGTGAGGGACGTTTCTGACACTGACTGGAAGTTGGCCATGGAGGTTTCGGCGTTGTTTGCGGCGTTGTTTGTGGAGGTGTTGGCAGTTGTGGCATGAGTTGTGTTTGAATCGGCGTTCGTGTCACTTAGAACCTCCCCTCGCCTCAAGATATCATTGGAGGAGATGGACTTGTTCAAGGCTGTTTTCGGATTGAAACTGCCGATGTACTCCCTCTTGGAAAAGTAGTTCAACCCTACAAACCAATCTTCCAAGTCGATGTGGAGCGGAAACTCAATGAGCACCCGATTGTAGGAGTTAATGCTCTTGCCGTCCTTCACCAAGAATTTCGGGAACGGCTGTTCTTGCATGGTCGTCGACACCGACTTGATGGCATTGTTCCACCGGAGCTCCTTGATTTGGCCTAGAAATAACACGTTGGAGTTGTCGAAAAGCGAATGGTGCACCTCTCTGATTTCACTGGACATGATGTTCCTTATATCGACGGAGTAAATCAAAGTGCCGTCTAGTTCCGTCACAAAGTTCAAAATTCCGTTGGACTTGAGCACTCCCATAGTATAGAACCACGACTCGTTTATCTGGGAGTACTGGGCGGCGGTGCTGGAGGTGTCTGCGCTGGGATCTAAGTTCTTGAGGTAGCTGGGCACTTTTGGCCCCTTGGCAAGATTCAAGTTCTTCCCTTTGTTCAACATGGGTCCGTAGATCTTAAATCTGCACACGAGCACCTCGTGGATAAAGTCCGGCTGTTGCTGGATGAACTTGTTCTCACAGTACCATTTCTTCACGAGCGATTTGGGCTTCAAGTTTTGCCACACGAGTAAAGAGCACAACAAGTTACTGAAGTTGTTCTTCGAGGGCACTTTGATGTACAACTTCTCGTTATCGAACGTCTTTATGAACACCACAGGAGGCACCACGTCGTCGGCGGCGGTGTCCTTTTTCACCTTCCTCTTGGAGCGCTGCTGGTTGGCGGCAGAGTTTATGTTGGGGATGATTTGGATGTAACAACTTTGAAGGAACTGAAGCAATAGGTAGTTGTTGTCGTTTTCGTCGGAGGAGAACAATTGGCCGTTCTCTGTGATGAATATGGCATACGCCGGGATCCAGGTGACGGAGTCTGTGGATATGGAGAAGTTTCGGCCATTGAACACCCCTTTGTCTCTTATTATGAGTCTATGGTAACCTGTTTGTTTGGGCATAGCAGGCTATTTGGGGACTGAGTTATAATTGTGGCAATTGCGTTTGTGCAACGGGTTTGTGAGTTGGCGGTGATTTCGTGTGCGGTTTGAAGGGTGGAGAAGGGGAATCAAGCCGAATAATGGAGGTAAGTAAGACCGTTTAAGATATTTTGACGATAAAATGGAAATGTGATAAAATGCGAGGAAAAATACACACCGTCGTTAACAAAGGGTCGTAGCGGAGCTGGTGCGGGGGTGGCGGTAATTAGGCCAGGCCACGGCGGTAGCTGGGGCGCGAATGGTTAGACAGTAAATTACGACGCGTTGGGGGACATGATTAAAACACAAACGGAAATTTGAGAACATTACACAAAACCCAGTCTGTGCGACGTCTGTGCAACGCAGCCACCAACTGCCCATTGAAGCCCCACCACGACATTTCTGTCCCAATTGGGAAAAAGGCCCTAATTGACCATTGCAGTGGTGTGCTGCACCACGCATCGGCCCTGGGCCTTGTCCCCATGTGTAAGCCCCGTTGACGCCCTCGTCGCCCCTGATCTGGCCAATTCTTTTTGGTGCATCTTCTTCATTCCACATGGCACCGCCGTACTTCTACGCTCGTTCTTTTGCAGAGCGAAAAAAAAAAACTTTTCTTTGTACAACTGATAATGACCGACTGGCTCAATGAAAAGTACGACACAGACTCGGGCCTCGAGTTTACCGACAGCAGCGTGGACTTCAGCGCGGACTCTGACGCCGAGTCCATCACCAGCGAAGATATCAATCAATTAAAGCAGCACACAGACCCAAAAAACGGCCTGGTCCGGCGCAGTGCCCCAGCGGCCGAAGCAGCTCATTGCAGCTACTGTGGGCTTGATTCCGCCCAATCGGTGGCCAAGTGTGAAGCGTGTGACAAGTGGTTCTGCAATTCCAAGGATAGCCATTCTTCCAGCAGCCATATAGTGACGCATTTGACGTTATCGAGGCACAGCCGAGTGAGCCTCCATGAAAAATCCGATTTGGGTGAGACTACGCTTGAGTGTTACAATTGTGGCAACCATAATGTGTTCGCTCTTGGGTACATCTCGGCCATGCAGGAGCAGGTGGTGGTGATATTGTGCCGGTTGCCGTGCTCCCAGACCAAGGACGAAAACTGGGACAGCGACAGTTGGAAGCCGTTGATCGAAGACAGACAGTTTTTGCCGTGGGTGGTGGATATACCGACAGAAGACCAGTTGATGGCCACCCGGGTGGTGAACTACCAGCAGATTATGCGGGTGGAGAACGAGTGGAAGTCCAACAAGGGTGCCACCATCGACCAGGTGATGGAGGCGGTGGAGGACGACGAAAAGGAAGAGGTGTTGCCCATATTGATGAGGTACTCGGATGCGTTCCAGTACCAGCGGTCGTTTGCTCCGTTGGTCAACTTGGAGAGTGAACACGACCGGCTCTTGAAGGAGTCCCAGGCATTGGAGCATATCTCGGTGAAGTGGGGGTTGGGGTTGAACAATAAGCATTTGGCGTCGTTTGGGTTATCGTCGTATGAAAACTTGGGGTTGAAGGTGACGGTGGGGGACGAGGTGATCTTGCGGTACAACGGATTGTTGCCGGGCGGCGTCAACGGCTGGGAAGGCAACGGGTACGTCATACGGTTGCCGGACGCCACCCTGGAGTTGTTCACGATGGAGTTTGTGGATAAGGTGGACCCACCGGTGACGATTTCCACGGGGTTCACCATGGAGTTCGTGTGGAAGGGAACCTCCTATTTGCGGATGATGAAGGCTTTGGAGCGGTTTGCGATGGAGGAGACGTGCTGCAGCTCGTACCTCTACCACAAGATCTTGGGGCACGAGGTGCGGCCCATTGAGTTTGACGTCGATATCCCTGCGTCGCTAAGTGTGCCTGGGTTCACGCAGCTCAATGTTTCTCAGCACAACGCGGTGGAGACGGTGTTGAAAAGACCGTTGTCGTTGATCCAGGGTCCTCCGGGCACCGGCAAGACAGTGACGTCGGCCACCATCATCTACCAGCTCCAACGGCTCAATTCGGGCCAGAAAATCTTGGTGTGTGCGCCGTCCAATGTGGCGGTGGACCATTTGGCTGCAAAATTGGACTCTTTGAACCTTAAAGTCATCAGATTGACCGCCAGGTCCCGAGAAGACGTCGGAACGGAGGTGGACCATATAACGCTTCACGAGAAGGTGAAACAGACCGCCAAAGGCCCCTTGAAAGGGTTGATGAGACTCAAGGCGTCAGCCGGTGAGTTGAGTACAAAGGACGCAAACCAGTTCCACAAGTTGTTACAGGACAGGGAACAAAGCATCCTCAAGAACGCCGACATTATCTGCTGTACGTGTAGCGGGGCGGCAGATCCACGGTTGAGCGGCATCAAGTTCAGAACCGTGCTTATAGACGAGAGCTCCCAGGCCATGGAGCCCGAAATGTTGATTCCAATCACCAAAGGCGCCCGGCAAGTGGTGTTGGTGGGAGATCACCAGCAATTGGGGCCGGTGGTGCTGGACAAAAGAGCCAACGCCGCCGGGTTGAGACAATCGTTGTTCGAACGGTTGATCCTTCTAGGCCAAGTGCCCATCCGGTTGGAAGTGCAGTACAGAATGCACCCTTGTTTGAGTGAGTTTGCCTCCAACATGTTCTACGAAGGCACCTTGCAAGACGGAGTAACAGCAGCGGACCGGATTTTCCCGGACTCCAAGTTCCCTTGGCCTATACACAACACGCCCATGATGTTTTGGGGAAACTTCGGGAAGGAAGAGTTCAGTAACAACGGGTTGTCGTACTTGAACCGGGTGGAAGCTATGAACGTGGAAACTATTGTCAGCAGGTTGTTCAGAGATGGAGTGACGGCCCAGGAAATCGGGATCGTCACCCCCTACGAAGGCCAGAGAGCGTTCATTCTCCAGTACTTGTCCATCAACGGGGCTATCGCCAGCATGAAGGAGGAGTACACCAAAATCGAAGTCACCAGTGTCGACGCTTTCCAGGGCCGGGAAAAGGACTTTATCATCTTGAGCTGTGTGCGGTCCAACGACAAAAGCATTGGGTTCTTGAGAGACCCCAAACGGTTGAATGTGGCGTTGACAAGGGCCAAGTACGGGCTTGTGGTTCTCGGCAACCTTCAGGCATTGAGCAAAAACTTCTTGTGGAACCAGCTCTTGATCCATTATAGAGAGAAAGGGTGTTTGGTGGAGGGGTCGTTGGAGAATTTGAAATTGTCCATGTTCCAGTTGACCAACAAACGGGGCCCTGCGTTCGGGCACAAGTACGAGGAGTATAATTCCATGCGTGGTAGCTCAGAGGCCGTGGGTGGGTCCCAGGCTTTTACTACAACCGACACAAGAGAGTTGTGGCCTCCTTTGGGTGGTAGTGCTACCCAAGATCTCAACACCAGCTTTTATAACAACTTGAGCAAACTCGACGCCGCCTACACCAAAACAAGGGCGCCGTCGACGATAGTGGACGATGATATCAAGAGTATCACCAGCTCTTTTGCTGCCGGGTTCAACCTTGGGTAAGGTTGGTGCCGGGTTGGGCCAAAGGTAAAACATAAATATACAAATTAGGTAAGAAATGTCGGGGCCCACTCTAAAAATCAAATTATTTTATTGCCCAAACGCAGCAAAATAAAATGTCGCTAACGTATCCCTCGTAATTGAATGGCTTGGGGGCTCCAAGTGGGACAAATAATGGCCGAGGAATTATGTCGCAGCTGCAAAGGACGCGACATGTCAAAAAGTCGAGCGCAAAACATTCCAAAAATTTACGTAAACTAAAATATATCTACAAAATAACCTCTTCTACAGAAAAGACCTTCACTCATCCTTCACCCAAGTTTATGAGCACAGTTAACGCCGAGAGAATACTACAGTGATGGAAGATCAACAGGACTCCGCTGAGCAGCGAAATCCCCCAGCAACAGCAGGAAATCTCACTACAAATGACCAAAGCAACCCCCAGGCGGTAGGTTCTATTGGAAGTGACAAAAAGACGACAGACTTCCAGTATACCACCAAAGTGGACCCGGACCTAGTTACCTACAACACCAGCACTCCTGGCGGAGAAAAGTTGGCTGTGATAGCCGGCTCAGAGCCTCCCGACGCCAGCAGGTCACCGTCAAGTGTTCACAGCAACACCAGTGCCAAATCGGAGTCTCCAGAGACCGACCACAAAGCGGGCACCAGCAGAAAGAGCTCGTTGGTGGACGAACTACAGGGCCCATTCGAGGGAGGCACCAAGAACGTGGGCAATTCTCGGGCCAAGCTCAATAACCAGGACATAAGATTGATTCTTTATTTGATTGTGACCATCAAGCCGTTCAAGTATATCGGGGACCGGTCCATGAGCCAGACCAGGAAGTGGGCGTTGATCCAGGAACACTTCAGCCACCTCAAGAAGGTGCTCCATCTGCGCAGCGTGTTCATCCCCACTGTCCGGACGCTTCAAAGACAGTTATCTGCAGCCATCAGAAAGGCCAAGGAAAGGAGGAACTACGCGCCTATAAACTTGGATGCTACCACGGACCCAGCGTTCAAGAACATCACTGAAAAGAGCAGCTTGCAGGAGTTAGAGTTGGCGACGTTGGAGTTGTTTGAGTTGAGCGAGACGTTGAAGAACGGCAAGATTGCCAACAGTGCGTTGTTGGAGTACTCGTTGGTTTCTCAGCTCGAACCGTCTGACCAAATGGCCGACTGTTTCAGGTCTGCTGTGTCTTCACCGACCCCGGCTGCAGTAGAAGTGGCCAGCTTGTCTTCAAATGCAGTGGAAGCAGGCATGAGTGTTTCACCGCTGGTTGAAAGCCCGGCCAACGAGGAAATTGTTTCCCAGCTCGAGAAGATGTTTGGGCCCAGCGTGGAGGCATTGACCCGGTTGAACGGGTTACGGGCGCAGATAAAGAAGGCCGTGGGCGAAGGGGCGGCCCGGGACCAGGTGCGTGAGTTGACCCAGGAATTGGGCAAACAGAGCCAGGAGTTGAACAGTTCTACCCAACACAAGATAGACTGGATTATCTACACCAACAGCAGCTTGTTGCAGCGGAACCGGGTGTTTGTGAAGGAACAGGGCGAAATCAACCGCCGGTTGTTGAAGGAGATGGAAAGTCTGGGAGTGGTGGGAGAAGAACTTGAGGATTTGAAGGAGATGCTAGGCTGAAGGCATGGAAGGCTGAAGGCATGGAAGAGAGAAGAAAAGTGGAGATCAGGGCCGAGAACACAGACGAAAGAAGAAACAGGCCAAGAACACAGACGAAAGAAGAAACAGGCCAAGAATACAGACGAAAGAAGGCAGAAACAGGCCAAGAATACAGCAGGCTACAGGCAACAGAGTCAAGAAAGACTGAAACACACAAACTGGAACGCTCCTGACAACCAGGAAAGGCACTCTGGCTGAAATTCACTCTCACGTACATAAGGACGAGCTACATAAGACTATAAATAAACGCTCAAGGAAGTGAAACGGACGAATACAGTAAAAAGGCTTCGACTGAAATCTCACACAAAGAAGCCAATGTGGCAACAAAGGATACTATTGACACGAAGACCATCTCCCAAACGAACAAAGAGCCACGAACGTGTCGACAGCAAGGACATTTCCGAGATTCCACAATCTGCCTTGATAACACACGCCATTTCCAAGATAACCGAATTATACACAAAACCAATTATACACCAAAACGGCAATACGGTCCGCAGCAATTTCAAACAGTGTCAGTTTGTTCATGGAGAATACACCACCCACCACAGTGCCAGGCAAGGGCGCCAGCCCCTTCTCTTCTGCCGCCAGCTAGTATCATCAAATGGTCAAAGCAGCACCATTTACGAAAAGGCCGTGGCATGGATTGTCCACTATTGGGCGAGCCCCGACCCTAAGTGCATCACCAACGACATTGACAATAGGCAAAACGTGGCCGGCGCACGACACATGCAGATTCATAGACGAAAGCAACTTTAATCTCATGCGTTACGCCATAGCCAGAGTGGTGCCTTGAACAAGGGGTTGATGTCAGCGCTCATGCTTTTGAGGGAACAATCCGGTTATGTACCGGTACGCAATAGACAATAGGGCGTCATAAAAGAATCGGCCACGGCGAGGTTCAGGTCAGGGAGCGGGGGAGTGGTTTTGTGGTTGAAAATAATGGAGCTTGAAAGTAATGGAGCTTGAAAATAATGGAGCTTGGTCGGTTGTGGTTGGTTGTGGTTTTGGTCTTTGTATTTTGTTCGTTTGTGGTTGTTTTTGTTTTTGGTTACGGGACACAGAGCCTGAGACAGAGGCCGGGTACTTAACAGAGAGGTGCCAACAGAGATACCTGAATAGAGAGAAAAGGCTAGAGAGGTGCTGGAGAGTGCTTATCAGCGTTCATTAAATATAAATGGCCGTGGCCGGTACACACACTACCGCAACGAATTGTAGTGTTCGCCCAAGCCGTAGCTGTGCTTATAGAATCCAATGGTTAGGCGTTGTGCCTCCTTATCCTCGTTGAACACAAGGTTTGCACCTTCTGCTACAAACACTTCGATTTGGCACAGAAACACGTTACACAAAGCTAGGATTTCGATATCTGATCCCCACATTGTTTCCTCCACTAGTTTGGTACAATATTGTGGTATCGTAAAACTCATGGACTTTTCAAACAAGAAAGGCTCGAAATCTTGTGCATGGCCCTTGATGTACTCTGCTGCAAGCTCTCGAAGCTCTTGCACCGATCTCTCTATGGCCAAATGGCACTTTAATTGATCTCTGATGCTGTTGAATAAACAGTTTCCATCGGGCAAAATGTCGACTACTTTCAACTCACGAACCCTGAGTTTGCTGTCCATGTTTGTAAGCTCTTGTTGTCGAAAGTCCACCATGCCCTTGGACTCCTGAAGGGCCTCGTCTCTGAGCTCTTGGAGTTTGGCATCTCTTTTCGCTAATCTTTCTTTTTGTCTATTTCTCTTTTTAGGCTGGGGAAGGGACACGGCGGACGGACTGGCTGCTATCACAGGGTCGGACACCGTGAGGTCGAGCAAGTCTTGCGGTGTCAACTCGTCTTCGTCTTCGTTTTCTGGCGAAACGGTGTTTGTGGTCGACTTTTCACTGGACGCTTCGGCATCCTTGTGTAGCACTTTCCACTCGTTCATTTCCTTTTGTAATTGGGAGTTCAACTGACTGTTCAACTCACTGATCTGCGTCTGAATCGTCTTCTTGTTCTTCTTAGTCATCTGCTTCTTTAAAGCCGCCACTTCGGTGGCTAGAACTTTTCGTTTCTGTTTGTGGTCATTACTTATTTGTTCATGGGAAACTGTTGCTAGATCTACGGGAACGGTCATTCTATAGTTGATAGCTCCTTTGTTGAAGGCGGGGTGGCACGGCAGTTCTTATCACGGTCTCTACTGTTATCGAACGACCACAAGATGACTTCAATTTTTTGGTGCTCGGTTTTTGTGTCTCATTCCTGCATGGTCCCGGCTTATTTCAAAAAGCGGCAGGAGGGTGTGAGAACCGTACGATCGGGGCGTGTTGTGAGGCGGTGGATGGACCAGACGTTACCAGCAAGCCGGCCAAAGCGAGGTGTTTGTGGGCGGTAAAAGTTGGTCGGCTATTTGTGGTTTCAAAGTTGGGAATGATGATGCGATGAGATAGTTGCGGACCGTTAGTGTTTGTGACCGTTAAACTTTTGTCGTCAGTATTTGTGGACGTAGTATTGTGGACGCAGAATTGTAGAGGTAGTATTTGGGCACAATTGCAAGAATTGCAGATGCAATAGTGTCAATCACCGGCACTCGTAATTTGGGAGGAGTGGCCTTCGGTGGGGATGATCGTCGGTGGCCACCTCAGGCAGTAGAGCTAATCTTGAAATAGCGGAGTTCCTTATATAATCATTGCGTGCCCACTGTGTGACAAAAGAGGACTGAATACCCAGCCCGGCACCATCTGGTGTGGAAATGGCAGAGAAGTTGTCGCAACGGGCCGAGTATCGTCTACCACAAAAAGAACCGTACACGACACAAAAGAGATTTACAATTGATTATGAGAAATATAGTTGGACCTTAAAACCACAAACGAAGTTTAAGGCGACACAAGGAGGTCTGTGACGAACAACATGCCGAGGGGTGTTGCAGTTAATGGGATGGTGGTATTGTGGTTTTGTGGTCGTCAAACTACAAAGGCGTGTTACAAGGAGGTGTTGGAAAGTTAAGCTACGACGTGGCACCACAAAAGTCCAATACACGTAGTCAATACCACTTCACCAGGACCAAACATCAGCCAAGGAAAGCCCTAGGTGCACGGGACAGGTGGCACATGACCTTACGCCTTGGGTATCTTAACGACATCCACAGGAGGTTGACAAAGTCTCAAAAAGAAAAAAAAATTTCTCAAGTTCCAATTGCTTGGTTGTATAGGAGTTTAAAAGCACAAAAAGAAAAATTATTCCTTATTCAGAAAAAGATTTCACGACATTATTTTTTTTTATTTTCAACAACCACAATAACTCATTCTCAGAATGTCCCTTCATGGCAAAACTCAATTGAGTTAAATTGATTTTTTCTTTAAATTTAATTTTCAGTAAAAACCGAAAAACCTTAGAGGATGTCCCCATATAAATTAAAATCAAATTCTCTACCAAATTTTTCCCTCTTTTTGTCTTTTGTCTTTTCCTTTCTTTTGCCTTTTCATATCCCAACAAAGAAGTGGCAATACTTCGAAGTTTTGACATCCTAAACCAATTCACCCCCCTCCCCATCTATTCAATTGTATGAACTGATCTCCACAACAAAATATCCCAGAAAAATTCAACTGTTACAAACGTCCACCCCCTTCACTGCATCTACACATAAAAGTCATTTTTGCTTACACCAAAACAACAACTTCATTTCTTTCATTAAACATCTGACTGATTGATTCATTCATTCGTTTTCCTTCATTCTTTCATTCTTTTTTGTTTTCCATTCATTTTAGCATCAAGCAAAAAGAACCCATTCATTTAGCATCGAATCCACAAAGTTACACGGTACACGTCTCATCATGAATAACTCCCCTGATTTCTTCCACCAGATTAGAGTCAGCAATTCGTCATTCAAAGCATCCAACTTCAACTTACAGCTTTTGGAGTTCAAAAGTCATACCAATGTCATCAAGGAGTACAAGATTGATATTTTGAATCATTTAATTGATTTGGAAGGTCAGACCTTGCCAAACCTATCATTGATCCAGCAACAACCGGAAATCAACCTTAAGATGCGCCCATTGTTATTGGACTTTTTAATGGACGTGATCAACAAGTTGAACTTGAGTAAAAGTACCTTTCCCAGTACTGTGAATCTCATTGACCGTTACTGCTCTGCCAGAATCGTCAAGAAACAACACTATCAACTTTTGGGATTAACGTGTCTTTGGATCAGTTGTAAGAACTTGGACGCCAAGTACAAAATCCCTTCGTTGAACGACTTGAGCAAGATGTGTTGCAATTGTTACGACAAAAAGTTGTTTTTAGAGATGGAAAACCACTTGTTGAAGTCACTCAACTGGATCGTGTTGGTGCCTACATTTGATTCATTCATTGATTTGTTCTTGAACCTTTTGAACGCCACAAACAACGCTTTTTCCAACCAGATCTTGAACGATATCAAGATCTTGAGTTTGTACATCTGTGAGTTGATCCAGTTCTACCCTAACATCTACTTCAACTACAACACCAGCTTGATCAGTTTGACCAGTTTCGTTATCTCCATTCGGATCTTGGGGTTGTCATCCTTCAACTTGAACGAGTTTCTTAAAGTGTTGAACGGGTGTATCGACACGCCAAACTCCGATAACGACATGGCCATCTTCACATATTCCAAGTTCTCCAACTTGTCCAAGCTTTTGATCAAGATATTGAAGTGTCCACCACCTTCTTTGAAGTTCAAGTACTTCAACGAAAATTCCAACTTCATCGACTTGATGGAAAAATTAATCAATTATACCAAGATGAACTTAGAGCCTATCACTCCAAAGTCAATTACGTTGCCCCCAACTCCAAACTCCTCAAATATCTCCCCATTGAACGACAATTTGAACTTGAGCTTGAACGATGTTAACAACGGTAATTTGAACTTGGGAAACAAGAATTTGGCGATGAAATATTTACCGTCTCCAAATACACCGGTTCAATACTACAAAAACGAGTACCACCCGCCGTTGGTGATCCCAAAGAAGAGGCCTTTGGACCAACAGGAGCTGGACGTGAAACGAAGAAAGAGTGCTCCATTGATATATAATGATGCATAGAGAATAATAAAAATTTGTCATAGTCTAGTCCGTGGTAGAATGCAGTACATGTTAAACCTCTCATGTACCCAACAATATTCCTGCATATTACTGCTCTAAACTTACAGCCTGCACCAAAAAATAATGTCAGTGCACTTTTTCTCCTTTCAGGAGAGACGTCCTGCATACAGCATCGTTTTCCAATTGGTCTTAATTGCACCTCATACGGCCCAAGCTTTAACGAGGACGACCCAGTGCTTAAGTGTGCCACATGTTTAGTGTTACAACTCCAAACACCCACCGTCCCATGCGGCAGATCTCGCTTATGGCGCCCTACGTCAGAAATTTCAGTCTCCTTTTTCGTTTTGGCGTACTCTAACCACCTCAAAACCGCCAGCCGTCCGACATCAGATAAAGAAAAGTATAGGAGGAGACATTACGACACAGCGAATTCAGGACATGTATTACCTGGAATCGTGAAGCGAAACAAACGACAAAGAGACTTAGGTTGCTATTGACGAGTGGTCCTTGAATCAGAGGGGGCCGGCTACTCCAGTGTCGTGGCGTGGTTTGGGGAATTTTGGTGGGAATTGTGTTTGAGTTTGTGTACTGCAGTTTTATTTGTGTACTATGAGATTGTGTACTGTGTACTGTGTACTGTGTACTGAGTACTGAGTACTGAGTCCTGTGTTTTGTGCTTTGTGTACTGGGTGTTCTGGATGTATTCTGTGGTTTTTTGTGTTAAGCTTTTCTCCCTACATCTCCTATTCACCCCTTCACGACATCTTTCGCTCGATGGCCGTTCCCGAACGGTAACATAAAATTACTAAAAAAAACGAGAAAAAAAAAGGCCGTACTTACTCCTTCCACATTGTTCATTCGTCAACTAATGATAAATGATGTCGTCGCTGGCAGTGCTTTCACTGTAATGTCTCACTCCACAAAAACGTGATAAAATTCCTCGTTTCTCCTATTTCATCTGATGCCGTTGCAAAACCATTGTGCAGATCCACAATCGCCTTTCGGTTTGTGGGTTCCTTGCATTCTGTGAACATTCGGTGTCCAACCGTGGCCACGGATATGAGCCTCTTTCCTCGTGAGGAATTTCTGTTTGTGGTTATTTCATGTTGTGGATATGTCGTGGCCGGTAATTACATCCTCACCCTATCTTTGCTCGATTTGAAAAATTTCTGGTGTTAGGATCTCATCTCATAAAAATTCCACATGTCCAAAAGAACGAAGAAAGCCATCGATGTGGTGAGTCCACAAACGCTTGACCCAAAGTCCTTCTTCAACCTGTACATTCGGACCCGAACACCGGTGAAGTTTGGAGACGATAATGGCTCGAATCGTGCTATTTTTGACTACAAATCGTTTACGGTTGAAAACTTGGTTGAACAGCTCAACTACGACAAACCGCTTCTAGTAGAGCAAAAGCTGAAAAACGGGTTTGGAAACGGAGGCAAGCGGGTTCAGATGTCATTGTCTGAGTTGAAGCAGAGGTTTGAGCGTGGCGAAGACGGGTTTTATCTAACAACCCAGTATGAGGAAGACGATGAAGAAGGGGGAGAAGAGGAGGATGATGAAGAGGAGGATGATGAAGAGGAGGATGATGAAGGAGAAGAGGAAGGAGCAGAAGGAGGAGATCACGACACTTATGATCTTGACGAGGAGCTCAACGCCGAAGTGCCGCCAGCACCCCCCATTCCGGATCAGCCAGACGACGACAGTGATTTCGAAGTGGATTTCGATAACCTCAAAGACGACTACGAAGACGACGACGACGACGACGACGACGACCCCAACTCAGAACAAGTACCTGAAGACTTCGAGTACATGCTCCGAAACCTCTTCCAACCACCACTTACCAACAGCCACCGCCAGTTCCCCTTAAAACTCCCCTTCTTCCAAACGCTCGTGCCACAACAGATAAATTTGTGGTTCGGGTTCATCGATAGTGCCAAACTCAAAAATATCGACCAAGTGCTACCCGAATCCCCTACACATGCGGACCTCGGCAAGTACGTACCGGAAGGAACATCCTCTGGCCTCCATCACGATATGTCGGATAACTTATACATCCTTATTTCGGGCCGCAAGAGATTCACCCTTTTCTCCCCCTTTGATGCACAAAAGTTGTACACTGTGGGCCACATTTTGAATGTTTACGAGAACGGAGTCATCAATTACATTACCGACGAATACGCTCCCGATTGGAACTACATCAATGACGACGGGTCGTTCGACGACACAAAAATCGTTTCAAGTGAGAAACACAAACTACTCAGAGCCATGAACCAAAAGTTGAACGTGGACCCCCCGAACTTCTCCACCATTCCCCCACTCCTTCTACACCTTGAATCGCTCTCTGATGTGCACAAATCTAAACTCATCAAGTTCACAAACAGATATTTCGAAAATTTGGTCAAGTTGAACAGGTACGAAGTGTGGTTGGATCCAGGCGACATGCTTTACCTCCCAGCGGGCTGGTTCCACGAGGTGAGTTCTTTCAACGGCGAAAATGACGGATACCATTTGGCGTTGAACTACTGGTTTGCACCGCCGAATGGCCAAAATTACGATAAGCCTTACAAAACTGATTATTGGCCCCTCGATTTAAAAGCCACGGAACATTCGCTTAACCGCCACACATAAGCGAAGGATGGCGGACGCAAGGTCGACGCACGGCAAAGGTCGACGCCCCGCTCCATTACGTACGCGATTATGTAAGCAGATCGACTTTTTCTGTTTCACATTACGACATTTTTAGCGTCCATGTCGTGTTGGGCTAGCCTTTGCCGGCCAACCTCGTTAATTTTTGCAGTCAAGTACCAAAATTTTACTAGTAGTACAATCTGTAGCCGTCAAAGCTACAGATCTCTGTCAGTGCCACCACGAGCCGTTCGTACACAAAAACAAATAACCACAAACCGAAGTGCACAAGTGAAAATTTTGCACCTCATCCCAAACTCGTATCTTGGTACCCCTGCTCAAGCCTATTGTCTATTCACTATAGCCTTATCGGCATCCGGGTAACACCTTAGGGTTTTTGACCTTGTTCGGTAGAGGCACGAAAAGTCTTTCAGATCACGCGTTACCCGGCCAAAACCCCTAATCTCCCCTATCGCACCACCGTCCTGCCGCCGTCGTACCACCGCACCGTTCCAGCCCGCACCGGCCTCTTCTAGGCCATTTATCCTACATCTAATGGCCACAAGCTGCTCCACGCCCAAACACAAACACAGAACCCCGAAACCCGACGCCAAACGCACACACCTCAACCCCACACATCAGTGGTGTTTGTTTCAAGCCCTAATCTCTTATCACATTTTCTCACAGCAATGAAAAATTTTTCACTCGAAAAAACAATAACTGAAAAATAAAAAAAAGGAGAAGAAAATTTTTCCTATCATTAACTTGAACCCTAAATTGAAGAAACTTCACCTTGTGGATTCTTTCCTTTAAATCCAAAGCGAACGTTTCCCTTCCAAATGTATGCATCCCAGTGTCTCTCAAGCTTTGCAAATGGTTTCTTTCCCTCGTGCGTGGTTTAGAGCTGCCTTCGTTGCCCGCGCGGAATCTGGTGCGAGCGGCCGGCCGGGGGTCCTAAAAATAACGAGGGTAAAAAAAGAAACAGCAATAGACCCACCTGTACAACTCATCGTGCTTGATACTAATTGTTTCTAGTTTACAAAAGTGATCTTTTAATAAGACAAACTACTCGTCGCAAATCCCCTTTGTGCTTGGTATAAGATTTAATTATCATTATACCTGAAAACTAAAGAAGACAAGACATAGAAATAGAAGTAAACAAGTGTTCTTTTCCCGAATCTGAATATCCTTCTGTTTATTGGTTTTATAACTAGTTTCCACTTTCAAACTCGACCTGTTCTACTACAACTCGTTTATGTTAAGTCAAATCTAGTTTGGTTCTTCTTTGCTTCCCCTGTTTTAACTGCTGCCCGGTGTCCCTGTTCGTTATATTATTATTGAAAAAATTATCATGGCTTTAACTGATAGAAGACCTATTGAATTACCTGTTACTTCTACCAGCGCTTCTCCAGCGTTCCACCCTGCATCTGCGTCTTTGGACTCTTTGGACTCTTTGGACTCGTCTGCTGGGATCGAAGATAACGACCCAGCTCAAGAGCTGGATCTTGAAGACGAAGAAGAAGACCAAGACGAGGTGAATAGTGTTGAATTATCGCCAACATCCCGAAGTATTTCGCCAGATTCTTTGATGAATTTGGAAAAGAGCGTCAACGCCTCGGATACTTCCAGAGGATCTACTCCTCCCAACTCTTCTAGTGCTTCTCAGTCGTTGAAAATTAGTACTGGTACTAATCACGACGGGAAAGACAGTACTAAAAAGATGAAAAATAATCCCCGGGTGCCCATCGCCACGGGGATTTCCACCACCATCCCTGTCACAGGGGAAAAGCCCCGTCCCAGCCAAAAAGATGATCCTTCTTTGGAAGACGATGTCTTGTACGCCATTTTCTTGATTTTGTATGAAAAAGATGGCGAAGGCAAGGGAATGACGGTGAAACAAATCTGTGACATTTTGATTGACCGTCACCCAGAGATGGCCAACTTGTCCACCAAAACTTCCAATTTGGTTAGTGCCAAATTGAATGCCTACGTCAAAAGAGTCGAAAAAGGTGATCCCAGTTTGAAGTATGCCTTGTCTAGAGACTGGGCCGATGCTTCCCCCAAAAGGATGGTTTATGTCTACCGAGGTCTCTTAACTGCCGATTTCCATGTGCACGTCAAGACCATGATGGAAGCCCAGAAACAGCAAGAACTGAAGGACACCTCCACCCACAACAACGGTCCTTATGTAAGCTCCGCTAAAAGCCAGAGCCTGTCGAAAATGCCATTGGCACAGCTGTCGAATTTCCATTTGTCCTTGAACGAAGACTCTCTCGAAGCTGCAAAACAAGCCAACTTGAAACCCAGAAGGTCCACCATGTTCGATTTGGGCATTACCAGGAACAGTTTTTTGTCCAATTCCATTGACAAGTCCAACTTGTTTGTACCTTATTCTTCTGCCCCGGTAACGGCCTCCCTCAAGGATAAAATCACCACTGAGACTTTAAACTCCAACATGAGCAACATGAACCTCAATGGTAAAGCGGAAGAGGTTGCCGAAACTGATCACCACGAAGACGACCACATACAGGACGATCACATGCAGGAACGCCAGTTCAAGGACTTTGAAGACTTCGAGGTGTTTGATGGGTCCGAAGATGTAATTGAAACTTTCAAGAAAAACGGTAAACGGTCCAAGTCCATGTCTTACTTGACTAGCAAGAAGCACAAGATTTTGACGGCTGCTGCTGCCGCTCCCAGAGCTCCGAAAGTGCCAGGGAACAGTCCTAGTCCTCATGCAGTGGCTGCTGCTGCTGCTTTGCACGCCGCAGCTATTAAAGCCATCAACTATGACCATTTGTCCCCCGATTTGTTGAAATCTCATAACTGCAACAAGAAATGGTTGCAAGTCATCAGGTCCGGGTTTTTATCCCAAGATATTGGCACTCCTGAAGATATCAGTTTATCTGACTTGGATAAATACTTTTAAAAGTTAGTAACGATTCTTAACCATTGATTTGACTTGAGATAGTTGCTGTGTTATATTATTTGTATATTAAAAAAAGGTTACACAAAAATTTTCATCGTATGTGCCTTGGCGTTGCTGGCATCTGGTCTTCTTCCTGTAAGTCTTATTTTCAACCACTTCATGACTCTTTCACGTCATGTAGTAGCTGGGCCCGTCTCCGCCCTCCGGTACCGTCCAAGTAATATCCTGTGCCGGCACCTTAATATCACAGGTCTTGCAGTGGATGCAATTCTGACTATTGATCTTGAACTCCACCCCCAACTCACTGTCATTCTCCACGTACTCATAGACCCCGGCAGGGCAGAACCGTTGTTCCACTCCTTTATACTTGGGAAACGAGATCTGGGCGTGCTTGCTGTAGTCTTGGTCGGGGATCCGTAAATGGCACGGCTCGTCGTCGTCATGGTGTGTCCCAGTTCTGGAAACACTCGTCAAAAGGTCGAATGTGATCTTGTTATCTGGTTTGGGATACTCTATTGGGCTGTAATACTTAGCATCTTGTGTAGCCTCGGCGTCGGTGTGCTTGTGGTGTAAAGTCCAAGGCTCGAGCCCTCTGGAGATCATAGTACTGAAACCGGAGTGAGCTAGCCCTCCAAGTAATCCCAAAGGCCCGTTGAACGAAGGCCGGACGTTTCTGATCTCGTACAACTCGTCGTACACCCAGGAGTTTTCGAAATCGGTCTGGTAACTAGTCAAGTTGATTTGTTGGCCATCGGCTTGTTCGAACGTTTCTTCATCCACAACATCGAGGTCCTTGATCTCCTTGAAAATACTCTCTGCGGCTATGATTCCGGTTTTGATGGCGGTGTGGGTTCCTTTGACTTTGGGAACGTTCACAAACCCGGCAGAACACCCGACTAATAACCCACCAGGGAAATTCAATTGCGGAACCGATTGGAGACCCCCTTCGTTCAATGCTCTGGCCCCATAACTCAAACACTTGCCCCCCTCCAAGACGTTGCTGTAGTAAGGATGGAGTTTCATCTTCTGAAACTCCTGGTATGGCGAAACATAGGGGTTGGCGTAGTCCAATCCAACAACAAGCCCTACGGCCACTTTGTCTTCGTCGAAATGGTACATAAACCCACCGCCGTACTCTGCAGACAACGGGAACCCCAACGAGTGGCCCACGTATCCACGCTTGAAGTTTTCAGGCGGAACTTGCCACACTTCTTTGATTCCGATCCCATAGGTCTGGGGATCTCTGTTCTCTCTCAAATGGTACTTGCCAATGGCCTGTTTGGTCAACGAACCATGGCACCCTTCGGCCAAAACCGTGAGCCTGGCGTTGAATTGCATCCCCCTCTCGAACGTGTCCTTTGGTCTGCCATCCTTGCCGACCCCCAAGTCTTTAGTGGCCACTCCCTGCACTTCGCCTCGGTCGTTGTATATAAGCTCGTCCACCGAGATTCCAGGGTACAATTCTACCCCCAACTCTTCTGCCTTTTCCGAGAGATGGTTGACCACCTGGCTCAACGCAACAATGTAGTTCTTGCCTTTGTTGCCGATCTGAGGCGGTTCAGGAAGCGAAAACGCATATTCTTCGGTCAAGAACTTCATATGGTCTTCTGTGACCTTGGTGACCATCTCCGCCGGTAAAGGTATCCCCGAACCGTCTTCTTCCAAGTGTTCGCTGTCGGGGAACAACTCCACGAGGGAACGAGGCTCTATCACCGCCCCGCTCACTATATGGCTGCCGAAATCGCCGGCTTTCTCCAACACCACCACCCTCAACTCTCCGGTACCATGCTCATCATCCATTTGTTTCAATTTGATGGCCGTGGCGAGCCCTGCAGGGCCTCCTCCCACTATACACACATCCACCGAGTCACAGGCCCGCTCTTCCGCCATCTTCTCCAAATCCTCTTGCAGAAGATCGTTTGCCGGCGCCGACCCTGCCAGATGGGCAGCTTGTTGGTGGTTGTACTTCAATGCGCTGCTGGCGAATTGTCTAGCATGAAATATGGATGAAAGTGCTTGTTGTTTGGCGGGGGAATACCTCTGGAGTCTCTGTGAGCTTAGTATGCGCCCGCTTCTATAGGTTCCGGCCACAAGCTGTGGAATGCGGCCAATTTGGTGCCTATTCATTGCGGGTAAGACTGTTGGATTATTAGATGGAGTAAGAGTCAAGTTTTTCACTTTTCGCGCAGCGAATCAGATTCTGGTGATTAATAAAGCAAGCAGGTTGCATAGGAGAAAGGGCACACAGGGACAGAGTGACAAACAGGGACAGAGTAAAGAGAAGGAAAAGAGACGAAGTACAAACAGACGGCATACGGTGTACACTAACAGGACACTCACAGTACAGAGAGCACAGTACAGACAGTCAGATGCGATAAATCCAAGTTCAGTAATTTTGCAGCCTATACACTATTTATTGGACGTCGTCTTCGAAAGCCTTCCACTCAGGTACATTGGAGTATCTGTATAACCCTTTGGCATCAGCCAACTTGTTCAAAGCTTCGAAGTCTTCGTCAGACAATTCCAAAGTTTCCAAGTTTGAAACCACTCTCGATGGAGTCACAGACTTAGGCAACACAACGGTGTTTCTCTGGACACCCCAGGAGATCAAAACGGTTCCGATGTCCACGTTCAACTTCTTGGCAATCTTCGACACGGTTTCGTCCTTGAACAAAGGCGAGTCGGTGGACCCCAATGGCGAGTAAGCCTCGGCATAGATGTTGTTGTCGTGCAACACCTTCAACAACTTGGGTTGGGGCAAAAGAGGGTGTAATTCCACCTGGTTGACCGTAGGCACCACGTCGATCTCTGGATCACTCAAAAGCTTTTCGATCTTAGGAATGGTGAAGTTACTCACACCCAAAGCTCTGATCTTTTTGGTCTCTTTGTACACCTTCTGTAACGACTTGTAGGTGTCGAGGTAAGTCCAGTCCTTGTAGAACTCGGTTCCTTCGGCATTAGGGTCAAGAGGCACGGGCCAGTGCATCAAGTACAAGTCGATGTAATCCAATCCCAACTTGGACAACGATTGGTCCAAGGCCTTGTCCACCAGCTTGTGGTCAGGGTTGTTCAATTTAGTGGTAACAAAAATCTCGTTTCTTGGCACCCCTGAGTCCTTGATAGCCTTGCCCACCTCTTCTTCGTTTCCGTAGGCAGCAGCAGTGTCAATGTGTCTGTAGCCATTTTTGAGGGCAGTTGCAACAGCAGTGTAAGCTTCACCTTCTCCAGCCCTCCAAGTTCCGAGGGCCACAGCCGGAATAACCACGCCGTTGTTCAATTTGTAGGTTTTGGTGTTTGGAGATGTTGACATTGTACTTTGGAATCAATTAATACTATACTAGCAATAAATAAAAAAAACGTACCTAGGGAACTCTATCACTTAATTTATACCCCGATGGAAATTCGCCGTCCTGCATATACCGAGAGGCTTTAATGTTCCACAGTGCCAAAGCCATACTCAACTTGCTACCCAATTTAAACGACGCCGGTCTTGCACGGTTCCATAAACTTCCACCACTGTGGCGACAGCCCTTTCAATGAGGTTGCATTTGCTCAATTGCTATGAAAATCTCGGCAGAAAGTTTGAATTGCCCTCCGAATTGACCTCTTGTTTGTGTCTGATTTGCCATTGCTGCTGGGAAGTTTTTTTTTGCGGAATTTTTCCGGCTTGTAGTTACGACCTTCCCTTTTAATTTTGCGGCCGCCGCAAACCGTAGGCGGATTTCAGGCCACAGGCAACGGTAGGCGGCGGATTGCAAGCAATGCCAGAAAATGAGTTTCGGGCGCCTTGAATGCAGCTCTGGCCCGGCTCGGGCTTTGACTGCACACTAGCGTGCACAGTTTTTATGAATAGTGCTAGCCTTGCAACAATTGCATTCTCGTGGCTTGAAACTCCTCGGCTCCTAGGCTTCTCATCTCTTCTCTCTAGCCTCTAGCTCTTCCTCCAGCTCTTGCTCTATTTCCTGGTGCTGGACGCCAGCGTCAGAATCTGGTCGGCGCTGGCGGCCTCTGTGTCGGCGCTGGTGGCTTCTGTATCTGCACTATGGCCTTCGGCATTCTGGCCTTGGCCTTCACCACGGCCTGCGTCGCCTGGTGCCTCCTCGTCCTCTCTGATTTCGTCGGCGTGCACCCATCGCCTCATGAAATTCACCAACACCCCTGCCGTGAACACCTGCTCCGCCTGGTACAACACCAACGGCACCAACAAGATCCCGAGGTGGGGATTGTCGGACCCGTACTGAGACGTCACCAACGACACCCCCAAGGCGGCGGTCTTTGCAGGCCCACAGAGCATCACACTCACGGTGTCCTTTTTATCGTAGTAGAAAGGCCGGAACACCTTGTAGCTGAGACTATAGGCCTTGGTGCTGGTTTCGTCTGGCGGAGTGGAGAAAAACCACTTGACAAATATAGGCCGGGAGTAGCCGTAGGCCATGGCCGTGAAAAACAAGTACATCACCACGTTGAAGAAGCAAAGGAAGATGATGGCCGCATGGCTGACCTGGTTGAAGGCGTCTTGGGCGAACGCAGTAGAAAACGACTGCCACATAATCAAAAGCAACATGAAAGACCCCACCTTGCTCAATTTGAACGTCGTCAACGTCCATTTCGTCTGCTTGGGGAACACATTCTGCACCACCTGCCCTACAAACAACGGCACAAACACCGACAACCCCAACTGTTTCATGACGTTGCCGTACAACTGCTGGAGCGTCAAGTCGGGGCCTCCCGCCTGCTTGGAGGGATTGCCAAACGCCCACTCGCCCCGAAGAAACATCTGCGTCAACGCAGGCGTGATGAACGCCCCCAAGATGTTGCCAATAAACACCTCACAAAGCGTCAAGATGTCGTTCCCGTGGGCCTGTTTGGTCATCACCACATTGGAAGAAACAGTGGTGGGGCACGAATGGGTCACGATAAGCCCCACCAAAAGGTACTCGTTGATGTTGTGGTTCTTGGCATGTTTGATGCCGGTACAGATGCCGAAAATGATGGAACTGGTGATCAAAAACGACATCGAAAGCACCGTGAAATGGGCTCTCCAGTTGGCGGTGTTCTTGAGCAAGTCTTTGGTGGACATCGACAACCCACTGATAAGGAAAATCACCGCCACCGCCCCGTAACTGATGGAGTACTGGGCCCGGATGGTGCCGTGGGATTTGGCGAACTCGGGGAAGAAGTATGCAAGCACAATGAACACGGCAAGGCCTATGAAGAACCATTGGCCGATGATGTAGTCAAACACCGTTTTAGATAAGGCTCGTACGTTCATGACAAAGTGGCACGCTGACAAAGGGATCTGTTGTTTATAAGTGTTGGTAGGTTCTGTGGAAAATACGGTAAGATCAGGATTTGTCTTGTTGTCTGTGTCCTGGTAATCTGTGTCCTTGTGGTCTTGTGGTGAAGTAATGGAGAATTGCAAACTTCCACTGTCATCTCCGATATGAGTAGTGGTAGATATCACGTGACCCGCGTTCTGGCAAGATGCCGAGTTCCAGGGGCCCAAGGTGGCAGATATACCGGAACATGCAAATGCGGCGATAGCGGACAGACACTGAGACACACTGGTACAGATTTTGGACCAACAGCAAGGGCACTTGGTACTGATCTTCTGTAGTCTGTTTGAAACTTCGATCTGGGCTTAGGGGTGGCTTTGTGGGCAAGAAAATTTAATTTGTGTTCAAGGTGTCTATTTACGGTATGCGGGAGTATACAGACGGAGGGATCACTATGGCAGCAGCTGCAAGCATAAGAGATGGCTTCTTGCTTTGATGCCTTGCTTTGTTTTTCTTACTGTCTCTGTAATGCCTTTCTTTAATGTCTTTTCCAATGTGTCTCGGGCCTTTTTCTCGAGTCTTTCTCCTTTGTCTTTCTCTAAGGCCTTTGTCTTTCTCTAATGCCTTGGTCTTTCTCTAATGCCTTTCTCTCTTTTCTCCAACGTCTTTCTCCTCTGTCTTTCTCTGACATCCTTTAATCCTTGGGTTCGGCTCTAGTGGGCTTTCCACGTCTTGGCAACCTGTCCAGCCATATTCAACAGTCCTCTTCACCACTCCACTGACCATTTAAGTGAACTTTACCCAAAACCACAACTTGGAAGTTCAGTCACAGAATCGACATGTAAATTCAAGTAAGCCCTTTGCACTCTACACTATTCATAATGCCGGTATGTCCTTGGTCAACTCTTGGCTGCAAACATCCACAAGTCATTCTCTCATTTGTTCGGCTGTGAATTTCACGAAATAAATTGCAGCCAAATTGTACACATCGATCTTGCCGCCTTTTCAAGCCTGGGTTCACTCCTGTGTCGAGGCATGCCGTCCGAGTCTTCACTACGCCCTATAGCTCTGTCAGTCGTTGCGGCCGCCTGGCTCCGGCACTACACCAGCTAATGTTGCCAGATTAAATTGCCTAATGCGGAAATACATAAACATCTACCAAACGCATTTCAAGACTATATCAATCTACAAAACCTAACCGAAGTCTTAAAATTTCTCCAGACAGAACTAACTACGGTGATCATCAGGCCAAGCCACAAACTAGGAAACACAAACCACAAAACACAAACACCAATTCCAGCACAAACACGCACAAGCACGTACAAGCCAGTAACACCCCCAAACAACACACTCAAGCAACAACATCATCCCGATGGACACACCTGCTTTCGTCAACAATTTCTGGGACGAGGCCGATGTGGGCTACACCAAGATTGTCAGCCGAATCAACAATTCGTGCACGACCATGCAAGAACTCCTTGACTACTACCTCCAAAGAATCAACATCGAGAAAGACTACAACAAGAAACTCGAAAGGCTCAACCAGCACGCCCCGCTTGGAAGCCGTGAGACGGGCCTCCTCAAGAAATCCTTGGACAAAATGAACCACGAGAACAACATGATGATAGAGTTCAACCACAAGTTCGTCAGGCTGGTAAACCAGATCAACTACGATAAATTAAACCATTTCTATGGCATCTACTCCAAAAAGACCAAGCGGATATTGGCACACATGAACAAGCTCGTGTCGAAGAAGAACGACATTTTGAAAGACCACACCGTCACCAAGGAGGCGTACAAGGAGAATTGCTCCCAGATCAAGTCGTTGATGTTGACTATCCAAACCACCTGGGGAAAAGAGTTGGAGAAGAACGAAAAGAAATTGGCCAAGTTGAACCAGAGCCTCGATGCCAATGAAAAGAACTACCGGATTTCCATTGAAAACTACGGCAAGGTCAACGAGATCTTCAAGAGGGATTGGGTGTTGGCATTGAACGAAGTTTACCAACTTGAGATTGAAAGAATCCAGTTGATTAAAATCAACTGTTTCAATTTCTGTAACAACATTGCCACTTTATGCGTTGATAACGACCAGCTGGCGGATTTGGCAAGGGGGTTCTTTGCCAAGATCTCTCCTCCGCAAGACTTGCAAGATTTCAGTGCCAACTACGGCACGGGGAACAAGATGTTTTTGCAACCCAGGTTTGTCAACTTTATGGATGGGTTGAACGACGAGAATGACAGAGCCTTTGAAACCGCCAATTTCGAGAATCCCGAGTTCAACCATTTATTGTCTAGGCTGTATTCCACTTACAGCCATGCCACCAACCAGACGTCCCAGACATCCCAGACAGCCCAGTCATCCCAAACAAACCAGACAGTTCCGAGCTCCCATAGCCAGGCCACCCAAACCACCCAATCGACGGCCCAAAGCGACCAGACCTTCCGGCTCGAACCCCAGACCCCATCCCCCACAAAATTCAAGCCTAAACCGTCGCCCACCAAAGCACTCCCCAGCATAAACCTCACCAAGATCGAGCTCCCCAAGCCCGAAGACCTCAAGTTGAATTGTAGTGCTAACTTGAGCCCGGACGAGAAAGACGTCTTCTCTTTGAAGAGCCACAAGTTCGCTGAGTCCAACTCGTCCTCCAACTACTCCAACCCCACCAACTACTCGTCCAATTCCTCAGAGAGGAACTGGGCGTCCCCAAGAAGAAAGGAGAAGCAGCTCAACCAAGTGCAGGAGAAGATCAACTTGATGTCCAAGGAATTACCTCCGTTGACACAGACACAAGAACCATCCCAAGCCCGCAACAAGACCCCAATAGTGAAAGACTTTTCAATCGACTTCATCGCCAAGGCGCTCGAGGACTTGAACAACGGCGGGAACGGCGACGTCAACCAGTACAGAAGAAGTGTCAGGGTCTCCAACAGTGCCCACGCATCTCCAGCAAAGGCTCAAGCTCACCAAATGGAACAAGCGCAGCTCCAGCACTCCACGGGGTCCGACTTCCAGTTCTACGAGGTGGACGACCACACCGAGGTGCCCACGCGGTACGACTCCATACGGTTCAAAAGCCCAGGCAAGTCCACCGGCGCCCAGAAGTACATGGATGGCAGCCCCATAAAACAAAAACCAAGACCTAAGTCCATGTACGATTCCACCGCCTTTGACGCTGCCAGAAGCGTCGGTCCAAACCGGTCGCTTTCCACCGCCAGGTCCTACACCAACCTCAATTCCATGGTGGGGAAAGTAACGCCTGTGAACGGCAAGCCCTATGTCATAAAAGCCAAGGCCCGTTACAGCTACAAACCACAGCACCACGGAGAATTGATGTTCAAGAAGGGCTGGCATCTCTATGTGATTCACAAACAGCCGGACCAGTGGTTTTTGTGTGAGTTGGGGGACAACTGTGAAGACAAACAGGGGCTCGTGGGGCTTGTGCCAGGTAATTATATAGTCGAGGGCGACGATGTATTTTAGTGTGTATATTTGCAGCCAATAAAAAGGTGAGTGCCAAAAAACGGTAGGGACACGCTGATAACCAGTCGCGATGCTGTGGCTGTAGCACCGAATTTTCATCCAACTGACTAAGCAGCCAGTGACCTCCTAGCCACAAAAAGAGTCAAACTCAAGTTCACAAACACAAATGACATCCACAATCGATGATTTGGTGCCTATTGGCCCATTGCTGCGTCCTGAGCCGTATTCCATCACTGATTTACCGCCATTGATTATTGGCGGGGCCGTGTTCAATTACCAGTACACAGAGACACCCGAAAACTCGCCAATCCACGAGATCTTGGACTCGGCCTTTGGTGCTGGATTGATAGCGGTGGACACGTCGCCCTACTACGGACCTTCAGAGGTTCTCATCGGCGAAGTTTTAAAACAATTGGCCACCAAATGGCCTCGGGACAGCTATTTCTTGTGCACAAAAGCAGGAAGGATTCGGTTGGATGAATTTGACTTTTCCAGGGCCAGCATCCGGTCATCGGTACAGAGGTCGTTGCAGAGATTGAACACAGATTATTTGGACTTGGTGTACTTGCACGACATAGAGTTTGGCAAAGTAGAGGATATTTTCGAAGGGTTGAAGGAATTGAAGCAGTTGAAAACGGAAGGGTTGGTTAGAAATATCGGGGTCACGGGGTACCCGGTGGACTTCTTGTACGAAGTGGCGTTGAAAGCAAAAAACGACAAGGAAATCGGGCCTTTGGATGCTATTTTATCGTACTGTAACGGTTGTATTCAAAACGTCAGGTTATTTGAGTATTACAAGAAATTCATCTATGATTGTGGGGTGAAAAAGATCATGAACGGGTCCATATTGTCGATGTCGATGTTGAGGTCGCAACCGACCCATGCGTTCCACCCTGCGTCGGAGAGTTTGAAAGATACCGTGAAGGCGGTGGCAGAGTATGTGAGAGACAACTTCAGAATGGAATTTGCCGATTTGGCCACGAGATTTGCCTTGAAGAAGTGGTTGTTCCAGACGGACCCCCAGCGTGATACCAACCGTACTCTTAAGTGGAACAAGCGCACGTCTGTGGTGTTGGGAGTACTGAACGCCAGTGAACTAGCAGCGGCCGTTTTAAATTACTATGATGTGAAGTCTGAGGGGGCAGACGAAGAAGACAAATTCGAAGAAGTGCAACGTTTGTTGGGAGGCTTCTTCAACGAGACGTGGGCAAGCGGCATCCCAAGGTGAGAAGGTATCCATAGATTTATAGACAAGTACTGAAAAATGTGAAAAATGTGAAATATAACCTCTGAAAAATTCGGTTGCGCATTTTTGTCTTCATCAACCATGTCTAAAAGGCCAGCAGAAACAGAAACAGTGATCCCATTGGACGGCAAGAAACAGGTGACGGTACGCCAATTCCGTGGGACAAACTTGGTGGACATCAGAGAATTCTACACCGACAAGGACGGGGCTTCGAAGCCGGGCAAGAAGGGCATTTCGTTGCTGGAAGAGTTGTGGAGGAAATTGATCAATAGTCGGGAACAGATCGAAGACGCCTTGGACGAATTGAACGGGGGGAAGAGCAAGAAGGTGAAGAGCAAGGCCGTGGTGTCGGACAGCGACCTTGAGGAGGAGAAGGAGAAGAAGGACGACAAGAAGGAGGAAGAAGAGAGCGAGGATTGAGCATTGGATGAAGAATTGGAAGGATGTGGATGAACAAGTTGCGGATCTGTGCATTGGGTCCTACGTGTAGCAGCGGTTGGTGCCCCAATTTGGTCAAATGGATATGTTAACGGCTATCACTGGTATCCGAAACTGGCTTAGTTCCAAGACTTTCTCGTCGTTTGTAAGTCCCATAGTTACTAAAAGGTATATGCAAACAAAACTCAATAAAAGACATACAAAGCTATATACTGACGTTTCCACTCGAGCTACAGTATCCTTCAAAATCACATCCCCAAAGTTGTAGTCCAAACCCCAAATCCGTAAATAAACGTACTTGCTAAATTTAGTTAAGCCTGGATATCGTTATCGACGGTCGCGCCGCACCAACTTGTCGCTAACCCTCGCGTCACAAAAAAAGGTCACAGCAACTTAAACCTTCCACTCTACAGCCTCACAATTCCCATGTCCAGGAAGCACAACTACGTGCCAGCTTTGGCGAAGGAAGGGTCCACCACCTCTTCGAACACAGACTACGGAAACGGGGCGTTTATTGACCACCGGCGCCACAATGATCTAGCCCACATCCATTCGTCGCCTGCGAGGACCAGAAGAAGGAACTCCCAATTGAACAGCTTCAGTGTGAACGGCAACAATAGCACTGGCGGTGGCGGTACAGGAACCGACGAGTTGCTTCCCTTAACCAACAAGAACCTCAAGACGTTCAATTCCACCGAGGAAGAGTCCCCCAGGAGTGGATCCCGAGACATGGATCTGTACGCCAAGGAACAAAGTCGGTATGCTCCTTCGCCGTTGGCCGCCAACGACAGCGACACGCGGAGCATCAACTCGCTTGAGTTTGGCCACTCCAACCCTTCCAGCGAACACTCGTCCGATTCCACGTCCTTGGACGACGTTTGTTTCCCCGACTACTACGTCCAGGGCCCCGAAACCCAGAAGCCATGGCCCGACTTGAACATCCTCAAGGAGTTCATTGAAGAAGAAGCGGCAGAGTTGAACAAGCCCGGCAGCGAACATGTGAACTTTTCATTCAATAACGAGATGGACTCTGTGTCCAGACGGTCACTTCAAATCACCCCCACGCCTATCCAGCCGTGGCACAAACCCACGCAAGAAGTCACCCAGACGGTGCCCATTTTGAACAAGAGGAAGATCAACGAGGACGTGTGCCGGTTCACTTACTTCCGGGACGATTTGGTCAACACCATCCACGCTCCCACCTTGAGCGGCCTTTTGATCACAGACAACCACACCAAAGTGAAGGAGGAACAGAAGAACTTGAACCAGAAATGGCGAGACAAGGACGTGCGCAACGTCGATGACGACGACACCAACTTGGAGTTGGAGGACTTGTTCCTGCCTGTGCATTATGCCCACGGGGAGTCCAGCTACACCAGCAAAAGGCCGTCGCAGGTCAATTTGCAGGAGACCAGCGGCACCGCCACCCCACTGGGGCCTCATTTGACAACGGCCGCCGCCGTGGCCACCACAGGTGTCGGCGCCAGCGGCGACACCACCCCGTTGAAGCAAGTGTTGAAAGGAGTGGCCACCACCGCAGGAACCCCTTTGCTCAACGTGGACAGCTCCAGCCAGGCCCCAGGGACAATAACCGACTCCGTAGGCATTACCGCCAGTCCGTTCTGGCTTGACGTGCTTAATCCGACCGAAGAGGAAATGAAGGTTCTTTCCAAGACGTTTGGAATCCACCCGTTGACCACAGAAGACATTTTCCTCGGCGAAGCCAGGGAAAAGGTGGAGCTTTTCAAGTCTTACTACTTTATCTGCTTCACGTCATTCGACATCGTTTACGAAAGAAGGAAACAGAGGATCAGAGAGCACGAGAAGAAGTTGAGCAAACTACAAGAACTCAGCGAAATGCACACCGACACCAATTTCATTTCGAAGGTGATGAAAAGACTTGCATACAAGAAGCAGAAGGACGCTGACATAGAACAACGCTCGTTCTTAAGAAGTAAGACAGGCACGTCCACCACGTCCCGGAAGACCACGAAGAAGAAGATCAGAGAAGGGGAGTTGTCGCCGTTGTCGATGTACATGATTGTGTTCAAGTATGGAGTGATCACGTTCCACTTTTCCCCCACTCCTCACCCCATCAACGTCCGGAGGAGGGCCCGTCTTTTAAAGGACTACTTGACGGTGTCTTCAGACTGGATTTCGTATGCGTTGATTGACGACATCACCGATCTGTTTGCGCCCATGATCGAAAGTATCGAGCATGAAGTGAATTCCATTGAAGAAGCGATCTTGAGAATGCACGCCGGGGAGATGGACGGTGACGACAGCGATGACAGCGATGACGATTCAGAGAACGACGGTGACCTGAAAGAACACACAGGAAACATTTTCGTCAAGAGAGGCCGCAGCAAGAGTACGGTTGATGGCAATGGGTACAAGCTTTTGGAAGGAGGCAATGGCAAGATGAGAACCAAGACCCGGACCTCGGCCTCCAGTTCCAGCAGTTCCAGCACCTCCAAGATCCTTGGGTGGAAACGGAAAGGTGATATGTTGCGGCGAATTGGCGAGTGTAGAAAGAGAGTGATGTCGTTGTTGAGGTTGTTGGGGTCTAAGGCCGATGTCATCAAAGGGTTTAGCAAGCGGTTGAATGAGAGTGAGACCCAGATGCTGCTGTCCCGGCTGGAAATCACCATGTACTTGGGCGACATCCAAGACCACATTGTGACAATGGTGCAGTCCTTGAACCATTACGAGAAGTTGTTGGCCCGATTCCACTCCAACTACTTGGCCCAAATCAATATCGATATGACCAAGGTCAATAACGATACAAACGATGTGTTGGGCAAGATCACTATTTTGGGGACCATTGTGCTCCCGATCAATGTGGTTACGGGACTTTGGGGAATGAACTGTATTGTTCCGGGACAAGACTACGACGGGTTGGCTTGGTTCTGGAGTATCATAGGCGGCATGTGCTTGTTCTCGATCTTTGCTTATAACTACGCCAAAAGGGCCTACGGTCTCTAGTACGAGGGATATTTATAGGGTTGATTTATTTGTAATAATAAGACGATAAAATTGCAGCCACTGGTTATGCTAGACAAATGCAAATATCAATACTGCATATAAGTTTTTGTAATCCTGTCCTTTTTCATTTATCGTCCTGCATATACCCCTAAGGCCCGTAGGCATAGATGACCGCGAGCAATTTCAGGTTCTCTATCTTTCAGACTAACTTATAACATATACCACAACATGAGTATTCAAATGACCTTAGTGTTCACCACCTTGTGCGTGGAGATGGCAATTCTCTTCGCCATGGTGCTCCCGCTCCCCCACGTCGTCAGACGTCAAATTGTACGGATTTTGGACGTATTGTCGGCGTCCAGTAACTTCAAGATTGGGACGATGTTCATATCGATAATTTTGTCATTGCAATTCATGGATTGTGTCAATCGGTTACGGAAGTTGGATTATTTGAGGACGCCTTACTACGCCACGTCTGGGATGCTTACCAGTGAACAATTGGCTGCCAAATTCTATTCCCAGAGAAATTTGTACCTCACCGGCGCCGTGGTGTACTTGGAATTGGCCATTTACACCGTGTCTACGATTTTGAGGAAAATGGTGTTGAAGCAAGACCGGTTGAGAAGTATGAATGTGGAAGGAGCCACCAAACAAGAGGAGATAGAGAAGTTTGAACAATTGATCAAAATCAGAGAAGATGAGATTGAAAAATTGTCCAAGAAGTTGGCCCAGGCAGGAGATGAAGACAGCGAGACGCCCGTTGTTCCTGACATTAGAACTGAGAAGGGGAGATTGGTGGAGATCGAAAAGAAGGCGGAGTTGAAGGACCAATCGGACGTGTTGGACTTGGGCAAGGGGTTGTGAGAGAAGAAGGGAGAAGGAGAGAGATAAGAGAAGCAAAGAAGCAGAGAAGCAGAGAAGGAGAGAAGGGAGAAGCAGAGAAGGGAGAAGCAGAGAAGGGAGAAGAAGGCAGACTAGTAGCCAGAGAACGAGCCAGGGCCCGTGAGTTCTAGGAGCCGAAGACGTAGCCAAGGAGCAGAGTGTCTCTAAGGCAGAGTGTCCCTAAGGCAGAGTGTTTCTAAGGCAATAAGGCAATATGTCAGGAGTGCCATTCAAGAGATCAGAACGGCCAAGACCTCTCACCAGATTGATACTAATACACGCTAGCACCAAGCCTCTGGCTGTCGTAAGACGCCGGCCAAGAAAACCAGTAAAGACACGACCGGTGATGATTTGGTCCAGATACCTCATCGCCCGGTTAAAGTCAGCAAGAAAGCCCAGGGAAGAAGGCCCAGCGAGCGACATGGGCCCAAAAGGCCAAAAGGCCAAATGGCCAAAAGGTCAAATGGTCAATGGCAAACCGTCAAACGGTCCAAAACCAAGACACAGGAATTCTGGCAATCTGGCACCGTGTCGGCAGGCAATGCCGGCAAAGACTTGCGGTAATGCAATATGAAAACCTTAAGATGAAATTCGAAAGACAAAAAGTGTTCACAGGGACCGGGGGAGTACGAAATCATTCGTATTTACCCGATTTGGGTTAAGGTTTAAGGTTTAGAGAAGTTTTTCAACGCAGGCACCAATTAGGCGGTGAAGTTGCAAGGCTTTGGATTATGTTTCAATGGTGATTGTTTCACATGTATGTTGTAGTATGTACGGGGCGTAAGTGGAGGCATGGCGAGCCGGGCATGACGACCAGGGCGGGTCGTGTCTGTTGGAGTTTTGGTGGAAGAGAATTAGAGTTGTCTGAAAGCAGAAGCCAGAAGGAGAAGCCAAGCCAAGGCAGGAGAGCCACGAAGCCGGACCAAATAGTGCAAGCGTTATAATACATCTATAAAATACAAATAGAACTGAAACCCAGCATATAGTACACTCTATTCCTTCTTTTCAGGTTTTTCGTCTTTGGGCTTGGGATAGTACTGAGGATACATTTGCGGATTATAAGGGTACCCATTGTAAGCATAATACTGGTTTCCGGACGGATAATACTGCTGGTAGCCATACACGCCCGCCCCCGGAGCTGGGGCCCCAGGGGCCCCTGGTGGAACCGCCATCTGGCCTGGAGGCCCCTGTGGAGGAACTTGGCCCGGTGCAGGCGCAGGTTGTTGCACCGGAGCCTGGGCTTGTGGGTCAGAATACCGTTGGCTCTGTAGAGGCAGTTGTGTGGGTTGCGGAGTCTGGGCACTGGGACTGTCGTAGTAGTTTTGCTTGCCGGGAGTGATGCCTGTCTGTATGACCCGCTTGATATCTCTGACAAACAACGGGTACAACAAGTCCACAATGCCCTCCCGTTGAGCCATGGCCAAGGCCCGTTCAAACGGGATCCATACACCCTTGAGATGCATCAGGCCGATTTTCACCACATGCCGTACTTTTTCCAGCTTCAAGATACCGTCTCTTCTGCCTCTTGTCATCTGTGCCACGTTCAAGAGTTTGGTGCCATTGATCATATTGTTGTCTGCCCTTCTGACCACAGACACGTTGTTGGCGTCCACCTGGTAGCAGAGGGTCTTTTCGTCTTCCCACATGGTGGTGGTGACTCGGGGCCGTATTCCTGGCGGCTGGTATTGGCCCACGCTGGAGCCAAGGCTGGCATTGAGCTCTGAGCCTGGTGGTTGGCCGTTTAGCGGCCGTGGAGGTTGTGGTTGTGGAGGTGGGGGTTGTGGGGCTTGTTGTGGTTGTGGAGGTGGGCCTTGTTGATGTTGTGGAGGTGGTTGTTGCTGTTGTGGTGGTTGTTGTTGTTGCTGTTGTTGTTGTTGTGGCTGCTGCTGTTGTTGTTGTTGCTGCTGCTGTTGTTGTTGATGCTGTTGCTCGGGGTTCTGTGGTTGGTGGTCGGGGTGTGGGGGTGGCCGTTGGCCGGGCTGTTGCGGCTGGTAGTAGTTGTAGGGGTAGTTCCCCTGCTGGTTGTACATGTAGTAAGGGTAGTTGCCCTGCTGGCCATAGTACTGGTACTGGTCGTTGTAGTAGCGGTACTGCTGGGGCACCTGGGAATATATCGGGTTGGGAGGCATGTTCAACGATGGGATAGCGTGGTTGGGCGACGTGGACGCAGCACCGGCCGGTGGCGGGTGTGTGGAGCCAGGATTCTGCCCTGGGGCCTGCGGTGTGGAGTATAGTTTGTGATCACCGGCCTGTAAGCTGCCCTGCAACGTAGGCACCGTCAGCGACGACAGGTGGCCCGACACCGACGTGAGCCCGCCCGCAACCTTGTGCTGGGCAATGGAGGAGCTGGACGACTGCTGGGACCCGGCGGTGCCGTTGCTGGCGTTGTCGGGCGGGTTGTTGTTGGAACTGTTTGGATTTATGGCAGCGGCGCCGGACAACTGCGTTGCCATCATGGCCGACAGCGCCAACGGCGGAAGTGTGGAATCTGGGTGTAGATTGGACATTGTGTATCACTCGGGGCACAGGTGACGGGGAATATGAAAATCAACAAGAATAAAAGGATCTTGAAATGGGTGAGGAACAAAACAAACCAAATGTAGTGGGGATGAACAGACGGCAAACAAACCTATAAAACAACAATTAAGGGAAAGAAAGGAAAAAGAAGTGGATGTATAAAAAAAAAAGAACCACTGGAGGGTTAAAGACAACGATTCGGGGTGTCAATAACAAATGAAAGGAACTGGACGTCTTTTATAAACCTGAGTTTTTTTTCTCTGTTTCGGAGGTTTTTTTTTTTTCTGCCTATATCAAATAGGATCTATTTTGAGGAGCGTCAATTGCTTTAGGTTTTAAAAGAGAAAATTTTTTTGCAGAAAATCCTAGAGGGATGAAAATATATAATAAAGAGATAAAAGAAATTTTTTTAATAAAAATAAATATTAATTAAAAGAAAAAAAACCGGGATTTGAGAGAAAAGAAAAATAATTAGAATATGCAAATGCAAGAGACACAAAAATGCTAGGTGTAGAGATCAACAGCAAGGGTCATCCGTATCTAGACCTGTGGTACCGGGATCCATATAAAACCGCTGCACCGCCTGACACCAGACACAACCCAACCCAGACACAACACACCGACCTTGGCGGCGTACACAAACAACCCCGTCAATACGGTCCTTGGGCAAGCACTCGGATGCCAACAACCCCGTTCCTAAGACGGCGGGGTTCTAGTGCCAGCCCAAACAAAAACCCATACAGATGGCATATATTATGACACCCAACTCGGCGTTAAGCATGGAGGTTTCTTGTGATTCACGTAGCCGTGGTCAACGACAAACCCCCACGTCACCAAAGCGGCGTGCAAATCTTGGCTGCCACCGACGTCTACAGCCAAGGTGGACGGTCCCCGGGGAAATTTGCAGCCGACCAAACGAAACACATGAAGGGCTGAAGCCGGGCCCAAAAACGCACGGCGGCGTCCAGGCCGGGAATCAGGTAGCACCTCCTCGATGGGCCCACTTCGATGGGCCCACTTTGCTGGGCCGGACTTCTGGTTCCACACAAAACCGTCGTCACCACGGCTTCCACACCAACCATCACCAAATGTCCAGTGTCGTGCCGCACCAGCGGCGGTCCCAGTCCCGTTTGCACAGGGGGACGCTGCTTCCAAAGGTACAGTCACCGGTACAGACCCCTATTGGGAACACAGTGCATTAAGCATGCGCACGACTTACCGATCGTACAGGTCCGGGCTTTGGCCATTATTGCGCGGTTGGCCTGATGAGGCACTACGGCCGCCAATCCACACAAGGCGAGTGCACAACAAATACCCACCAACCCGCTGCAGCACCCACAAACACAAGCCCCAAGGCCATCGAAATCACCGGCACAAACGCATCGACTCCGTCGGTGGCGCCGAGACCTGTGTGCGCCGTGACATCAGACCCACGCATGGTACGCTGGACTGGCATCTGATGGAATTAACGAATTTCACGTTTCACATTTGGACCAATAATTCTTGCCATAATACATGAAACAAGGGTAAAGTTTCTATAAATCCGTAAGCGGAAGGCGGTTCGTAAAATGACGCGGCGCGTGTAAACACCTGAGAAAACCGGCACTGGTTCCTGCATCGTGACTATTTTTGGCCTGGTGTTTAACCACACTACATCCATTTGCATCAACCACCCAAGTTACTGAACTGGTCCCCGGTACAACTCTTTGACGACCTCGCCTCTTCTGTAGGATTCCACCAATCCTTGGATGTTTTGGGGGTAGACCCGGCCGTACCAGAGATTTTCTGGGTACATGATCAAGTTACCGGCGTAAGCATGGCCGCCAATGTGACTGATGGACGCAAGACGGTCGTTGCAAACAGAGGCAAGCTCGTCGAGAATCAACGGGGCGGTGGCACCACATCGCTGGTCTCGGGCGGTATGGCCACACGCCAAAAATAGGGGTGTGTCAAGGGAGCTTTGTCTTATCCCTGGGACTGTTTGTAAGGTGGGAGCCACCGTTTGGCCGGTGGGGGCCACCGGTTTTATGGCTGTCTCGCGGGCGGTCTCTAGACGGGCGGTCTCTAGATCTGACTCGTTTCCTTTCGTTGCTTTGGCGATTCCCCCGTTCGTAGCGAGAATCGGCTGCTGGTGTTGGACTGCATCCCCCGTTCTAAACGGATTGTAAACTTCCCTCTTCTCTCCCTCCAAGTACCGGTAGTAGAAGTCGCCGACTCTGTTCTTGGGAAACTCCACACGGACGTTGTCAGGATAAATGTACACCAACTCCAGATCTGGGTCCCAGGTCTCCTCATAGTTGTGTGGAAAAATATGACTGAATAGCACCGGATTGGCACTGTTCAAATGGCGCACACGGAGGTCGTTGGCCAAGCCCGGCACTTTGAAGATGTTCAGCGGGAGCTCGTCGATGTGTCGGTATCCATGGCTCAAAATAAGGACGTGTTTCCAGGGGCTGGCTGCGGTGTTGTTGAGATTGTCTTGTTTTATAGGTTGGTTGAGCACCGGCCGACAATACGTACAGCCGGAGTCGAACTTCGGCCTCGGGCACTTTTCGACAAACTTGAATGGTCTCATGGGGTACGGGCACTGGTAGGCACTGGGACGGCAGTTAGCGTAGGGCGTAGCGTAGGACGTAGCGTAGGACGTAGCGGAGGAAGTTCGAGCACTCGATGGCAGATTTGTGGCCGCGGCCGTCCCGCGCGCACCTCTTATCCACAAGTCGCAACATCATCGTACAACAACCAGAGAAAAAAAGCCCGTCAACCATTTATCGCTTCCCCCCTTCCCCAGAACAACCTTTGCCTGCGTGCAAAGCTAAAAGGCCCAGGATGCACGTTTGTGTCAAGATCGGTGGGTGCATCTTGGATCGTCCTCGTCGTTTATGCGCGCGGCACCCTAAGGTGGCAAAATCATCTGCCGCGCGCAACCAACGCACCCCACAAAAGCCCACAAGCGCAATAAATCGGGCCCATAATGGTGGTTCCGCCCATATCATCGATCTTCGGTCCAAATCTGCATCAACAATAGATGCCCAACCGCTTATAGGCGATCCCGACTAAACGAACTTTAAAATTACCTATCGCCCAGGCGTACTCACCACAGCCAATTGGCCCATAAACCCATGGATTCTACATAAACTACCCAAATACTTGCACTTACAAACATTTTAGTAATGGCCTAAACCTTGTATTGACGCCAGCGAAACTTCACGCATATAGTTTCTGAAATACGCCTTGTTGCGGCCAATAGACTCGGCTTGCCCGTGCGTATTCTCCCGCCCGGCGTGGAACGGTTATGAGATCCAGCATTCTATAATGTTCCGAAGGGAGTATTTACCGAGCAGTCCTCGCATCTGGTGCTGGCTCGTTGTACGTACGGTGGCCGTCATTCGCCTAGGCATGCGGGCTAAAGATAACCACGTGAATCACACCAGACATTTCTCGTATTGCCAGCAGCCAGCAATGCCAAAGCCAAAGGCCAACGCCAAAGACCAACGCCAAAGCCATGCCCAAGCCATGCCAAAGCCATGGACGCCAAGGACAATCGGCCCTTACGTATACGATGTCTGCTTGTGCCAAAAAATCTGCTGTGTTGTTGTTGCGGGCGTTGTTTGGATGTTAATTCTGTCATCAGACGCATCAGTAGTAAACTACATACCCAATCCCGTTTCCAAAAAAATAAAAATATGCACGAAGCACAAACTGTCAATTTGTTGCAGCGTGCATCAAAATTCAAGGAATCCTTGTTCCAACGCAATTGACTGTCGGGTTTACACAAAGTTAGTTGGCAAACAGACGAAATTCCAATTAATAAAATATTACAAATAAACGCAAAACCCGTATGTACCACACCAGTAAACACCCCCACCGTACTGCAGACCACAGAATGGGTCAGAAAATATCAAACATCGGATGCAAAATTCATTGTGAAGCCAAAACGCACCATTCGTACTATTGTAATTGAATTCGGGTACGTACAGCAACTAGTTATCTATTGTCCCCGAAAATGGTTGTGTTGGTTTTGTGTGATTTGAAAACACTTGAATTGCCGTCTTGGGAATCTATTGTCCTCGAGTCTCTGTTATTGTAAGGAGGCCTGTATCTGTGGTTAACTTTCTTGCTATTTAGGTTGTCGTTGCGCTTCTGTTGTTGGGCGTACCCATGAAACGTGAAGGCGATGCCATTCTGTGGTTGTCTTCACCTGTATTGTTGTTTGGGCACAGCCATTCTGTTGCCTGTTTCTTTGGCTTCTTTATGGTCACTTTGGTTTCTTTGACTTGTGTCCGATGGTGTCGGTACCTGCAATCTGGCACCTCCTAACTCCCTTCTGGCACCTCCTAACTCCCTTCTGGCACCTCCTAACTCCCTTCTGGCAACTCCTAACTCCTCCCTAACTCTTCTTCAAAACCCACTTCTTTTCTTTGCCGTCCCAGTCACTGACCTTGTTCAACATCGTCTTCACCGTCAACACGTCCTTGTTACTCTTGACGTCGATGGCCGACTTGAGCAGCAAAAGAATCTGGTTGGACGTCTTTGGCCCTTGCTCAAGCATCGTCACAATGGAGCTCAACAAATTGGGCTCTACTGGCTCGGTCTTCCGCTTCTTGAGACCCGAAAGAACGCTGGACGAGCTCATGGCCGAGTCCTTGGGTTTCTTGGGCCCAAACGCCGTCCCTCCTTGCAACTTGCCTGCCTTTCCAAACTTGCCTGTCCATGTTGGCGTACCAATTCTGTTCTTTCTGGTCAATTTTCGGGACTCGTTAAGAAGCTTTACCAGCTGGTCCACTATCCGATTGACTTCCTTTTGTACGCCGGCGTTCTGTTCACTCTGAACCACGTCTTCATGGTTGACCCTGCGCACGTTGGAGAAGATGCCCTCCATGAGCTGGTCTTCGTGGGAGGCACTGGGATCGTCGAAGGTGTCGATTTTGTGGATCCCTGGAAGCCTGGCAATGCTTTGGTCATTGGCGTCGAGGCTTGCCCCATTGGCGTCTCCCTGCGCTAGCCTCGACGCCGTGGCGGTGATGTCGTCCATTGGCGGCCCCAGTGGCTTGGATGCAACAGAGCTTCGGCCGTTCCCACCAGAACTTCGGCTGTTCATACCAGCACTTCGGCCATAAGCAGAACCCCTGGGTTCGTCGCCGTCCCCCGTGTCCAACGAGAACAAGTCCTGCATTTCGTTCATCCGGAAAAACCTCCTCTGTTTCGGGTCCTTCAAGATCTTGTTCGTCAAGAACGTCTTGAAAATCTGCCGTTGGTAAATTTTCTCTTCAATCGACCCTTGGATCATCAACCGGTAGATCACTATATCTCGTTTCTGTCCCAACCGCCACGCCCGTTCCCGGGCCTGGATGTCTGTCAGCGGATTCCAGTCGGGGTCGTAGATTATAATGCGGTCGGCCCCTGTCAAATTGATCCCCAATCCTCCCACTTTGGTGGTCAACAAAAAAACCTTCACCGAAGCGTCGCCATTGAACCGGTCCACCAACGCCTGCCGCTTGCCGATGGCGGTGGTCCCATCCATCCGCAAGTACTCCATCCCCATGCGCCCCACGGTTTTCTCCAAGATATCCAACATCTGTCTCGTCTGGCAGAACACCAAGATTTTGTGGTTTTTGCTCCAAAGTTCCACCAATTTCTTGGTCACCTCCAACTTGCCGGACCGGGCACTGTTGCCGTAGTCGGCCAGCTGGGTGTTCTTCAACACAAGGTCCGGGTGGTTGCAGATCTTCCGCAACACGTCCACCCCCATCAACATGTTCCGTTTGCCCTTAAGGATGGCGTTCAAGTCTTCGCTGTGAAGAAAATTCTCGTACATGTCCTGCTGGTACTGGGTCAACTTGACAAACAACACCATTTCTTCCTTTTTGGGGAGATCCTTGGCCACGTCATGCTTCAACCGTCTCAACAAGTACGGCAGGATCAAGTCCCGGAGGATGGTGGCACATTTGAAGCTTGTCTGGACCTGCAAGTTCAGGGCATTGGCGTAGCCTCCCATATTGATGGGGATAGCGAATTGCTGCTCGAAAATGGGCAACGTGCCCAACCTGCCGGGGAAGATGAAGTCAAACAACAGCCACAACTCCACCAAGTTGTTTTGGATCGGCGTGCCGCTCAAAATGATCCGGTTGTAGGTTTTGATCTGCTTGCAGAGAAGCGAGATCTCTGAGTTTGGGTTTCGGATTTTGTGGCCCTCGTCTAGCACGCAGTAGCCCCATTGCCGGCTTAGAAGGTGCTTGGAGTAGATCCGGAGCCCCACGTAGGTGGTCACAAGCACATGGCCCCGCAGAAACACCGAGTCCACCACCAGTTTGGCGTTGACCTGGTTGCTCATGCCCAGTAAGCTCTTTTTGACCCCTTCGTCTCCTTTGTCACTCTGCAAGTACTCCTCCATCTTGGCTTCATCCACCTTGAGGCCCATGCCTCTACCGATGCTGTGGAGAATAACCACTCGCAACGGCGGCCACCATTTGTGGAACTCGTTCACCCATTGGTTTAGCACCGTTGCCGGCACCACAATGAGCACTGGCTTATGGAGAAGTTTGGAGTAATGGAGCCCGGCAATGAACGAGATCACCTGAATTGTCTTCCCGAGGCCCATCTCGTCTCCGATGATGCCACCTGTCTTCTGGTTGTAGAGCTCCCAGAGCCATTGCACGCACGTCTTCTGGTAGTCGAAGAGCGACGGGTGTATGTCGCCGGGGAGGTGGAGCTCTGCAAGGGACGAGTCTGGCACCGATGGGTGGGGGAGGAATATCTCGTCCAAGTTGGGGACACTGGCAAGGGCTTGGTCGTAGCCGAATCCGTGTTCCGTTTCTTTGTCTTGCACCTTTCCTATGTCGTTATCCAGTGGCTCGTCTTCCTGGGCTCCAGCCTCGACCTTCACCGCCAGGCTTTTCCCCAGAGCCCTGGCGTTTGTTGCTCTTAACCGAGCCCGCTGTTTGCACCACAGCCTGAGCCGTCTAGCATACACTGTGGGGTCACCGTCGTCTCCATTATCCACGTCCCCGTCCACATCGCCATCGACGTCGCCATCAAACTCGTCTTCCAGGTCCAAGGTCTGTACAGCTTCTGGGTCTAGGCCTTCGTGTTCCGAAAGGTCTTTGGCTTCGGCGTCCTCTTCTCCACTGTACTCGTCTTCAACATCGTCTCCATCCTCGTCTCCATCCTCGTCTTCAATACCGTCTCCATCCCCGTCTTCTCCATCCCCGTCTGGCTCTTCCCCTGGGATCTCCACTGGCCCCAGCTCGGACCTCGCCCTCCTCCTCTTCTTCCGTTCCCTGCCCGCTTCCGGTTCGATTTCTGACACCTCGTTCAGTGGTTCCGGCCGTGCCTGCTTGGTTTGTCTGAACCCCGGCTGCTTCAACTCCACATGGCTCACGGCCCCCTGGCCCGTGCCAAACACATTCTCGTTCCCGAACGCCGTGATCCGCCCGATCCGTATCAAGTAGTCTCTCTCGGTCTCGTCTTCCATGCGTCCCCCGTCTGCAGCGCCTGCTTGGGCCTCCAGTTTCTGCAGGCTCCGTTCACTGTCCTTCATCCGCTGCTGGATGTCTCGCTCGTCTGCCTGCAACACCGCCAACTCATTCTCCCGTGTCCACTCGATGTCCTCCCGCACCTGCTTGCGCTGGGAGATCTTGGTGCGCCCGTCATTGAGCCTCCTGGTCAAGATGGCAAGCTTGCGCTCAACTTTACTGATGTCGGCTCTGACCTTGTCCAACCGCTTGGTTTCCAATTCCCGATCCTTGGAGAGAAGTGCCTCGTTGGCTTGCCGCGTGATGGAGCTCTCGAGGTCGTTCTGGTCCACGATTTCCACGCCCAATTCTTGTAAACTCATAGTGTGATGCGATGAATCGATGATGCGATGTGAATTGATGCGGTGATAAAGATGCGATTTGCTGATAAGATTTTAGAAGGGCAAGTTACGGTGTAGTATTATTGGTACGGTGGGGTGAATTAATGATACGGTGATTGTATTAGTGATTGTACTATTGATACGGTGATTGTATTAGTGATACGGTGATTGTATTATTGATACGGTGATTGTATTAGTGATACGGTGATGCCAGTGGTTGGCGTAGTTATGTTTGTGTTTATTGGCCTTGTGGGTGTTAGTTTTGCCAGAGTTCCATGCTATTTCTATCGTTTCCGGGTCCATCACCGGCTTATTAAGTCGTATTGAGATGTGCCTGAGTATCCCGTTGTTCATCGTGTCTATTCTTTAAGATAACGTGGCTTGCACCGGCAATGGCCATCGTTAATTAGTGAGACCTCACGCTCTCCAACGCCCGCTCGTAAACGTCCCTGTCTCCCTCCACTCCCACTCCCTCGATCTCCTCCACCTCCCCGTACCGGCTCACTCCGCCCATGATCTTGCTGAGCCATCTGTGTTCTCCCTTGCCAAAAACGAAGTTATACACATTCCCGCTGTTGCCTGCCCTGGCAGTTCTTCCCACTCTGTGAACATACTCCCGAGCAGAATTGGCCATGTCGTAGTTCACCACATCGGTGATAGTGGCCACATCCACACCTCTGGCTATCAAATCTGTCACCACCAAGTAGCCAATTTCACCTTCGGTGAACCGTCTGAAGATCTTATTCCTTACCAAGGACGTATTATTGGTGGAATTCAAGTATTCCACTGTAATTGTCTCCTCAAACAGATCCGCCAACACCTGCAACACCTTCGCCAACCGAATGGATGCCTCGTTGGACTTGGTGAAGATCAACACGTTGGATTTCTTGTTCTGCTGCACAAGAAACTTGAAAAGAATCAAAGGCTTAAACCCACTCTTATTGCTGCCATACTTCACCACGAACTCGCTCAAGTTCCTGGGCACAGAGAACATCTCGTTCACCAACCGGTGTTCCTCATTCACAATGACCAACCGGGGCTTGTAGAACCTCAATAACGCCAAGCTCCCGGCATCGGTGGTCAATGTGGCAGAGAATATAAGTTTCTGCACTCTCAGCTTCCAACCGTCCAACTGACCGATGCTATACGACTCGATCTCATCGATCAAGATTTTGCTCCAGTTCTGGAACAGCTGGTTCAACAACCGGTCGGCTTCGTCTATCACCAAGTACCGAAGGCTGTTCAAATTGAGCGAATTGTTGGTGATATGGTCCACCAACCTCCCTGGGGTCAGAACTATTATGTCCGGCTCGTTCCCCACCAATTTCTCTGCTTCCTCTTTGAGCGACACATCGGTCCGGAAGTTCATTATGTACAAGTTCGTCCCTTTTGTTAACAGGAGCAAGGTGGTTTTCACCTGGCTGACCAACGGCTTGGTGGGCACTAATATAATGGCTCTCACTCTCGGTACTATTCTGGTGCTCAAAGCCTCTATGATCGGCACCAGGTATGCTAGCGTCTTTCCACTCCCCGTCGATGCATTCACTAACAAGTCACCATTGGAGTCTGGCTTGAGCTTGTTCTGCTCCGTGTCTCGGAGCATCGTTTCCACCACCGATACTTGCACCGAGAACGCCTGTTTGAACCCGTTGGCCGAAAGGTTCTTCATCATGTTGGCCGAAAGGTTGAAGTCCTTGAACGGCCTCGTGTGGTCAGGACTGGCGTACACAGGGGTGGCTAGCCAGTCGAGGTTGGAGGCGGTCGTCAACCGTAACCGATGGTCTCGGGGAAGTTCTGGCTGCGGGAGGGGTGCTATACTGTGTACGGCGGCCTCTGAATCTGAAGAGTCTTCGCCAGACCCTTTGGCCTCCACTTCCACACTGGCCACCGCCTGGAACTTCTTGAACACCGCCAGGTGCTTGCTCACGTAGTCGTCCACATCCATGGCGTCTTCTGCAGCTGTTTCCACCGCATCTTCTGGTTCCCCTGTGGTTTGGTCTTCATTGCCCCCTTTATCTCCAATATCACTGTTATCAGTATCAAATTTGCTCCCAGCGCCAATAACAGTCCCCTTACGAGTATCCACATCTTCAGTATCGTCTCCAGTGTGTTCTTCAGCGTCAATTTCACTTTCTTCTGTTTCTGCCTCATCGCTCTCCAGATCATCACCACTCTGCGCTTTTTGGTCCAAAACGTGTATGTCTTCGCCCAGACTGCTGCCACTGCTCGCGGAGTCGCTCTCATCATCACTGATACCGCTGCTCCCCGAGAATCGCCGTTTCCTGTCGTCTATGGTGAACCTCTGTGCAAACATCGTATACAATTACACAAAAAATGAAAAGTACATACACAAAAAAGTACCTACATAAAAACCTTCACCGCGCACACTCTAAAAATTTTCAAATCTCATATCCTTCACTAATGAAACCATCTTTGAGTTTGCTCAGAGGAAGGGCCGTTTGGAAGGGGCCCCATATTGTACCGCTCCCCATAGCCGAGGCCACCAAGACCGGCGCTCCAATAAGAACCAACGCCAGAAGCTGCACGATTCTCCCGCAGTTTGTAGGACTCAAATTCCAAGTGCACAACGGTAAAGAATACGTCGAGTTGGAAGTCAACGACGACATGGTGGGAAGCAAGCTCGGCGAGTTTGTGGCCACCAGAAAAAGATTCACATACAAGTACTCCAAGAACTAACCGCCTCCAGCATGCTTGCATTCCAAACAATCCCCTTTGTTGTCCCTTTTATTTGTAAATAGTGTATTGGGCAATATACACACACCCCAGTTAGAACATCAACCCCTGTCTTCCCTGCGGAACGAATCCTCTAGACGCTCCTGCCGCAACTCCCCCGTCCGATCCTTGACTGGCCATTTCCCCCACCCGTTCAATCTGACCACCAAACAGGTGGCATTATCGTCGCCGCCGATATACTCGATAAACTTCACCACTTCTTCGGCGCAAGTCTGGGGGTTAGCCTGCTTGTTCCCCCGCAAATTGACGGTGTTCATCACGATATCGGCGGCCTCTTGGTCGGTGATCTCATTGGTGATGCCATCGCTGCAAAGAATCAAGAAGCTCTCATCGCCGCCAATGCCTCCACAGGTATACTCTCGTATTTCCGAGCTCGTGAGCTTCTGGTGCACCGTGTCGTAGTCCCCGACGATCACCTGCACTATGTCGGGCTCGGCGGTGACGCCCATCTGTTTGAAATTGATGTCGCCAAACGCCCGGGTATTGGCCAACGCAATGAACCGTTCTTCACCAAACGAATCGGTCATGAAGAAGTTGGCGGCATATTTCCGGAGCCGGCTGGCTTCGATGGGGTTGGACGGGTGGTGGTCCGTGGTGAGAGCGTAGGCCTCGCCGAACTTGTCCACCAAGATGGCCCTGGTGTCGCCCACATGTGCCACCGTCAATTTGCTGATGGTTTTGCGGTTGAAGTAGTAGTCCTCATATACCGGCTTGAAGGTTTGTGATTGGTCGTGGTAAAGCGTCTGGATGAGCGCCAGCGTGCACGTCGACCCGCTCTGGCTGTCCTTTTCAAAGAACTCGTAGTCACAGTTCAAGAAACTCCACGGGAGTCGAACGCTCAAATCGTCTTCCACATCGATGTTCCGAAGACTGATCTGGCGGCTGGAGTTCACCATCTTCACGAAATTGTCTTTGCGGTGCTTGTACCATCGGCGCCAGTACCCGCCCACGTTCTTGCCGTACTTCTTGATCAAGTCGTCTCTATCATTTTCATGGTCAAGGAGTGAGCTGGCACCTTCTATCTGTTGGCTCAAATTGTCCTGCAAGTAGCTCGAGCATTGGTCCCCACCATGGCCGTCAAAGATATTGAAGTTGAACACAGTGCTTCCATTGAGCTGCAACACATTGGCGCTGTATTTGTCCTCATTATACGGCCGATTGACCCTCGAAGAATAATGTCCGAAATGGGTGGGGCTCTTAAGCAATGGCACTCGTAGCTTACCTATTTTTGTGGGAACTCGTTCGTTGTTGGACATTTCTAGCGGAGTGAACGTCACAGAGTTGGATAAACCCCGGGCGGAACAGGTTCCGGGCCGCAATCCGGGCCTGTATCGATGCAACATGTAATTGTGTGGGAATGAGGAACAGGTGGGTTTGTGAAGTATCAACAAAAGGTTAAGGTTTTGCGCGTGAAATACGCCGGGGCAAACTTCCCGCGAGACGGCGACGCGCCGCGGTGGCCTCGCCCCAGATAGCTTATAATGTATATTTCTTGATTCTACACCCTCACACCTACACCAAGTTCACACCACCAACTACAACACCAACCGATCGTTATCGTCGTCAGCATCATTGTCATATGCGAACTCGTCCAACGGCTCGTCTCTGTACCCGTAGCTGCTGTCGCTACCACTACGGAACCGCGCCGCCACCAGGCCCTTCAAGTTCGTCCACTGGCTGCCAATTTGGTTCCATACACTTCCCCGTGGCTCGTAGACCTCGGCCCCGATCTCTTGATCGATCCTGTTGTCCATGTTGGCGCCCAAACTGTCTTCAAACGCTCTTCTGTTACGGTTGTAGTTCATGTCTGCCGCCTGTTGGAGGTTAAATGGCCTTAAACTACCAGAGGCCTGCCTTTTGGTGTACTCTCTGTTGATGATTCTCTTGGCCTCCACAATGATCATGTCTTTCCGCTTGTGGTTCAACGCCTCCGGGTCGTCCTGCTCGTCTTCAAAGCCAAACGTATCATACAAATCCGACGTCAACCCTATGCGTCGTTTGAGCTTATCGTAGACGTTGAATACCGTCAATATTATAGGCAACAAAATCAACCGGGGAATCCAGTTGTTCATCAAATTGAACAACCCTGTCAAGTGGATAGACTTACCGAACCAGTTCTCGTAGATACAATCTCTTTTGATGAACAAGGTGATAAAGTTATACGATAACGGGATGGTCAATCTGGCGATGTAGGTGGCATAAAAGCAGGCCAGCACCGGGTCGGACTTGTGGGGCACCAAGTGGTACATGTTGAAGATCTTGAGCTTGGTAAGGGAGTTGAGCGAAGCCGTTAACATCACCGAAAATGCCACACTGCATGTAAGAAACCGGGTGAAGTTGTGGTTGATTTTGTTGAAAAGAATGTTGATGATCGACAACTTGGTGGAGTGGAAGAACTCCGACTCAATAATGACAAATGAGCACCCCAACAACACAATGGCGTACCCCCGATTGAACCACGGCGTGATGTAGCGGTACAACACAAACGTCGATGTTGGCGAGAGAAGCCTGCTGCCAGTCGACATGCGAAACTGGGGGTTGGCCCGGGTGCTGTTGGTCACATCCTCTAGCATGACAATCTCTTCGAACATCTTGGTGAACGCCAGCTCGTAGGCTATCAATTTGAAGTGGTTGGAGTTGAATCTCGACGTTAACTTCGTCATGAACTCGTTGGTCAATTGGGTACGTGATATAGTGGGGGATTCGCTCGAGTACTGTAGCTCCATCACCTCCTTCAACTCCCCAGGTATCTTGTTGTACAACAGCAAGATCCAGTCCCTGTACCCAAACACGTCGTTATCATTGACGTCGTCGGTGAAGTTTTTTTGCAACACCAAAACCTGCAAAATATCCTCCTTGAAGGAGATCTTGCAATCTTCCAAATCGTCGATGAGTTTGGGCACCTGGAGGTAGTGGTAGTTCAATTTGCCCAAAACACTGCCGAACGTCCATTTGGTTCGGGGGATATCGATCAATCCGTGCGCCATGAGCCATAGTGCCAAGATCAAGGCATAGATATGGGACACCGATATAATCATCAGCTTCATGTGGCCAAACGAAAGACCCACTTCCAAGCTTAGGTAGATCACGCCTACCACCAGAACTGCCAAGATGATCAACTGGAACCTAAGGTTCTTCTTCAATGCCTCCATGATCCGATTGTACCCCCGATATTGACCCGACCGGTAGAATTCCTGAAGAAGCGGGAGAATGAGCCACGTTAAGAGGAACGTCGTCCAGTACTTAGCCTTCCACAAGTACAAAATGACGGTGTCGGGGAGGTGTAGCAACTCCCAGGGCACTTTGGCGTCAATTGGGTGGTGTTGGACATAATCTAGCGGCAATAACAAGATAATGGATATAGGGATAAACACCGCCAAGATTATGGGCACCAGGAAGAAAACAGGGTGCTTGAACACGTTTATGTAATGTTGGATGCCCCAGACGCTTAGAAGTAGCGACGCTACATATAAAACCGCTACAGGGAGCCACATTCCTTAAGCAGCGCTGGTTTCTTTGCTAACGTATGGTTTTTTAGGTTCAATTTTTAGGGCCGCAATTTATTTTCTACTACACACTTCTTTTGCAAAAAGCCGCCATGTCAAGCCCACCACCAAACCACAATATAGAAACCGAATTGTCGTTGGAACAGCCGGAATCCAGCCCAAAGCCCAAAGCAAAGTCTGTGGGTTTTGCGCCGCTCCCGGAAGAAGACCTTAAAGAGCACCACGACCACCTCAAATCGGTGGAGGAAGAAAAGAGAAAGTACAACAGCTTCCAACGAATCCCGCCAGAACTCCTGTACTTGGAGAAGCATTCGACTCCTGCGCCCAAGCCAATCCCAACAGAGCATCCTTCTCCCACCGACCACGGGCTCTCTGAAAGAGCGCCACGGAAAGTTTTAGGGGACTTCAAGAAAGTGCACGTTAAGGATATTTCAGTAATTAACAAAGACACAGAGTTGAACTTCAACTACCCCACCATTGAGTTGCCCATCCCCAACCACAATGTGCTTGTGAGCATCAAGTACGCTTCGTTGAACTCGTTCGATATAAGCAAATTGAACAAGTACTACTACAACTTGAGCGACACCAAGCTCGGGTTGGGCTACGAATTTGCGGGAGAAGTGGTAGATGTAGGCAAAAACAATAAGGATTTCGCCAAGGGCGACCTTGTAGTGGGGTGCGTGAGCCCATGGGGAAGAAAGGGCTCTTTGAGCAGCACCTTGTTGTTGAACTCCAACAAGGACTTCATGGTGAAGATCGATGACTTGACGATGGACAAATTGCAGGGGATTGACCCGTATTTAAGACAAAAACAAGACGCCGAAACGGACGACTCTGAGTATGAAAAAGACGAACAACCCACACCAGAGACTGACAAAGAAAAGCAAGTGTCCCGTCTTTCCTCTGACTACTCCCTTGTGCACAAGATCAATTCCCGATATAGGTCCAAGAAGACGGTCCAGTACCCTGTGGAAGACACACTTCCCGCTCTCGCTAAGGCCTCCGCAATCCCGGTGCTCTACTGCAGGGCAAAACAGGCACTTCAGCACCTTCGCCTTCAAGAGCATGTCAATATCTTGATCAACGGTGCAGACACAAACTTGGCATTCACGATTATCCAGTTGCTCACGTCGTCACAGTACGACTTCCGTGTGCTCAATTTGGTGTTAGTCATCAAAGAAAGCAACCTTGTGGACATGAAAAAGTGGGTTGCATACTTCAAGGAAAAAGCGGTGTTCGGAGGGCAGTTGCATATGGAACTAGTAACGTTCGACCTTGTGAACGAAGACCTCGTGTTATCCGGGGAAAAAACACCCATCAACTTCAAGAAGCCAGACCTTATGGCGGTAGATGTATTGGAAGCAATGTTTAAGAACACCACCGAACAGATATCTGTGCAGAATGTCAACAATCACAAACTCGACTTGATCATCGATATACTGGGCAGTCATTTCCTCCATAAAACATCTATCAGGTACAAAAAACTTGACTATTTAAACTTCCCGGTGGTGAAAAACTTGGATGATTCTACGAAACTTTCCAAGCTTTTCAATGCCGATGTCAAGGATCCGTTCTTCGTGAAGGCCTTGAAGCCGAAACCTAGTGGAAGTGGGTATGTTTCGATGTGCAAGTTCGGCCTCAAGGAGCCTAGTTACAGCATCGACACCCTTATCGACTATTCCACTCAGAGCAACGAACAATCTGTGTTCAATCCGTGGTCAGGGTGGACTTCCAACATTGCCAATTCGTTCATCAAGTACAACTACTACGATGAGATAAACTTGGTAACAAAGAGGCAGTGGATCGTGGAAGGGTTGAATTTGTTCTTGAAGGACGAGTTAAAGTTCAAGATAGATGGGTATGTCGATTGGAGGTACTTTTATAGGGAGTTCGTGAAGGAGTTGAGGAAATCGGACGGAAAGGTGGTGTTCAAGGTAGAGGACTTTTGAGGGCCTAGGAAAGGAGCGTCCGATGGCAGATACCGAGGGAAGCTGTTCAAAGAACCACCAAGGCAGCTTTACGCCGGATCTCACGCCAATGGCCGCCGCAAGCTGCCATTTCTTAATGCGAAGAACTTTCCCATTGTTTCCATTGTTCTGTCTCTTTCAAAAACCTTCCCTGATAATCAAACCTCTTCCAACAAACCTCTACAAGCAAACTCCCTTCCATGCCACTTATATGATCCAATGCCAATGCACGACAAATGAGTCAACCGCACAATCACAAATATAAGCTGATGTTTCCATTCGTTTCACGTTGTCGTATCGACTTTGTGACATTTCTCTTCGCTCTCGTCTAATTATACGAAAACAAAGCTCGACATAAATAGGGCACCGAATCTCTTTTCAAAAACCTTCCAGTCGTGTGTGCCCACCAGTGTACACAACTTGCTTGCAAAAGATGTTTGAAGGTGTCCATTTGTGGTTCGATCCATCCAAAGCCACTTTGAGTAGTTAAAAATAGATGCAGTACAACAAACCGGTAACAGGCTAGGCCCAAGAACGTATTGAAGACACAAATGCAAACACAAATACAATTCCGGCCACAAACACAGCGCTAGCGTTACCACCCATGTCAAGAGCCGTTCATCACCGCTGCTCCTTTGCTCCTCCCCTTCACTCCACTCCACGCCTCCATTTTGCAGCCTTTTGATCTCACACGAAAAAATCTCATTTGAGGGTTCTGAAATAACAGAGTTTTTCTTCTTCTTATTTACTTATTGCATGGTGTTTGTCTAATGTCTACTGGTTCCATGAGTGTTCATTCACTTATAGACAACTTAAAGCCGCTGGAACAAGGACCGCCCGATAATCCGGAACCTTCCAGCCACTCGCCAGGGCCTTCGCCTACAAAACTACCATCCATTCAGACATCGCAAACAGTACCGGCTTTACAATTGCCATCTCTGGCATCACAGCCCGAGGGATCTTCCAAGGGACCGCTACAAACGACGTTCCAGCCCACTCCCCAGTCACAGGCGCTCTCGGCGACGGGGGTACCGGCGCCTTTCCAGCCGCCATCGCAGGTGATAACGGAATACCCGTTTCTGCATCCACAGCAACATCCACAACAACACCAAAGCTTGGCGCATGTCCTCACGAAGGAATCCATACTATCGATCCTCGGAGACGACGTGAAAGAGCTCAAGATCAGTGAGGACGCCTTGCTCCAAATCGTCCAGCTCAAAATAGAACAGGAAAAGACGAAGCAGCAACAGATCAAATTGGATCTAGTCGCCAAAAACCATGGGATCTTGACCACCGCCCTCAACGCCAATGTGCCAGGGTACTTGATCCCGCAAATGTGCGTCAACCCCAACGACCCACCGAGCTCGGTGGCCCCTCCGCTCGGCAGCTTCTCTCACAGCCGGTCCAACAGTCAAGATTTCCAGTCGTTCCCTGCCAACTATCGTTTCGGCGCCGGCTCCTACTCCCAGACATCGGCCGGGTCGTCGACGCCCTTACTTGCCACTGCGTCAATGCCATCCACCAGTGGAAATCCACCCACGGCCACCCCCCACGCTAGTAGGCGACCATTGTCGCCTGCCAAACTCGGGGCTCAAGCCGTGGCTAACCTTGCATCTCCAACGGCATCATATCGGTTCCCGGCTGCCACTCGGAAACCCCCCATAATCCCCCTGCATCAGCGGCACTTTTCCATGCCTGTCGACCCGGGCAGGTTCAAGAGCCCCAGCATCGACTTGTCAAAGGTGGACACCCACATGCAGCAGCAACAACTGCAGCAACAACAACAGAAACAGTTCCCGTACCCACTGTCTTCTACGAAACTTCAGCCGAAGCTGGCCTCCCATTCCCACACACGTTCCCATTCCATTGGCAAGTCCAATCTGTTAAACAGTTCGCTGCCACAGCATCGATCCGACCATGGCCCTGGCCACTCCCGGTCCAGATCCAGTGCTACTTCGTCGTCCAAAACGTTGTCCCTAGGGCCCTCGACCATGCAGGTGAAGGCAACGCCAGCGCAGCCCCTCCTGAAACCGGGGAGGCTGGAACAACCTCCTTCGCAGGAGTCGATGACATCTTTCCAGCATGTAATCCAGTTCCAACATTGGAAACCAGAGGATCCGGGGAAAGAGTATGCGATGGAAAGAAGCCACAAGAGACACAAGAGCCATGCAGATAACATGTCTGTGGATATGAGGGGAGAGGAATTGGGGGACATATCAATGGAGAGTGAAAAGAGGGATTGAGCTCCTTAAGAGCTAGAGAGGAAGAGGAACTTCGGAGCCGACTTTTTCACAAAACAAACAGCTTTGTCTGTGTTTTTTTGCATTATAGGTAATGGTGGGTGAATTGGGTTTATTTTTGGGTTTTAAATGGAACTTTTGTGGTTCTTCTGTGGGTATTTATTACATGGTAGTAGAGAATAGAATACAAATTTGGGTATAGTAAGGTGCGTAGTGGAGCTGTGGGTTTGTATACAGGACGAAGCTGAGGCGTAACCCTAATCAATTGTTTATTATGTTCTATATACAGGAGTTCGTTTCAAGATATACTCGATGTGCAGTATTCCAATCTATAATGATTTATATGCTCTATATGCAGTACCATTTACCGTTTTTCATATACCGGCAGGGTCTACTGCCATCTGCTGCTGTGCATGTGCTGCCATCTCCTCGATCTCCTCCACCGACAAAGCCACCATCTCGTCCCCACCTTCCTCTGTCTCACCTTCCTCATCATCGCTATCAGGCTCCTGCCAGTCGGGATCCACTTTCTCGAACACCACCACCGCTTCCGTAACAGCGTCGGTTTCTCGTTTCAAATCATGGGCAAGAATTCTTAAAGCCCCATCAGTGACATCGTTCAAGACCCAGCTACACAAATCTTTCAACCAAATGTGGTCATAGACGTAATAAACATCGTGGAACCTGAACAATTCCTTCAAATCAAGTAAACTCTTCAACACCATCCTCTTTCCAGCTCTGAGATTATAGTAGACGTCAGTCCACACTTTGGCCGACAACTGGTAGTTCCGATGAAGTGGATAGCACAACGATCTCCTAAAACAGGTTAAAACCATGGCCTTCAAAGCGTTGTCGCCGTTTAGATCGTTGGCAATGGCAATTTTGCTGTCGAGACATGCAAACTGCGGTACTAACCGGCCCACAGTCCATGCGCTTTCCACTGTGTGGTCGCCGTCCGTTTCCCGAAGATCGAAGTGGTAGGCGAAAAGAAGGGCGATCACCAACAAAAGTAGTTCTTTCTTGTACTCTTCCGACACTAAGTACGTCTTCTTGGGGAGGTCGATCATGCGGCCGTGCTCCTCCTGTGTGAATTCAGTCGGTACATACGACTCCTGTTCCTCTTTGGGCCTGCTTTGCTGTGCCTTGTACCACTTCAAGAACTGGACTGTGGTAGGATTTTTCCATTGCATCAACCCTGCAAAGTCTTTCTCGTCTCCCTCTTCGCCTTGTTGTTTCATTATGTAGTCAGCAGCATAGTATTCGGGGTCAAACTTGATGTTCTCTTTGATCAATCTTTCCATGATCCGCTGCAGAACTGGAGTGTTTTCCGGATCGGCAAGCTCGTTGATATCGTTACCATTTGCCACAGATACACCAATAATGCCGCTGTATTCATTATTGAATCCGTACTTGTGCATGGGAAGCGGCGTTAGCTCATCTGGCATACTCTGTGGGATCTCCCAGTTGAACTCGGACCCGTCAACCGCCGTGGGTTCCTCCTTCTTATCCATATCGACGTCTTTTAAATCCATCTCTTCAATCAATACTTTCCCGTCATCTCTTTCGACCGTCTCACCCACACGAGCCAACAACTTCGCCGTCAAGTCGAGATCGGGGAACACTTGGCCTTTGTTCTCTTTTGGAAGCTTCACCTTCACCAGATCGCCCTCGAAACTGGCGCTACATCGCTCATCGTCAATGCAATTGAACGGTAATCTTAACCGCAAGTAATACGGAGGCAATGAGAAAATAAACACCTGGTCGTGCATCGTCATTTCCACTTCCTTGGCATTGATCCGTATGTGACTGATCTTGACGTTAACGTACACGAACTCGTCGTCCTGGTCCATGGTAAAAACGGGCGTTAACATAGCGTCTCTTTGGCTTAATGTATTTAGCTTAAGATTAAATTCGCGATGACTTGTTTTTCACAAACCACTTTTTTTATCTAATTCAAATCAGCTTACTACACACCATGGTTTCAGTAGACGAAAAACCGAAACGGCGGTTCGTGGGCCGGAAACAGGGAGATTCCAGCTCGCTTGTCAAAACTAACCGGTCAAAAGTCATTAGTCGAGTGATGAACCAGATCCCGGAAGAGATACTTAATGACAAGGCTCTTAATGAAGCTATTAAATTACTCCCTTCAAACTACAACTTTGAAATCCACAAAACTGTGTGGAATCTCAAGAAACACAACGCCAAAAGAGTGGCCATACAGATGCCTGAAGGATTGCTTATTTATTCGTTGGTGGTGGCTGACATTTTGGAACAGTTTTGTGGGGCCGAAACTGTGGTTATGGGAGATGTTACCTACGGAGCATGTTGTATCGATGATTACACCGCCAAAGCGCTCGATTGTGATTTCATCGTGCACTACGCCCACTCATGTTTGGTTCCTGTGGATGTCACTTCCATCAAAGTGCTCTATGTGTTTGTGACCATCAATATCGATGAAGTGCACCTCATCAACACCATCAAGTTGAACTTTGCCGCCAAGTCTACGCTCGCCGTATTTGGAACCATTCAGTTCAACCCCACCATCCACAGCATCAAGTCCAAGCTAGAAACAGACCCAGATCACCCCATCTACCTCATCCCGCCACAATTAAAGCCACTTTCTAAAGGTGAGGTGCTAGGGTGTACGTCTCAAAGACTAGACAAGGAGTACATCGAAGGGACAATTTATGTTGGGGATGGCCGGTTTCACCTCGAGAGTTCGATGATACACAACCCCGACATCCCTGCTTTCCGATACGATCCGTACTCCAGGAAATTCACAAGAGAGTACTACGACCAGCAACAGATGACAGACGTCAGAGATGATGCTATACGGACAGCCAAAAATAGCAAGAACATAGGACTCATACTAGGAGGTCTTGGGCGGCAAGGGAATCCTGTGACTGTTGGGAATTTGCAGAACAGGTTGGAAAAACATGGGTACTCAGTAGTGAAGATTATTTTGAGTGAGATATTTCCCCAGAAGTTATCGATGTTCAATGATATAGATGCTTTCGTACAGGTTGCGTGCCCGAGATTGAGTATCGATTGGGGTTATGCCTTCAACAAGCCATTATTAACGCCGTACGAGGCTATGGTGATGATGGAAGAGGATAAAAAATGGGACGATTATTATCCGATGGATTATTATGCCAGTGATGGGTACGGGAGAGGGAAGCAGCCTGAGAGGGCCTAGAAGGTTGAGGCTGTTAGGATTTTTAAATGATGCAAGTTACCAGTCTTAGGCGTTTTCTTACTGATCTATAAAGATCCTGAAAATATCAGGTTCCCTAGAGATATGACACATGACTGTATTCACTAATAGTAGCTTGTAAAACTGTGTTCAATCTATTATGGATAATTCGTTCACCACTAGTTTCGACCCGTCAAAAATGTCTTTAATGTTCTCATCCACCATGATCTTTTAGGCTATTCCCTTGAAGATTAGTACACGAGAAATCGTAGAATATTTAGTAAGAATGCACTGGAAAGAGCTGTGGCAATACACTCAGTCCATTACAAGACGGTCTTTCTCCTCTCTATAAGCTTCCTCTACACCCAACACCGTGGCAACTTCCGTGTCAGGCCATGCCAACGAAGCCTTCAAGTACTCTGTGGTAATCATGTCGAATTTCATGTAGAACTTGACAAACTTCACACAGCACTCTTCCACCACATCGCCCAACACCAAAGGGTTATTCAACCTCAACATGTTGTTTTGGATCTCGATCAACGAGTTAGGTAAATTTGCAGCCAAAGAGTCGTTCACCCGTTGGACTCTGTCCTTTGTGAAGAGCTTATTTTCAGTTATCGGCTGGTAGATTGTCACGTCAAAGAACTGGTCGTCAAAGGGCATTATCATGTTGACGATGTTCTGGAAATCGAGAAGTTTGAAATCAACGAGAAGCTGGTTATATTGCAATTCTATCATCTGTGCTTTCAAACCTTCGATCAAATCATTCACTTCAAGCACTTTATCGTTGAATAAGCTAAGGGGAAGAATTTTGGAAAGAATCAAGTCGAGAAAGTTGAGCTTGACTATGGCATTGTCCATGGGTGTGAATTTGGTGGTTGTTAAGTGTTGATTGAGTATGTTAATCGGTTCATTGACCATCACGGTGAGAAAATCTTCAAGCTCTTTCCCTTGTAAGTTGAATACAGACTCTGAAGTCATCTGACTTTGGTCTATCAACGGAAGAATGATGGAATAAAAGTCCAAAATCCATTCTGGTGGTTGCAAATCGGAGTTGAGGTCTAACTGTGCTGAATTGCTGGATCGTATAGCCTTCAATTTGCTCCCCACCAAATCAAGCAACCTCTGCTGTGTGAATAATATCAAGCTAAGAATAGTGGCCAATAACGAGTTGGTTGCTTGAAAGTTCTTTTCAAACATCAACTTATACAAGTCAAAGAGGTTGAAGATGGAGTAAATGATCTTCAACTTCAGTTCAATGGAAACAAGTTGTTCGAACTTGCTCTTAATCAGTTTGGCCAACCGTTCAAGGATCTTATCCAAAAGTGTCTCTATTGTCTTCCCCGAGTCCACAACATCCTTTTCATCTAATTGAATCAAGCCCTGTTTTTGCGTTTCCTCCTTTGATATCTTGAAAATCGAGTTCATCAACTCAATCTCATTGATGACCATTGCATGCACATATGCCAACAAATCACCAATAAACCGCGTAGGGTCGTGGGCATTCAAAGTGGTCATTTGCTTGTCGAAATCTCCAATCAAAGACTTCGATCGGTCATTTATAAACTCTTGTAAAACCGACTCTAAAAGATCATTATTCCGAGACCTCAACACCTTCACACTATAATGAAAATTGAGGAGTTTCTCGTCCGAGTTGACCCACACAGGGTGGATCAACAGCTTCTTGATCGAGTGTGATAAGGTGTTGTTGGACTTGTCTGTCAACTTGGATATCTTCTTCATGATATTCACTCCCAAGTTAGAATCATCTATCGACAACAAAATACTCAGATTGTCGTTGATTTTGTCCAACTTCTGTAACGTGTTGAAGAAGTCGTGATTTATCTCGTTGTTGCTGATGACGAACTCTTCAAACTCGTTCAATATGAACTTTTCTTTAAACGTCAGCAAAAGATTCTTCTTCAAGTTAACCATGGTTTTTTCGTCGTTCAACCGTCTGAAGTCCTGGTTAAACCCGTCCATATCCGTGTACATCTTCTGTATGGTGTCTGTGTTCATTTGGTTCAAGGAGTTCAAATGGCTGAGCTTGGCCTCGATGTTACGGAATTGTTTCACAAGGGAACCGTACTCTCTCAACACTGTCAGCTGGGTGGAGATCAAATTGCTTTCCACTCGGCTTCGAAGCTTTTTCCGGCTCAAAGACCCCATGATGTTGGTGTCTATGATCTCCTCTTCGTTTAAATCAAGCGTGAAAAGCTCCTTGACCACCAGATCGTTAATGGCGTTGCTGTTCAATACTTTGAAGAGCTTGTTGGAGAGATTGTACCCTTTTTCGTTGGAGACCTCTACCACCGCCAGCTCTGCCAGCTCCTCTTTCTCGTGTTCCAACAAATCCATTGAGATCTTGGCGTATTTGGCAGACACCGCATCAGTATCGGGCCGTTCCACCGAATCTTGTGGTGCTGGTGTTTGGGTATCTTCAAAGTTAAGAAACTGTTTGAAATTGTTCAAATTGGGGATTTTCTTGCTCAAGGTTTCAATGTTAGACGTTATAGGGATGGACAACGACGGCTGGGGGTGAGGGATGTCGTCGTCATGGAACGAGTCGAATTCGTAGAACTCCATTGTCAAGAGTGGAATATTTACACAGAAAAAAAAAGTAGTGAGATTTTAATTCGAGCTACGGTATAGAGACGAGAGGTATTTGGACTTGATCTTTCTTGGACTGAAGGTCGTGTTTACGACTGAGAAATATAGTGTTGGATGGCATAGAGGTTGTGGAAAATGTTTGTGTAGAAAGACGAGACGTCTGAGATGCCTCGAAAGGCAATCGTGTAGGCCTGGAAGTCTGGAGCAGCTGTGATCTGACACAAAGCAGGCTCGAAATTTAGTTAGACAAATCCTTTCTGCAAAGCGTGCTTCTGTATTCTCTGTTCAACGGGTAGCGGCAGATTTCTGGTCCGAGCCACAGCAGGAGTTCGTAACAGCAAAAACAACCCCATTCAAGCTAGGACTTAAAGCATTTTAAACGGGAAGGAAGTCAAGCTCCTGGCACAGTCTTCGAAATAACTTGAACCCCCGATTTTCTAGTATATCTTCTCAAGCTAGGAAGCGATGTTTTTCCATTTGGTTAACAGTTCTTCATCCTATCCTTCTAGTTCTGACTCCGTTTCGGTCCATTTGTTCCTAAATATAACAATCAAAGTTTTCCATTTACTTTCAATAATGTCGATGAGTCCTTTAATTTTCTGTGATATTTGCGTTTATATTTTTGCACCCAAAATAAACAGAATACTATTTGATAAAACTGCATAGCGTTGAACCTTTTGCCCACACCGCCAATAGGATGTTTTAGCGCCAACAAAGTCTTGTAAGCTGCCCTTGATTCAGAAGGATTACACCCCCTGATGAGATAACAGAGTCGGGTGGCTAAGCTTTTATGAAATCGTAAATTAACCTGAAAAACCTGAAAAACCTAAATAAATAAAGAACTGAACATCGTGAGTAATAAAGCAAAGTAGTAGCCCGCTACAACTAGCTTAATCTAAACAGGACGAGTGGAGCAGAAACCACCCCAACTCACGGGCAGCACACTTCCCAATTTCCAACACCATTGCTGGCTCAGCTGAGCAAATCGTTAATCTTGATACTGATTCGCCTAGCCTTTGCCGGGGGGTTCTCGGTGATATCAGCAGCCAACAAAAGCGAACTGATTCCATCGGGCTTCCGATTTGGCAGCTCGAATCGGCCATTGCTTGAGATGATATAATTGGGAGTCTGAGGCGTGGCCACCATCTGGGACGCTGGAGTATGGAAACTGGATGTGATAGGCGGAAGACTTGAAAGGGAATTGGAAGGGGTGTGTCTAATGATACCAAAAGGTTTATCAAGCGACTTTGATCGCTTCGACAGGGATGTGAAAGACACCGGGGACCTAAGGGATTCGTGAGACCGCTTTGACCCCAAACCATAGTCATTTGGACCATTTGATGCCACACCCTGGCCGCCTGAACCCGATTCTGAAGACTCACCTGACGCTGTAGAAGCGGTGGAAGTGGTGGACGTAGCGGATACAGTAGCAGAGCCTAAGTTAGCAGGATAGCCGGAGTCCAACCGGTTTTTGGGGAGGTCAAAGTAGGAGGTTATCTTGGCCTCCAGCTTGGGAGACGGGTTGGAAGCATTGCTAAGTTGCTGGAGACACTGTGACGCTTCCGTTACGTCAAAAGTGTTAAAGCGGGTCGATGGCGTGGTGATGTTGGTGCCGGTGGTGCCGGTGGTAGGAGTTTGGAGCGGCGACATCGTGGGCGTATTCCTGGCCACCGGTTTGCTATTTGGCGTCCGCTTTCTTGCATGCTGACCCCGAGTGTAGCCTTGACAGGTGGCGAGGGACTGACCCGTTGTTTGCGACAGTCCACGGGGTGTCTGAGGAGAGTACGTGGGCACTTGGAACGGCTGAAACAGCGCAGACGATTGTTGCAACGGAGTGTGCAATAATTGCTGTTGTCCTTGCGGCTGCAATTGTGCTACGGATTGTAAGGGTTGTACTGGTGGAGCTGGCTGGACCTGGGGTGCTTGAGCCCGTGCCAGTGCCAACTCTCCCTCAAACCGCAAGTCACCAAACTTCTTGTGGTCTGGCTTGAAGCAGTATTCCGGGAAGTCGTTGCCAAACACCGGGATCAACTCGAACCGGATATAGTAGCAGAAGCGCCTTGCTAGAATCCGGCACAACTGGTACGGCAACCAAGTGCCCTGGATCTTCAATACCCCACCCCGGATCCTCTTGATGTAGGCGTGATACTCCTTAGGCGTACTGTCCAACAACTTTACGATATCGGCCTTGGCCTTGTGCGGATGGTGGCCTTCATCTTTGGCAGCGTTGTTGGTGGCGTGCTCTGCGGCCTTCCACAATCCCGTCAAATGCACAAACCCGGTTTCGTAGTCCCAGATGACCCACTGGTCGTGTACCGAGTATTCGTAAACTGTGAGGTAGTTTCGGATGGGGTTGATGGCCGAGGTGGCGTACTTCTTGGCCTGGATCTTGTGGTAGAGTGCCGCAAGCGTATTGTAGGCTTCGACCGGGAGCGGCTCCGATGAGAGCTTATGCACTGGGAAAGACACCCCTTTGGCGTAATAGTTGTGGCTTCCTTGGGTGGAAGCACCACAACTGCCCATGCTATTGGCGGGCCTGGCACCTGCGAGTGCAAAGGCTTGCCCAGAACCATGAGAGGCCCCAGCACCGGAAACATATCTGTGACCATAGCTGGAAACCATCAGCGGAACGTGCTGTACAGAAGGTTGCATTTGCCGCATTTGTGGAGCTTGTACTTGCATCTGTGATCCCTGCAGCACCGGCAGCGGTCCCAACACAGAGCTGTGGCCATGGCCACTGATGCCGGCAGAGGCGCCATTGCTGTACGCACGATCTCTGTTCATGGTAAACTTGGCCATTTGATCCGCAACTGCGCTCGGATAGTAAGAATAGTATAATTTTTCACCTGAATACATAGTGGGTAAGATCCAGCAAACAACGTAGCGACCCGAGGAAGAAGGTGGCCAGATAACAGCGTCGTCCAAGTTAAACAATAAAGGAACAGAAAACCAAAAAATAAAACTGGATCAATAAGTGTCAAAAGATGAAATCGGATCGAGGAGAAGTTTTTAAGTGAAATTGCAAAGCTTATATGTCAAACAACGAAAGGGCAAATGTGGCATGAAAACGGCAATGGGAAATCCTGCAAAAGGCAAACCAACAGAAAGGGCGTGTGGTGGCTAGTTCAAACTGCCTCAAACAAATTTAACGATTTCGTGGGCACAAAACTCTAGGCCTTTTGTGGTGTTGCTTTGTTGCTTGCAAATTTAAGGGGATTTCCTTATCAGTTCTCGACCCTTTTTATTTTTCACGGTCCAAAACTGATTTAAAGACTAGGAAGTGTGTATATGCACGGTTTACGTAATTGTTATCTAATTAATGAGTGTATTGTTTTCGAAACTAGCCACAAACAATGGTTTTTCACCCAGGTGAAATCGTCACACATATATGTCCAAATTATGGCCTAGTGCAATTTCAAACTGTTTGCTTAATTCAATTTTTGTTGCAATTTTTCGGCGACTGCATCCAAGAACTCGGTGGTGGTTACGTAACTGGCTCTGTCAGTTTTGCCTTGGGCTAAAGCCAAGTCCTTGGTCATAACTCCGTCAATTACGGTCTGGACGGTTACTTGTTCCAAGGTTTGGGCAAATTCCACCAAGTCGTTGGTGTTATCGAGCTTTCCTCTTTGGATCAAACCTCTAGTCCAGGCAAAGATGGAAGCAATAGAGTTGGTGCTTGTTTCCTTACCTTGTTGGTGTTGTCTGAAGTGTCTGGTGACGGTTCCGTGAGCAGCTTCACTTTCAAAGGCTTTACCATCGGGGGTAATCAAAACTGAAGTCATTAATCCTAAAGATCCAAACCCTTGTGCCACAATATCACTTTGAACGTCACCGTCGTAGTTCTTCAACGCCATGACGTATCCTCCCTTACTTTTAATCATTTGAGCAACCATATCGTCGATTAATCTGTGCTCATACCATAAGCCTTTGGCTTCAAACTCTTTTTGGTACTCAGCTTCGTAGATTTCCTGGAAGATGTCTTTGAATCTACCATCGTATTTCTTCAAAATGGTGTTTTTGGTAGACAAGTACAATGGCAAGTTTTTGTTCAAGGCCATTTTGAAAGATGAATGAGCAAATCCCTTGATAGAATCGTCAGTGTTGTACATAGCCAACCCAACACCACCCGTCTCTGGGTACTGGTAAATCTGTTTGACGACTTTTTCACCTCCGTTTTCTGGGGTAAACACCATTTCCAATTTACCGGCCTCTTGAATAACCAAATCGGTGGCCTTGTATTGGTCCCCGTGTGCGTGTCTACCGATGACAATAGGCTTTTCCCAACCTGGAACTAATCTGGGGATATTGGGGATAATGATACTTTCTCTGAAAACGGTACCGTTTAAGATGTTTCTAATGGTTCCGTTCGGCGACACCCACATTTTTTTCAAGTTGAATTCCTTGACTCTAGCTTCGTCAGGGGTAATGGTGGCACATTTGATACCCACTCCGTACTTCTTGATGGCATTGGCGGCATCAACGGTGATTTGATCGTTGGTTTTGTCCCTGGCCTCAATACCTAAATCGAAATACTTCAAATCAATGTCCAAATATGGATGGATCAATTTGTCCTTGATTCTTTGCCAGATAATCCGGGTCATTTCATCCCCATCCATTTCCACAACTGGATTTTTCACCTGAATCTTGAGCGCCCTTGCGCTGCTTGTAAAACTTCTAACGGTTCTGTACATGATCGAAGTTCGTTGAAAGTCGAAAACTGAAAATTAAAAAGAAAAACTTTGTATCATGGGCCGCACCGCACCGCCAAAATCACCGTGTTCGGCGTCGTGTGCCGTTACCGGCGGGCACCCCACAATGCGATGCGCTCTGTTGATTGCAAAATGCACCAAAAGTGATACATCGCTTTGAAGTTGCAAAAGCCCCGGAAGTTATACGTATCTTCCGGAAGTTACATTTCAAAAACTACTTATCACCTCCAAAACTTATATGTTGCCTCAAAATCTATACATCCCATTTGACATTGACCACCGTTTGTTTCTAAAGTCATTTGCTCATGAGTCAGTACGTGTGGTGTAATCAGTGTTTCGGGTCCCAGGACCTTTATCTAACTTCGTGTAGCCATGTATTCTGTGGAAAGCACATTAAGGGTAGTATGATACGTTTGTTTACTGTTTCAGAGATTTATCTAACCATTTTTTAGGCTCGCTGTGTGCCATTTGCGGTCTGCGGATGGATGTGTTTAGTATCAATGGAGAGATGCCCCAATCGTTGCATCGCTTGTTGGAGCCAGTGAGTAATCAGATCGATTTCTTGGCAGCCAGCGTAGAGTTTCAGATGGGAAATATCATGGGAATGAATCGGTGGTTGGCACGGCAGAATAGCAGGTTGAAGGCGGAGGTTTCTAGGCAGGATGAAGAGATCATGACGTTGAAGGAGACGGTGGAAAGATTGGAGAACAACAAGGGGGAGGGTATTCGTGGCGGCGGTTGGTGGTATGGCCAGAGAGACCACAGAGAGTGGCGGAATACAGGCGGTGGATATCAGCACTCAATGGAACAGAGAGTTGCCAACGCCAGGAGGCCAATGGACGCCATGTCGATGATGGAAACGGTCACCAGGCCAGTTTCACCATTCAAGCTATCCAGTGCTATCCCCACTACCATAATGCCCACTAGGAATACATCGAGCACATCTAACACCATAAATGGCTTCACTTATGCCGATGCTTCACGAACCTCCGATGCATCCTCCAGTGCCTCCATACTTCCAACACCTGCCAAACTGCATACTTTGTCTTCAGTAGATGATGCATCCAGACCAGCCATCAAGAGGCCCAAAAAGCTGCCCACGATTGTGATTCGCCCTTACCAAGCTCAAAAGCATTGATAGCCACTAGCACCCTGCTGACATAAGCAGTTACATAATCTGTGATGCGGTGTAAGTAAAAACTGAGTGTCAAATGCAATCCGGTAACGACACCGAAATGTCAAACGAACAAGTCCTTGGCCAATACAAAGAGCTTTTGGCTCAGCTAACAACGGGTTCCCGAGACTTGATCAACGATTTGACAACTTTATCAGAACAAAACACTCAAATAAGTGAGGGAATAGTCGAATGCATTGAGCAAAGAATTAAAAAGTGTCTTCCACGATATAAGCTCTTTGGTTTCTATTTACTTGATTCAATCGTTAAGAATGTGGGGAACCCTTACAATACTTTGTTTGGAAACCATTTATACCAGATTTTCACTGAGAGTTACTTGTATGTCACTGATGCGGCGACACGTCAGTACATGATTGATTTATTCACCACATGGAGAAAGGGTGTTTCCATTAACGGGAAAGAAATCTTCGATAAAACTGTTCTTGACAAGATAGAGCAGTTCATTATACGAGCCACCTCATTGAACCAACTCAAACAAGATTCAAAAGATCTACACGATGAACGAGAACCTAAAAAAGAGGAAGCCAAACAATCAACTCCGTTACCGTCTCAGATCACCCAGTTCCAACTACCCAATAATATCACCCCAGACCATTTCCACAGAGAGTTCAACTTGCTCCTACAGTATCTCATCAAATTGAACACGGAGCTTGCAGATTATGAAGATACTCAATTCAGCAAAAGGCACCTCAAAACACGGAATGCCATTGTCAGCAAGATAAACGAGATAGATGAATTGATAATGAGAGATTCCAAGACGGAGTTCAACATGAAAGTGAATTACTACCATAAGAATGCGATCGAGATCAGAGCAACATTGGACCAAGAGAGAATTAAGCAAGACAGATTCATCTCCAAGCATGCCAAACCCATAAAGCCCAATCCCCAATACGTGGGGCTCTTGAAAAATGCGTTTGAACCAATTGAAGATATAGATCATGCTTACGATATCTTAGACGGTTTTGGTATCAAGATCAAAGACGAGGAGATGTTCCAATTGAACATGATGAAATCATTGCAGGAACAGAGGCAGAAAGAGACCACTTTTGCAACACCATCAGATACTGCTACACAAAAGAAGTCACTGCAAGATAACCCATTGGGGTTGGGCTTCGACTTGAATTTGGACTTTTAAGTATCTGGAAGGTTTGGTGATGGCTGACAGTGATGGGCAAGGTTGAAGAAAGGTGTAAAATGAAGTCTGTTTGTTGATCTTTTATTAATCATATATTCGATGCAAATATAAATCGTGGAGAATGTGGAAATGGACTTAGATAGTACCGGACTTCTTCAAGTTCAAGTATGAACTGATGAATGGGAAGGAGAAGAAGAATCCTAAAACACCCCAGTAGTAAACACTGAATGGGATGAACTTTCTTTTGACGGTGAAAGGTATGTTGGAGTATGGACCTTCTTTTGGAGTTCCAAAAATGTTGTTCATCATTCTGGAAGAGCTTTGGAATTGCCTGGTGGCAATTCTGTTGTTGGAAGCTAATCTTTGTGCTAATAATCTGTTCATGTTAACGTTGGATATGTTTACTGAAAGGAAGAAAAACTTTTTATTCGCTTTCATTGGCCCTAGCGAGTGGTGCGACTTTTGATTAGCACCATAGGGGAGCTGCTACGTGCGCCACCCAAATTATCGTGCGATTCTTTCGCCAATGGCATTAAGCAGAAAAAAATCAGTAATTGGAAAATATTTTAAACTAAACAACAATGGCTCTTGCTCCAATCACCAACACTTTAAGAAGAAAAATCATCACTGACATCTCCGTGGGATTCGTCATTGGGTTTGCGTTTGCCTCGGGGTACTGGTACTACGAACACAAACCTTTGGTGCAAAAAAGAGAAGCTTTCTATGCTCAATTAAAGGCCCAAAAGGAAGCAGAAGAATCCGTCTAAACTCATCAACGAAAAGAATCAAGAGAAGCTCCAAAGCGCAAGTAACGTCATCCAATGAACTCGGTTTGAACCACAAAACCTGTTGTGCTGCATCAAATCTCCCACTATTTCATGTGTCATTAGGTATATCTCAATATATACTGCAATAATAAAAATGAATTAATCACTATTCTGCCGACGCCTGTAAGGTATCTACCAAGTGGTTATTGTTGACCACCCCATTGGTTATCACAATCAACTCCTTTAACCCTTTCTCTTTAAGTTTGGAGTTGAGATATTTCAAACACGAGATCTCTCCCCACGTAATTCCTCCCAAGAACACCAAAATGGCCCCTTCGACAAATTGTTTGGTTTTAGTCTCGTTCACTGGGCCTTTAAACACTTTTTGAAGGTTCAAGCTTTCCCAACTGGGCTGCTTGGTGATCTTGTTCACAGGCTTGTATGTAAGAAACTCTCTGGAGTACAATGCCTCTACAAGTCTTATCGTCAAAGGCACCGTATTGGACGGTAAAGTGAACGACGGCTGGAGATAATCATCTATAAGATCCACCTCCTCGGGGTCGTCTTCGGGATGGAGGTTCCAGAACTTGTTGAGCAAGGTGTAGTTGTTTTTGTGGATATTTATGCCTCCTGTCAACCCTTCCACATCTGTTTCAACGTTTTCCACGTCACTAAACCGAATAAGATTGTACTTTTTAAGATCATCAAGCACGTACACGGCTTCTGGGCCAAAGTTTTCAAAAGATAGAGACTTGAGGGTATCGAAGTCTTTAACTTTGAGCCCGGAATTGATGATGGAAACGATTATAAGTGAATTGATCACCACCGAACTGCCAACGTTCAAATCGCAAAACTCAATAATCTTAGCTATTTGCTGCTTGTAGCTTAACTCAAACACCTCATTTTGGAAGTTCAAGAACACTTCGTATTCATTGTACACAAACTTGTTCTTGTCGAACTTTATCTTGTTCAATAGGGTCTCGGAAATGTTTGTGTGTTTCTTCACTAGATCCTGCTGTCTGTTCAAATCGGTCAAGTTCTGAATCAAGTTTTTGATGTCCTTTAAATTCATGTCGGTGGGGTTATTCGAGTACTGGTTTTTGATCAATCGTGCTAGTTTGTTCAATTTCATCCCGATCAACGAGAAATTCAAATGCTTTAAATTGTCAAACAACTCGTCGTTTACTTTCACCTGCTCTGACTTGTTCTGCTCGTTCAAGATCTTGACCAAATTGATTTTTATATCCAATAACTCGTCTATTAGCCCCACGTACGTCAACTGGTTCATCACCAAAGGTAAGAAATCCACACTTCTCTCCACAACAATCAAATTGTGCGTTGGGGTCATGTTGGTCAAGTAAAATTCCTGCTGGAGGCTGTTGAACTTCAGGTCTAAAAATTCCACTAGTCTATCCCCGTATAGCTTTACGAACAAGTTCAGGTTGGGCCCCACTGAGTAAGTGTTGTTCGTTTTCAAGTTGAACTTGGATATAAGCCCTGTCAAACAGTTCAAGGTCTCGTTGACCTGATAAACAGGTCGTCTCATGTAATTCAGTATGGCATTATCCTCCAACAACGTCACCACATTTTCGTCCACCACTAACCCGTTGAACTGCCAATTGAATACTTTAACTCCTTTCAAACGCACGGTATCAAGGCCCGTTTCCAAAATGGCGCTAAACTTAAGATTGAACCCATATTGGTCATTTAGCTCGTACAATCTCAGCTTGGTCAAGTTCTTGATGATTACGGACACTCTTGCATGGTCAGGAATATGGATGGGTGTATTTTCATCCACCAAAATGATGACGTTTTGGTATTGTTGGAGAATTTCGGAATTGTTGATATCGGGGTCATTGAATATCACTTTATCGAATTTGGCGTCATTTTTGAACTGTTTGAATGGAATTAAGTAGTTTATTATGCTGCTGATCTTGGGATCTATCACAAGAAGGTTGTCGTGGGTATATATTTTGGAGAAGATCACCAACAATTCTTTGATTGTGGTGTCATTTAGCGTGTTAATCATGTTTACAGAAAAAATATAAGCGAGCAAGATTTGTTGGTGTAGGAAGAGAGGGGGAGATGAAACTGATTTGTCGTTAGACGTTTGGAGGCGTACCGGGGGCAGATGTGCTCCAGGTACCTTCGGTTTGTGGTTGAACGTGTTCGTTTGTATTCGTGCCCAAAACGGCCGTGTCTTGAGCACTCGTGTGGTTCTATCTGTAAACTGAAAATATCATAACTTAATTCGTAGGGCGCCCAACACCACCAAATTCTCCTGGTGGATGGTCACTACATGTACTCCATTCAAGTTGAACACCTCATACTCCCATAGAAGTTTGCCGAGCTCAAACCCGACGATTTTGCCTTGGAATACCATATACTGGCTGGCGTCGAAGTCGATATCGTGAAAATATACTACTCTTTCCAATACCGTTGAAGAGTACCGACCCACATTGAGTTTTGCCACATTCACTGCATCTGCAAGTTCCAAGAATCCACTGAACTGGTTAGCTGGCTTCTCGTTGAGCCGTGCAAGGAACTTAATGCAAGGGTTATAACTGTTTGAGTTCAAGTCCACTTTCACAGACTGGTTCAAAGGCACCTTGATATTGATGCCGTCAAAAGCGATTTCAGGAGACTTTGACACATCTAGGTGGTTCATGTCATCAGGGAATGGAGCCTGAAACCGGAAGGGGACTTCCGCCGGACTTATATCGTCATCCTCGTCGTCTTCAAGCAGTTTACCTTGGCTTCTTCTCTCCTTGATCAATTTTTCGTACGCTTCGTATTTCTTTAAGCTTTGCAGGAGGGAGTTCCGGGTGGTCAAGGAGCAGCTGATGAACACCTTGATGCCACTAGCATCGCGTCCTTCAATGGTTTTGTTGGCAAAATTTCTGCCCTGACTGATAGTTTCCACCGACCATGAAACCTGGGTGGTGGGACGGACTTTAGTGAAATAAATATGGACGGAATGAGGCGAGAATTTGTCGTCTGCCACAAGCTGCAACCCCTGGCTAGCAATCTTGCCTTCGGTGGTCATAAAAGCGGGTTGTAGGTAAATTGAAAAGTGAACGGGAAGGTGAAGTTAAAAGAAAGAAAAAACAGAGAAGAAAATATGTAGCTTATGATTTTGTATTTTGCGGGGGTAAAAATTCGCAGCTGCAACCGGATCTGTGCAAATGTGCCGATGAGGTTAGTGCATGACAGAGACAACCAAATGTACACAGAGGCAGAGATCGGGTCAAGTACACAAAAAGTACAACCACAAAGACTAAGACAATAAATGCATCCAAAACTACAATCACTACAGCAAACACCAGATCTCCGTTATACTAAAGTTCATAAATAAATGCAAGCCTAAAGCTTGTAGCTACCACCCTTGACCTGATCCCACGACCCCTGGTCGATAGTGATCAAGCCCTCTTGTGTCACCGATGCCACCATTTTTCCTTTCCGATCGTAGTATGCCACAAGACACAACACCCGGTTGTTGCTCATCCTTGAAAATCTGTAGTCACAGAACAACCAATCCGTAGGGTCGAAATCGTTATCGTGAATGAAGACCGAATGGTCTAACGATACCCTGAAGAATTCAAAACTCTTTGGTGACACAGGGAATCCCAATGTCCGTGTAAGTAATCCCAAGTAGAAACTATCCGATAAGTAAAGCAAGTCCGCTACTCTGACAGCACCATTATTCTGGTCCTTGGGCAATATGTCATTGACTTTTATGAAAAACCCAAGCTTCCGGTCGCCGATGTTGTTTGTCCAGCTATTTTCTGCCTTCAAAAAGTATTTTGGGATAGCCGTGGTGACCAAGCCGTGCGTGTGTTCGATTGGGATCAAGCCGTTGTCGTCCTCGTCCAAGCGGCCCACGAACTCATCGAATATGGGCCCCGGGCTCGTGATGAACTCGTAGGGCACCCTGGAGGTTTTCCCTTCGGCATACTCTACCTTCCGTTGGTGTATGGAGTTGTTCAACGTGAAAGAGCACGTTACCTGGAATACCACCTGGTTAGTGTGTTCCTGAATCACACGCACGGTCTTATTGGTGTAGTTCTTGGTCAAATTGTTGGTGACGACTTCATATCGGGAAACACTTTTGTTACTGCCGGAATTGAGGAAGTATGAATGCAACAGGTGTAAGTGGAACCGGTCGTTGGGCAAAGTTTTGTAAGCAGCCAAAATGGACTGGGCCAAGAGTTCACCGCCGTACACTCCTCGTCCACCTTCTGCAAAAGGCTGTAAAGGATACTTCCCGCGGAAAACGTTTTCCTTCACCTGCACGAGCTGGAACTTCTCCTCGATCTTGCAGATGTCGTCGTTTTCTAGAACTTCTTCAAGCGACATCTTGTGTGGTTTGGAGTTGAAGTGGGCCGAATTCAAAGGTTGGCGATTATAAGGTATTTATACATGTGAGGGACTGAGATGGAATTTCCAGGCCGAGGTAGTTTGCAGATCACGTGATTGGCGTATTTTCGCTCGGACCATCACAAGCCTGTGAAGTTTCAACATTGTGTGAACATTGTTTGTTCGTATATTATTCTATAACTTAGCCTTTAAATCTGCGTCTCCCTTAAAGAAGACCATCCCCTCTTGTACTATAGAGGCCACCAAGTTTCCCTTGGTGTTGTAGTAGCCGCCGGTGAACAACACCCTGTTGTTGGCGAACCGAGGCGACTGGTACTGGAAATACAACCAGTTGGTGGGGTTGAAATCGTCGTCGTGGAAATAGATCGAGTGGTCTAACGACACCGAAAAAAAGTGGTTGTTGTTACCACCGCTAGCGCCCAAAGGCTGCTCCTTGCTCTGTGGGGGTAAATGCAAGATTCTCGACACCGACGTGAGGTACAAGGAGTCGGTGATGAGCCCCATAGATGCATACTTGTAAGGGGTCGACAATTCGATGTCATTGGCCCTGATGTAAAACGACAACTGTCTTTCGCCTGGGGTCTGCTTCAACTCTCGGCCCTCGTCGATTTCGAGAAACTCGTTGGTTAGTCTCTGTTCAAGAACCCCAGTAGGGTCTTGTCTGAAGGTAGTCAACTCTTCAGGCTTATTTCTGTGGAACGCTTCACCAGGAGGCACTTGCCACTCGAAGGGCCTTGGCCCTGCGCCTTTTTCGTGGTTCTCTTGAAGCTTCTTCAAGCTGTTCTTCTTGGACAACGAAATCATGATGATATACTTGAGTTTGTCGTCTTGATACAACCGAACCAACCGATTGGCAAAGTTCTTGCCGCTGCTGAGCTTCTCCACTTTGTAGGTACACACTTTGGAATCGTCTCCAGCAGCTATGAAGTACGAGTGCAACGAATGGGGCACAAAGTCGGAGTCCACCGTTTGCATTGCCACAAGGATAGCTTGGCCACATAAATTGCCGCCGTAAACACCTCTGGAGTTTGGAGATGGCTTTGATAATGGGTTCAACCCTTGGAACTCCAAGTCGTTGATTTTCCTGATGCCCAACTTCTGTTCAATTTTAGACACTGTGTTGACAGCCACCGACATGTTTGTAGAATAAATAGATAAGTAAACAGACAGGGAAATGAAAATACACTTGAAATGGGTTGGGAATCTAGGGTATTTATATGTTTTGGAGGAGAGCTGTGAATTTTGGCGCGTCCTCGGTTCATCGGCCGAGGGTGTGATTTTGGCGGCGGTGGGCGCACGTCTTTTGCAGCAATTGATAGAGGGGCACAACAGGGCCGGTAGATGCATGCGATGACCCAGACAATAGCGCATGCCAAAGGCTAATAATTAGGTTTACATTTTGGTCTTGTGCTTGGGCGTGATTGTGATTGCAATCGAGTCTGCGTGAGTCTGGGTGTGTTTGTTTGAGTGTGTTTGTGATCAAAGTTCCAAGAAAGCAACTCAACAAGTTTGCCCCTAATCAAGGTTCCACGCCTTAGGGTGCTATCGGCCAAGTGTTTCTGGAACCGGAGTGTGGCATATATGCAGTAAGTACGCTCGGAGGTCAATACGTGGCGGCACCGAATAGTTCTTGAACAGACTTGAACTGGATGATAGCAGGTCTGAGCCACTAGAGGTTTTGACGGGGTGGAGGATTTGGCGGTTAAGGGAGATTGATTTGGATGGTCAGTAGCTTGCATTGGGTCCGACGGTCCCCCAATCCTGGAGTCTGAAGTTTTGACAGGTTGCAAGTGTCAAGATTGAAGGAGACGAAGGCGCCTCGTTTGACAGTAATTCAGTTACATCCCAGAACGATAGCTTGGGTGCAGGACGTTGAGATGCAAGTTAAAACGAGGCACACGCAGGACTAGGTTTATGCAGGACCTGGTACTGGATACATCAGAGCCAGAACCAAAGCCAGAGCCAGAACGTCTGCAGCGAAGCCCCCATTACATACAGGATGAAAAGCTGGTGTAAGGATGTCGAAAATCGAGCTATTAAGCCCGGTGGAGGGTGGACACCTGTGGTCGTATACCAGGGTGAGGGACCGATGTATTCAGGTGTTTGATGCATATATTCAGGTGTTTGCCGTTCGTTTTTCGTCTAGCAAAATTGACTGTCGTTGGAGTACTAAAAATAGCACGGTAGCGCTCCCTGGCGGTACGGCTCGCGGCCGTGGTAGTGCCTTTTTTTCTCATCGCGCGTTAAACATCAGTTTACAACATCATGGGGGATCACTTACGCCCTAACATGGACCACGATACATCGTCGTCGTCTCGGCAGCCGGATCGTGTGCCTTCGAGGACCCAGAATCCACCACGACCCCAAATGCCACAAAGACTTCACACAGACGCGGCTTTGCCCCAAACACAAACACAAACACAAACAGATGACGATGCCGAAGTCAAACGAAATAGACAGCGTCCCAAATCGTACCACTATCGAAGCGCCACGTCGGTGAACACGTACCATCCCGACGACTTCAAAGACTTGTCTGTATCCAAAGACACGTCATTGCTCGATGATGCTGCCGAACAGCAGGATTTCAATGCCATCAAAGAGGGACTCAAATTCGCCCTTGGAACCGAAGAAGGCGACAGCCACTGGTTCCCTATGACCAACAACAAAAGCACAGGCGACAAAGACAAAGCCACCAACGACGTTGAAAACAGACGAAAGTTCCCTGGGCTTGTGGTCGACACAGAAGCACTAGGTCCGCAAAACGCCTCGGATTCCTCGTCTGTTAGACAGCCAGGCAGACTATCGCCGAATCCGTTCGGGGACTATCTCCATCCCAGCAACGTCCCCGGCAACCGGCCACCGCTTATGTCGCCTTCCATTGCATCCGCAGACCTCGAGCAAGGGTTTACGCCTACTATATCAATACACCCAGAGTTTCCAGACTCACCTGCCAAAATCAGCGATATGATCACCAGAGTGTCGGATAGAATCGCAGGAACAGGGGCCGGGGCCACTTTGGGAGCCGAGTTGGCATCCAAGAAGTCAAGAGACGATGGCAGTGTACGATCGTGGCGAGGGTCGTCCAGAAACTCGCTGACGTCGGATCTTGAGGTGGTGCTGGACGACGGTTTGCGGGACGACACGTTTGGCCATAAATCCAAAGGGTACGACGCCAGCTTTGCCGGTTTCAATGGCCACTCTTCTGAGTTGTCGCTATCACGGACCACGTCGCGAGCAGGCCCTTCGACCCAGGAGTTTGAGCAGGTGGCACGGAGTCCCCAGCGTACGGTGCGGCTTGACCATGCGCCTGTGCTTCCAGACCCCCAAATTGCATCTGCCAACGAGCCGTTGGCCAAGAAAGCCACCCCATCCACCATGGATGTGCGCAAGATATGGCAGTCGGACAGCTCCACCATGTATTTGTTTGGAAACACATTGAAGATATTCAGCCCCCAGAGCCGGTTCCGTCAAAAATGCCATTTCTTCCTCAGTTTGAAGGTAGCCAACACTTTCTTTTTGGTACTCTTGGTGCTCCAAACAGTGTTGCTAACGGTCCGGCAGTGGAACCCCCTGAAAAAAGGCTACGTTGCGTCAGGTAACAACTGGATGGATTACGTTTTGATCGCCATAAATGTGATCTTCACCTTGGAAATGGTTGCGAAAGTGGTTGCCTATGGGTTCATCGACGATAAGGCGATGTTCCGGGACTTGAAGTTGCCGTATCCGGAGAACGAAATCAAGATCAAGATCTTGAAGGGAGACTCGTTCCGAAACGTTTGCAGCCGGGTGTTGCGAGGGTTTGGCTTGAGGAAGCGCAAGACGAGAAATTTCTATAATCAGTCGTCGAAATACGCAGATATCGAACTCCAGGACGTGGCAAACATGTCCAGCGACTCCCAGGAACATCCTGACACCACCAAGGACTCGTGGTTGCACCAGAAGTACAACGCAGCATTCGACACGTCGCTGCACCACCAGGACTATGATGGAGACATGCCTCGGCTTCACAGTGCTAACACCTTTCTCAAGTTTCCTCTGGCTGCAAATATCGACAAGCTCCAGCTCCGCCGGGCCTATATCCGGAACAGTTGGCACAGAATCGATTTCTTGTCGATAGTGCTGTTCTGGATCTCGCTTTTGTTGTCCATTGACCATTACGATGCCAAGCACCACATCATGTTGTTCCGGGCCCTTAGTTGCTTGAGAATTTTACGGCTTTGCAACTTGACCACCGGGACCAGCACCATTTTAACCGCTTTGAAATATGCAGTGCCCCAGCTTATCGACGTGTGCATTTTCATTGGCTGTTTCGGTCTTTTCTTCAGTATTCTTGGGGTGCAGTCGTTTAAGTCTTCCTTCACCCGCCATTGTGTGTGGACCAACCCCGACGATCCCAACGACACCTGGGTCAATTCCGACTCCTACTGCGGCAGCTATCTAAATTCAGATGGCCATGCAATGCCGTATATCTACCGGAATGGCCAACACAGTAGTTCGATCAAAGGCTACAGATGCCCTGTGAACTCGCAGTGTGTTTCAGGCGACAACCCCTACGAAGGCACTGTCAGTTTCGACAACATCTTCCACTCACTAGAATTGGTGTTTGTGATCATGACCGCCAACACCTTCACCGACTTGATGTACTACACCATGGACAGCGACGGGGTGGTGGCCAGTCTTTTCTTCATAGCCTGCTTGTTTATCATGACAGTATGGCTCTTGAACATATTTGTGGCCATCATCGTCACAAGTTTCAACTTGACGAGGGTTGGCCACTCCACGGACGAAGCTACCAAGCAGGTAGAAGGTGTTTTCGGGCCCGTGAGTGCCCCCGTGTCTATGCACAAGGAGTTAATCGACGAACTCAAGAAGAAGAGCTTGGGTTTGCGGATCTACTACAAGCTAGAGTTCGTCTTCCCGTTGTGTATCATTGCAGACTTGATTGCCCAATGCATCAGGACCGCTGATGAGCTGAGAGTAGCCGATCATACTCTTTATCGGTTTGAATCCGCTTTCACAGCGTTATTCTTGGGGGAGATCATCTTACGGTTTTTGTTGTACTTGCCCAACTGGCGGATATTCTTCCGGCTCAGGAGAAACTTGGTTGACTTGTTTCTCGCCGTGTTGACTTCCATCATCATTTTGGGGCCGGTTAAAACACGGTTGGGCCATGGATACTACTGGTTGACGGTATTTCAGATCATGCGGTGCTATAGGGTCATCTTGATCTCGAAATACACCCGGCTGTTGTGGCTTAACATCTTTGGGAATGTGAGACAGTTGATCGATTTGACGATGTTTCTTTTCTTATTGACGTATTTGACCAGCATAATCTATGCCCGATTCTTTGAAGGCAGTGTCACTGACGAGGAAAGCCAGGACGACGACTTAGATTTCGACTTGCAGACACTTCCCAATACATTTGTAGGCCTTTACACCATCACTTCCACGGAAAATTGGACCAGTATCTTATACCCGTTGCAAGGGTACCAGAAAAATATGTCTGCAAAAGTATTCACCGGGATTTTCTTGATCGGATGGTTTTTCATTTCCAATTTCGTCATTTTGAATATTTTTATTGCCGTCATTGCCAACACGTTGATCGTGCCGGAGGCAGAGAAGAAGCGGCGGCAGTTATTGCAGTTCATCCAGAATATCACAGAGAGTATTCACAGTGTGGATAACGAAAGTGGGGCTCTTTCCCGGTTCAAAAACAAGTTTTTCAACCGGAAAGGAAGCAAGGAGCAGCTCCAGATGGCAGTGGTGAGTCTTCTTCTTTCGGGGACCGGAGTGAAAGAGTTTTTGGATACCAATGAGATGGAGCGTCAGCTTGACGACGATCTCGTACACGACTTGCCCCGGAACAGAGTTAAGAGGTTTTTCAAAGTCAACTTCACCAGAGCAAGTAACAACTTCAACAATCCGTTCAAGACCCGCAAACGGAAGGTGGAGGGCCTAGCTGCGTTCGATCCGACCAACTACGCCAAAGAGTTGCTCAAAGATAGAAGCAACTTGATTGACGCTCAGAACCGGTACTTACAGGAAAACCCCACATATAACAAGGTTTTATGGGTGATGGGACCACGGCACAAAATCCGGCGCTTCTGCCAAAGGATTGTGAACTCGAGCCACGGGGAAAGAATCGACGGTACTGAACCTCACAAGAGAGTCTCCGATAGTTTCACCATCTTTATGTTCTTGTCGACGTTGGTTTTAGTTGTTTCTGCCTGTTATTTGACACCTTTGATCAGATCCAACATCATAAGCCATCAAGGACAGCATGGATGGACTTTTTGGTTAGATTTCGGGCTCATTTGTATATTTACTGCCGAAGGAATCATCAGAGTGTTGGCAGATGGGTTCTGCTTCACTCCTAATGCGTACTGCCGATCTTCGTGGAACATCATTGACCTTATCGTGTTATTTTCGTTATGGCTTGATTTTGTCGCTTATTTGAAGCACTATGGAGACTTGTCCCGGTTTATCAGGGGATTCAAGGCGTTGCGGGCATTGAGGATATTGACCATCAGTGAAACCGCTAAGAATAACTTCCACAATACCATGATTTCAGGAATTGGCAATATTGTTAGCGCAGGGTTGATGTCGTTGTGCTTGTTGGTGCCATTTTCTATTTGGGGCTTGAATATTTTCCACGGCAGGCTAGGCTATTGCTTGGATGGCGAGCTGAAGTTCAGTGAATGCGTCAATGAGTACCTGGCAGAGGTGTTCAACTGGAACGTGGTGAGCCCTAACGCCTATGTGGAGCCGTTGTTGAACTTCAACAAATTTTCCCTGTCGTTCTCGGCATTGTTCGAAATCACCTCTCTTGAAGGCTGGGTGGATCTTTTGGTCAACGTAATGGCCAGCACCGGTGTGGGCACTGTACCTGAGCCGTTTGCGACCCCGTTCAACGGGTTCTTTGTGGTGCTTTTCAATTTCGTGGGGATTGTGTTCATCTTAACGTTGTTCATCTCCGTTATCATTCACAACTATTCGTTGTCTACTGGAAGAGCCTACATGACGGTGGACCAGCGAAGTTGGTACCAGGTGAAGCAGTTCTTGTTGCAAGTAAGACCGTCCAAGCGGAAGTCGTATGAAGAACTGTCCCCGTTGCAGAGGTTTTGCTACCGGTTGACTGTGGAAAAGCACCCGCTTTGGAACGGGTGTTTGAACTCGGTGTTATTCCTCCACGTTTTGGCGTTGCTTCTCGAGATGTTCCCGTCCAAAAACGGGTTGGACGTGTTCCGATTGGTGGTGTTTATTACCACGTCGGTGTTATTCTCTGTCAATGCCATCATGACCATGATCGCCAGAGGTTTCTACACGTTTATCCGAAACAAATGGTTGGTGTTCAACTTTTTTGTATCGGTAGGGGCGTTGGTGACAACTTTGATCGGCACCCGGGTTTCGCAGTTGAGTGCGTTCACCAACATCAACAAGTTGTTCTTGGTGGGGACGCTATCTTTCTTCATTCCTCGGAGTGACAGGCTCAGCCAGTTCTTGAAGTTTGCGTCCGCCAGTCTTCCGGACTTGTTCTCGTTGATGTTCACGTGGTTGGTGTTGTTCGTATTGTTTGCCATAGCGTTGAACCAGGTATTTGGCACCACCAGAATCGGGCCCAACGGTACAGGCAACATCAATGTGCGGTCGGTGCCAAAAGCATTGATTTTGTTGTTTCGTTGCTCTTTTGGAGAAGGGTGGAACTACATCATGGACGATTACAAAGTTGAAGAACCTTACTGCTACAGTGTAGATGGCACCACCATCACCGACTGTGGGAACAAGCAGTACGCATACTTGTTGTTCATGTGCTGGAATCTAGTGTCGATGTACATTTTCTTGAATATGTTCGTGTCGTTGATTTTGGATAGCTTCAGTTATATCATGAACAAAGGGGACTACGCCAAGTTGATTGAACGTGGAGAAATCAGGAAGTTCAAGCGCCAGTGGCAGAAATTCGACCCCCTGGGAACGGGGTACATTGAGCCCATCGACTTGCCCAAATTGCTACATTCTTTAGAGGGGGCGTTGTCATTCCATTTCTATCACGGGGAGTTCCAAATTCCGGTATTGTGCCACAAATGGTTCAAACGGAACGACCCCCACAACCCTTACGACATCGCTGTCAACTACGATGAAATTGACCGGACAGTGAGCTCCTGGGATATAGACAAGATCAGAGAACGCAGAAAGGCGTACGAGACGTTCATCGAAGAGGCCATGGTGACAATGGAGTTGAACAACGAGCCTGGCATTTCCTTCAGACGCATATTGTTGCAGCTCCCGTTATACAAGACGTTTGACACCAGCACGTGCTTAAACTTGATCGATTTCTTGGAGAGAAGATTGTTACTCCAGAAGGTCACCAAACGGTTGCACAGAAACAAGGTTTACGAGACGGTGACGGCGTACATCGTTCGGTGGAAGTATTTGCATGACGTAAGACACGGAGGCACTGATGTCAACGACGTGGACCACGAAAAGGCCTTGAGAAGAAGGAGTTATCTTTCTGGGGAACAGAGTCCTTTGAACCAGCAGTTCTTCGATCGACAATTTGAACGGGATTTTGGTGATTTGGAAGACAAGGAACATAGACCTGGAGAAGAGTACGGATCTGACTCGGCGGATGACGATGATGTGAAGTACAGATCAGGCATTTATGTGCCCAAGTCACCGTTGCACACCAATAAAAAGAAAAAGGATCCCAGGTCCAACCCGAAGATGTACCTTGAAATGCCCGATGGCCAGAAATTCAAGCCTACAGCTTTGTCTTTCGGCGACTTGGCTCCTGGAAGCGCTTCTTCCTTGCGAGAGACCGAAGACATTAGGCTGATGGAGTCGTTGCAGGAATCGGGCGCTTTGATAAGCATGGACGACGTGCGGGAAGGCATCCAGGACTCCCAATGGTTTGATACCTTGAGGGATGTGGAGAGAGAGAAGAGCCGGGAGTAGCATCTGCATGTAGTTTCGTGGTTAAAACGTTTATAGGCTTACCGATATCTGTTGGTTGCGTACACTATACTTTTTATACATATATTGTGGCATGAAACCCAGGCCTAAGGCCTACTCGGTCTTCATGTCGTTCAACCCCAAATCTTCGTTCTGTTCATAGGTCCTTTCAAAATCCTCGATCTCCATATTTGGATCATTATCTGGCGCATAAACGTTCTGGATATACGACGAAGCCAAGGGATCGACCATGGAAATAGTGAATGGAATCTTTCCGTCCACGGCATCTTGTAATCTGGCAAAGAACACGGTCCATCTTGTCTTTGTTTCTTCCTCCATGGAGTCGGAGGTCTGTTGAAACACTCTGGAGTGTAATTCTTCCTTGACCTGGGTCAATAATCCTTCAATGGTGGTGAATCTACCACCCAAAGTGCCTGGGGTCAAGTCCAAGTTCAATTCGGGCACCGTCAACCCGCAGGTCTCGGACTTCAAGATATCTCTGGCCAAATCTTCAGGATCGGTCACCTTCAACGTCACTTTTCTTCCCTTGTCGGGGATGGCACCACCGGTCTTCACCTCATTTGACTTGTACCCACAATGGCTGCACACTGTGGACATGATAATCACGTCCTTGAAGTGAGGAATAGTCACCGACTTCATGTGAGTGGCACAGGGCTGGTAGCAGGAGGAGCAGGTGGCATGGAACGTCTGGACTTCGTTAGCCATATTTTCAATGTCAGTTTCGTCCGACACAAACCCCGTGGATTTGATTTCCCCTTCTTCGAGCTTGTTGGAGATATTAGCATCGGTGGCCTGCTTTTTGTCGGCAGCTTCCTTTTGTTTGGCCGACAACACATCGTCGGCGGAGATCAACCCCAAAAACACATTCTGTTCGGCGGTCCTGTTGTACTCGTACATGGACCATTTGTGTGCAGGCTCATCTGGCACGTATTCAATCCACGAATTCCCGGCAGGGTCATCAACAGAGAACGTGAGGGGCAATGTGTTTGGCTCGCCATTGATGTAGCTTTGGATCTTAGCAATGACTTCGTTGATTTTCTCATACACTTCTGGCTGCAAAGTCTTCCGGGCTTCTTGGTCACTTTGCAAGTCCTCGATCATCTCCGACAACAATCCTTCCACGTTGGTCAATTGCCCTCTCTTGGGAGGAATTTCGATGTCTAATTCATGGAATTTGCACGTCGATGTCTCACTCTTGACCACCTGTCTATTGAAATCCTTTTTGTCTTCGATTTTCAATACATATCTAGACCCTTTTTCAGCGATTTCGGCAGCTGGCTGAATCTCGCTGTTCTTGAAGCCACAGTGTGGGCATTCGAATGACATGATGATGACTTCACGGAAAAAGGGGATCCTGGTAAGCAACATTCTGGTGACTCCGTTCTTTTCACAATTGACACAGTAACTTTCAACTTCTTGAATTGGATGTCCTTCGGCGTCTTTGTAACCGAGTTTGATGTTATTGTCGTCCATGGTCTGGGCTTGTTCACCCACAGTCTCGAAAAGATCTTCACTCATCTTCTGTTTCTTTTCTTCTTGGTTAGTTGGAGGTTGTTCTTCTGATCTCTTCATGATGCTCATCTGATTTTTTCAATTTTTTTTTGTTCGCGGCGTCGCTGACATCATACGTGGGGTGAGATGCTTCTAGAAAATAGAACCGCAAATAATGTAGAGTACAAATAGATTGAGAGTATAAATAGATTGGCAGCGCACAATTAGATTGGCAGTGTCAAGATGATTTCATTGAGTCCACAAAGCCAGCGGTGTTCAGAAACCAGCAGACTGTGAAACGAACCCAACTTCGCAGTCCATCCAAGTTGACACCCAAGTGGAAACTCGACATACTGGTTTACAGATAAGAAACACAATTGCTGGCAAAAATTCTGCTCGAAAATTATAGACCGAGATCCAGGACATCTAGTGCCGATTTTGTACCTCATCGCAGCCATGTTTGTAAACTTTAAATGGCCACAAACAGCTGGTAGGTTACGCACCTTCTGAACAAACGGCTTTGCGGACCCTTGGGGCATCGTGCCACTCGTCAACGATAACACAAACAAGCCAATGAGGTGTTGCTAAGTGTGGAACCAAAACAGAACAAAGATAACGGACTGCCACCACAACCACAGTTTTTCTTTTCTTTGCGTCTGTACTGCCAAAACAATTTCTTTTTCTTGGGTGTAAAATACACGAAACGTAGAATTACAGACGGTACAATAGAAACTGTGGACCGCAAACTCGTCTATGGAGGCACTGCCGCCACATCCGAACACAATCTGGCTCTGTACAAGCCAAGAGCCCCTCTTTCCCGTTCGTGTTAAGGTTTCAGCTTTTGTGGATAAGAACAGACGTGGCCATTCCGTTTTGGGAAGTGCAACGGTACGCGCACGCTGGCTCCACCCTCAGTGTGTGATCCGCAAAAAATGATGTGATTGGGAAAAATTATATATATATCCTTAGATAATCTGTCATCGAAAGTTAAAAAATACTGAAACAAACACGTCGGCTCATTCATTTCAACAACAAGTCATCGGCGGAAGTTCAACAAACCTGAGCAACATCATGACGGATACTAAGTCCAACGCAAGCGCAAGTTTGCAAGACACAAAAGGCATAGGCATAGGCATAGGCCATGCGCCAGCGCCACAGCGGCTTGTTAGCGACGACGGCCACGGCGAAGGATTTAGCCTTGGGGCGCCGTTCAGAGGCTACCTGTCCAAGCTACAAACACCAGAACGGTCCACAGAAGACAAGTCGGAATCTGTGGTGACGCCGTTCCTCACCAAACACATCGCTGAGCTGTCCTCTATTCCCAACGATAGTTTTCACCGGTATTGTTATAGACACAATCCCCAAATCCACAGAAACAAGACGTTGGACGAGAAAAAAATGAAGAATATCCAGAAGACCTTGGACAAGTTGCCCACGGACGACCAGAACGCTATCAGCCACGTATGGTCTATTTTCAGTGCCGCTCCCAGTCAACAGCGCAAATTGATTTTGCAAGGAATTTTGAGCCAGTGCTGCTTCCCCACGCTATCATACGTCAGCAGTGAAGTGACGTCGTTGATCAAGATCGACTTCATCTCGAACTTGCCGGTGGAAATCTCCTTGAAGATCTTGTGCTACTTGGACTGTGCTTCTTTGTGTAATGCCGCCCAAGTTTGCCGCAAGTGGAAACTGTTGGCAGACGATGACCGGGTGTGGCACCATATGTGTGAACAGCACATCGATAGAAAGTGCCCCAGCTGTGGTTGGGGGTTGCCCTTGATGCACATGAAGAGGGCCAGAGAGGAGTATGATTTGTACAATAAGAACCAGAAGAAGAGGAGGATAGAACAGAGGGCTGCAACAGAGACGGTTGCAGCCATTACAACCGAACCAAGCGAATCAACCGACGCCAGTAAGGCAAGTTCGGAAGAGTCGGCCCAAACAAGGGTGGTGAAGGCAGTGGCAGCTCCGAAGAAGCGGCCCTGGAAGAGTGTGTACTCCGAACGGTACAAGCTTGAGAAGAATTGGCGGAAAGGCATTTATACCCTCAAAACGTTCGTCGGCCATACCGACGGCATTACCTGTCTCCAATTCAACAACAAGTACCTCATTACCGGGTCGTACGACTGCACCATCAAGATCTGGGACGCCGTGTCGGGCCACTGTATTCGAACCCTCGTGGGCCACACCAAGGGCATCAGGTCCATCGTGTTCGACAACCAGAAGCTTATCAGTTGCGGGTTGGACACCACCATCAAGGTGTGGAACTACCATACGGGCCAGTGTATATCCACCTACAGGGGGCATGAAGACGCCGTTGTGTCGGTGGATTTTCTGGACAAGACCATCGTTTCGGGGTCGGCTGACACCACGGTCAAGGTGTGGCATGTGGACTCCCGGACCTGCTACACCTTAAGAGGGCACACGGATTTGGTCAATTCCGTCAAGGTCCACCCCCAGTCGAACACCGCTTTCTCGGCCTCCGACGACACCACCATCAAAATGTGGGACTTGAAGACACACAAGTGTATCAAGACGTTCGGAGGGCTCGAGAACAACGGGCATGTGGGCCAGGTGGAGTGTGTGATTCCGATTAACTATAAGGATTCGATGATTGGCGACGATGCCGGCAGACAGAGCGATAGTGACAGCAACAGTGACAGCGATAGTGACTCCCGTGACGCCACAGATGTCACTGTGGATTCTGCCGCAGGCGAAAGGAATTACCCGACCCACTTGATAAGCTCGTCTTTAGACAACACCATCAAGATATGGGACGTGAAAACGGGCAAGTGCATCCGTACGCAGTTTGGGCACATCGAAGGTGTTTGGTCGATTCTGGCCGACCACTTTAGAATTGTTAGTGGTGCTCATGACAAGATTGTCAAGGTGTGGGATTTACAGAACGGGAAGTGTTTGCACACATGGTGTGGAGAGTCAAGTGTTAGTTGTGTGGGGCTCAGCGATTCGAGATTTGCTGCTGGGTTAGAGAATGGGATTGTAAAAATGTATTGTTTTGAATAGGTGTGTATATTAAGGGGATTATTGGGATTACCAAAATTGTGGTTCTGTGGTTCGATACTCTATTTGTAAAATGGGTTCAAGGGACCTCGCGTGCACAATCCGGATTAGAAGGTTTTCTTCCCATCGCACCGCGCCAGCTGCCGGCCGAGTATCACGGATTAAAATACGATTGCGGAAAGAACGGGTGCTTGCCCCCCGCAGACACGTCCTCAAAGAACAGGTGCATACATGTGAAGTGTGCCCCTACCATTTGCAGTCACCATAAGCTTTCAAAACATACCTTAAAATTTACACTGTATAAAATGCTACAAACCTTCAAATTTTGATAGAAATAAACGAAATGAAATGGAAGATCCTGTTGCACCGATCTGTGTTCTGAGGATCCCATGATAAAATGAACCGTAAAAACCCAACACGCCTTTTCGTGTTTGTGACATGCGTTTTTTTATCTAAGTGCCTAATAACGAAGACACAGTGAATGTGGGAGAATGAAGTTCCTGTGACCCCTTCGAGCTCGTGCCTTCGATAGAAACGCCTTCGGGTTCTGACTTGGTGGTTGCTGGCTTTGACGACTGAACTTTTCTCTTGTTATCGTCGGTGTAGAAACAATAAGTGTCAATTAATTCCTTGTATGACTGAGAATCAAAGTTTTCAGTATTGTATAAGTTTGAATTCAATGACTTTAAATCGAATTGATTGGATTCGTTCCGACTTTGAAAATTGGTGTTGGGGGTTAGGGTGTCTGTAGATGTGTTGGATTGCAGATGAACCAATTCGGAGTTGAAATTGTTGTTGAAGTTGGATAGCAACGGTGATGACAAGTAGAAATTATTCTTGACGTAGTCGACGTCAGACTCCGTGTGGGACAAGTTTGGGTCTGAAGACCGACGCCTAAGGTAAGACGACGAGTACCTTGGCTTTTGGTTAAAGTTCGAATTGATGCTCGACCCACTGCTGGACCGAGACAATGACGAAGAATGGGAACCACGTTCGGACTTGTCATTGAAGACAGAGTGGTCGTTGAAGTTGACACTGGTCGGGAAAATTGGCGCGTCGGCGTTGGTGATTTTTTTGACTAAAGCCATTTCATAATTCTTTACCTGGTTGTTATCCCAATACTCTTGACTATTGCATGAATACCTGATACAAAACTGGTACGTATTCTTCTGGTAGGTCAGGTTGCTGCCGTAATTGTTGAACATCTTGTTCAACGAAACTTTAAAGATAAATCGGTCGTAATTATTGGTCTTCAAAATTGTGGGGGCATCCGGAACGTACATGGCCGGAATCTCTATAATGGTCTGCCAGTCGTCAAAAGTGTACCGTAAGGTGATGTTCTTCTCGAATGACAAGTTCTTTACTGCAACATGGCCTAAAAGATACTTCCGGTCAATGGAAATGAATATTCTTTCTAAAAACAACGGAGATCCGGCATTTATCTTGGACGCGTAATCGAGTTTGGGGAAGTTGACCAAATCTAACTTCCATTCTATGAGACTTGCGTGTTTGGGGTTGGGGTAGCTTGTCGAGCCGACGAGTTTTGACTTCAGATCTTTACTCCCGTAGCTACTATCGAGAGAGTCAAATTCTCGATCATAATAGCTATCCAGCAACAATTCATCCAAGTCTCTTTGATGTGCTTCTGACCGGGTTGATGAATGGTTCCGGCTCAGGTCCAGCCCCATACTGGAGTACCGACTGTTGAAGTAATCGTCACCTTCTTCTGACTGGATACTCGAATCCAGTTCGTTATCACTAAATTGAGCCGCCAAATCCGGAGACTGTAGGGTGGGGGAATTCGAAGCCAGAATCGCTGTAGGCCGGTCTTTTTTGTGGAAGTACTTGACATCAAAAGCATCTCCGAAATGCACTTGTTTCAAATTGGGCGTGGTAGGTAAACTCTTGCTGAACTTGTGTTCGAGGATTAACGGACTTGAGGGGTCCTTCAAGTTGGGTTTAACTATCTCTCCACTTTTTTTCCGTACCAACCTGTGTCTGAACAACCCGTCAAAGTCAAGAACTTGCCTATGCCCACGGTCGGGTTTCCAGGCCAGCCTGGGTCCCTCAGAATCTTCGTCCGTATCTGTCTCTGCCTCATTGTTCGTTTGTGGCTCATTCTCGCCCGTCACCACCTCTTCAGCTTCAAGCAGCTCCGTGGCTCCCGCCTCCGGGCCCTTCTCCTGTGGTTCCGTGCCCCTAGTGTAACCCTCCAGGACAGCTTCAGCAATATTGTTCCGAGCATCTCCATTGGATGGGAACTTATAGTGCAACGCCCTATTGGTATTACTATTCTCCAACGTCGTCATCTCCCCTAGGTTCTTATTGAACAACTCCGCCAGCCTCGAGGGCTTATGAATGAACTTTATGGACAAAGGTTCATTGAATCTATTCATTTATAGCGGCGGTCACTTGCGAAACCCATAAAAACCCTCCTTCTATCGTCTGATGTGATGTGTAAGTTATCGAATCAATAGCTTAAAGTATCTCGATCAATACTTGGGCCACTGTCGCTCTAAATGCACCAAAATTCTCCTCTAACAATTATATATTGTTTCTATCGTTTCAGATCTCGTGAAATACAACTGGTTTCAAACAAATTCAAATATGTTGTTGTTCCTTCAGGGATTAGTGATAAACTTTTTTGCTAAATTTTTTTTTTCTTCCTGGTTCTTTTTTTTGTTACTTTGTGTTGCTCCTTAATTTGCCTTATCAATGGGTTTCAAAATATTTAATTATACAAACAAAAGCACAAATGAAAACAACTTACACAGACCGTCAGTGTATGTTTCAGGCACTTTGTGGATATTTGGCAAGTCTGGGAACCCAGCACCTTATATAGCCCAATCTTAAACGGAGCCGTCAGTGATAAAAATTAAGTTGGTATCCCGTTACGGAAGGTCCTGCTATGTAGAGTTTTTGGGGAACCTCAACTTTCTTTGAGCTGCTCCACCGCTTATTCGCTTGTCCGCTCTTCCAACTACTCATGGAGACCATTTGTTTGTGGCATTGTTGGCTCATTTGTGAACGGTTTAGTTTGTGGTTTATCCCTTCTGTGATTACCACAAACATCCACTCACACCCGGCCCACGGTCTACAAAAACCTGGGGTTTCCGGTGTCGCTTCTCCGGATCTCTTTTTTTTCGAGCCATCACCTTATGTCACTATTTCCACTCTCGGCATTGATAACATAATCTAGAACCTGGGGGAATTTCTTGTGCCACAACAGCCCATTTGTATCGCTCTTCTTGGCTCTCCGGCCGAGGCTTTTGTATTTGTCACGTTCAGCTTTGTTTTAAGCTCTGGTGGGGTGGGTCAGACGGGGGTGGTCAGGGAGAGGGTGTGTTCCTGCATATAGTACATGCACAAGAACATCCACCACATCAGATGGTACTCATCAGATTGGGCCTGCATATAATTCACGAGCCAGATGCTGCCACTTCGGAGTGATCAAATCGGCACATTCGGTGCGGCCACGTCCCGGGCTCGGTCATTATGTCTACACACGACGTACAACGCACGACATTTTTTATTTCTGGTATATACACTCCCCTACCTGCCCCCAAAGTCCACTACGTAGTGGCCACTATACACACTTCCAAAAGAGTAGCAAACGGCCCCCCCGTGCTGGATCAACACCTTATGCTTCTGCTGCACTACATTGTGGCCAATCCACAACGGCGGCGAGTTCTGCCACAAACTCTCGGGAAGAGGACAATTTTCAATGGTGCCGGTGTTCAAGTTATAGCTAACCACGATGCTTTTCCTGCCCAACAGCTCGTTGTAGTTGACACCTCCAATGACGTACAACCGGTCCCACACCAAAACCGCCTTACAGTCGGCCCTCTGGAAATTGGCATCGTTTGCAACCGTTTCGTACCTCAACTTGTCCCCGTCAATCCAAAACTTGAACAATTTGCTATTTACCACCGGAACACTGTGGTCTTCCACTCCTCCTACAACGTAGCCCACCTGTCGCTCTGTGTCGTACACACACCCTGCACTAGTAAGCGTGTGGAAATTGATGTTATCTTCACCCATTGGGGTGAGGATCTGGTAGTCATTCACGGAGGCATCAAACAACAAAACCTCGTTTTTGCAGCCATTTCCGCCCCCCACTATCAACACCTTCTTTTCGGCCACCGCCACCGCCAGGTGCCTTGAAACTTGCCACGGCAAGTCCCTCATCTTTGAAAAGGCTTTTTTGCTTGCGTCAAACAGCCAGCAATCGTTCAACGCCGTTCCAGGCCTGGTCCTTCCCCCAACCAAAACGGCGGTGGATGCGCCTATAGTGACAAACTGGTGGCACATTCTAGCCCCTGGACCATCCACCTGGAGTTCCGCCTCGTTTACGTATAGCTTGTCGGATCTAGACTGTTCTGCACCTCCTTGGGTGTAGACCTGTTCGCCTATCATACAGCTGGCTGCAAATTTAAGGTCCACAGTTGACAGTTCGGCCTTTATAGCAAGTTGCTCGCCCTCGGTGGCCTTCAATGCCTGCAACGGCGGCCCGTACACGGTCTTGCCGGTGTTGGTTGAATGAACGATCACATAGTGGTGGCAGAACAAAATAAACTCTTCCCACTCGTCAAACGGCTCCACCAAGTCCACTTTGACCTTAGTGTCGTCGTCTACAAGATCCACCCAGTTTTCAAACAAGTCTCTCACCTCCACCACACCGTAAAACAGGCCGAATCTGGCCTCCTGGTCCTTTTTCTGTGGGTATTGCTGTACACACTTCAAAGAGCTGCGCAACTTGTCAAAATGTGCCAACATCTTGCTGGCAAAAGCTTCGTGCTTTGTCTCTGGGAGAATCTGCTCAAGCACCAAAAAATGGCTCTGAGGGACCTCGCTGGAAATCTGGATGATCCTATTGGCATCTTCGTAGTGCATGTATGCAAGAGACACCTCTGCCACGAAGATTGTGACCCCTTCCGGAAGGTTTTGCATGAGTTTCTCGTACCCTTTAAAATCCTTTAAATCGCACCCAATAAGTTTATACTGTTCACAGTTCATCAACCAGTCAGGGTGCTGCTGGGATTCTCCGATCACCAGTGCAATCTGTGGTGCCTTACCTATCATGTCCAACTTATTTTTCACCAAGTCCGGGTAATCTATATCAAAGAACGTCGCCTCGTACCCCATACTCAACATCTGGAACGGCAAAGGGTCGAATCCACAGCCTAAATTCACCACATTAACGTGTTTTCCAGGATGTTGTTGTATTATCCGCAATATCAACCGCCGTATACTCTCCATCCTGATCCAATATCCCCGGTTGATAGCCGGCGACCGTCTCTTCGCTTTTGGAACAAAAAACTTGAACCATTCGCCCGGCGGAGAGACGTCTTTGTATATCATTTCCACCGATCTTTTCAGCACGATCGACGAGTTGTTGGTGCCCTGCACCTGTATGTCTTCGAAAATCTTGCGGCGCTTGTCTTTTTCGATCTTCCGAAGCTCTTGGGGCGTGGGTCCTTTTGGTGGTTTCGACATGTTGGTGATATTTTCCAATTTTTGAGATGAGATGAGATTTTACTAGTGATATTTATTATATGGTACAAACGGCCACTGTGGTGGCTGGATTTGGGCAGTGTGGGCTGCTTGAAATGCCTCTCACAACTTGCCAAAACACTTCTTCAACAACGTGTCAACCTCTGCCTTCTGCACCTGCTGGCACCCTTGTAAAAATTTCAGGGCCGCCAAAGTGTACTTGAAGTCACCCAAGGCCCCTTCTGCCAACTCGCCGCCTTCAACGACCAATCCACCACCACACTTGAGCCATACTCTCCCGTTCAACCCTATGGCAATTTCAAATTTGCACTTGGTGGCGAGTTTCTCCAAATATATAGAGTCGTTATTGAATAGCAATTCATTGGCAAAGTTCAAACTCACATCGAAAACGTACCCCGTTTCGTCCAAGGGCCCAAACCCTCCGTCTTTGCCGGTGCTGGGATCCACACACTCGATCTCTATATCGATTTCGGGGCTATCCTGAGCCACTCGAGCATACACCACTTGCCCTACCTTTAAATTAGGTCGATTTTTCTTGGTGGCATTGGGAAACGCCATCATTGAAAGCAACACCAGTGCCGAAAAGTCTTGTAAAGACACTTTATACGACTCCCCGATCGTCCCTAATACAATCCCTACAACAAAGTCGTTGTTCTTGGGGATATATCTCTTCGATTTCGACTCGATATACACTAGCTGATTTGTGTTTTTTTTGTTGGTTTTGAGGTGCAAGTTTCCCGCTGTGGTGGGGATGATCTCTTGTGTTTGCGGATTCTTGTAGATTCCCGGGCCTATTGTGGTGTTTATGCCGTCCTGTAGCGGCAACACATCTCCTGGAACCACTTTCATTGTAAACGTTTGAAGCTAAAGAGTAGCGATGATTTTTCTCGCACTAGGCACCGTATAACAGCACCTGTATATAGCGCGATGGCAATGTCTACGGTGTATGCAGTCTGACTCTACCAGTGGCATTTATTTTACATCTAATATACAAGCCATTCAACACCGCTGCAGCCGGAACCAGTCTGAGATAAACAACCGATCGTTCTTGTAGAACTCCAAGTCCACATGGCTCAAGGGCTCGAAATTCGTCTCACATTGAGCAGAAACTGGCCGGTAGTCCCTCAACAAAGCCATGGACAGATAATCAAACTGGAGCACGTAAGCCTTATCGAAGAACTTCAACGTCTCGATGTTTCTGGTGTAGAGCTTCAACACCATGGTCTCGTCGGTTCTGGTGAATTTGTGGCCCGGCTTGTCGGTTTTAGAGGTGATAGATGGGTAATGTTCTGGCCGAATCAAGGTATAAGCAAAAGACAGGATGGGCACCTCCTTGACGTTCTGGAACGCCCTGGACAGCTGCAACTGGGGGATGAAATAGTTGGGCGACCAGTCTGTGTTTCGGATGTAGATCCTGGCCCTATGGCGCAAGAAAGAGTACACCCTTAAAGCGTAATAATTGTGTCTCTGCAAGTAGTTCTGGACATTGTCGAAGTTGGAAACTCTGGAGTTGACCACCGGCGAGATCTCGAAGAAGCTCCTGGCGGCGTCGGTCTGCAACGTGGGGAAGCTGAAGCCAAACATGTATAACGAGAACGTGAAGGTGGTCCTCAAACTTGCACCTACCAAGTAGTAGTAGCAGTACAAGGTGGACGACAAGTCCGACACAAACAAGTGGTGTTGCGTCTTGTTGGGGTCGTCTCGCGTCTTGTCGCAGTTGATGGGCACAAACGCCGCCGACGGGAACACCTTGCACCACAGCTTAAGGAGGTTATATGCCGCGTCCGCCGGGTAGTCTATCACAGTGTTGGAGCCCCGAACTTTTGTGTTTTGCACCAACGGAAGATACTCTTTGTGCACAAACGACACCAAGTCCGTGTACAACTTCTTGACGGTCGCCAACGCCTCGTTGCCGTCGTCCAAACTGCGGTACAACCGTCCTAAAGTGTGCAATTGGTCGGTGACTTCGGTCATATATGCTGGCGAGTAGCTGGGCATATGAATGAACAACATCTGGTACTGGTAGGTGTTCAAGATGTTGCGGATCAATGCCGACGTGGGCCTGCCGCGGTTGTACTTCAAGAACCGTTGCATGACGTGAATGCACACGGAATTCGTCTTGGTATAGTTTTCCATGCTTAGCCCGAGCAACAAACTGGCGTAGCTCAAAAACAAGTGGCTGTAGTACAACACCGGGGTGTTTTCGGCCATGAAGGCGTCGGCGGCCGCTGAAGCCCCGGTTTCGCTAAAGGCGTCGAACTCGGCGAGTTTGCGCTGGATGCTGGAGGTGCACCGGCTGTGGAGTTCAAGGCAGTAGGTGGAAAACCTGCTAGTGACGGAGGAAGGTCTAGACGAGTTCTGGAATGCCGTGAGCACCACCGCCGCACCAAGACACACCAAAAGGTCGTTGACGGGGGCAAGGTGGGGCCTTTGGCTGTAGATCTGGGGCAAGAAGTAGTCGAGGTCGGTGGCTTTGGTGAACTGGTACTCGTGGACTTTTATGCGAGGTTTCACCTTCAAGCGGTGGTTCAAACGCCGGAACGATGCATGCATGGTGATGGCGCCAGGGAGCCTCGACCCGAGTTTGGGGAGACATGGGTTTTGGAAGCCAAAATGTGATACGGTGGGCCGTGGAGGGACTGGGGGAGTTCCCATGGCACACAAAGCCAGAGGGCCGCCAGGCGGCAACCGGCCATAGGAACGGCCCAAGCTGGGCACCGGGTACACCGCCGCTGGTGTTCTAAGCCCCAAGACGGTGGGTTCTTGTGCCGCAGGAGAAGTGGCATATGTGGGGCCACTGGAGAATGTCGGGGTCGGGGCATACGTAGGCGTCTTTGGCGACTCCGCCGTGGCTTCGCTGGCCTTCTCCTCGTCGTCATCGTCGTCCACGATGTCCTGGGTGGTCATTCTTCGAAACTGTAGCGGCGGATAGTGATTGTTGGGGATGCGTATGGGCAAGTGGGTCAACTCGTGCTTGAACTCCAACACGTCGAAGTAGTTGGGGGGCCGAGAATTGGAAATGGGAAGCCGGTAGTCGGAGCTCAAAAGCTTGTTTGTGGTTGTCCTGATGCTATGGGCCAATTTTATCTTATTGATCTCTTTCTCGGTTAAAGACAAGTATGAGCACACCGACTTGCGAGACTTGTGGCAATTTTTGCATTGGGGGAAGTTTTCGTCACACCGGATCTTCTTCTTCTTGCAGTTCTGGCATCCGAGCTTGGAGTTGGTATGCTTTCTTCGGGTAGGGTGTTTTCCCGACATGATGGGGAAAAGAAAAGGTTTTTAACGAGAATGTAATTGGCTGTAATTGGGGTTTGGGGTTATGTCACGGCTCGTGGCTTGCGGGGGCGTGTTTGTGGTGTGTTTGTGGTGTGTTTGTGGTTTGTGTTTCGACTAATAGGCTCTTTTGTGTGCAATAGGGTATCTGTTGTTGTTGAACTTAAGCCTTGATTAAGGCCTTCTTTTTGTTTTTCGGACAAGAATATTACTGGATTTTATCTGAATTACGATTCACAGGTCGCCGGATTTCTTTTTTTCTTCAATTTCACGTTTTTTGGGCTACTACTCGGCCTATAACCACGTCTCCGGTACCGGTTAAACCCTGCCGCTGCCCACCTGCCAGTTTTTCCACGTTATTAGAACCATGCCGCCGTCCCACCCTCCAAGTCCCCCCAAAAACATCCTTCTTCCTCACTCCCTTATGGCGATCGTCTCCCACCGTGCAAAATGGGCCAAACTTCTCCTGTACACAATCGTCAAAGCCCTCTCAACACACCGGGCCTCCCTAAACGTTTGCGCTTGCATTTGCGTTTTGTTTAAGCGGTTTGACAGGTTGAATTTGACATAATGGGCCATGCGGGTAACCCGTCTAAACGCCGCCGCGAACAGGGCTTAGAACTGAGCGATGGCCAACACACTAGACGGCCATATTTTTTGGTGCTGCCGTAAGGCATCAGCAGCAGGGGCAGCACTAGAAGTACCAGAAGCAGCACCAGCCGTGGTAGGTGCTGCCCCTGTTGCCCCCTGCCGCTTCCTGTCCCTTTTGAAACTGGCTTTTGGGGCCAAGCAATCACGTAACTCCGAACTTTTCTTTTTACGATACGGCATATTTCAGGCCACTTCCCCTAGTGCCCCTTTTGCCTATTGTGAGAGCGCTTACGTTGTCAGTTCCTGTCACCATTGCCCGTTTGGGCCACGTTGTTTCGGGTGCCTGGACAATTAAGGTTTTGGGGATGAAAGAGCCAATCGGCAGGCCCGGTAGATTGAAGGCTCTGGTGAACGGCTTGGATGATGGCCTATGGGGACTGAGGTACGGGTGGCCTGCGGCATGGGTTCTGACGCTGCTGCCGGGGAGTGGGCTCTTAGACACTAGGGCACTGGGGGAGTTGGGCCCAAGCACTCAGGGCCTTAGACTGGGACATGGGCCTTAAGGGCTTTAAGGGCTTTAAGGGACTTATGGCACGCATGGGATTTATGGCACTCATGGGGCTTATGGAGTTAAGCTGGAGGTACCGGAAACAGGCACGTTGACGTTGGTGCCACTTGCGCTACATTGGCCGCTCGATGGGAATCCCAAATGGGAACTTAAACGCCTCGTAAACGGATTTATGCACTTCACCTGTATGTGTCAACTCATAAGCCACCTTCTACGTTATCTTGTAATTTGTGTCTCGCAGCCGTTTGCACCTTCCGGGTTCTCCTTCCGTCTGTTCTCCCCGCCATCTCCTCTCCGTGATAGCGTTCCCGTGATAGCCTTTCCAGTAGGGGCACCGCCTCCCATTGAGACATTTGACGGTTGACCTCGCCATCACTTGACCCTTACACCAGTTCCTTGCTCACTTCTTCTACTTCTTCTACTTCTTCTACTTCTTCTACTTCTTCTACTTCTTCCTTCTTCCCTACTTCTTCCTTCTTCCCTACTTCTTCCTTCTCCCCTGCTTCTTCTTTCTCCTAGTGCCCCATACCGCAGTCACCTCCCACGCCGAATTACCCCACTTTGTGTTATCTTCCCTGTCTCTGTCTTCGCCTCGTCAGCCTCTCGTCATCGCAGGTTGTGATCTCTTCTTCCCCAGCAAGTAAATCCCGGTACGCGCACGACTTTTCATTCTCCTCTGGGGAACGTCAGCACACCCCATAGCTCCTGATTTTACTTATTTATCTTCCACATTTGTTTACAAACGAACAAACGAAACACAATGGCACATTCGGCGGCAAGCGTTAAATCCATATTCAGCGGCAAGGTCAACCTTGACCCGCCCACCGACTTCGACCCTTTGGAATTGGAGTTCGATGACGATGATTCCTCTTCTCGATTTAGCAACGAATCGTTATCGTCCAAGAACTTGAAATATTTAAACTATTCCACAAACATGTCGGGCAATTCGAGCGACTTCGATGACAGTGAAGTGAATAGGGGCCCTGGCTTGAATCCGGGACTAGTGCTGCCGAGCTTATCGAGACACTCCACCACTTCTTGTCTATCCACAACTGCCACCAAAGATGGCGTTGAAGGCAAAAGACTCAGCCGAAAAGGGCCCAACCCTTACTCCAACAACATCATAGCAAATATGGCCAAAGCTTCAGACGATAAAAGACCATTGGTGCCGGAGTCGTCTCATGTATCCACGCCGACTCCAATAACTGCAGCAAGGACCCCACCGCTCCAAAGCCCCACTCAAACAGCGTCTTATGACAGGGCCTCTGGCGCAGGTTCCAGACCTACGACCCCAGGGTCCATGAATCCCTCCTTCGTGGCCGCTTTGGCCACTTCTCCTCCTGAAACCTCACCTACGTCAGAGGTCCCACCAAATGCCGCTGATGACGCGGCAGATCGGTACAAATCGTGGGACCAAAGCAGCATCTCGTTGAAGACCACGGATGCGGCTGTAAATGGGGAGTCGGGGAACCCAGACCATTCTGGCGATGCTCCTCTATCTGCCAAAATCGATTTGTTGAATAAGTAATAGTAATGTGTGACGTCTTGTATTTTCGCTGATTCTCTTTTCGTTTGTGGCCCCTTTGTGACTCTCTTTGTGGATCCCTTTTCCCTTTGTGCTTCTGGTGATTTTCTTTGTGTAAAAGCCCACTCTCCTGTGAACTCCACTGGGTGCAATTCATACGCCAAAATATTGCAGCCTGTCGCAAAAAAAAGTGAAAAACTCAGCAACAAAATTTTCAACCAACTATGTTCAGAGCGTTAGGAAGACTAGCACCAAGAAGCGTAGCCAACGGCATTGCCGATGTGTACCGTCCTGCGGCTGGCACTGTTTCCGTAAGATTCGCCTCTAAATTGTCTGGTGAACCACAAGAATACCAGACGAAAATGGCCGATACTTCTGATCCACAAAGAAGCCCTTTTTTCCAATACACCTGGGGTTCATGGTTGAAGAACGATAAAATCGAAAAAGCTAAAAGACAAACCCGGTTCTCCATTGAAGGAACCACCAGCTTGGTCCAGTCCTTGCAAACCGAAGCCGCCAACCCTCAAAACGTCGACGAAGGTGGCGACTTGAGAATCAAAGCACCTAAACAATTACTGGATGGATCTGTTGCATTAGTGCAAAACTTGAATCTCTTGGGCAAGATTGAAGGCGAAAAGTTGCTTATTAAGTCCATTGCCAGTATCCACGAAGGTAAGCATCACCGGATCTACAAAATCACCATGTCCAACGGCCACGAATTGGTTTTAAGATTGCCATATAAGTTGGAGAGTGAATTCAGCATTGGTGAAAAAATCAAGAGTGAAGTTGCCACCAACGATTTCTTGAACTTGAAATTGGGGTTGAAGGTTCCTCGGATCTTGAGTTATGGCGTTAACAAGTTGAATTTCCTTCAAACACCATACATCTTGATGGACTACATTCCAGGTGACTTATTAATGAAACAATGGGAACCCTTAATCAGTGATGAAATGCCAGACTCCAAGGCCAAACTTTTAGATGTGATCAAGCCTATTGCAGACTTCCAGAACAAGACCAACGAGATCGTTTTCAACAAGTTTGGATCGTTGTACTTCACCGAAGACGTGGAAGGCAGCTTACAGAAAGATTTACCCTACGAAGGAGAAACCAATGCCGACTTGATCAACAGATGGAGAATCGGCCCATCGGTGGAAAAGTCTTTCTCCAAGAACAAAAACAAGTTGTCCCCAAGCCAGATTTCGAATCATAACGGGCCTTGGCCAAAAGAAGCGCCAGAAAAAGTGATGGAGAGTATCGCCAACATCGAATTGGAGAGCTTGAGACACAGGTTGGGGTTAGTGCAGGCCGATTCAAGCAGTTCTGTAGAGAGTGTTGAGATGTTGAACAAGCAGATTGCAACCTTTGAAAGATTAGTTAAAATGGCACCTATTCTCATCAACAAGAACTCCAAGAACATTCCAAATGTGGAAGAATTGTTCAAGCCCCGGTTATACATTCCAGATCTCGATCCATTGAATGTGATCTTGAACAGTAAGAGGAACAACGAATTGGTCTTCACTGATTTCGAGTACTCCAGTATAAAACCATTCGTTTATTTCGCCTACCCCAATTTCGTGGCATATGCTGGTGTTAAAATCTACGACTTGGAACAAGACATTCCAGAGTTCAAAGACTTGGATGAAGTGGACAAGGAACAGTACACGTTCATGTACTACAAAACAAGAAACGAACGGTTATGGGAGATTGAATTAAATACCAACAGACACGATTTGATCGCCATTGCATCTCCACATATCAAAGTTTTGAAGTTCCCATACATCCAAGCATTGGAATTCAAGAATGACAGGGACTATTTGTATGTGGAAGGGTCTATTGTCCAATTACAGGGTGTTTGGGATGCATACGTTGCCAACGAGTTGGTCAACACAACCGATGCTGAGTTCCCAGTGCCTCACACCAAAGAGTTTATGGAAGAGTTCCAATTGGAATTGCAAGAGTACCAGGCGGACATTTCGTCAACGCCATTTGCTGCCACCGGTGGATGGGTTCCTCAGGACATGTTTGACCAGTTAAAAGAGCAGGGATTATTGGTCGAGAGTGGAGACGGGTACAAAATCGAGACAGAGAAAGTACTCAAGGAGGAATAGCTGAGCCGAGGCGAGGAACCAGAGTAAGAGCGAGGAACCAGAGTAAGAGCGGGAAACCAGAGTAAGAGCTTGGTGGTGTGTAGCTCCAATGTTGTAGATAGAACAGTACATAGTAAACTAATAATATAGTTTGATTCAAGGGGGTTCACAAGTTGTGTACCCTTTTATGCAGTAACTACAGACTTCAAAGATGCAACTATTTGACCCTTTTCAATACCGTAGGGCCGACAGCAGACAGTCGACCATGAGCTTTTTATTCCTGATGGGCCAACATTCAAGCGTCAACATAACTCACCTCAATCATAAAGCGACTAGCCGACCGTCTTCTGGCACACTGATCAACTCAGGGCGTTTGCCTTTGTCAATGCCTGGGCGGTCCCAACGCTCAAGCAGTGTCCAAGGCAATCACCAGGCCCTTCTATCTCGCCCTTCTATCCATTCTCATGCCCTCAATCCCCACTCACAAATACTTCCTAGCTAGCAGTTTGACCCGCAAATCAAAGTCCGGTGACACTATAGGGTCGTTCACCCCGTAGAAAGGATTCATCAAGCACTTGACGTACAATTCGTTGACCTCTATGAAAAACTGTCTCAGTGCGTTCTCGTCGTACTTGCCTCCATTGTTATCAGAACATATAACGAATTTGATATTTCCTTGTGTTATAAACGCCGTCACCTGTACGCCGTAGAAGGAGTCGATTTTCCCGAGATAGAACTGATTGCTGTTCCACTGGAACTCTTGGATCAAGTCCAACGATGAATGTGTGATGAAAGGTAGAAGCTCTTTGACGCTGCTCGAAAACTGCGATTTTCCTGGAATATATGGCGTCTGTGGGCTCGCCGTACTGCCGACGCTACCGAGCTTGAACGACAGGAACTCTAGCTCGTACACAGGGTTGTCTGTGGTGCCTATGATAGTAAAGTAATAGCTCATGAAGAGATCAGTTTTTAGGTATCACGAAAATCCTCGCTTCCTCCCGCACTAATAAAGATCAAACTTTAAAAACAAAAACAAAACAAATAAATAAATACACACCCAGCTGATTCATCCACTTCCCGGCAACCACGCCGTTTCGTTGATCAGAACTACCACCCAAAACGCCACATATGAGTCTGGGGTTGAACCTCAAACGATACCAGTCGTTTCATTTCCATCCGAACCCCAAAGATTACTACAAACCCAACTTTATATTTTCCTCCGAGATCGTTGAAAACGTCAACAGATTATGTCGTGTTTACTGTCGTTTAAAACCTGAAATCGATGCCGTTGGCGAAACCAGCTGTGATTTGGCGGAACACATTGATATCGAGTTCCCGGTGAACGTGGAATTGAACACTTTGCTCAACAGAAATACGAGCTTGAAACCGTCTGACTTGATAAAAGATAATTTGATATTTCTTGCAAAGACCAATGAAGATGAGGAGCAACAAGAGGGAGTGTCGAGCCTTTTGAGTGTTATATTCAACGACGACAAATGGACCATCCACCCGCGGAATATTGTCGCTAACGAGGTGTTCATTGTGACGTTGTGCTTGAAGGTTCTCAATTTCATAGTGGACAAAGACGGCGTCTCTATTGACTTTTTGAAGGACGAGAACTACGGCATCTTGTTACTTTGTGACTACAGTTTTATCCTCCAAATCCAGAGCTATATCCAGAACTTGTTCAAAAACGAATTGCTAGCCAACCAGCTCGAAAGCGATGCCTATGGCCCCCCTATGCATGATATAAACGAATTCAATGAAGTCGATCTTAACCAAGATATTTCGGGGACGGAAACCACGTTGGAGATTTCGGAGCATGAGGTGACGGATGTGGATGTAACAGACTATTCTCCAGATACGCTGTACTTGAAAAAGGAAGAGGACATCGATGATGATTTGGATACTTTAGTGGGACGCAACATCAAATCCAGTCTATTGGCACCCACCGTAAACCTCATCCATAAGGCCCAGGAGGTACAGAAAGACAGCGATAGTTTTATCGCCAACATGAACAACTTACGGCACAACGATAGTGGTGACCTAGACATTCCAGAAGACAATGAGCCGGTACGACATCCCGAACTGGAACACCCACAAGAACCACAGCAGCAACCGGGCCAAGAACGCAGCCGGTCGCAGCTACAGCAAGATATCGATGCCCATGAACATTCGCTCCGGGAGCACCAAGACATCACAGACGGCCCTGTTCTCGGGCAACCCTTTGAACACGATCCGTTCGCCAAACAACCTGACATAAGACCAAGAACTTTCTCTTCATCCAGCACCTTCAAGTCCCCCACGCTCAAGCCGGCCGCCAGCAGGAATGCCCTGAACGACGTGGCATCCCCAGATTTGACATCCCCCATTGACTTTCCTCAGATCAAGCTCAAACACTCCAATCTGCACCTTAGTCAACCTGCGCCGCCTGACAACGATGATGACTTGGTTCTGATATCAAGGAAGCTGTCTCGCGGGTTTGTTCCGCCGCAGCCCAAGCCGATCAAGAAGTCCCCTTCTTACACCTTGGACCTTCATGAATTCGACACTCTCACCCCAGGAGCCACATACGTCAAAGGTGTCAAGGGCGATAAGAAGTTCAAGTTCATCCAAGTAGGCAAAGTACAGAAGTTTGTCAATCTTTTCGAGGAACGGGTCCATGAAGAGAGCGAGTCGAGGTCGTCTACCAGGGCTTCGAGCAGAGCTGCGACCCCAAGACCTTCCAGTCCTACCAAAGGGTGAGACAGAGTCCTTCCGTAAACAGAGACAGACACTTAAATATTGAGACACTATATAATGATTGAACGTAACCAAGCATCTTTCGCCTTTCTCTCTTCAAACTTTCATCGTGGTCGTTCAATTACTACACAAATGCTACTACGAATGGTCTTCACAAATGCTACTACCAATGGTCTTCACAATCCTGGTATCACCACGATGCAGGCTAAGGTGTTCGACAGCGCTTGGTGCCTGGAACTGAAACACTCCAGGGTGCCTCTCCGGTGTGCCTCAATACCACCAAGTCGGCTCTTCTATCCCGAAATGAGTTGATGGTTTCGTTACATCTTCTTTGGGCTTCAAGCCAAGAATCCAGACGTGAGAATCTCAAGGACCTTCGATACGCCAAGCTCAGCTGTGAGCCACTTCCCGGACCTCTCGATGTGTTTTTAGAGGCCTGTCGATCTTAAGGACCTTTGCCCCCCGCCCTACCCCTCGTAGTGCGATATCTTATCCGTCAACTGATTGAACTTGCTGAATATATGATTTATCTCCTCCTGCTCCAACTGCTTATCCGCCACCGGATTCACCTTGATTGTGTCCAAGCACCACGACTCTCTAAGGCTCTTGGTGATGAGTAACAAATCCTCACAGAAACGAACAATCGAAAGAGCGTCGGTTTCCATCGCCAACGATTCCACCGCCAATAATTCCTTCGACTTCTCCTGTATCACCGCCACGTCGAATATGTCCTGGAACTTCTGCAAAATCTGTTCAATGTGTGTGTCTATGTTTTCTGTTTCTGTTAGTACACGCCTTTGTTTCCCACCCGATGATGTTGTGGCGATTACGTACCTAGTAGGGCTATGGATTTGGGCTGCATGTTGTTGCGAGAAAATAGTATATATGTTTTTGTGCGTAAAAATAAATACGGTTAAACATCTTTGTACTGTGACTCATTTACACACACACACACACAAACTATAAAGAAGCTTCGAAGCGTCCCTTGAAAAGCCTCAACACTTCCGACCTTGCCATGTTGCCACAAGAAGAAGTCAACGGTGGACTTGAAGCGGTTTTCACAGACGCGAAGGCCACCATATTGCAAGATATCGATTTAGGCTCACAATTCTACCCACCATCACAAACCCCATCGAAAGAACCCCTTAGCCCCGACTCTAGGTCGTGTGAAGCCTCCTGTGAAGAACTCGACGGCTCCATCGATCTCCTTCAGCAGAAGGCCAGAGACGTGTCGTGGTTCGACACCTGGTACGCCACCTCTAAGAGAAGCATCTCTTCTACCTCAGGCCTTGCGCTTGCAAATAAAGGTTTCGTGGCCATTGCACTGCCCGAAGTGATCCAGAACCACACGTACCCCATTGAACAGGGGTTGGAGTCCAAGATTTTGAGCTATCGGTCGAGATTGTCGTCCATTATCAACGGCACCACGGAAGTTCCTCCTTTAGTGATGGTGATGGGCCCGGCCTACATAACCAGCAATTCCCAAATAGAAGCATGCTCTCAGTGGATTGGGTGCCTCTTGGGAAAGTCACCGGATGAGTTGAACTTAGACTTGCCCCGGCTCACGCCTCCAGAAATCACCAAACTCTTCCAGTGCCAGAGTACCCCAAAAAACCTTATGTTGAGCGTGAGAGCCAACTTGGCCGACTGCAGTGGCAACCTCACAGGCCAGGCCCTTGACACAGCCTGCGGAACTCCCCCCTCCGTCGCTACTTTCGAGGTCAACGAAGGAATGCCATTCTGCAGGCAACTTTTGCAGCGGATCAGTGAGATATGTCCTACGGTTGCAAATATCAGCGACACCATCACCCCACAGTATTTATCTGACTTGTTTTGCTTCGGCTTGGTGAGTTCCACTTTAGTGGAGTCCCAAATCCATCGAGAATTGGCCTCCGGTCTTTCTTTCCCTGTTGGGTTTGGCACTTTGGACTCGGATATCGCTTTTGACAGAGACATGTATCCATATAAAGTGAATTCCGCATTGGATGCAATTTTTGCAACCAAACACGAACACAAATTTTTATCAGTCACTAAACTCGGCACGGCTGCCGTTGTCGGCACCACAGGCAACGACGAAACATTCGTGGTGGTAGAAGTACGAGAAATGATGTCTTTCGATGACATCACCGGTTCCATCGATTGCATCTACAATGACAGAAGATTGGCCTTCAACACGCCTCGAATCATGTTGGACGTGGGCAAGTTAACCGACAACCACTACAACCGCAAATTGCAAATCGTCACCGCTTTACTTTCATCTGCAGACTACAAGTTCAAGATTCTTGGGGTGATGGTTGACAGCGGAGACAGCTACGTGCCATCAGATTCGATGGAACCTTGCAACTATGAGTTGTTTATTAATGCAAATAAGTTTGTGTTTGAAATGGAACGGCTAAGTTCCCTTAGGGTATATGAGTAATTAATATATGCAAAGATGGGTGGTGGCCTAGAACAAGATAAACTTGGCAATTCTCCACAACATGTTCAAAATCCAAAACACCGATTTGTAGATGTTCACCACAACCCACGTAAGTCTCAAGAGCACAACGATGGTGTTTTCTAGCACAGAGTACCACACCGTGTAGCTGCCAGACCCTTTCATATGAAGACCATGGTTGTCGCCGAAGTCCCCCAGCTTGGCGATATTGTTTCCGAACAAAGAGCTGTTCAATTTGTCCAATTTTTCATCCATTTTCCGGAGCTCCAAAGACATGGACGTGTTTATTTCTCCATTGAGCCTATCACTGTTTGTGAGCAAGTTGTCCACCCTGATAGAGTAGTCGTCGTTGATGATATGGATAACACTTTTGATCTCAGACAACATCACTGAACAGAGGCCTTCAAAAGCAGGGAAAGCATCGTCATTGACCTCAATCATCATCTCATTGAGCCGTGGAATGGTCTTCTTTGTCAAGCCATTGATTTTACTGGTGGCAGAGCCAAAAAGCTGGGGGTAGATGTTTTGAAGGAAGTGGAGCTTGATGTAGGTGGAGTTTTTCATGTACAACTCGTGTTGTGAAATCTTCTTCAATTGTTCTTCCAACAACGACATCGACAGGCTTGGGGTCGTTTCTGGCGTTGGCACATTTGGTGATGTGGTGGGGACGTTCTCTGAGTCTGGGGCCGAGTTGTGGGGCGTGTGCACCTCTGCAGTTTTGTCAAGCTCCAAGAGTCTCAGGTCGTCGAAACTCAATCTTTTCTGCTCCACAGAAGTGATCTTGATGTGGTTCAACAAATCACCAGTGGATATGCTCACTGGCGATTGGTTATCAAACACCCCCTCGAAGTGCAGCTTCGGCTTGGGGGTGACTATTCTGGACCCTGTGGCACTGCCAGCCTCCGACGCCAGCTTTTCGAGCTTCTTCCGGTGGAATTTGTAGATAAATCCATCATGTAGCCCATCCCCCAGCTCCGATGACCCCGTGGAACGTGAATCCACAGAGTACTTCAACCCCCGTCTCATCCTCTTCTTGAGCCTATCCCTTCGCCCGGGTGTCTGGATCTCTATTTTTGACTGATGCATCCGATCCAAATGAGCAAAGTCTTCCCCTGATACATACGAAATGGCGTCGTTGTTATCGTCGGAAGAACGCTTATCATCCGACGTATGACGGCGGTGATGTCCCCTGTGGGTCTCTTTTTTGTAGGGTTGTCTTTCGTGGGCTTCCAGGCGTGAAGGTGTCGTGACTGCGGTAGCAGGCGGTGGGAACCAGAGGTCTCCAGTGGGCTTTTTCAATTCGTGGATATGCCCCACTCGCCAGGAAGCATCGCTGAGTTGCTCGTTTAACTCCACTGCCCATATGAACCTCCAGGGCTTCTTGGTACGATCACCAGAGTTCCTGGAACTGAAAACGGTGGACGCCAAAGGAGTAGCCTTGAACGTCAATGGTTTGGGGTATTCGTGATACCTGGCCCGAATCCGCCTATTCCGCATGATCTGGAGCGGGTTGTACACTCCTTCCACACCGGGGTACTTCACGGCACTATCGTAATTGGAACAAGCCCTTTCGATTTGGAGATACTTGAACGCAAGCGTTGCCTTGACCCTTTCTGCTCGAATGTACGTTGATCTGGAAATGGGTTTGGACGCCTGCTGTGCCAATCCCAGTGGTTCCTCTTCTCTCTTCACGGGGTCCACGACGTTATTCTCGGCAAGGAAAGTCCTCTTGGTCTCCAAGAGCATCTCCGCCAATTCCCCAGCCCTTTTCACCTGATGTCGGCTAAAAGGGGACTGTGTGGGCTCTGGAGCGTTTGACACGAGCGACGGGTCCCCCGTCACCAGGCTCTGGTCTGTTTCCGTCTCCTGTGTGGACTGGACCGACAAACTCGATACAGGAAAGTCCAGTGAGTTATCTACCTCGAAATCATTCACATCAAATATATCAATCTCGCTTGACATCAGTTTGGGCTTACCAGAGGCCTTGTTCGGCCCCAAAAAAGACACAGACCCACCAACGCTGCTGCGCTTTCCACTGAAGTTAAGCGGCTCTAGTAGGCTGCTGTCCCGGAGCTCGCCTTTGGACTGGTTGTTACTGTGAACCATCATTATCTATTTACAGATTTAAATTACTCGCATTTTTGTAGACTACAAATTATCTTAAACCCACTCTGTCTTGACAAATACAAACACTACCCAGTGAAAACACCCTTGCACCAATTGTACCGTTGCATCCCCGTTTCCATCCCGTTGCTGCCCTAAATGTCTGTACAATTCGTCGAATCTGCCGCTGACTTGGATACCTATATCCAACGCAACAAATACTTGGTGGTGTATTTTACCGCCACCTGGTGTGGGCCTTGCCAGGCCATCAAGCCCGTGATCGAGCAGATCTACAGCGATCCCCAGTTCAGCAAGATCGAAGTCGTCAAGGTCGACCTCGACTCCCAAATGGCGTTGGCGTCAAAGTACGAAATCACGGCGGTGCCTACGTTTATATTTATGGAAAGTGGGAAGCCGTTCAAGGTGGTGAAGCTGGCGTCGCCCGAAATCAGAACTGCGTTCGAAGGGTTGAAGGCCAAGGCCGACGCAGACCCTAGCGTGGAAACCCGTCAAGGCAACGGAAAAGCTGCTGGCGGCGGTGGTTCCGATACTGGGACCAGTGGTGCCGCCACCGACTCGTCTTTGAACGAGATCAAGCACTACATACCTAGCGGGTACAGCGTCTTGAACAAGTACGTGGCCGGAGGAGAATTTGAAGCGTTGAACGCCGTGTCGTTGAACAAATCAGGCGTCATCAAAGATGTGCTCGACTCCCTGTCCACCAACAGCATATACTCAGACGCCGATGCCCAGATGATCTTGCATATCCCATTGACCCACGTATCCAAGGTGTACTCGATCTTGCTCAAAACAAGCCCGGTGTCTGCCTCGGACGCCACCAACCTTGAGGAAGACGATGTGGAAGAAACTCAGCCCCCCAATTTGATCAAAGTGTGGGCCAACAAGTCCAGCGTCATATCGTTTGACGATGCGGTGGCCGATAAGTCTGCGGCCCATTTGGAAAAATTGGATGTAGCCGAGGGCTGGTACGAGTGTAAGCTCAAGTTTGTCAGGTTCCAAAACGTTCAGAGCTTGAATTTGTTCTTTGACGGGGAGGATGAAGATTTCCACACCATCGTTGACAAAATAGTTATTATCGGTCTTAGTGGGGAAGAAAAGGACCACAAAAACATGTTGGACAAACTCACTCACGAAGACGAATAGACACGGCCTTTGAACTCCTTCACTCCATAAAAACGTCCATCTTCATCGATTCGTTCAACCCTGCTCTTCCCTTTCTTGCCCTCTCACTTGCCTTCCCTGCCTTCGTCTCCATCGTGAAATTTGTGTCAAGCACGGGACCGAACCCTTGTCGTGTCCCCACCGTTTTCCCTTCCAGCCACTTTTCCGCAACACCACCGCCATGCGGTGCCACGCCAGCGGTACTGCTTTTTCTCCCGCAAAAAAATTTCGCTGACTTTTTTCTTCCACTTTCTTTCCCTTCAACTGAATCCTTGTTTTCCAATTGTTTACATTTTTCATTTCATTGCTAGCACGAACGCAGTCACTGGTCCAAGTTTCTGTCCACTCACTCAACAAGTCACTCAAAAACATACTCGGATCATCAGGTTATAGAAATTGACACTTGCAAAATGTTACAACGAATCGTGAACAAATCATTGCCCGAAGTGCCATTGAGGTATTCCATGTTAAAGCGTGGTATAAACACGTACAATTCTTCTGTGTACGTTGCCAAAGGGTTGCACAAGCACAATCAATACATGAGACCTATAATACAGTCTTTCATAAGGTACAATTCTCAACAAAGTGGTCCCTCGGCAACTGAAAAGGCCAAGGTGGCGGAAAACAGTCTCAAGGATGTATCTAAAGATGTTAAGACCACGGAGGTGGCGGAAACGACCGCCAAGGGTGTATCGAAAGACGCAAAGACCACGGAAGTGGCTGAAAAGAAGACATTATGGGAGAAGGTCAAGGTGGAGGCCGCCCATTACTGGGACGGTACGAAATTATTGGGTTTTGAAGTTAAGGTGTCTACCAAGTTATTCATTAAGATGTTCTCTGGTTATGCATTAACTAGAAGAGAAAGCAACCAATTACAGAGGACTTTGGCCGATTTGGTTAGATTGGTTCCATTTGCCGCTTTGGTTCTTATCCCATTTGCCGAGTTATTGATCCCTGTTATTGTCAAGGTGTTCCCCAATTTCTTGCCATCGACCTATGAATCCAAGACGGCTAGAAAGAACAAGACCGCTAAATTGTACAAGGCCAAAACTTCTGCTTCCCAGTATATCAAGCAAACTATTGAAAAGAGTGGTTTGAAATTAACCAACATCTCCGACAAAGAAAAGCAAGCCTTTGTTTCGTTTTTTGATACGTTGTCCTTGGGAACCACCCCATCTAGAGAACATCTTATTCAGGTTGCTAGACTTTTCAGGAACGATCAAGTGTTGGACAATTTATCCAGACCTCAATTGTTAGCCATGTCAAAGTACATGAACATCACTTCTTTCGGTACTGATTCCATTTTACGTTACCAAATCAGACACAGGTTATTGAATATAATCAAGGACGACAAAGCCATCGATTACGAAGGGGTTGAGTCCTTGTCTATCCAAGAATTGAAGTACGCTTGTCAACAGAGAGGTATCAAGACTGTTAATGTTTCACCCGCAAGATTGAGAGAAGATTTGGCTACCTGGTTAGATTTGAGATTAAGACAGAAGATCCCATCTACCTTATTGATCTTGTCTTCCACCTATACCTATGGAGAAGACAGCCACGACCTTGAATCGTACTACGACGCTCTTTTAGCTGTCTTGAGTTCGATTCCTGATGAGGTCTACAACGTTGCCAAGTTACAGTTATCTGACGATTCCAAGTTGAAATTGGATATCTTGAAAGAGCAAGATGAATTGATCAATGAAGAAAACTTGAGAGAGAAAGACACTGTTACCCACGTTAAAGATGAAATTAACTTAGACGAGTTAGAAGAAGCTGCAGACGGGGGAATGAAGGTCGAACCTGACTCAGACACTGCCGAAACTGAGCACGTGGAGAAGAAGGAAAACTCCCCCAAAAAAAAGGAAGAAAGGCCCACTGCTAGTACGTAGAGCAAGCATTGTAAATAGAGGTATTAATGAAAGTTTATGCAGTATCTATGAGATGAAAAATCATGCAATTACCTATGAGATGATATAATGAAAGTTCGTGTATTGCCACATAAATGATTCCGTCACTTCGTGGAATTTCCTATAACTGTCACTGGGGTACATGCAGCAGATCATAAAGCTGGTGCCCCATTTGTCTTCTTATTTCTTGTTGAAACCACCAGTGGATCCAAACCCACCTTCGCCTCTTTCGGTGAGGTCCAACTCTTCGGCAGTGATGGCCTTGATATCCGTCAAAAGGATCTTTTCCAACACCAATTGAGCAATTCTGTCTCCTTCAGCTACGTCGAAATCTTTGTCTGAATGATTAAACAAAATAACCCGAACTTCACCTCTGTAATCAGCATCGATCACGCCGGCACCGGTGGAAATTCCGTGCTTGGCAGCCAACCCTGATCTTGGGGCAACTCTCCCGTAACAGCCTACAGGCACGATGACCGTTAAGTCTGTTTTAAGCATGGCTTGTCCGTGGGCTGGGATAGTCCCAGCTTCTGACGAGTACAAATCGTACCCAGCAGCCAAAGCCGACCCTTTTGTGGGGACGGTGGCTTTATCTGATCTCAAGAATACCTTGAGGAGAGGCACTTCTTCGGTCTTTTGTTTTTTGGCAGCAGGGTCGATGGCGGTAGTCATATTGTGGTTTTATTTGGAACCAGTTGGTTATATTGGACGTGAAATATTGGGACGCGTTGTCAGATTTGGGGTTTTGGTGCATCGGTTCAGACACGACTTTGCTGGCCCACTAGGTCGTTGAAGCTTACGGCCTGGAGCCTATTGTCTTTGGCGTACATGAGGGAGTTCAAGTACGAGCCCCGGAAGTACACGTAGGGCGACATTTCCAATGCTCTCCGCCAGTCAAAGCCTGTGCTGGGCACGTCGTAAATATAGTGTAAAACCATTAGCATTTTGCAGTAATCTTTAGCAAACTTATTTGTGGTCTTGAAGTGGTCGGTGGAGTACGACACACGTTCGGCTTCGTCCAAATTGCGCCACCGTTGGTGCAAGACGCTGTGGTGATTTCGAACCGATGACAGCACCAATCTCTTCTCGATTTGGTCTCTGACGAATCTCGGGTACCCCGAACTTTCGGGTTTGGGGCCTAGAGTTAAGAAGAACCGGTGGGCAAACAATGCAGCTGGCACATCGTCGTGGCCCGACCCCTCGTCAAAGTTCCCAAACTCTGCATGCAGTCTGGACCGTTTTCCCAACGCCTGTTTGATTATCTCATCGTAGTAATCCTCTTCGCCATCTTGTAGCTTATCCATCACAATTTCCCACGGTTTGAGCCCCAGGTAGTAGTAGGGGTTCCAGGCTTCGTTCAGGAACCGTTTCAAAAACTTCACAATCTCGTACCCCTGCCACAATTGCACCAGTGATTCGTACGAGTGTTGTATGTACCCTTCGTCAAAAAACACCTCCTTGTATTTCTTGTCCGACACATTCCAGCGCAAATTCAAGCTCTTGTTCCACAGGTACTGCGCCTGGAACAACTGCCGTCCCGTTAAAAGCTGCGGTCTGGGCCTGGTGTACAAGTTTTGGATCGGTATGGCATCACCATCTAAAATACTGGGGTCCACATCAAAAGTGCTGATTATTGCCTCCATAGAAGCCGGATCTTTGCTGTGTTCGAAAAGAACACTCTTCAATGCCTCGTGGATCCGCTTGTTGTGGGGGTTGAACGGATAACCTATTTTCATGGGTATTTGTGGCCATGTCTTAAGCGAATGTAGTTGTTTGGCCATACAGGTTTTTTTCGTTTCTCATTATTTATTCTATAGACTTGAATACCTCTACCTTAGCATACCTCATATTTTTGTAGCCCTTCCTGTAGATACCAATGCCCGGGCTTCCACCCAGACTAGTAGGTTCTGGTGGGATTGAACGCCGTCCAGCTGAAGGTGTCGTACAACCTTATGCGCAACGCTGTAGAAAGCTCATTGTCCATCTGGACCAAACACGGGTCGTTGGCAGCTAATGTGAACAGATCGCCCTGGCGCCTCAACACTTCCACCTCCGGCATCGTCACTCTCCTCCCCAAGGGCGACACCGTCGATTGCTTGAAAATTGCTTGGAATAGGCACAATTGTATGAATAGTATAAGCAAATCACTCACCACCAACCCCACCAACCCAAGATGCACCATCTTACTGAAATAATTCTTGCCGCCCCAATTCTCCATAGGTCTATACTCCCCAATGAATGACACCACCCACCAGGTGCCGTGGCTAATCTCGTGCAAGGAGCCGCCATTGCTGTTGGCGATGGGTATCAACCACAAACAAATGTACCCGACATGGTACAAGATGGCCACGATCGACTTCCAGTAAAGCATCGCACACACCCTCAGCAACACCAAATCCAACACCATATCCCTGCTGGCCTCATCCACGCCGGCTTCCACTTGTCCCTCATACATCTGAGTCAAGAACCGAAGGAAGTACCCGGTGTCGGGCTCAAACAATGACCCGGTGGACATCAATCTTTCAGCTGCTACGTGGGCCACCACCGGCAACAAGCTAGCGGAGTAGCAGTATTTCACAAACTGATACCCTATAAGGAAATATACCAACGTATCGAGCTGACTTATGAGATGGGCCTGTCTCTGTGTCTTTTTACTTACCTTGTGCTTAATTTGAAACAGATCAAACACGCCTCTCTCCACCACCTCTTTGGCGGATTCGTGGACCAAAGCATCAAGCCCGTGGCCAAACGATATTGTGGCACTTCTGCCGACTCCAGCACCGGCCCTTGAAGGCCCCGGGCCTTCGAAAAATGCACCAGGCATTATTTCACTCATGTTTTATAAGGTACTTAGAAAAGACAGAATAAAAAATGACTTCGCAAATTACTTAAACTACATTTATTATGGACAGTACCTACAAGTAGATAACTAGAAATATAAACCTTTTAACATACCTTCCCTAAGAGAACAAAGTACCAATGTCAGCAGGCATTTCGGTGATTTGGGTAGAGTAGAACTTTTCAATGTCTCTCATTATACCAACATCGTTGTCGGTGACAAAGTTGATTGCCACACCTTTTCTACCAAATCTACCACCTCTACCAATTCTGTGGATGTAGTTTTCTTTGTTGGAAGGTAAATCGTAGTTAATGACTAAAGAAACTTGTTGGATATCAATACCTCTGGCCAACAAGTCAGTGGCGATCAAGATTCTCGAAGACCCAGATCTGAATTCTTTCATGATGGTGTCTCTTTCACTTTGTTGTAAGTCGGCGTGGATAGCAGAAACAGTGAAGTTTTCACCCTTCAATTTGTCGGTTAAGTATTCAACCTTAGCTCTGGTGTTACAGAAGATAACGGCTTGGGTAACGGAAATGGAATCGTATAAGTCACATAAACATTCGAATTTGAATTCTTCCTGTTCAACGTTGATGAAGAATTGTTTGATACCTTCCAAAGTCAATTCGTCTTTCTTGACCAAGATTCTGACTGGGTTTCTCATGAATTTGGTGGTGACTTCCAAGACATCTTGTGGCATGGTAGCGGATAATAACACAACTTGGGTGGTTGGTGGCAATAACACGAAAATCTTGTAGATTTGTTCCTTGAAACCAGAAGACAACATTTCATCGGCTTCATCCAAGATGAACATCTTAAGGTTTTCGGTTTTGAAGTATCTTCTTTCGATCATGTCGAAAACTCTACCTGGAGTACCAACAACGATTTGGACACCGGATTTGAAAGCATCGAAATCGTCTCTAGTGGAAGTACCACCGATACATGCGTGGACAGTGACGTTTAAGTATAAACCGATACTGGTAATAACGTTTTGGATTTGTAAAGCCAATTCTCTGGTTGGAGCCAAGATCAAAGCTTGGGTGGTCTTGGAAGTTTCATCGATGTTTTGTAAAGCAGAAATGGTGAAGGTGGCGGTCTTACCGGTACCAGATTGAGCTTGAGCTAAAACATCTTTACCTTCAGTGATTGGTAAAATGGCTCTTTGTTGAATGGCAGATGGCGATTCGTAACCGTAACCAAAGATACCTCTGACGATTTGTTCTTTCAAGTTCAAGTCATCAAAAGAGTACACGACGTTGTCGTAGTTGGTTTCGATCAAGTTGGAGTCAACTTCAGTAATTCCGGACATTCTCTGTATGAATTAATTAATAATAAAAGAGGTTAATAAGTGTTTTTTTTTGGTTTGTGAAAATTTTTTTTTTTTTACCCTCGACTCCTTAGATTTTTTGTCCGGGTAATTTCATCGCGATGGTAGCAAAGTGGATCAAGCAGATCATTAAGCTAAAAAAGGCTAATTGTGACAGACATTAAACTATAGAAAGAACTAGACAATAAAATTGAAAGATAGGTTCAAAATAAATTATGGAGCAGTGAAGGCTGCAGAAGTGAAAAGACAAATAAAACAAGTAAAAAATGACATTCTAGTGGATTATTTCTCTAAATCCAAATTGGCCAATTTCTCATTGACTTGATCCACGTCAAGTTGAGGTTCTTGTGGTTTCCTCAATTTGGAAATGTCGGGGAGTTTTGGCACATAGTTGTGGCTCTCGGTGAAAACTCTCTCTGGTCTTTGGAACGGATGGAAGCCGTAGATCGACTGTTTTTCTCTTTCCCTGTTCAAAACCAGTTTCTGATGAGCCGTGGTAGACGTGGACGTATTCTTGGATCCCCGAAGAATGGGCTTTTTGGGCTTGGCATCTCTATCCCAAGAGCTGGCGTATTTCGAAGGGATAGGCGCATTTCGGGGAGGAGAAGCTTCCTTGGGTGGAGAGGACACTGCAGGGTTCCAGAGGGAGTCTTTGGTGGTGTACTCTGATGTCGTCTGTTTTTTGGCAGTCACCAGGTTCAAGGTGCTGTAGTCATAGTACTTGTGCCATAATGTCCACCATTCTGCGTGGCTGGGGTTGTAGGGGTACTTCCATGGTTTCTGTGGTCCAATGTAGTGGATCAACTTCACCTTACTACCGTAATGCTTAGAAGCCGTGTACCCGTAGGGTGTTTCAATGGTGTGTCCCCCAAACAGCTCGGTATGGGGTGTTGGAGGAAACACTTTGTCCACGGCCAACGGGTTCACTTTGGTGCTGGAGAAGTAGCTGTAGGCCGGAGCATATTCGTATTGGGTGTTGGGGGTGACATTGTATAAGAACGGAAGACTAACCCAGTTGGATGAGGATGCCGACACCTTGTTAGTCACATCTGGCGACACCGATGTTGAATCTACCACGTCCCCGACCCAGTCGGGATCACTGTTGAAGTACTGGTTGAACAATCCCTGATCGGCCCCGTCAAATGAAACATCGTCTCCTGATGCCACCAACAGCGTCAAATTGGCATGATCTGTGGCATTGGGCTTGATCAAAAACAACCCTGAGTTGAAGATATCCGGGAATCCCGAGTCTGGGCTGGCCAAGATCTTATTTTCGGGGAATTCAAGCTTGAGCAAATCCAATAAGTTGGAACTGGGATTGGGTAAAGTATCCGAGTCCAAATACAACACCTTGGTGTATGGTAGATTCCACAAATGTACTTTACTGAAGGTTTTATCGAGCTCCGGCCGGTTGATGTCGTGTACCAACTTGTCTTCTAAGCTGCTCTTCAACACGGGAATGTCCACCAAGTCGTCATATACCTCGGATAACAAAGCTACCTGTTCCTCCTCGAAAACGGATTTATCGATGAGGATCCCCAACACAATGTCCAAACTATGGTCTTTGATCATATCTTTGAGGATCGATCCCAAAAGGAGCGACCCCGGCAAGTAGCTGGTATCGTAAAGTAAGGTGAATATAGCAATTGGCATTGGCAGAAGGAAAAAACAGTAGTTGATTTTTTGAGTTTCAGTTCAAGGATTGATAAGGGTTGTAACGCACCCACTCCACATCACGAAAAGTCGTGCGCGGACCATACATGCATGGGAGCATGTCCCCAGCCACATCCCCATACAACCGGCCACAACGCCAGTCCAAAGAACAACGCTAGCCACTCAGATAAAGAGAACAAGAAAAGTTGCAAGACACAGTTTTCTTTCAAAGTCTATTATATAACTTAATGACATTAACTATACAATTACTAAATTAACGGGAGTAAGACCAGACGTTCTTTAATAAACCGTCTTGTTGGGCTAATCTGTTTAAAGAGTCATCAGCTTCACCTCTACCTCTGATGTAACCACAGAGAGCGTAGGTGGTGTTGTCACCAGCAATAGCTCTACCTTCTTCGTCAACATTGGCGATGCTGATTTGAACAGAAGCGTGATCTTTAGCTTTGATGATTCTGTTGGTAGCAGAACATTTTCTTGGAACGTATAATTCGACCTAAATTTCGTTAGTAATGAGCTGGTGAATGTTTGGGGTGGAGGAGGCCCGCTTGTGTTCGAAGCTGGATGCTGGCTTCGACTTTCTGTGTGTTTTTTTCATTAGCTTTTCCACGTCATGCTGGACATCCTTGTATGGGTATGAAAGGCTCGTTGCGGTTTCTTTCGAGATTTGGGAGTCCCTGTGTGTGTGGGAGCCCTTTGTCTGGCCCTTTCACGTCCTTTCGCCGGCTTCTTTTGATGCTTCAAATCTGTCTTTCGCATGTTCTTCTGCCACTATAGACGGAATTTCGATGCCAGCACCATGCCCCGGTTTCTTCCTCTTCTTACTGCCGATTGTATCACAGATTAATCCCCGTTTGAAATGCAATTTTCAACATACTAATTGACCTTTATCGTTTTCCATCTTGATATATGTGTTTGATGTATATTAAATTTTTTTTCAAACGAACGAAAAAGTTTTTGACTGAGTGAAGAGCGACACCGAAAAAAAGTGATTTTGAGGGACGCACGCAAACCCTATAGTTCTAGGGCTGTAGCCCGCGGTCACCCTACCGGTTGCAAGCAGGACCGACTGCAAAAAATAGCTAGTACTTCAGATAAATATATTATTATGTTAAAATAAGTTATTTCGTAATGTCATTGTTGTGATTTGAGCTCCATCTATCTCTGGGCATCTACTTCAACCGAAGAACAGCAACGCTTTCCACGTGGTGTGTTTGAGGGAAGAAATCAAATCCCTTTATGCTTGCAACCTCGTACTTAGCACCATTTTCGGTGTTGTTAAGAAACCATTCCACGTCTCTGGCTTGACTGTGGACGTTACAGCTTATGTAGACAATTCTGGCAGGGAAAAACTGGGATAGCTGGTTAAGGAACACCTCATCGCATCCCTTTCTTGGGGGGTCAAGAATGACCGACGTTTGATCGTTGGGTAAATCGATATCTTTGAAGATCTCTTCTGCTTTTCCTGCAATGAATTTGGCGTTGGAGATATGGTTGAGCTGGGCATTCAAGTTAGCAAACTTGACGGAATCGGCAGACACTTCCACCCCGATGACTTTTTTGACGTTATCAGAGCAAGTGATGGAAAAAAGCCCCGACCCGCAATATGCGTCCACCAAATAATTGTCACTGTCTTGGGAGATGTTGAGATTGGACTTGACGTAGTCTGTAACTGCTGGCAAAATGGAGTTGTTGTTCTGAAAGAATTCACCGGCTGAGAACTTGAACTTGAACCCGTTGACGTACTCATTGACGATATACCGTGAATTTGTAACACAGGTCTTCACTTTATCGTCTACCACCACTTTGTTGACTTCTTTGGTGTGGAAATCGACATTCTCCGACTGCTCATCGAACGTGGCTTCGCCCGCTACCTGTGTGTGCTCTCTCAACAAGATCGTGGCTCCTTTCTTATAACTCTGGAAGTTTTCTTCGAATTTCAACCGTTCATGTTTCATTCCCGTGTTGATTATACCAGTGCCAATAGAACACTCTTCAATATCCACCACCTGGCCATCACCACCTTCTGTGTGTCTCCATTGAGGTCTGCCCTTGGCCCCGAACCCCATGTTGGGCCGGGTCTCCATCTTGGCTCCTTTCTTGGTCCGAATGGCATTGGGAACGTTGAAATGCGGTGTCAATTTGGTTCTATAATTGTATGTCAATGGAGACGGTTCAGTTTCGTCAATTTGCGGCATGATCTGGAACAATTTGGGTGCAAAATACTTGTAGGCATTGTAGATGACATTCTGTTTGATTTTCAACGCCTGATGGTACTCCACATTCTGGTACTGGCACCCACTGCATTTGCCGAAGTATTTGCAGTTAATCAAAGAATCGTTTCTCAATTCTGACCCCACAGTCACTTCGACCAAGTCCGATTCCACGTACAACGGGTGGGACTTAAAGATCTTCACTGCAACCTTGTCACCCGGCAACCCAAAGGGTACCACCACCACCTGTTTGCGGTCGGCCACCACGGGGTGGGGGATCAATGCAAGACCATCACCATTTGACGTTAATCTCATGATTTCCACATCTTCTACTCTGACATGATACAGCACCTCCAACTCTCTGTCGTTCAAAATCGCCGTCATGTCATTCAGCACATCGTCCCTCGTCAAACCAGCCGCTTGTAACACTTCGTCGATCTCAAGCTCCAAAATTCCCAAAGGAGATGTCTTCTCTACCGGTTTCTGTTTGTATCTTCTTCTGTTGATTTTAGGCGCCTTTTGGGTGGTTTTCCTCTTCACAAACGACCGTTCTTCCTGGTTCACTTCGTCGGATGATGCCCCCCGCTTACTGGTACTCTCATCCAAGACAACCGGTATCATTCTCTATTATAATTACAGATATTAATTTAAATTATACAGGCGGATACAATCTGTGATATGATATTTTTTCATGATTTTTTCTTTCTCATCTTGAATCCGCGATGCCAATAGCCTTTTCACTCCATATTATTACAAACCCTCTTTCAAAAATACACCCTAGCTATTGGTACCTTTCCGGGATGTTGCTGTACAACCAACTCATGGGCTTCTTTTTCACGGTCCCATTGGCCTCATACGTTCTTAGGAGCTCCAATTCACTTACAATATCTTCCTCTGCGTACCCCAACTGCTTGCCTTTTTCTATGGCATTATAAATCTTCTTCCGGCGAACAAACGTGCGGGATTCGGTGTCGTTTCTCCATTTGGCGTTGAACTTCACTTCGAGATCTTTCAATGGTGGCTTCCCATTGACTCCGTATTCGTACTCTTGCCAGATTTCTTTGACGTTCCTGGCTCCTTTTTCAAGCTTGAACTGAGGGTAGTCCTTCCCTCCAATGGTCTTATGGGTGAAAGGGGGTGACTGGTCACTGGATTCACTGGACTTCGACGACTTTCTTCGTTTGGTCTGACCATTGGTGGAAAAATCCTCCGACTTTATCGTCAACGCTGGCGACGTATGGTCTATTAGACCGAAACCGTCCACCATTGATTTTGCCAGTAGCTGATTGCCTGGTCCTATGGTGGGATCCTCCACCGTACCCGACAAGTGTCCAGGCATTGCCGACGGTCCTTCTCCCATCGCTGACAACGCATTGGAGTTGGCCTCGTTGGCGGCCACCAAGTTTCCGGCTTCCAACTGGCGGTTGAACGAAAGGGCTCTGTTTATGGGGATGGGATAATCGAAATTCATTTGCTTGGGGGTGTAGGGCGATCCGATTCCCGGCGACCGGATTCCTAGGGCTTTGGACCATTGCTTGTTGATATCCATGAAGCTGGTGTTGGAATAAGAGGGGATGCTGCTCATAGTTGGTCGTCCTAGGGGGGGCATGCCGCCGGTTTCGGGCCTGTCATAAACTGTGCCGGTTGACGAGGACGACACCACGTTGGATAAGTTGCTGAGGGAGCTGGTGTCTCCCTGGACGGCCGCCTGTACTTCGGCTTCTGCTGCCGCCTGTGCTTGGGCTACTGCTTGTGCCTGTACCTGTGCCTGTACCTGGGCCTGTGCCTGTGCCTGTGCTTGTGCCTGTGCTTGTGCCTGTGCTTGTGCCTGTGCTTGTGCCTGTGCTTGTGCTTGTGCTTGTGCTTGTGCTTGTGCTTGTGCTTGTGCTTGTGCTTGTGCTTGTGCTTGTGCTTGTGCTGCTCTCTGATGCGCTACAGCCTGGGCTTGGGCTTGTGCTTGTGCTTGTGCTTGTGCTTGTGCTTGTGCTTGTGCTGCTCTCTGATGCGCTACAGCCTGGGCTTGGGCTTTATTCTGTGGCATGGACGAGCTGGATATACTGGTATCGGAGATATTCTGCAACGACATAGCATCGTGCCTCAAAGCTTCTGTGGGCGAAGTATGGTCCAATAGGCTATTGCCGCTGGATCCAGACCCCGAAACATTACCACTAGTGTGGCTAGAGCCGCTTTGACCAGCACCTGTAGAGCCAGAGCCTCCTCCAGGGGTCCCCGTGGAGGTATTGAGCACCGGGGGGCTCAATTTGGTCATATCGCTGGACAAATTCGCCATGTGTTTGCCTATCAACTCAATCTTCTTCTTGATATCGCTGTTGGACTCATCAGTCCAGGTGGTTGAGCCCTTTGAGTTTTCAAACTGGTCGGTTAACGCATTCATTTGGCCCTCGAGAACAGTAAGCCTTTCATTCAAGGACTGCAAGTGGAACGAGTTCTGTACACTTAGATTTTCAAACTTTTTATCGGTCTCCTTTTGATAGTTGGCCAACTGCATGGATAAATTCGACACATCACCGTAAAGGTCGTTGGAGGAATTCGAATTACTGTGTGTAGTTTCCATTGACCATTATATGAAGTATGCCTCTTGTGATATAGAAATTAAAGCACCACACGGATGGAAAATTGCCTATAGAATGAAGTGGGTGTTGGTGGTGTTGGCGGTGTTGGCGGTCGATAAGGAACACCCAGGGCCAGCAGACTCGAGTGGGAACTTGGATTAGTGCGTGGACTCAGACCTAAAATGAATCTTAGGGAACGGAGTTATCGCAAAAAATTTGTAGTTTGTGGCAGCACTCGTATTCTTATACTATCTACAACGACGAGTTGGATTCTGGAGGGGTGAGGGCAAAAACGGTCAAGTTTGGTTTGATATTGGGTGTAGTGGGAAACTTAAAAACAAAGAAAAAAATATTAGGGGCCAGACCAATCGGGAAAAAGAATAAAATTAAAATAAAATAAAACCTGAGGATAATAGTCAAACAGGCACCAATCAGGATTTCGGGTCCCACGAAAATTCAACGGCAACCGATGCCACGGGTGAGCCGTAAAAGTAACGCAACTTTTACCAGTGGGTGCAACTTCTGCGTTGGTCGATGGTGAATACTACGAAGTCAACGAGGAATATCCGGCTCTAGCTACACCCGCCTATCAAATTTTTGGTCCCTGGTATACACATGAAAGCGCCTTGGGATGCACTTGCCACATGCCACTGCAAGATGTGCCCTTAAGTGGTCTGTATTGGGAGCTATAAAGAGATGGAACTCCGCAACAAAAAGAAAACGGAACTGGCGTGCTTTACGATTAGTGGTGCAAGATTTTCTTGATTAAGGAATTATCCATCCCCTCTCGTATATTGGAGCCGGGCCAGTTAAAATGCCGACAGCACTGGGTTTTAAACCTAGTTCATCCGGTGAGCGGTCCCGCAAGTAATAGACTTCCAACCACATCGGTGAAGTTTCATGTTTGTTTCACATCAGGTTGTGGGAATGCGAGATAGCCGAGAACTCACGGTAACACTATTTAATTTCAAACATGCTGAAAAATAATCCTCTTTACTATACGGGTTACGAACAACAAATGGTGACGCAAGAATAAGGCCCGGCCAAAACTGGGAACAATCCGTGCATTTGCTGGTGCATTTTTCTCGATATAGTGTGTATCCACTAGCCACAAATTTGCCTCACTTGTGGCTAGAGCAATTGACAGGATTTTAGGGCATCAAACACCTAGCTACAGTTCAAACCTAGCGCATGCGTCATCAAAGCAAACCCCCAAACACTCATGGTGGATATTCCGGCGTAAATAATCAACCGTCCAATGATTTCCACGTCGTACCGTGGTTTGAACACTTTCGCAGACCTGGCCGGATGCTTATCCTTGTTATGATTCACCATTTCATAGTAGTCAATATCGTCCTGTATTCCCACATTGTCTTTTGTGTTCGGCACAAGAAACCGGACTTCCTCTTCGCTCAAGTTGGAGATGGACGTTTTCCTGATTTGCCTGTTGGACAGGGTCGAAAATGCCGTGGGTTTGAAATTTCTCCGAGGAATGTTCACCCCAATAAATTTGTACACCGGTGGGAGAATGGTGAAAACCACTTTCTTGGACACCGTTTGCCATGTGACCACCAACGCAATCCCCAAGAGCACCCTGGCAACTGTTTTGACTGGTCCGAGGGTGTGGTAGTCATAGGCGATACTGATTGGATTCAGAGCCGGATCATTGGTCAATTTCAAGAAGTACGACGTCTTGAATGCGAGCCAATGGCTCAAGTCCAAGCCGATCAACACCCCCACGAACGCCACAGAGTCATCGAAGCATGGGCAGTTGTCCACCGGCTCGAAGTGGATGTGGATGAGGAATAAATAGAACGTCACTATCAACACCGGCGCAAAATAGCCCCAGTTGTTGTTGACATCAATAATGAAAAATTCGTCAAACTGCTGGCCCCAGAAGTGTCTGAACAAAAACAACGACAACCCGACGATTGAACCGGTAGCCACGTCGAAAAACCCGTGCATCCCACAGTAGATTCTTCCAAAGATCAACGACACATAATAAACTGCCGTCGCTATCATAGCATAAACTTTGATGTTCCAGTCAAGATTTTGTAACTGGAGGACCTTGGTCACCAACACCAAACTCACCGACGTGGCGTTGGCGCTGTGGCTGGAAGGGAACCCGTACTCTTGTGCCGTATATGAACTGAGGGTGATTCTGTGTAATGGAGGTGACCTTGGTCTGGGCAAACACAAGAAATCCTTCAAGTTCCCACTGATATAGATCCCAAACCCTAGCACAAACACCAAATCTCTGGCTACGGCTGCGCTGCCGAACCAACAACTTAATGGCAACATCAACACGTAGAAAGTATGGCTGGCCAAATTGGCAGTCCATGCAAAGTAGTAGTCCAATATTGGGTTCCGTAGCCTACTCTGGATCTTGAACAACACGTCCGTCTCTGCTCTGACGTACGGCAAGCAGAAATTCCTCAACTTGTACCGATATTCCGGCAACACTTTGTAATGCTCCATAGCCTCATTTCCTGAGTCCAATCCTGGCTTGATCGATAAGTCCCCTGTCTCTTTTTCTTCCACCAGCGGGAATGGAATCGGCTCTTCGCCCTCTGCCGTGGCAGCGACCACCGGGAACTCCGTGGTCGACGTGTTCACTATATCTTCCACGCCATTGGCATTGTTTATCCTAGATCTTGCCATGCTCTCTGAGTGTTTTTTGATTTCGTTCGTTTGATCTCGTTTCATCTCACTTCAGCGTGTCAAAACTTGGTAGAGGCGCGACCTTTGAAGATTACGGGTACATTGAATTGGTCTATATGCTGGGTCTGGTTTGTGTCTTGGGGTTATTGAAGAGTATCACAATATCGTGCACTTCCTGGACTTCTTTTCCTTCCTTTGGGAGTAATCGTCTAACTCGTTGGAGTAGTTGTAATTATAGCTGCTGGTGTAAGGGTTTCGTTCTTCCTCTGTCAACGGAGAATTGAAGATCGATGTGTCGATGGAACTGGTCTTGAAGTGGCCCTTCTTGGACCCTGTGGAGCTCTTGGAAGCGCCCCTGGAATGGCCCAAGAAACTCTTCCGCTTCTTCTGCTGCTGGTCTCTTTCCCACTCTTCGTACTTGGTATGGTAATGGTTTATGGCAAAATTGAACACATTCGACACGTTGAACATGGTCTTTGCCGAGCACTGGAGGTACCCGATGGCATTGATCTCGTAGGCCAACTGAATGGGCAAATCGGGGTCGATGGAATCGTCGATCAAATCGGCTTTGGTGCCTATCAAAAGAATAGGAGTGCCAGGGCAAAAGTGGTTAACTTCGGGGAACCAAATATCTTTGACATTCTGAAGTGAAATCAAGTTGTCCAAACTGAAGCAAATCAACAAGATGTCTACATCGTGGTAACTCAAAGGCCTTAATCGGTCGTACTCTTCCTGGCCAGCGGTATCCCATAACGCCAACTCTATCAACTTATTATTGGGAGTAACAACGTTGGCCACGTAATTCTCAAAAATCGTGGGCACGTATATCTCTGGGAACTTCTGCTGGGTGTAACTGACCAACAAACAGGTCTTACCACACCCACCGTCGCCCACCACCACTAATTTCATCGAGTTGCTCGATTTCTTGAACGTCTCTTGAAGGGGGTAATGGGGTATGGACGGATTGTCATTTATTATTATCTGAGGCAGCGTGTTCATGTTTGTTTTGGTGTTCGCATAGACGTGGGACATTCTGGAGATCGGGGTTGGCTCTCAAGCAAAACTGCAGTGGTAAGTAATTAGTTATTTATGGTAATTTTTTGTTTTTGTCTTTTGTTTATGTAAATATGAGAGCCGCAGCGCGACGTCGCCGATGACCCGGCCTAGTGTCGGCAGAATTACGACATAGGCTCCGTGTGCTACTACTGTGGAAGCTAAGCCGACCCACAGATAGTGCCTGGATGTTGCAACCACCAGCAAAGGATCCTTACACCAGTGCACCTTTGCACCGAGAACTACCGTCGTGTCTACGAGGACATAGTGCCCTGTATCTGCGTTACACTTGTGGAAACTACATATACTTCTCCGGTAGCTGCTACTGCCTGCGGTACATTACCTCTTCTGCTTATGGCTTGTTAGTGACCGTCTTTGCAGCTTAAAAGGGCAACGAACAAAAAAAGAAAGTAATGAGTAGAGATATAAAAATTTTAAAGATCCGATGAGACGTAAAACGGCTGGCCCGAAGACGTTCGCTGATTATTTTTTGAAACACCGCTGGCAAATTGCAAGAGTGCAACCAACGTGCTAGCTGTTGCTGGTACAAGGCTCTGTTTTTGCCTCCGCCTTGGTAATGTTAACATCCCACTCTACCGTATTCCACTTTGTCTATGTAAGTTGAAAAGAAAAAAAATCTAACTGATGGTAGAATAATTAAAATGTGAAGTCTGCAAAAAAGAAGTAAGATCCAGAAACGACAACGGGTTTCACCGTTGATTTTTTCACAACCGTCCTTAAATCTTCACAAAACTCTTAAACGCATGATCACTGAAGCCCGGTGGATCAACCTGCAACAACTCAGACCTGGAGATCGAGCCCCAACAGCCTTCTGGAACCAAATTACCGGTTCTGGTGATGTAATGACGATGCCAATATATATGCACGTCGGAAATCGCTGTGATGTGGCATAGGGCCTTCAGTGCAACCCCATGTTTCAAAAGCTGGACAGAGCCAGAGTCTAGAACACATCGCCAGTGTAGTATTTGTCTACATTTAGCGTTCATTCTCCTGCATTCCTGTTCATTGCCTCGTGAGCTGATAACCTCCTCTTTCCCTACAACCAACACGCTTTGGCTTCCCGCCATTTTAGCCGAAGCCCCGCGCCACCAACTTTACCGCCTCGTCTGACTCCGCCAGGCTCTTGGCCCCAAACCCATCGTTGCTAAGACGCAGCTTTAGCGGCCCCAATAGGCTGGAACACGATTCGCATTTTGTGTAATTTTTTTTTTCCACTAAAGGAGACTAAAGGAGGTAAGCGATATTCAGGCACGTAAATAAACACGTTTGTTTGAGCACAACAACACATACCGACAGGAACGGGGTCCAGCACAAGAAAATTACAACGTCGCCCAGGACCACAACCTTGCTACCAACAGCTTTCGTGAAAAACTAGACCCAACGGTTTGAGGTGGTGTACCGATCTCTGAACGTCCACCCGTGGGCAGTGTAAAGCAGGGCTATATCAGAGGGCTCTCGGTTAATTGATCGCTGCCCAAAACGGAAACGTAGGTCCTCAAATAAGCCAGTCAAACAGCATCGCCTGCACACAGCCTTCCGGAACGAGCGAAATTGTCGCTGGTTGAGAAGAAAACCATGCAAAAAGCAATCCCAATGCGTGCAAATACCCAGCCTTTTTTTTATTTTTTTTCTTATTTTACACATTACAAAACACGATCCTTAACAACGTCGTCTGTTTCAGGTTTTAAATATCAACACAAGAAATCCCATTCTTTTTTTCTGTTTTTTTTCCTTTCCTTCAACAAAGTTTGTTAATCCAACTCAAGTCATTCCTTATTACCGTTTTACTTAAAACACTTCCATTCCCTTGTTAGATTATCCACATTTTGTTTACCTTGCCTGAAATGAAATTGTCTGCGTTATACTCCATAGGGTTGTTCCTCGTTGCCTCAGTCAGCGCCTCATGTGAGGAATCTGGCGGTAACTACTACTGTTCCTCCACCAAGAAAGTCACCTACGAAGGTGTTGGGTACTCTGGTAACTATAATGCAGTTACTGCTATGGACGCCGACTCCGGGTCTTGTTCTAGTAAACAAGTTTCCTTCTCGGGAAACTTGAGTCCTTTAGACGAGGAATTATCGTTGCACTTCAGGGGTCCAATCAAATTGAAACAGTTTGGTGTGTACTATCCAGCATCCTCCAGCTCCAAGAAAGCCAAGAGAGACCAAAAGGCCAAAGAGGTCAAGAGAGATGAAGACTGTGACACCACCTTGATCCACAAACATCACCAGCACAAGAGAGCCACCCAAGTGGTCGAAGTCACTCAAACTGTGTACGTGGACGCTAACGGAGTCACCCAAACCGCTGCAAAATTAGCTACCTCCACCCAAGGCACCGATGGTGTTGACACTACTGTGTCCACTGGTTCTCAAGCTGCTGCTTTATCTGCCACTGTTGGTACTTCCACCGCCTCCACTTCTAGTTCCACTTCGACTTCCGGTTCCGCCTCTTCTTCTGCCTCCGACGATGACGACGATGACGACGACGATGCTAGTGATGGTGACTGGAAAAGAGCTGGTTACTACACCCCAGGCTCTGCTGACGGGTTAGTTTTCTTGAACCACTACGGTGGTTCTGGTTCCGGTGTATGGGACTCTGCTTTCGGAAACTCCATTTCCTATGCTAACTCCGATGCTAGCGGTGGTTCTTCGTCTGCCACCCCATTGGACGACGTGTTGGTCGACTCCAACAACGAATACATGATCTTCTCCGACGAAAAATGTTCAGGTGATGACTGTGGATTCTACAGAGAAGGTATCCCAGCTTACCACGGGTTCAAAGGTAGCAAGAAGATGTTTGTTTTTGAATTCCAAATGCCAGAAGCTTCTGGTTCCGAGACCACTATCAACTACGACATGCCAGCCATCTGGGCCCTTAATGCTAAAATCCCAAGAACTTTACAATACGGTTTATCTGAATGTTCTTGTTGGCCCGCATGTGGTGAGTTAGATTTATTTGAAGTGTTAACTTCTGGATCTGGCAAGATGATCAGTCACTTGCACTCCAAGCAAGGTGGTGGCGGAGGTGGTTCTCAAGACTACTTTGACAGACCTTACGACTCCACCATGAAGGCTGCTGTCATATTCGACGGTACTGACATTTCTATTGTTGAGGTTGATGATGACTTCGACTCGGTGTTGTCTAAATCCACTGTTGCTAGCTGGGTGAGCGAATCTGGTTCTAAAGCTACTATCAGTTCTTAGGGGGTATATACATTGTTAATAAACAGTTTTGGTTTCAGTTGTTGGCTTCTCTTTTGCCTCTTGTTGGTCTTGTTCTTTGGGGGGTGGCGGTTTGGTGTTCTGTGCTCTCTCTGTAGGGCTATTTCGCTAGGCTCAGTTTCTCGCTTATCTTTTTTTCACCATGTATGTGGGAGTAGATATTGGCACAGGCTCCGTCCGTTCGTACGCCCCCGGGTTTACGAAGACGTGTAACCTCAGGACTATCAGACACACGCCGCAAATCGTCACCCAATCGTCTAGAGAAATCCTCTGCGCCATGTTATGTACTTTGCCTGCAAAGGTCGACCGGATCAGTTTCATGGCCACCTGCTCCATGGTAGTCAAACAAAAGGTGGTGATCGACGGCAAGCCATACTTGAAGCCGTTCAACGTTGGTACAGGGGACGGTGGTCTGCAAGATGTCATTCTCTGGATGGACTCGAGGGCCCAGCTGCAGTGCACGGCATTAAATAAGACATTATCGGGGTCGTTTATGAAGAACACAATAGGCAATTTTATTCCGGAATTGGGAATACCCAAGTTGAAGTGGCTAAGCGACAACATCACAGAGGATATATACTGCTTTGAGCTCTACGACTGGTTCAACTACTTGTTTCAGGTAGGTTACACGGTGTTCGATCCGGAGCTTGTGGAGTTCAAATTGACTCACTTGGAGTACGCCGAGGGAAATGCCATAGACGGTAGCATCAAAGGATGGCCTTCCCACGAACTCTGGTTCATCAACGACAACGTGAAGGTAGCAAAGTCGGAATCTGTCACCCAACGGCCCCACAAGCTCCCATGCCTCGGGGCTTTCATAGGGAAAGCGGACCCCGGTCTTCTACCTGGCTGCGACATCTACAACGGGGGCATCGACTGCTATGGCGGCTGGGTCTCCACCATTACTGATATCCCCGACAGTGTTTCGATGATAGCGGGGACATCGACGTGTTTTGTGTTTGAAACCATGCAAGCGGAACCTATAGCAGGAATATGGGGCCCCTTTGAGCTCATAGATGGGAAGAGGGTCTATTCTTTTGGCCAACCTGCGACCGGCAAGCTCTTTGAGGACTTGTTCGACGAATACGGCATGAAACCCACGGGTGACAGCTTCGTCCAGGTGGAAAAGATCACAGCAGACCTAGAAACAAAACACAACCAGTCCATCACCCAGTTGATAAAGAACTACCACTATTACGGTGACAAGTACGGCAACAGGTCGCCACTCATGGACTTCAACATGAACCAGATGTTCATCGATGGTAGCAATAGCAGCGACCTCGGCGTGTCGGTCACTTCAGCTGTCCCAGGGCCTCAGAAACAGGTGCAGTTGGCGATCAAGTACAATTTGATAATCGAGTTTTTGGCGTTTCAAACCCACCAGTTGCTTCGAGACCTACCGGTCAAGTCCATTATCATCAGCGGCAGCCAGACCCACAACGCCCGGTTCTTGAACGTGCTACATATCGTGACAGAAAAGGACGTTTACGTGCTCGAAGGAGACCATTCGTTGAACGTCGCCAAAGGTGCCATGAAATTGTGCGGTGACACCAGCCCCGAGTCGTATGCCATGGTGCTGCACCCCGAGATTTCGGCCGGCGACACCACCATTCTCCGGACAAAGCGGCAGTTTATTTACGACATGTTTCAGTTGCAGCAGAAATTTTACAGCAAATTGAACCCGGCAGAGTAGGTGGCTACTTAAATGGGGTCGTAAATGCGTCCCGAAAGGGAAACAAATGTTCCAAAATGGACTCCGCCGAAAAAGATTTTCGAGGAGGGGAAAAAGTGGGACCGATGTGGGACCACCAACTCTCGGAGTATCAGGCACCGAAACCCACACCGTGAACCACTGATCACTGAACATAACTGTCACGGATTTTGGCTTTCGTTCCGTCATTGGTCGTGTGTATGCAAGCTTATTTATAGCACCAGATCCAGATCCATGGCCGTTAGCATCATTAGCATCGTTAGCATAGATATAAACTGATTCCTTTTGCTTTTTCTTTCATAGATTGAGATCACCCAGTCACTTGGGCACTGAGACCGGCTACCGTCGCAAAACCGGTGCAGTAGCTGTGATCCAAAGTACGTTCTTTTTTTGAATTTGAAGTTTGGGTTCCCCAGTTACCCCAGCCCCAATGCCCCAGGCGGGTGTGGGTATAGGTGGCCCTACGGTTACCGCCAACGTACCGCCAGCGCACCGCCGGAACGGTGCGGCTTGTCACGTACTCCAACTTTTTAGGGGAGCTTTTTCTCATTTTTTTCTCTTTCTTTTCTCATTTTTCTATTGAGTACACATTACGTTTCTTAGATACACGTACCAATACCGCTTCATTTTCTTTATAACCTCGACCCATATTGCCTTGCCAGCCTGTTTGACCCAGGTTTCCAACCCATCTGCTTGAAACCACCTCGAATATTGCCTTTTTTTTGCGGTCCAAAGTGGGCTTGTGCCTTCCCCATATCGAATGTTTTCTAATCAACAGGTTCAGCAGAGTCAAGGCCTAACCGCCATGAGCGAACCGCCTATAACGCTAGAAACGCTGCAGGAAATGCTGCGGAATGGGTCGTACCCTCAAACTGACGGGTCCGACGCCCCTTCCACCACCGGCGACAACTCCGCATTGACCTCCAATGATAACTCAACCCCCATATCTCCACACATCAGATCGCCTACAGCGAACTCCATCTTCACGAGGCCCGAACGGTCCGAAACGCCCCAACCACCTTCCAAACAACTGTCGAAAACTGCTGCTGCAGAACAGGAGCAGGCAAAGAAGAAACGGAAATGCACTGTCCGAGCTTGTGATGCTTGTGCTATACGAAAAGTGAAATGCGAAGCTCAAAGACCGTGTCGACACTGCGTTGTAAATGGGTTGAATTGTACTCAGTTGAGAGTACGGAAGAAGTCTGGGCCCAAGAATCTTCACAGGAAAACGTTGGCATCAATCAACAGTATCGCCGATGGTAAAAAAGCCGTTGCTGAAGCTAACAAGACCTTCAACTTCAACTACGAAGTCGAGCCTTCTAAATCCATCATCATGAGTAGTAACCGCAGTGACCACCCCATAGAGATGTTGCCGGACTCTTTGTCGAGCAACTTGGCTCTGGATAATGGGCCTGTGAGCAACAGGTACACTAGCAATGACTTGATTGGGGTTTTGACGCTAGTGAAACAACCGTTGGTGCTTTCCATTCTTCAAGACACCACTGTGAAAACTGTCTTGGATCACTACAATGAACTTGTGGACTTCATCCAGTATAGCATTCCAAATGTGTCTTTAGACTTGATCATCACGTCTTCCGACCCGTTGCACTTGTCGAAGATATTGGTGGCTTTGTCGTTGGCATTGGTGATTATTGAAAACGTCGTTATCTTGATGGACATGGAATTCAATTACCCTTTTTTGAGACCAGTCATCTACTACAAAGACCTTAAAAAGCTGATCCTACTCAAAATGCTAGAGATCTTTCAAATGATAGACCGGTACTTGTTGTACCCACTGGCACCCGTCAAACAAATGTTTCACATCTTCTACAATCAAAGTGTAAGTTGCATCAACCTTTTTTACTATTTCAGTATAACCAGAGATCATGATGACCTATACAGCAAACAACAGAAAGTGATGTACCTTCGAAGGGCCATAACGTATTACCAGATGATCAACAATCAGGAGCAGTTGGGGTTCTCCAGTGGGAACTCTGTTTCTGAAGGACTCGTTCTTGTGGAACAGTATAAGGTGAATGAGTTGTTTGAACGGCTATTCATAACCGAGAGGTACAGCTATTTGACCTATACGAATCTCATCAACTCCAGCAATCTTTTCGACTTATCCATACTTCCCGACTTGAGCAATACGTTTTTCAAGATGTTCAAACTCCTCAACAACGATGACCTTATCTTCCATAAGCTCAAATCTCACAACATCTTGATGAATCTTTTCCGATTTTTCAAAATCAACCATTATCCGGATACAAACCATATTCTTACCAGAAGCTACATGAATTTGAAAATCAACTTGATCAATCTCAGTAAGAATGACGCCTTCCACAGTGTGTTGAGCCAGGTGTTGGTATTCAAAGTATTGATGATTTACTCCAACAATCTTGAATCCGATTTCCTCGAACGTGAATTGATTGAATTGATCAAGAGAGTGAACGCAGTGTTGACGTTCGACGACTCCATGTTCTTGAAAGGCATCCATTTCCGGTTACTCCCTCAGTTTTTGCAGATCTTGAAGATCAACATCGATTTCGAGAATAACAAGGACCATATGGCCGACTTGGTTGTGTTCACGGAAAAGTTGGCACCTTACTTCAGTACCTCCAAAAACCCCGAGGATTATATCAAGTCGAATAAGATATTGTTCGATTGGTTCAATGAAGTGAGTCAAATGAGCCCCCAAGTGCATCAGATATTTTGTAAAAATGGAGATGCCTTTGACTTCGACAACGACCATATACGACGTGTGATGAAGGCACGAATTCACGGCAACGGGTCTAGTGCACATGCAAGTATCCAACCATTGCCACAACAATTGCACCTGGAATTGAACAGGCTTCAACAGAGTCAAATGAACAATGACCCAACCGACATAAGAGCCGACTTAAAGGTGTTGCTCAATGACGCTGGAACCTCAAGATTGAATTCTCATAGCGTGGCCTCGTCAGACAACACACCCGAGAAAAGACCATCACCGAAAGCAAATACAAAAGTTGTCGATCCCCCACTACGGACAGCACCACAGGTGGCCCGGCAACCACAGCCTCAACCACAGTCCCACCACACACCGTTGCACCCGGCACACCCCCAACAGCCTGCCGCGGCTCCTGTGCTTCCAGCAACACTGGCAAGATTCAATACGGTACCACCGCAGTTTGCTAATCAGATCGCATCGTCCTCGGGGCTAGCCAGACAGTATCTCCCATCCAGCTCGCTTCTTCCAAACTTGTACCAGCAGCCCACATCAGCCCCTGTTCCTGCAAACCAGTCGTCGGTGTCGTTGCTCCAGAACTCCAATTCCGCCAGCTATTCTACCATCATCCAAAACTCGCCAGGTCTTCCTGTGCCTCCCATGATAACGTCCACCAACGCCCGCAAGAGGGACGGGCCAGAAGGCTTGAATGCCAACGTTTCCGGGGTCAACTTGGGGCTCGGGTCGGGGTTCACTGCAGTCAACGAAAGCTCCAAGAATCTCTACAACTTGTTCACACAAATGAACGATGACATGCCCCATAGCCAGAGCAACAGTCTCACCAATCTATTCCAATTCAATTCTTCCAATAACCTTTCGTCGTTAAACTTGAACAAGATGTCGTCGCTTTCGAACCTCAAGTCCCACGGTAACCTTCAATTCATCAATTCCAGCTCCACCTTGAATTTGTTCATGTCGTCCAATTTGGTGGAAGGGAACGAAGACACCGACGACGAAACCGATGTTAAACGTGAGAACCTCAAGGGCCAGTTTCTACTCTAGAACACTTCAATAGAACGCTAATTCCATTTTTAGTTCAAAACGCATCACTAAAACGCATTCTTATTCCGTCTCTGTTTCAGAACAATAGACAGGTTTCACCAAAGTCAAATGCCAAATGTGGAGACCGAGTCGCAACATCGTCATCATCGGATTTAAACCGCTGGCGGT